>OY987272.1:10490105-11217448 GCA_963920665.1 Straminergon stramineum
TTATGAGAACTATAAAGTGCAGGCATCTTTTCAATTATGCGAACCTACTTGATATGATGGTCTTTGTTAATTTGGAGGATAGATAAATATACAAAATTATACAAGTCCTACACAGGGAAAACATTGTAGTATACATACTGTTCATTGCTTAATTTATATCCTAATGTTTGTCACAAGTTCAACGAGGCTCAAGGTCCCACAGTATAAAGCAACAAAGTTTCTACCTTACAGTCACGTTAGGAAATGTGCTTTGAGAGTGAGTGAATAGCGCAAATTTTAATGCACTTCCTCTACAACTTATTTACTTTCCGCCTATCATCTAAAGTTTGTGCACCTATATTCAACACTAATTATACCTAAGCATAGTTATCATTACTAAACATAAATTATTTTTATTACATTTTATCAACAATTGGAAGAGGATTCCAACGCACTTAAATAGGCATTATTTGGACATTGTATGAATAAGTTATTAATTTTTCAAGTATTGTCTCTAGATGTACCAAAAAAAAACAATAGGTTCTCATAGATTTTCATGTTTTCATTGTATACATCATGTATAACCAATATATAAGAAAAAGTGATGCAAATGTTTTTTAACATTTCAGGTAGGGTTGATTATGGATGAACATACCTCACCTTCTACCATTTTATAATTTTTGTAGTTTACATGATGACATTATTGAGCTTGAGCAGTTGCCTAGGTGGTCATTAGACTCTTGCAATTGTTCATGAAAAAGACGATTCCTCTTGGACACAACTTTCAACCAACAAGATTCTACCAAAGTCTTATTTTCAATTGCTTAATATGTTTTCACTTCATGTGATAATTTTTATGGCGATTGAAATTCATCACTTTAAATTATTTATTTATAGTCAATCAGATAAGTAGCCGAAAGTACTATAGATTATTAGTATCTTAAGGATTTTTTCATGATTTGTATAATTCATTTATCATAAAGTGTTGAATAATGGAGATATTACTTCATTTCATATCTAGAAAATTTTATATACCCTAGCTTGAACATGTGCCAAATTGTAGCACACATTATTTAGAAGTGCTCTCATAGAAAAAAAATTGTATTTAAAGTTATCCATGCATTGGATATCTGCACTCCACATTAGGCACCATCATCTAGTAGTTAAAGTGTCCTTGTGCATAGAATACAAAAATCAAATCAAAAATCAAAACATTAGATATGCAACACTTTGATCCATGTGAAGGATGTAAATGTAAATTAAAGTGAAATAGAAACCATGGCAAGGAAAATTGTAAAATTTGATCGTGCAATACTTGTGTAAATATTAGTTGACTTTGATTTAAATCATTAAATTTTTATTTTCCTTATGAAACAAAAAAAATATACTTGTTCTTTTAATTAATTTCTAATTCTTTTTATTGGATCCCATATTGAATACAAGAATGTAATAGTCAAATTCTACATTAGCACATAGTAATTAGAGGTGCTCCCATGCGTAGCAAAAAATGTATTCTTAAAGGTATTCAAAAGGTTTTTTATGTATAGAATAGCATTATGTTAGGCACTAGTGCATTGTAGTTCAAAGCACCTCAATTAAACAAGACAAGGGAACAATGGATTATGATCCTTTCTTCAAAACTTAGTGGCTAATCAATTGTATTTGTGGCAGCTTCCAACAATATGTGAATGCAAATGAGCATGTTTGCATTCACCAAAGCATGGTGGCTTACTTTAAAAGGTATTGGCCATTTAAGCAATACATCTTGAGTAAGCCCACCAAATACAAGATTAAAGTATAAATGCTCACATGCTCAAAGTCAAAGCTTCACTATTATCTTGAAGTTTATCTCACGAGGGATCCTTGCATGATTGTTGATACCTGGTGACCATGGATAACTTATTTAGAAGTTCTAAATTATTTCATGCCATGATGAATCAAGGCTTCCGTATGTTAGAGTGGTGAGGGCCAATTAGAAGAGTTTCCCTTCACCTCTTCAAATTGGCAAGATAAATCCATGGGGGACCTTGCCAATATATGTGCACTGGGATAGGCAAATGGCATATTTGCATTAGATGGATACAAAGGCTTCCACTTCCTTTCCTCAATGGTGGATCTTCTATAGTCAAATTGTTCAATCATGCTACATGTAGAATGCAACATTGTGTGTATATATATAGTCATCCTCTATTCAAAAATTGTACACCAAATACATATGATGTGTTGATGTACAAGACCAATTGAGGAGAAAGTATTTGTGTAGTGTTGTCATCCAAAAGTGGAGGCAAAGACTTGTTTTCTCCATAAACACTTATTTGATAGATGCATACATCATGTACCAAGAGGCGTGCAAGAAGCAAGACATCATGCCTAGATGTCACATGTAGTGTAGTGCATCATCATGTTGTACATGATGCACTATTCATGCATATCAAGGGTTGATCCCCATAGAAAAAGTAACAATGTTGAAGGATAGCAGCAAAAGGCACCATGGAATGCAAGGTCATGTGTTCAAAAAAGTGTAAGTTAGGGTAGAAGGTGATGGAACAAGTTGTGACATGGGACCAAGCATTGTGTATCTTTCACTTGGGGCTACTAATTCACCACTCCAAGAGTCCATGACAAACCTCCCCATCAAGCCAAACACTTGTGAGCAATCCTAGAAGAGCACGTAAATCCAGACCAAATCATTACACAAGTTGCTACCAAGTTCCTTATAATTGTCACACCTCATTTGTCCCTCATTCTACACATTTTATACCTGTTGTTGAGCTTCATGTGGCAAACCTCAATCCCATGATAAGGCAATATATTTGGTATTGACGGTAATGTTGGACATTGTATTTTTGTATGTTTGCAAGGTTGTTTCTCTACCATGCACCCTTGACAGATGTTTCAAAAGTAACGTTCTAGTTTGGTTGTATTTATTTCCATTTTGCAAACTTTGTTGAATTTCTTGGAAGACATGGATTTGAGGATATGCTACTTGGATGGTGGTTGCACATTCAACGGCAGAAGGCAACAAAGGCTCGTGACATGTGAGAAGATTGAAGTGTTTCAAATGCTTTTACCTCCTCGAAATATTTTTGGGTTGGGAAATTAGGGGTAGGACCATGAATCATTTGTAGCTTGCAACTAGTGGACTATGGAAGCATTTAAATTTTTAAATTTTGTAGAGAGTACTTGAAGTTGTATGAAGTATGTGTTTGCCCATGGGTTGCATGTATGTTAATTGTGCAACCATCATTTTGAGGGAGCATGCTATTGCAAGATGGTAGAGGTTGCCAATTCATTGCAACTAACCTACATCAAGTTCTCTAGACCATTAATAAATAGGAGAATTCTTTATCTATAGGCCATGGCCATGTTTTCACCTAAGTCCCGTTAGTACAATGATCTACTTTGAAAATCTAACCCTATTCGATTGAACCAATAAAATCTTTTTTGACTGTTGCATATCAAAATATTTTCTCTGGAATGCAATGTTCATGCTTGATGTCATATTGTTTCAAAGAGGCATGGGCAGGATTACCAGCTATGAGCATCATCAATAGATTTTGTTCTATTCATGAGTTGTGTTTGGCGTCATCCAACAATGGTTGTGGAAGCAATTGCCTTCAAGGGATTGTTACCCCCAAAAGTTTGTCAAAATTGTTGGCTCCCATGTTTGAGTCTATAGACCGTTTGCAATGTTGTATTTCCGAAGCTTGCATAGCTTGCACATAGGCACACAAATACTCACATTGCGGGTATGTAGGGAATCCTGATTTTTGCATGAGCTAAAGATGGGCAGATGTACCGCATTCTTTTTGTTGCAATAATTAGCCATTCCCAAAGTAATTGTCTCTACGTAGCAATCACTTCTTATTTTCTTGTACATGGAGCTCCAACATTGTCTAATACAAGGTGATGTCTCCCATATAATGTCTAAACAATATGTATGGTCACTTTCTCATGTCTAACAATAGCGATCCCACAATTGATCATTGAAGCACTCTAAGTATGGTCATATACCAACAAGGTCAACTTTATGAAGCTTGTAGCATGTCCCACAATCATGGCTCACCATTTTGTGCATATAAATCATAAAGGCAAGCAAATTAGTTTTTCTAACTAAACAAGAAAGCCAAATGAATTGAATTTTTTTTGTTCACTGGTACTTATATGCACCTTACTCAATCATGTTTTTACTACTAGAATGTCCTAACCAATAGAAAATATACAAATCAACACTAGTATACTACTAAGGTCAAAATTGTTGAATCAAGATGTCCAAATGAGATTAACATTGTTGATTACGGTTGTCTTTTATGGTAGTATTTGAGAAGTCTTATCTATGTGGTTTTTGAGCAAGGTTGCTATTGTTCATCTATTTGTTTTGTCATATATTTTTGAACTTGAAAGGTTATTTAAAAAGATTAAAGTGGCTATTAGATTTTAAGAGTGCTAAAGACTAGCTTTTGGAGGTTTTGATGCTATAACTTTGGAGAATAAACTAAAGCAATAGTTGTATCTTCTATTTGCATACTTGAAGCAAACATTGTTTAGAATCTAGTTTCTTGAATTCAATTGTTCAGTTTGACTTTTAGTTATAAAAATACTTTTTACAAGAATTTATATCTCTTCTATAAGGATCCACTATAATTAAGAGCCTTGTGCTTTTTGCATAGGCAATAAATTCACAACAACATCTCTACCCCCCCGAAAACCCAAACAGATTGAAAAGCATCTACACTACTTGATTAAATCTTGGTATTCACCATGCCACCATAAAAAATTGCTTGTATTGACATAGCCAAAATTTGTAACAACATTTTTTTGATTACAAGCATCTAAAGAAATCAATCTTTGAATCAAAGAAATACTCAATCAATGTCCTAAGGTTTTACCTAATTTTGAACCCTCTTTAAGATTGTCCCATATATATTCTTGCCTAAAATTTATTGTTCCTATTCATTAGAGTTTGAAGTCACTTTTTGAGAAAGCTACTTTCAACAATATGAAAATTTATAGTTTATTCATATGATATCCCAAGAATACATAAAGAAAATAATTTAAAATATCCTTTTCTCTTCTCACAAGATCCAACAAAAATGGGGCAATTGAACAATGTTCAATTCATTTGTTTATTCTAACACATTATTTTAGGTGTAGTTACCTTATAGGAAGTGGTTGCTAGTGAATGCAAGCTAGTGACTACTACCAATTGAAGTGACTAACGTCATTACTTCTTCTTTGAGCTCCTCTCCTCCTCCCACTATTGGCTCAGAGGAAGATGTCACATCAACACATATTTTTTAGTTATAACAAATTATCCTCACTTTTACATTATTTTTTCTAGTATTTTTTATCGTGTTTAAGGAGACACTTATCATGTAAAATTTTGATAATTTTTTGACAATTCTTTCCTCATTTAAACCTTAATGTTGGAGGTCCATACACTAGTAGATCGGGTGGTCTTGGGGCACCAAAGAATAGTTCTAAAGCATGCTTGGTCTTTACCCCCTAAAGTCCTTACACGAATAGAGGCTCAAATCTACTTCCACATACTAGTCTTCAAAGCAAAGCTAAAATCTTCATCTATATTTAATTTTTAACAAATACAATTGTAGGATACTTTAGTTAACTTCTTAGAATAAACCATCCTAAATTTTCAGAATCAAAATCCCTACCAATTGCAAGATCATGATGCTTGAATTTTAAAAAGAAGTATTTTCAATTCTTCCCATATGGAGGAATTTTTCATCTATCAAACTTTTCACCCACAAATGTGTAGATCTTACAACTTGCAACTCTCCATAATATGTGGAAGAAATAAGTTGGGAATACATATAGAAATTTTCACCAAAAAAATTTCATATTTATGCTTGGGAAAAAATAGTAAGTAGAAAAATCAGATAATGTTTTAAAATACTAGATTATTAAGAATGTATTTATCAAATTGAAAAATGTCAATCCCTCTACTTTTAATGTTGTAATAAAAAAATCTGCACCCTATGGTTTTATTTTTTTTTCCAAAATATAGAAAATTGAGTCAAATAAAGGACTTCAAAGTTTATTTTAGAATTGAGATTCTATAACTACCCACAAACTAAAATTCCTCATAACTTTCATCTTATTAATCAAAATGTAATGGTTATAAACTTTTCACATATGTATAAATCTAGAAAATCAATTTCAAATTTTTATTTTTTAGAAAGTGATTATTCAAAGTTGCATGTATTGCTCGGACTTCAAAAGAAACTACATATCATACAATAATTTTTTAACCATGTAGTCAAAAGTTATGAAATTTGTTGTGCCTTAAAGCTACTCATCAACCTAATATTGTGTGAAAATTTCAAAGCAAGAAGTATGCAAATTCCTCTTGTAAATGGATGACTAAAAACGTTGTGTTGCCAAAAAATGTTACTTGGTCTTTTAGAAATAAATGGCACTAGATTGGTGTGAGTGTGGACTTTGGGTATCAAATTTTGATGCTATTCATTTGTACCCAAAGACTACCCTCCTACTAGCAATAAATTGACCAAACTCTAAAAGCATTTTCTAATATAGAGGTACAAACTACTTTCTTCAATGTACGGGTCAATGTACCAACAATAAATATATCATGGAGAACACTTTTTGAGCCTCATGTGAATTCAACTTCAAAATTCATAACTACTTCTATGAAAGCTCATTAAATATGAAACAACTTGGATTGATTGCCAATTCTATTTATTTTACTATATTGAAAATTATTTCAAGGAATCAAACTCCCAAATTTGCAAGTCATTGGGTAAATGTTTACTTTACATACCTCTTACCTAATATGCAAAATATCTCAAACCAACTAAACCAAAGTGTGATTAAAAAAAAAGACACAACATGCTTATGTAGTAAGGTTATTGATTGTGTATGTATGTGCAATGAAGACTACACTTAACCTTGAAATGACAAACCCATCGTGAGGGGTTGGATTTTCATAAAATCTTGAAGAATACTCTTCTAGTACCCAACTAATTGGGAACTCTTTTAGTATCATTTTCTTTGTCTTCACAAGATGCATCCATCAATCTAAGTCTTGGGGGTTTTGAATCATAATTTGAAATTCTAGTTTTTGCATTGGAGGGAGAAAACCATTCTAGGATGGACCCTTAATTTTTTCAGTAGAAAGTTTGATAATTTTTTGGAATAGTGGCTTTCACATTGCCTATGACCTTGAGGAGGGTGGAAGCTCATCATTGATTGATCATTTGAACAAGCTAATGATACCCCATTTCCACTACAATTCAATTACCCTTAGAAATTGAGGGTGGCATGTAATTTTGTATGTTCCTTCAGGCAACCATGACTGGCAGCCACCTGCAGTCCTGGGTGCTCCATATCTCCGCCCTAGCAGGCAGGGTCTGGTCCAACAGCCAAATATGCTCTAAGAATAGAAACTGTCACGCTTGTAAGGATTAGTGGATTTGGCTGTCCTGTGGTTGTCTGTAAAATCCACCTTCAACTACCTATGCATGTGCTTGTAGACAATAAGTTGTCAATAAACAAAACTGGGGTGTCTCAATAAACAAAACTATGGTGACGATTTTGGACACAGTCCATCCATCAGTTTGGGGACAGACAATTTCGACAGCCCTGCAACCCCATCCTGCAACCCATCCTGCAACTCTAGCAGAGCTGTCTAGCGGTCGCAGAGCTGTTTTTCTTATTTTGCATGCACATACAGTACATGTTTAAAGAACACAAATAACTTGGTGTGTGTGTTGACAGAATTCGGAAGCACCACTGAGCGAGTGAGTGAGCGCTCCAAGAAGGCTCTCACTGACTTTGGATGAAGCAAACGGTAAACATGATGCCTATTACCAAGCAGATTTGCTATCTAGGTACCTTGGAGAAGCTACTTTGTCAACTCACGTCATTTTTCAGCAATTGGGAAGTTGGAGAGAAGCTATTTGCAAGTAGAATCAAGGCATTCCGACAAGAAATGAATTTTGTGTGATTTCTCAAAGTTTGTTGGGACTCAATTGGTAAAGCGCGACAAGTAGTGGGTAGACCCATGCTAAACCACACGCATGCCATGTCTCCTCCCCCAAGTGCATTATCGTGCTGCTACAGGGTTGTTAAGATTATGGTAATGGGCGAGCAACTCACTCAAATGGGAGGGTCCAGTGTAATAGATGATGGAATTAGGTGACTGATGACATTGGGTTGTTCTAGAGTACCTTTTCGGAGTCACTCCTCCTATTGAATTGTATTGTTCTCTCTCTCAATCAGAATAGGACACGCAGCTATTGTTTCACACACACACACCATAAAAAAAAGCTCCAAAAGGGTGGTAAGGCGGCCAGATGTTGCACTTTTGATTGATCTGTAGCTGTGCAAGTGTGCATAGCCTCTCTTGGTACGTGTTTGGTCAGGATCACAAGAAATATTTGCAAGAAGCTAGCGAGTCAGATGAGGAATGAATCAAATCAGTATGACAACATTGCAAGGATCATGGCCTGTGTACAAACAGAACAGTGCTTTGTGTCTATTTTGGGTGCTGTGTGCAGTGATTTGTATTCATACTTTTTCTGGACCAGCTACCTGAGGTGATGGTATTCAAGACATGAATGTCCAAAAATAATTAATTTGCAGGTGAAGAATTAACCCATAAACAAAGACGCTGCCATTTCCTAGTCAATGAATGACAGAGACAAAATCCTTCTCAATGGGACAGAAGTGCAACTATTCATCCCCAAAATCTTGTGCAAAAAGGAGAGATCTTCAACAGTGTTTTGACCTCCAATGAGTATTTTCGAGTTTTTTTAAAGTAGATGATGTCACACAGTTCCAAAGGGATTCCAAAAGGGTTCCAAAAGGGTTGATTTTCATAGACACCAGCATGACATTCAAGGGTTAATAAGTCACAAGGCATGGGAGTTGGTTCTAAGGTGGGTACCCCAAACCACCACTTTTTTGCTTCTTGTGCCTAGTTGCTACTATGAGACTCGTCAAATTTTCATATTTTTTTGTTGGCACTTGAAAGAAGGTTCCAACGCACCGAAGTAAGTGTCTTTTAGATACCATATGCATGCAAAAGTTACAAAGAAACAAATTTTAATTAGTTTTACAATACTTTCTTCTACATAGGTACATAGTTGATTTTGGGGACATACAAATAGTGAAGATGGTAGTTTAGGGTTAGAGACGCATTTAGGGGAGGTCCACCTTAAGAGGTGCACATATGCTTAACCCCACTTATGGAATGGAGTTTTGTCAATCTAAATTTTACTCCAATTTGCAAATGAGCAAATTTCCTAGATTTCAATTTTTTATTCAACTATGGATCTATAACCATTATCTATTGGATTTCTAATTAGAGAATGATACAAAAATTTGTTTTACATCATGATGTTATATACTGTAATGTATATTTGTGGTGAAAAATTCTAAGAAATTCAGCACGTAACTGATATGATTTTTCTTCACTCTAACTTCAAATTTTTGTAGTAATTTCAAATTTTCACCCCCAAAAATATTTTTTTTGAAAGAATTATAGAATATTATTTTGTAATTTTGTCTTTGAAAAAAAATAGGATGAAATAATTTTTCACTCACATTTATAGGGAAAATAAAAGATGCACAACAAATTGACATACTCATATGTTTTGTAATTTAAAGGTTAAGATCAAAATTTTTTAAAGTTCATTGAACTTGCAGCTTCAATCTAGATTAACCCCTAAATGCCCAAATTACGTTTCTTGGCAACATAGCAATTTTGGGTAGCTCACTACAAATTGAGTTTTTATTTTTTTTCTTTGAAATTTTGACACAACATGTGCCCGACAAGTAGCTTTAAGGCCCAACAATTTTCATAATTTTTTACTAAATAGTTAAAAATTTATTTAGTGATATGTCATTTTCATTGCTCAACAAGCTACCCGGGCAACTCAAAAAATTCTTTAACAATCACTTTTTTAGAAATAAGAATTTGAAATTATTTTTCAAGATTTATATATGTGGAAAGCTTTGCATTATTTCATTTTGATCAATGAGATGGAAGTTATGAGGAGTTTTAGTTTGTAGGTAGTTGCGCATAATTATAGAATGTCTATTTTGAAATAAACTTTGAAGTCCTTTATTTAACTCAATTTTCTAGATTTTTGAAAAAAAGATAAAAACCTTGGGTGTAGATTGTTTATAACATCACAACCATTGGGATTGGCATTTTTCAATTTCATAACTAAATTTTGAACAACTTAGTATTTTGAATCATTCTCTACTACTGTCAACTTACTATTTTTTTTCTATATGTTGTACAATTCCAAATGATACGGAATTTTTCAAGCATGTAGCCAACTTGCCTTTAAGAATGAATCCAAAAAGCACCACCATTTTTGAGATTTTTTCATATAAATGTGACTTCGTGAAGTGCAACTACCTTTTTTTTTGTAGGGCCCAAAAAAGGATGTTTGTCAATTCAAACGCTATATCTTGCAATCTTCATGACGGAAATTTCTGAAATTTGTTTTACATCTTCTCAAACTAGTTTCCTATAAGATCCTATGGTTACATGCACCCAAAAATGAATATTTTCTGAAATTTGGTACTTGTACGAGAAGTGACAGTTTTGGAGGGTTTCTGGTGAAAACATAGTCAAATACATTTAGGGGTTAACCTTGTAACATTGTTGTAGACACTAAGTATTCAATGGATGACAAAAGTGAAAATGTTCATTCTTGAAATTTTGTGCAAGAAGGGATGTCTTGCACAATAATTTGACCTCCAATAAGTGCTTTCAAGTGGGTTTTTTTGTTTTTGTTTTTGTTTTTCAAGTACATAAGTCACTCTGCACCAAAAAGGATGATTTCCACAATGACTAGCCCCCGTCCTTCCTTCCAAGGTGAAGGTATATGTCTGTTGGCTCCTGAGCATATTCCAACCACCATGCAGGAAGCAGGAAGCTCCCCAGACCTACTTTTTCCATGTTTCCAAACAGTAATAGATATCGAGACCGACAGAAGGAACGTGACCAAAGACTTCTTAATAAACTGATAACTTCAGATTCATGCAGCACAGCCCTAGTCTTGAGGTGGGAAATCTTCTTTGTCGACTGGGAACTAACAAGTAGCCCGGAGGCCATGTGTCTCTTCCCCCATTTGGCCGTCAATACCAAGAATGCTTGGCACACATTGACCACTGCTGGGGTAAGGTAAGGTACCGTAGTCTAAGTTGTTAGGTCACTTCAGCAGCCGCTTCAATTCTGCGTGCAACTTAAGCAGCAGGGAAGGCCAAGCGCTGTGCAAAAGCGGGCAAGTTGGTTCCAACTTGGTTCCCCAGAATAATATACAAGCGAAAAAAAAGAGGTCCACGGTGGGTGGGGGATCGATGCGTTTTCTGCTTGCTTTTGTGCAATTTATTGACAAGTCTCCAGCCTGCTCCCAACTTCTAGGTGCCAACCACTTTGCATCCTGAACCTCAAGAGTTTGGAGGTCTAGCTGGACACTACTAAAATAAGCTTTAACTTAACTTTAGGGGTTTAGTTAACTGAACTGGCTTCCATGTGCAGTCGGTCCGGTGAAGTCCACCGATCAACGGCGGAATGGGGAGTCTGGTTTTTTTGGAGTCCCCATTCCACCGTTGATCGGTGTGCTTCACCGGCCCCGACTGCTCATGGAAGCCCGCCGGCTCTTAACGTAGAGCTGTACTTAGAGTCTTAGACTCCTTGAACTTCTTCCGCCATGTACCTACCTTACCTGACTGGATTGGATTATCTTCTTTGTGTGTCAGCTGATCGATCATGTTTTGCGTTGCGCAACTGAAGAGGAGATTTGATTTCCTAGAATGGTCCACACACTACTTACGGTACTTACGCACTGTTTCATGTGTCCAAAGGATCTCGTCCTTCTGACATGAAAAGATGCTCCACAATACCCCAGGTTGCTCCAACTTCTCAACTGAACTTATGGCTGGCGCAGGACCAAGTCCTGACACCGGTACAGGGAGCCGGCAGGCAGTCGCTCAGTTCGAAGCGAAGCTTAACTTAACTTACTTCGTTGGCTGGACCTTGGCGACCGCAGATTTCATGAGTGGCAGACACTTTCCAGGCATCCAAGTGTCCAAGGATATTAAACCAGACGATGTAAAACAAACTGTATGTACGTCACGTTCCAGTGTGTATTTTGGCAAAGATTCTCTCAAAGGAAGCTCCAATCCTTTGTTATTGATGGAACATTGAATGTGGTCAATCCCGGGCAGATCAACTGAAACAGGAAATTTTGTGTAAGGTATCTTATTACAGTAGTCTGCTCTAAATAAAAGCTGACTGTGCTCTGAAAGTGACCTCTAACATTATTTTTATCTCTGCAATGAAATCTCGTTTCATTTGTGTCCACAAAAAATAAAAGTGAGCACTAACAGAGAGGTCTATTTTGCTTTCTTCAATGCATCAATATGGGAGGAGGTTCTTGAAGTGTGCACTTAAGGAGAAATGAACCTCTGTAGGAAAATCAGTAGAGCGTAGTATTTTTCATGTATTTTTGGTAGAAAGAGAAAAGAAAAACAATTCATTGCCAATTTAAATCATAATTTTTTGCCTTCAAATGAATTAAATATGAATTTTCAAAGTGAAAGGTACGTAGGTCACTATTGGTGTGCATAGACTGGACCAATTTTAATCAAGATCAGCCTTTGAATAAAGCACTTCAAACTTAGAAAGTTTATATAATTTTGACTCTCAGAGAATGATACACATCATGCTTTCAATTATTTTAGTCTTACATCAATGTATATTTTTCTCATTCAAAAGCAAAAAGTGCATTGAAGGAACTGTGATTCAATTTTGAAACTCTATTGTATGATTGTAAATGCCCCTCCAAAATTCGAGCCTCTTACCTTAGTGTACACTTCACAAGGGGTACTTTAGTTAGTGAACACATGTTTCAAATTCAAAAATTCGTAACTAATTCCACAAAGTTTCAAAAATATGAATCGATTTGGGTTAGATGTCAATTTCATTTTTCTTCCTATGAAATTTTATTGAAAATTATTTCAAGGAGACATTTCGCTTCCCCCAAAAGACAAATCAACTCTTAAAAGGTCGTTTTTAAGAGCATACCGCCTTAAATATCTTCTTCTTGTCTAGCGTGTTTTATAGAAATTTTGAGGTTCATATTTCCAAGTTCAAACCCTTTGAGAAAGATCCTTAAGGTGTCTCCATTTCCAAAACTGAGAAGATGTGTCATAAAGTGCAACTTCAAACAATAATGTAGTAGTGATTTTCAAACAAAAGTTGTAGAGTATAACTCACTAATCATATTGATATTTATAAAGTTGAATCTACCATTGGACTAATTTTATTATTTATTTAACCTCTAAAGTCTCATTGTGCCTATGGGGGACAAAATGAATTTTGGGTAGGCTACTTTGGTGTGAATTATTGTCTTGATATTTTTAAAATTTCAAGATAGAAAACCGCACTAGCTTAAAAAAATTTATTTCTATTTCTATCGATGTTTGGAGCAAAATTTATGCCACCCTAATTCCAAAATAGAGCTCACTGGACTATACAAAAAAGAATACAAAAAATCAAAAGAAAATTTACAACTTTTGTTTGTTATATTTGTTATAGAAAATATTTTATATGCATGGAAAGATTTGGTTCGTTCTATTCGAATTAGTGATGCAAAAATTATGGAGAGTCTTGTTTTGGAGGCAATTAAGATAAACTTGCCTATGATAGGTATAATGAATGGTCTATCCTATTGCCACTAGGGGAAAAAATCAATTTTTTGCCCATAGAAAGACAAATGTGAGAAATGAAGGAAACAATTGAAATTTCTTTTCACAAAGTAAGATTTTTTTTTTGAATTTTTGAAGTGTACAATCCAATTGGCCCAACATAGTCTCTAGACTACCCCAAATCATCAAACAATGTTTCCATAATGGTCATCTTACCACCTAAAGTAGGCACAACATTTTCAAAATGGCTACAAGATTTTGTAATATGGCCATGACATGAAAGAATAAAAAAATAACTTTTTTATGAATGAGTTTACACTAGAAAAGTGTAAGTGTCCTATGACGGTCACTAGTAACTCTATAACTATCTCCCAAAGCATTGACTATGGCCAAAAATTAATTTGTTGTTATCCTAGTCCCATTTTTTAGAAAAAACATTTCATGACTTGATATGCGCCTCTCATGGGTAGTTCTTTAGGAGCCTATCTTGGAAGATTGGCATGTAGTAGGCAAGTTTACCTTAGAGCATCTTTTTATAAATATAAGTTAATGGATTTATGTTTAACTCCATTTCAAAGATTTTTAGAAAAAAATTCTACAAAGTTTAAGTCATCTGCTAGAACAATCCATCATTGAAATTAGTGTGTTTCAATTCCATCTTAGAGCTATTAATGATTTATTTTTTCCTTCAATCTTGAATGTAATTCTACTTTATTTTTTTTTAAAGAATGAAAATCAAATTCTTATTTTGAATTTTTTTCCCAGACCTTCCACTCAATTCTTCAACATAACATACTATAAATTCAATATTAGTAGTAGAAAACTTTTGAGTATGGAAGATTCAAAGTCTTGTAATCTAGTTGCACAAGGTGCAAAACAAACCATTTTCTAAAATTTAAAGTTTATAAAATTTCTTTTACACATTCATATCCTAATGTATTAGTCCAAGGTCCGAAGATAAAAGATGAAAATAAATCATTTTTGGAATGTTTTTGCTCTTTGCTATAGAAATGGTAGTTTTGAGAAGGTTCTTTGGTGAAAAGGAGGCCAAGAATTAATAGAAGATTTTTCCTACAATTCTCAACCAAGATTCCACCTTGCTTTGTTACATTTGCCTTGTAGAAATGATTTTTGATATTTTCATGAAGTAAATTCTAACTTCTTAGAATCATAGCACTTGTATAAATTCAAGTTTCAATCAAATCAATCATTGAAGGTGCCAATCAAAAGGTATAGATGTGAAAAAGTCGAAAAAAATTCCATTGAATAGGACCAATGAATCTTTTCACCCCTTTTTGGATTTTTTAATTCTTATGCACATCTGGTGCTTGATCCCCAGGGAGATCATTCTCAAGTTTTTAGAAAATTAAGTGAGTTAAAAGATAGGGGCCATTCAATTCAAAGGGGGAAAATTTTATATAATATGTAGGGCTACTATAGGGTCCATGAAATTCCATATACTCTAATATATATAAATTAGGCTATATAAAAACATCAAGTAGTAGGAATTTTTATTAATAAATTAGCCTTAACAAATAGAAGCAATGCAGTTTTTTTTAGTCCTATGAGTATGGATAAGCACAAATAATTTAATGTGGATGATAAAATGGACACAATTAGGAAAATCTACAATGATTGGTGGTTGATTGAAATTTTGCCATGGTACTAATAGTGTATATATCAAAAACCTTAAGTCTAAATGTAAGAAATTGACTACAAATGGCATAAATGATTACATTGCACAAATAGTGAGGTTTACCTCAGTGGATTCAATGGCTTGAAATTTTTACAATACAAGGATAGAATTTCTAGTCCTTTTAACCTTAGTCTTTGAGGACATATGTGTTAAATACACAAATATTGAATGGGATATTCACAAGATAGTTTCAGACTTTTAGTGGGGATTTTGAAATGTTCAATGGTAAGTTTTTTATTTAAAACCACCACTTGACCACTTCACTAATGACACTTGAATTGAATTGATTGTTGTTGGTTTCATGGTATATATGCATATAGTAGAGGGAAGGGAAAATTTGTTAAGAAGGGCGACAATGGGAAAAACTTGGACACTTCAATATTACTAGTGTGCCATGTGCCATTGCCACAATCAAAATGAAAGTAAAAGTACTTTTTCTAACCTTTTTATTCATAAAAACTTCAAAATTCAATAACTTTCACACCGTAGGCCTAAACGCCACGAAACAAAGCCCGTGCACCCCTCCTTACTGAGGGCTTTCCATCGGTACCAAGCACATGGACGGGGATGCATGGTCTGGGAGATCTCAACATAACAAACAAACAAAACAAATAGACTAACTTAAGGTATGGATATGTAAGATAGCCCCATTGAAAAAATTGCATGAATGAATTTACAAAAAAACATAGGGTATAGGAAATACACCCTTATAGCTTTTTATGTAAAAATAAAGTCATCTTAAAAGTAATAATGAAGGGAAATAGACCTACATCAAATACTCTCTTAACTCAAGTGTATACCTTAAATTACAAGGAGTGATCTCCCCGAGGCTTGATTTAATTGAAAGTAAAGTTTTTGTAAACTATGCAATTAATTTATATTCTTATCAATTTTTAAAAGGAAAGAGGGGTTGAATACAAGTTGCATGCCTTGTTCAACTTAGACACCTACTTAGAGAAATTTTTATCTCCACATAAGAAGAATATGTCCACACCTTTTATCAAAATTCTAAAATGACCCTCTCAAAACTGGCTTTGTAAGAACTCACCTCTTCAAAGATGATTATTGGGGTATTAATTTTATATAAAAATTTGACATTTGTAAAGACTAGAGATTCTAGGTATCCAAGATTTTGACAAACTTTTTCATTGATTTTGGTTGTATGCTTTACATGTGCATTCTTTCAATAATATTGAAAATTTCTTTGGTGCAATTGTTAGTGTTAATAAATAAATATAGGTGTTTGTGAACCCAATTTTACACAATTAGCTTGATAAAGACTATAATTAAGAATGTTTGAAATTTATCTTCACACTTTAGTAATATACATTATATTGTATTTAAAAAATTGCTATAGTAACCTTTAGAGGTTTATAACTATGTTTTACAAAAAAAACTACTTAAAACTATCATTTAAAGTGCAATGAGTGAAAACAAAAACAAGGAGATCAAAATAATTCTTTAATTCAAGTATCTTACCATAGGTGTCATGAAAAATGTGTAGAAGTTCTCAACAAATTAGCAACATGGATGGTGATGACTAATTGTTTGAATTAAAAATAAAAGTTTTTATGCACTTTACCCGACATATTCAATAGACTTTGATTTCTTTGGGAGTGATATTTTTGCACTATGCAAAGTTGAGGTTTAATTTCATAACAATGAAGATCTTTTTGTTACTTGGATACAAATTTCTAGAAGTGTTTGAGGGATGTTATGTATTTTAGAAAGTCTTGCAATAAAAAAGAGATCCCCCAAAATGTCAATACCTTTGCTACTTTGATGTGATTTTTTCCCCTCATTTTTCAATATGTTCAATACAAAAATTGTTGAGTAGTCTTGGAACAAGAGTTTGTTTTAAAATCATTAATTTCCAAGGAAAATTTAAGGTTTGAAAATGAACTTCATGTGCGTTTTTTTAATGAGAAAAAAAACTTGTTGTCATCAAACAAGAAGTACATTTGTTGTTCACCTCTACTTTCATTTCACTATTGGAAATGGCATCAATAAAAGCATTCTCTATATTCATGGATATTACAAACTAGAATCTAGTTAAAAAAAATTTAAAGAATTATTTTCTTATTACTTGATCAAATTAAAGAAAACATGAAAATCATATACATTTTTTTTCATAAGCTAAAATTTCATGAAACTTGACATCCCCTAATATATTGATTTATGAGAAGTCCCTACAAAAATTTGAAAAAAATGAGAACCTCTCACTACAACAAGCTCTCAGAATACTCTATCAAGGAAGTTGGACTTGTTCTCTCACAAATTAAAATAAAATCAGTATTGCAAATTAAGTTAGTACTTCAGAAAAAAAAATCCCCTCTCTTTTAAGTATTGTGACGTGAAAAAACATTAGGAAATAAAACCCAAGGAATCCCTAGTGGTGGTTCTTTCATTTGGAAAAAGTCAAATAGTCTATTGTTTTGTATCTAAGGTCACATTTATTGTAGGAAATCACTCAATTTTGATAATGAAATATAAAACTTAATTTTATAATTTACTTGTAGGGATTGTACAGGAATTTCTCTAGCCTATCCTAATATTAGTCCAATTCTCATAAATGCAAACTAATGACCTATTGTCCTAGTCCTATACTAGAATTCTAATGTCAATTTGCTTAGGGTAGGTCAAATAAGCATGGCTCTTGTTCTATCAACCTAATCAAGTCCATAAAATTTGTACATATTCCTTAATTACCTTTCCAATTTAATATATTATCAATTGGCCCAATGTGCAAAATATACAAAAGTAAAGATTCATTTTATTAAATTATGTTTTGGTCAAATGGACATGTGTCATGTTAGCTTCCTCATCATAATTTCCAACATTAAGTCAATTAATCCAAGGCCCACATATTTGCATTTACAACTTCACAATTTGCTATTTGGTCAAATGGTCTCACTACAACATCCTATCAATCTACCATGAGTTGTCAATTTGTCCAAACTTTCACATACTACCACATCAAAAGATACACAAAGATTCTACAATAAAGGATCTTGTTCCCTATTTCTTCTGCATCAAAATCTCATCACACATTGTCAATGGATTATTTTAATATCCTTTAAATTGCAAGACTACTTGACTATCCTCTAATTCCATAACAAAACCATTTAGATCATCATCTCAATAAATCTAATTATTCTATTATAAACTAATGGACTTCTTCATTGATTATGGTTAATTTATATTTTATTTTATTTTATTTTATTTTATTTTATTGTTACACACATTAATTATAATGAAAATACTAACTAAACTGTAGACTATTAGCCAAATTCAAATAATAATTCATTAACAAAATAGACCAGTTATGCAATTGGTCGTCACTTACTGTCTATTTGTCTTCTGATTGCCCTCCTTTGGCTTGAACTTCAACATTGGTCCTCCAATCACTGGTTTACCATTAGCACTTTTATTCTCCATCAATTTGACATCCGCTTCTTTTCCAGTAACAAAACTAAAGAATCAATTTCTGGCTAATTGACTCAATGACACACTAAGGCCAAATCTTGGCAATAGTCATTCACATTCATATTTTAAGACTTTTTGTCTTCCAATTACTTACTTCATTTTACTAAATTAACTCACCAAGCTCTCCTAGCTTTCTTCTCAGCTATTTGACATCAATTAATCAAAACTTAATAATTGTTTTATTTATAACCTTTACCAGACCAGTAGGCTTAATTTACAAAAAACTTCACTACCACTCACTGGCAAGACTCAATATTTGACACACTTACAAGAGACACCAATTGTGAAAAATGAAATAGAACAAATTGACCAAATTCACAGCTCTCGACTATTAGACAAATACAAGAAATAAAGGGACAACACCAATCTTTGGCTAATTGTCCTGTACTTGAACATCGCCAATCTCTGGCTAAATTGACAACTGGACTCATACACACAAGGCCTCTACAACTTTACCCTATATTATACGACGACTTGACAAAGTAAGCAATCACAACAATACTAAGCCAATCACTGGCAATTGAATAGTTAATACACTCCTTACAAACTTAATTGCACTCAACAGGAAAAGATTATTTGACATTACTCATAGCTCACGATTATTTGATGAAACAAAAGAAAACCGACAACTGCCAATGACCGGCTAAGTCGCTGAACACAGAAAACTGCCAATCACTGGCAATTAGACAACAAAAGAACAACAAGCCAATCCCTGGCTGCAAGAAAAATAGTGTCGTACGCATAGCGTGCGGTAAATACCATTTACAACACCCAAACGTGTAAACTAACTTGAAATATCGTCCTAGGGGATTCTAGTATATTGTTGCAAGCCTAGGTTATCCGTTCTACCAACTTAAGCACTCTCTTTCCGGAATCAAATCCGGATTCACTCTTTTTCCAGATTTCGGATTCGTCACTTCACTCACAAACACTGGTTTTTGGTACCTCTGTTTTACCCTCAGAGGGTCCTCCTTTGATTGTATAGAGGGGTAGGGACTCACCACTCGTATTCTTCACACTCTCTTCTCTCTCAAAACTACACAACACACACTTAGACCAAATGTTGTGTAAGATCAGCCCAGAAATACTCTCACAGCTATCTGGATGGCCAATCCGGAAAGCAGGTCACACAGAGCCGCCTTTAGACTTTTCCACTACAACGACAGACCAACAGAGACCGGAACTAAGATAAGGATTGTAAGTCGTTCGCTAAACCGATCCTAGAGTTTGGCTGACCTTCCAGTAAGTGATATGGGGTTTCTTCCACTGGCGGTTGCTTATCTTCGCATGGAACCCTCCCTGGCATTCCGGACCTGCACCTACACCACTCCTAATTGGATTCCCATTCCGGAAGTTTAAAGACACGTGCTCAAGACCACAATTTCATATCTAGATTACGACACAAACGCTCCTCTCACAAATCAGATCCAAGTCCCTTTAGATCCGGATTCCTCCTTTCCTCTTCCTCAATTACACTTCACACACTCACAAAGAAACACAAGGAAGCTGGATACACAATAGATCAATCCCTGAGGGTCCACTTAGTGGCTTAGATTAAAATAAGGATGACAAAATACAAACTCTAACGCTAGGATGGAATGAGAGGCAACAAACCTGCCTCATACTTAAAAACTCAAAACAACCAAAGCCAAAAAGGCAAAAAGGCCACTCGGAAATCCAGGTGACCACTCACAAACTCCCCAAAAAATCCGGAAAAGTGAGATCCTACAAATCTGGAACCCGGTCCCACACCTGGAAATCTGGATCCGGTTTAAAATTTTAAAATCCTATCTGCCTAAAGAAAGATCCTATCTACTTCCCCTTCTGCACTTTCTTCTGGCTGCTCCCGCCTTGACTTGTTGGTGCCTAGATGGACGCCTTCAGAGTTGCTTTCGAGTTTGCCCTTGGAGTTGCTTTCACTATTGCTAGGGTCAATTCCGGATCCATTTCCAGATTCTATTTTAGTCAATTCCGGATTCCATTCTGGATTACAGTCAATTCCAGATTCAAGATCCATTCCGGATTCTAATCTGGATTCTTATTCTAGAGTCCAGGTCAATTCCGAATCACTTCCGGATTAGACTTTGGTCCGGTTATAGACCACCTGGTTTGTCTTTTGAGCCTTAGTGCAATGTTTAAGCTAAGCAACTCTTAGTCTCACTTGCCTAGTTAAACTTTTGAAAAATAAAACACTAGAATAGCTCTATTTTATACTAAATCAATGCATTCCGAGTTTACGTCTCGCGACAAATAGACACAACAAAGATTAACTGAATAGACAATTTTCATTAATGGCGAAGGAATTGCATGAGTACAATAGACTAATGAGCAATCATTGCAACTTAGAGAGAGAGAGAGAAAAGGCAAGACAAATTGCCCTTATACTTTCTTGGCCGTAACCAACTGGGAGTTAACTACCAAGTCTATTTGCCTAACCAATAGTAATCTCTTAACTAGCTGTCCATTGGTCCTTTTTACATTATCATGTATATTTGACTGCATTTACACTACACTTCAATTTCTAATAGACTCCAACTATTTGATTTAACATATATTCATAAAAACTTCAAAAAGTTACAAAAATTCTATCTACAAGTACACAACTCAAACTTTTATGCCTATATAGAGGAAGAAGTGCCCCTTTTCCACTCAAAAATAAATCCATAGGTCTTCAAAATAAATAAAAAATTAAATGGAATATTTATCCTTTTCCTTCTTTTTTCATAGACTCAATGGAGCTCCATATAATGGAATATAACAAATAGGAGGTCGGAGGAGAAAGGGGAAGTCATGGACATGGGGTTAAATTTAGGATTTTAAATGTGTCTTGTCAATGATATTAAAGTTACATAGCAAATATGATAAAATTGCCTTTGAACATTAAATATCTCAATTTCACATAGCTCAGGAGTGAAGGTTGCTAGCATATGAGCCTAGAATCTTGAGTCCATGAATCTAGGAGCTTAGGTATCTTCAATGGTTATAGGGTGTTTACATTAAAATCACCAATGTTGTAGGTGTATATGTTTTTCATAGTTATAGGATGTTTATATTAAAAATAATCAATGTTATAGGTGTATATGTTTTTCATGGTTATAGGATACTTAAATTATAGGTATGTGTCACACCCCTTAGTGACACTTACCACCTTAAGCTCACCTCCTAGTGCTTCTTGTAGCATTTAACTCCAAGGAACACAATGTCCTAATATTGCACATGCCATGCATTTACAATGTTAGGTTCCAATTCAAGGCACAGAGTTCTTCATTCTTCCGTGACTCCCAACTCTTAGTTTCAACACTTAACTCCCTCAAGACACTAGGCATGTCATTTGATGACATGGGGTAGAACTTCCATTGATGTCCAAGCACTTGGTGGTGGCACTACTCTCTACTAGTGCTAACCGCCCTTGAATGGGACCTGACTCCCGCCTAGGCCCAACCCATCTTACTTTAAGACTCATTTTGGGATTCACTCACTGAAACTCATATCATATCCTAGTGTAGAGCGGGACACATTCAACTGGTATCAAAGAGTGTACAAGCACTCCATGGTAACATACAAGTGGTGGTGAGGCTCCAACACCAACCTCACCACATGAAGCCACTTTGGCTCACCATGACACCATCTGGGAGTGAGGAGGGGTGGTCTCCCTCCTTATAGTACTCTTTGTGGGAATCCCAAGATACTCTCCATCTTGAAAGACCATCCAATTCCAAGTGGTTTCTTCAAAATTGAACCCCAAAAGACTTCCAATCTTTCCATTGGAATAACTTTTAGCTTCGGGCTCCAAATCCCAAGTACAAGTCTATTTTCATGATCTAATTTTTTTTTAATTACCGTGGATTATTCCCTTTTTTCAATACAACAAGTATTGAGGAAGTTATGACCCTCCAAAGGTAAAAGTCTTTTAGAAGGTATAGTTCTCTAAGACTTTGCTTTCTTTGGATGTCCATAACTTTTAGTTCATAGCTCGTCTCTTCAAGAGCCTCAGCACTCTAAAAAGTTTGTCTCTTGAGATTTTCAATGATATGTGGCATGTCCTATTTGGCTCAAAGGATTCCTCCTAAATCTTGTCTTTCATGTCTCCACACCTTGGGACAAAGCTGAGACACTGTCAACTTTGAGGAATTATAACGTTTAACTCACAAATCAAATTCTCGCGTTTTTTAAACCTTTCGACATGTCTTCTCACAAGCTTTCCAAGCATTTGTGACACGCCCTCCAATTCATCTGGATCAAAGTTCTAAACTCCTAATTCCACTCACCCCATCTCTTGCAAGGTTTGAGGAGTCACCCCTAACATCCCTCTTACTCACCAGGTGACATGGGCTTGCCTCTTGACAAGGGTTGTGACAATTGGTATGTATATTATAAGCCCCTTTAGTGGTTGTAGAGTACTTGCTTATACCTAGGTTCCAAACTCGTAGGCTTGCATTTTTAGGCTCACCTACGTCATTGATGGAGGTTAGAAATTTCTTTGGGATATTGATATGGATGGAATGATGATTATAATTATATTGAAGAAGAAATGGAACTTCTTTTGGAGAGATACTTAATTTATTTGTTTTGATCTTACTAAAAAAATGAAAGTGTGTTTTAATTTTTTTTTATCTAAATTTTGCACTTGGTTTTCTATGGAAGCGTGGATATTCATAACAATGACACGTGAAGACTTCAAATACAAGGACTATAGACTATATCTTAACCTCTAAGCATGTTGGCATCCGTATTGTGGATGATGGATGGAAGGGAAAGTTTGTAACTAATGAAAAGCAACAATTTTCTTCCAAAAATTTTCCTAGGGTTTAGTAAATGAGTTATATATATACCCATTGTTTGGAAATAGTTTATCCATTTTCAATGGTGATTGCATTGAAAATGAATACACTATTTCTAAATGGAGGTAGTAATAGGATGCAATGTAACATCCTTGTGATTTCTTACAAATGATTGACTATTGAACTATCAACATTAGGAGAAATTAATGGTGCAAAAGTTTGGCAACAATCGATTATACAATTTGAAGATGTCATTTTGCAGTTTTCTCCTATTTTATTAGCAGTACTCTCAAATGATGTGTACACTTTGAATGTCACTACTTGTGCAATTGTTTGTCAGAGGCAATGCCCTCACTTGTATGGTCAAACCTCAAAATCTTCCAACCCTGTTCGTTTTGGTGTTTTTTCATTTGACAGTTGCAACATTTCGTCTCCTTTGCTTGAGATCATTACATTGTGGAGTACCGAGGAAAATGTGGCCTTCTATAGCTCTTTTATACTTCTATTTTTCATGGGCAACTTTGTCATCACTAACAAATCTGTCTGCTTAAAGGTTACATGTTTATTTTGAGGATGCCAATGTTGGCATGGTGAAGGATTTAGAGTTTGTTAAGTCAAATTTAAAGAACAACTTGCAATTATTGCAAATGATTTGGAAATAAGGATCCTTCAAGGTGATCCTTGATTAAGTAGTAGCTAGCTTAAATAGTAGTTGTATTAGTTTTGTTGTATATATAATATTCGTATGAAATTAGTATTAGTATTGTATAGTATATTTCATACAATTTAGACATTTGTTTCAATCACGATATACTAATTTTTGTTTCCTAATGTATCATTTATTTATAGATTTTTAAAATTTTAAAATTTTCACCTATGGAATAGGGACCTATTTTTCCCCCAAAAAAATAATGATATAGATAGTAATTGCAAGATAATCACAATAATGAGGGGGGTAAAATTTTTTCTATAATTGAAAAAATAAAATTTAATAAAAAAATAAAATTTATACCTTCTCTTTACATGCACATTATAATAATTAAAATTAAAATTATTCCTTTAAATTTGTGAAAATTATTCTTGAATAAAACATCTTTCAAAATGTTTTGAAATTAAGAATTCTCTCAATTTGTACTAGAAGCCTCCAGGGTTGTTCTGTCGAGCGTGTTTTGGGGTTTGGATGTCGAGTTGTTCGTCTGATGTCGCACGTCGTAAAAGACGAGTGTCGCATATACGAGACAAATTTGACGAGTATGGAATTAGGGTTTGAAATTTTCGGGCAGGGCAACCAAAAATTTAATCTTATGTGGCGGGTTGTCAAGAGTGACATGGAAAGCCTCCACCATGTCACCATGGGCGATTGCGGGTCCAATCCAGGGGGACTACAGGTCAAGGGGGGGAGGGGGGGGAGGGGCGAGTGTAGGTTGAGGGGGGGGGGCAAGTGCGGATCCAGGGGAGGCGAGTGCAGGTAGAAGGGGGCGACTACGGGTCGAGGGGGGCAAATGCAAGTAGAAGGGGGCTTAGGGGGGCGACCACAGGTCATTTCTTGGGTGACCGTGGCTGATGGGGCGACTGCAGGTCTCAAATTCAAGAGGTCTTCTAGTTCATGACGATGGGGGCGACTATGGGTCTAAGATTTAGAAAGGTCTTTCTTTTCTTGATAACGGAGGCAGTAGCGTATAAGGCGACTGCGGGTTAGGGGTGACTATGGGTCAAGGGTGCCAGATAACATGAGTTTGACTTTCCCCCCTTACAAAGTGGAGGGAAGGTGTTCAAACTTTTCAAGTACCGCTCCCCCCTTTTCTGAGGAATAACTCTAGAAAATCCTAAAAGTGAGGCATTCAAAAGGCCATATTTGTTATATTGAGACCTTTCGCAGTTTCAATTTTATCCTCAACCCGAGGATAAACCATTTTATCTCTTTATTGGTATTTTTGTATAAATAGGTAACAACACCAACTTTTAGAATTTCATTATAGGATCACTATTTGAGCATTATTTATTTTTGGTTTCAATTCCTAATTTTTTAAATGAATTTTTCAATAACTAGCATTTTGTCTCAAAATTTGCAAAAAGTCTCAATGTAACAAATATGGCCTTTCAATACTAAGTGATCAAAAGTTAATTAAGTAATAAAGAAAGCAAATTTGTTTAGGAAGTGGAGATTTGGAAAAGCCCTTTTTCCTAACATTTCATTTCTCCTTCATCCATCCTTGTGGTCATGTCAAATTCAACGTAACCATTTTCTATTTAATTTTTGGAGGGAGTACATTGAGAGGAGACCTTCCCTTTTGGGGGAAATCATGTACAAAAAAAATACTAACACCGTAGGATGCATGAAGAAGAAATCTTTTTATCTACATAAGAAGTGGTTTACGAAATGGAGACTTGGGAAAGCCCTTCTCCTCATCATTTCATTTTCCATCCTCCAACATAGGAATTTCAATATAGTCCTCCCCTTGATACATCAAGGGGATTTAAAACACATTTGAAGGGGTGAATGAATATTCAATTTATTGAAGATTAAAAAGTTAGGAAATGACACTTTGAATGGTTTTTATCTTACAAGTACAAGGTTTAGGAGTTCAAACTTTTTTACGACATATAATGAAAAGCAACTCACATATGTTTGTCATTTTATCCATCCTAAAAAATAGAAGTACATTACTTTTGGAGTGGCATACATGGAGAAGGTCCATGCTTTTTCTATAGGGTTTAGGGTATAGGGTTAGGGTTTAGGGTTTGGAAAACCCTCTTCAATTTCTCTAATTAGTCATACTAAAATTTTTGTATTCATAGACTGATTATGTAGTATTAACTAACCACGAGCATAGAAGGACATGTCAATTATAGTATTTGGAAGATGCAATTAAGCTTGACCTCATTAGAGTTGGAGATGGCTCACATTTTTTGGTACGTTGATTCCTAGACTGACATGACTTTAAGATAGAGGTGACTGTGAGTGGAGGCGAGTTCAGGTCTTCGGCGATAGTGGGTGAAGGCGAGTTCAAATCTTGTTGTTGTTGAGCCCAATTTGGTGGAATTGGAGGCAACTTCGGATGGGGGGCGAGTTTAGGTTTTCGACGACCGCGGGTGAGGGCGAGTTTATGTTGATGTTGAGCCCAATTTGGTGAAATGGGGGGCGACTTCAAGTGGGGGGCAAGTTAAGATCTTGGGTGACTACGGGTGGAGGCAAGTTCAAGTCTTGTTGTTGTTGAGCCCAATTTGGTGGAATGGGAGGTGACTTTGGGTGAGGGGCGAGTTCAGGTGTTGGGCGATCGCGGGTGAGGGCGAGTTCATGTTGTTGTTGAGCCCAATTTGGTGGAATAGAGGGCGACTTTAGGTGAGGGGCGAGTTCAGGTCTTGGGCAATCGTGGGTGAGGGCGAGTTCATGTTGTTGTTGAGCCCAATTTGGTGGAATGGGGGGCGACTTCAAGTGGGGGGCAAGTTCAGGTCTCGGGTGACTACGGGTGGAGGCAAGTTCAAGTCTTGTTGTTGTTGAACCCAATTTGGTAGAATGGGAGATGACTTCGGGTGGGGGGCGAGTTCAGGGGTTGGGCGTTCGCGTGTGAGGGCGAGTTCATGTTGTTGTTGAGCCCAATTTGGTGGAATGGAGGGCGACTTTAGGTGGGGGGCGAGTTCAGGTCTTGGGCGATCGTGGGTGAGGGCGAGTTCATGTTGTTGTTGAGTCCAATTTGGTGGAATGGGGGCCGACTTCAAGTGGGGGGAAAGTTTAGGCCGTGGGTGACTACGGGTGGAGGCAAGTTCAAGTCTTGTTGTTGTTGAGCCCAATTTGGTAGAATGGGAGGTGACTTCGGGTGGCGGGCGAGTTCAAGTGTTGGGCGATCGCGGGTGAGTGCGAGTTCATGTTGTTGTTGAGCCCAATTTGGTGGAATGGAGGGCGACTTTAGGTGAGGGGCGAGTTTAGGTCTTGGGTGATCGTGGGTGAGGGCAAGTTCATGTTGTTGTTGAGTCCAATTTGGTGGAATGGGGGGCGACTTCAAGTGGGGGACAAGTTCAGGTCTCGGGTAACTACGGGTGGAGGCAAGTTCAAGTCTTGTTGTTGTTGAGCCTAATTTGGTAGAATGGGAGGTGACTTCGGGTGGCGGGCGAGTTCAAGTGTTGGGCGATCGCGGGTGAGTGCGAGTTCATATTGTTGTTGAGCCCAATTTGGTGGAATGGAGGGCGACTTTAGGTGGGGGGCGAGTTCAAGTCTTGGGCGATCGTGGGTGAGGGCAAGTTCATGTTGTTGTTGAGCCCAATTTGGTGGAATGGGGGGCGACTTCAAGTGGGGGACAAGTTCAGGTCTCGGGTAACTACGGGTGGAGGCAAGTTCAAGTCTTGTTGTTGTTGAGCCCAATTTGGCAGAATGGGAGGTGACTTCAGGTGGCGGGCGAGTTCAAGTGTTGGGCGATCGCAGGTGAGTGCGAGTTCATATTGTTGTTGAGCCCAATTTGGTGGAATGGAGGGCGACTTTAGGTGGGGGGCGAGTTCAGGTCTTGGGCGATCGTGGGTGAGGGCAAGTTCATGTTGTTGTTGAGTCCAATTTGGTGGAATGGGGGGCGACTTCAAGTGGGGGACAAGTTCAGGTCTCGGGTAACTACGGGTGGAGGCAAGTTCAAGTCTTGTTGTTGTTGAGCCCAATTTGGTAGAATGGGAGGTGACTTCGGGTGGCGGGCGAGTTCAAGTGTTGGGCGATCGCGGGTGAGTGCGAGTTCATATTGTTGTTGAGCCCAATTTGGTGGAATGGAGGGCGACTTTAGGTGGGGGGCGAGTTCAGGTCTTGGGCGATCGTGGGTGAGAGCGAGTTCATGTTGTTGTTGAGCCCAATTTGGTGGAATGGGGGGCGACTTCAAGTGGGGGGAAAGTTTAGGCCATGGGTGATTACGGGTGGAGGCAAGTTCAAGTCTTGTTGTTGTTGAGTCCAATTTGGTGGAATGGGAGGTGACTTCGGGTGGGGGGCGAGTTCAGGTTTTGGGCGACCACGGGTGAGTGCGAGTTCATGTTGTTGTTGAGCCTAATTTGGTGGAATGGGGGGCGACTTCGGGTGGGGGGTGAGTTGAGGTCTTGGGCGATTGCGGGTGCGGGCGAGTTCAAGTCTTGCTGTTGTTGAGCCCAATTTAGTTGAACCCATGGTCTCATGGGGGCTTATGTGGGTTTCAATGAGCAACCACGGGTCTAGTAGAGTGCATTCGGATTTGAGGAGGTAACTGCGGGTCCAAGGGCGACTGCGGGTCTTGGACAGGGCGACTGCTAGTCCTGGACAAGGCGACTATGGGTCCAGGGGCGATTGCAGGTCTTTGATAAGGCAACTGTGGTTCCAGGGGCAACTGTTGGTCTTAGACAAGGCCACTCCGAGTCCAAGGGTGCGTGCGGGTCTTTTGAGGGGTGACTACGGCTTCAAGGGCGCGTGCAGGTCCCCTAGAGGGCGACCGCAAGTCTTTTGGGGCGCGTGTGGGTCCCTTGGGAGGCGACTGTGGATCTTTGGGGGCGACCGCAGGTATTTGTAAGGCGTTACTTCTCTTCCAGCCCCCACTTCATGTCTTTGCCTCACAAGTCGCCACATACACCCCACCTGTGGTCACCTACCAACTTGAACCCAAAGTCGCCCTACCTGTAATGGCCTTCACCCGTGGTCGCCCACACCCGAGGTCGCCCACACCCGCATGCGCCCCTTTAGAATGCCACATGGAAGACACATGTCTGCCACATGGCATCTAGGTGGCCTCACAAGCAGGGTGAATTTTTTTTTAAAAGTCAAAGCTAAGTTTGACTCTATTAGACAAACAAGAGGGTCTACTTGACGTGTTGGACATTGTGTTTGTCGTGTTGTCAAACTGTCCGCCGGAACAACCTTGGAAGCTTCTTCTAGAATTTTTAGCTTGCAATTGCTTTCAAAAAGTTTTGTAATTGAATCTGAAATAATATAGATATTTTTTGTCATGATGGCTTAGATATAGAGTCATTTGAATTTGAAATTCAAGTTAACACTAAAGATATACTAATAGTTTCCTTTCATCCCAAACTCCAAGCTTTTATTTGCCAAAATCTCTTCCCAATGAACCTATTTGATTTTAGCCTTACCTAACCTAGAGACCTTCGACCCAAATGCTTTGAAATTTTTTCCAATAGTCACCTAGCTAATCAAAACTATACATACTAGATTTCAATTATATGCATATATAAACATTCAAATAATCACCTAAATATGATTTTTAGTATTACATAGAAGTACTCTTTGATGTATCTAGGTGGAAAAAATTGAAAGTAAATTCTTGTATTTGGACATAGTATCAATTGATAAACTATAAATTTTAGATTGGTAGATCATGTACTTGCATGTCTTCATTCTCCCATCTCCTAGATGTTCTATCTATTTGCACACAAATCTCAAAACCATTTACAGAGCATGAGTCTTGATTTCCCAAAAAACAATACCATCTCATTCACTATAGCACAATGAAGCCAAAAAGCTCCCCACTCTAATACAAAAAATCATCAATAAATTAAAATTCTAAACAAACTACTACACTACCAAATCACAAACCTCGATCAACTAACGATTGAAGACAATAAAAAATCTACTAAATTTCCAAAAATCAATCAAATACTCCACTCCCATTACTCTAATTAAAAAGCTTTATAACTAACTTTCCAACACTTTGCACAATGCCATGTCCTCCACTATACCTACACCTTTGCGCACATTGTCAAGCTAACTTTGCCCTTCAACTACAATTCATCACCATCCCCCCTCCAACCTTCCTCATCATTGCTAACAACATCCCTTTGTCAACACCAAGATCAACACCCCCTCAACTTTCTACTCCAATTCTAGAACAAACAAACCAATTACATGAAGATCAAATTAACCATCTAGCCCACTCTATCATTGACCACAAACTCACCACAACTACCAAACAATTCCACATTGTAAAACACTCTACCAAATATAAATGCCAATGGCAACAATCTAATGACTTGATCCATTTCAAATGGCTCCACACAATATTATTGTTCCCTATGAACAATCATACAATTACAAACTATAACTTACACCTAATACACCACTATTATAAACAAGAACAAAACAAGCATATGTTACTCTAGTTTGAAACTTACTTCTACAACCTACAACCCTGAGATACTTGTTACATCCAAACACCACTAATCTCCTCCCTCATACAAATCTTGCCAATTGAATGTGATTAGGACAAAGACATCCTCACAACCTATTCAACAATCTACATCAAAAATCAAGAAGCTCACATATATGATGATTTAGACCAATCTCCATTATCAAAACCAAACTTGAGTGGTTATGAATGCAATATATATACCTGTAAATGGTATTTTAAAATTTTTTTATATTAAAAATAAAATACCAAGGATAGAGTTCGAACTCTAGGAGGTAAGTTTACATCAAATTGGAATCTAAAGAATTACCTAAAAGTTTGTCAATTGCAAGATTGTGAGTTTACAACATTCCTATAACATATCAATATGCTAAAGTTCTAGAACTACTTATCACATCTCAATAGTCTCTCTATATATTTTGCCTTAAAGCTTTTCTCCAATAAGCCCTTGCTCCAATAAATAATCTTCACATCCAACTTTTAAATCCAATTGTTCTTCTTTTAATACTCAACAACATTCAATAGCATCATCTTTTTCTATTGATGAACTTGTAATTCTCCAATCAAATGCCTCTAACATTCTCAATCTCTCATTTCAACATTAATTTCAATGTGGTTCTTAAATTATTAAACTCACAATTGGTACACTCTTACTTCTCACTCCAATTATATTCAATATTGTTTCTCTCAATTGTTTATCTCATCAATACTCAAATCAGACTTCCCTATCGGTAATTCTCCTTTAGTTCTTACACACACCATACATTTTTAATTTCACATTAACTTCAATTCACAATTGGTTTTCTTACTCAACATTTAATTCTTACATACTTATTTTATTCATCCACAATACACAACTTCTCTTCTAATTTTCTTCCTTCTACACAAATTCACAAAATTATTTTGACAATTGATTTTCTAATTTCAAATCTCACTCACACTCCTGCACAACATTCATAATTTTCCAATTGATTCCACACATCCATAATTATACACAGCATCTACTAATTCTACAACTTTCAATCACACATCAACTTCACTCCAATTGAACATACTCCACATACAATCACACATACACGATACACAATTGCAAAACATCCATTTTCTATTCAACAATTCAAACACAAAAATTAAAAAAAAAAAAAAATGTTTTAGTTCCGGCACTTGGAAGAAGTCCCTGCTCACTGAGGTCCATTGAAAAACCAATTGGAAACTTACAACCTATAAGCCTGGCTACTCAACTGGCATAACTACCGATAGACATTTAAAACCTTTAAAATTTTGATTCACGTGAATTACAATCCCAATTGGTAACTACTACTAGTAAGCCTCTAAATTGCACTACCGATTGATAAAATGTACAAATAACCCTGAAAAACTACCAATCGGACAAAAATAAAAACAAGACTAAGACTACAATACTATACACAACAATATATACCACAAAAACCACCCAAATGGGTGTTTGAAATTGAGCTCATTTGGCTACAACAAGGATACAAATACAGAAGGCAAAAGATAACCCTTTTTGCAATCATCAATATTGCCTCTTTGATCAACTATTTCAACACACTATTACTTACTTTTGATTAAAGCACTTCTATTTCTCCTCATCTTTCACTTGCTTGGCCTACTCAAATCAACATATTTTTTACTTCCCCGCCACAATTGAGACAATTTTTTTTATTCTAGCATTATAAGAATTAAGAAACCTACATTTTAAGTGACGAGCCTAAATTTTTTGGAATGGATTTTGGGTGATGTCGAATGCAACAAACCCATGTTTTTATGTCAACATTGATGTTACATTGGCAAGTTTTTTGACATAAAAACATGGGTTTGTTGCATCGGACATGACCTAAAATCCGATCCAAAAAATTATGTCTCGTCACCCAAGACGTGGGTTTCTTATAGTATATAATCTTTAATTATTCTCACCAATGGAAATGTAACAAACTAGCACCCTCTATCCAACTTAGAAGGCACAAGTTAAACTTTACATTGGGCCCAATTAGTATCAATCCACAACTCCCAATCCACCATCATCATTGCCCCTAATAAAAATTGGTGTCACAGTACTCTACCTCCTAAAATGGAAATTTGTGATACATATATCTTGACCTACTTTAATGCTTTCTTTAAGACATACACCAAACCCACATGAACCACACATAAAAAAAAAAAACTTTTAAGAAAGCTTGTATCCTAAAATTACTTTTGTTTACATCACAATATATAGTTTCTTAGCAACAATGCTTTAATTGCAAACATCCAACAATGTGTCATAGAAATACAATCATCAAAATCATTTTAATAGATTATCCCTACCCCCCTCCACTACCCAATACAATTGGATCAACAAAAGCACGAAATGGCGCAAAACACCTTCATCCATCTACACAAAGATGTGCTCAAAGGATAACTTTCCTATTTGATTGCAATACTACATCCACACTTAAATATCCACTCCTATACACTAACTACACACATGGGTCATTCCAACGACCTAGAGAAGAACCTCTTGATTCAAACAATTGTGTACTATAAATTATTGATTAAGACATTTATGCCACATTTAACTACTTTTGGACTATTCAATGATTTTTAGACTAAACATCCAAAGATCTTTGAATAATAACATTCAGAGATCTCCAGATGCCTTTGAAGAGATCTCCAAATGCTTTGAATTGATCTTTCAATGTTTTGCATTATCTCTTGATGACCATTATTAATTTTGGACTTTCAAAAGTCCAAAAGTAGTTAAATATGGCATATTTGTAATCCAACTTGAATGCTTTGAAAATAGAACTTTCTACTAGACTTTTTTGACTTCAAAACATCTTGCATAAAGAAATGACTGCAATCCATACACTGATTTTCTTCCTTCATACAAATAATTCTCATAAATTTACTTATATTTTCAAATAGTCTCAATTCCATCCACCTTATCAACACACATCTCAAACATCCAATTGTACACACAAATAACCAAGACAAATCTATATTTGATTTTAGTATGCAATTACTACAATCTTGTACTTTTCCATATTTAATATACATTACACAAAGTATGTGACCATGCTAATACAAAAAAATGATAAAGTAGACAACCTTGCTAATGCACCACTGAAAATATGACTATGAAAACCTACACCCTGCTTCCTACTTTCTCCACAAATACAATTGGCTTTCACCACAAAGGATAACATATAAAGGACTAATTCACGTTCTTGACTTTTATCTCTACAAACTAAGATCCCTTCAAATACAAGATTGGCCCAACAATTGTCAAACACTAAAATATAGATAACTAATCCAAATATCAATAATTCCTTGTCAAATAAATTTTGGACCATCCCTTCCATCTTAATTACCCAAATTAGACACCGTCCTCCTCAAATTTGAATATGGACAACATATGGGACAAGCTTGAAAACATCTCTTTCATCGAACTCAACATCCATCTCTACTACGCACACTATGTAACCTACAACAAATTGACACATGGATACACTTACTATTATGTAGCACCCTGTAAGCCCTTAGTTGTCACTTTGGTCTCAAAATTTTCGGGTTTTTTGCCTTCTATTATTAAATTTTTTAGACAAAAATCCATAAAATGAGTGTTAAATTGTAATTGGTAAAGTCCCAACAATTACGGTGTTTTACCCTGAGAATCTTAGAGTGCCTAAGAATACTCCAATTCCTTGCCTCTAAGATAAGTTATGTGTTTGAGAGGTCAATTAGATGTCTCGAAGGAGGAATAGGTGTTTGAAAAGTGACCAAGTCTACTAATTGCAAGATTCCCATTCTAGAGTAGAAATTGACCTAGACCTATAAGTACATGTGGCAAAACTTAGCTATATGAGAGTTTGTAGTTCATGTTCAAGAGCTCCTTTTAGTCTTAGATATCATTTTAGTCAATTAGAGTTACCATCCATTCTAAGAGAAAAATAGAAAGTTTGTATTCAACATTGTAGATGAAAATTCAAATAGTATAAAGGATGGCGTGAATGGAGATTGAAGAAGGTGTATTTGTAAGAAAAATATACTTGGAGTTCAATGATATTATAGTCAATTCATTACAATTCCCTTCCAATCAAAAGATTATCCGTTTATTGAGTTTGAAAGGAGGTAATTGAAATCAAGACTTCTCGTGAAAAGTGTGAAGTAAAAACATGAGCCTTCACTTAGTGTTGGGGAATTTCTTTGAGGTTATCCAAAACGTTTTGTACACTAGAAGAAACCTTCGTCTTTGGTGACATGCCTCGATTTTTTGGAATGGATTTTTTTGGATGCCAATGCAACAAGCCCATGTTTTTCTATCAAGAAAAACATCATGTTGATGTTTTTCTTGATAGAAAAACATGGGCTTGTTGCATTGGCATCCAAAAAAATCCATTCCAAAAAATCGAGGCATGTCACTAAAAACGTGGGGTTCTTATAATGGTATTTTTCCAAATTGTAGAAGATGACTTTCTAAAACATTTGAATTATTCTTAATAAATTTGATCCTAGCATAGGGTATTGAAATAATTTTAGTAATTATCTAAGTTGTAGTAAAATTCCGCTAAAATTTAGAATAATTTTTTTAGTCAAAATAACATGCTTTGACAAGTTTCAAGGCATTCCAAAACCAACATGTACCAAATAGGTGACTAGTAATTTTTGACGAATTTTATACGAATTTGAGGCATTGACTACAACATCAACAACTTGCAACATCCAAATGAGGCCAAAGAGGGAGTCTTGTCTCACTCCCACAAATCTTCCAAATATTCTAAGTAACACTACAAGAAAACCAATGTTTTATGACTATGAAAATATGACTAGAGATGACTGGCAACTACTCAGTCATATTTTTGGAGCCTAAGACCTTGGAAAAGAATTTGACTACAAATATGACAGTTAGTCATATTCTAGCATGATATTTTGAGGACGTATAGTATACGCCCATTGGGAACACCAAAATACTTCATAGGGAACGATAGGGAACATGTTTGGAGAACGTCCAATCATATTTGGTAGTCATATTTTTACATCAATCATATTTGGCAGTCATATCTTTATGGTTGTGAATTTTTTCTCTTTTAGGGCAGCTCAAGGTAAATTTGGGTGGGAAACATGCTTGGAGAGGTTCTAGTCATATTTTTGCTTTAGTCATATTTCGTAGTCATATTTTGCAAGCAATCATATTTTGTAGTCATATCTTTATGGTTGTGACTTTTTTTTTCTTTTAGATTGGCCCAAGGTAAATTTGGGTGGGAAACATGCTTGGAGAGGTCCTAGTCATATTTTTGCTTCAGTCATATTTTGTAGTCATTTTTTTTTTTTTGTATGTGGGCAACCCAAGGAAAAGGTAGGCAATCTAAAATGGCCTTCTCATATTTTGGCCATAGAGACATCCCTTGGGATGTACACATCACTTTTTTTATTTCTATTAAAAAAAAGATTATTTTTTGTTGTGTATTTTGTCTATAACAAAATTGGCGTCCAATAAATTCAAGTGCCACATGTTCATATTTCAATTCATTAATTTATATTACTCATAGGTTTTACAAGTGAATTACAAAAAAATAAATCAATTAATGGTAGGAGACAATAGATAGGTTCATATTCATATCATCTCATAGGAAGGGATTGGGGAAGGGTCTCCAAATGCATGTGAAACATATTTTGATTTTAAGGTTCACATACACTTTTGGTGACAGCGGCAGTCCTTAGAAGTAGTATTCCAAACATAGACTTCGCTATCATTACATAGAGGGGTTATTCTTTCATTTACACATTAGGTCAAGAAAAGATGGTCAATCTTGCAAGAGAGTGCAATGGCAGCATTGGTGCTTGATGTATTATATGATGAATGCTATTCATTTCATTGACATTTTCCTACAAAGACCAACACGATTACATGGTGTGTTTCTATGTGATGTGTTGAAGAGAATTTTATATACAAAATTCAAATTAAAACATGAAAGACAACTTCATTTACAACACTTGTAGCCATGATTGGGGAATCAATCATAATCTGCATCAAAGTATTGTATGTCATTTGCTTCTATGTCATCATTAATGAGACGTTGCAATGCAGTTGCAACCACATTGGGCTTTACTTCCACTGCATTGTATATGATGGGTGTCTTTGGTATGGGGTCTTTATGCAAGGTCGTGGCTTCTAGTCCATGAAAATTAGTTGTCTTATCCAACACTAAAACAAAATGGATGTTTATGACTCTGAAAATATGATTGAGGATGATTGGTGACTACTTGTAGTAATATTTTTGGAGGCCAATACTTTGGAGAGAAATATGACTGCTACTTATATTTTGGCCTTGTACATCATGGGCTTATAGTATACATTTGTTTGGAACACCAAAATATTTTACAGGGCTTCATGGGGAACATATTTGGGGAAGGCACAGTCATATTTTACAATCATATTTCTATGATAGTCACATTTTTTTCCTTTAGGGCAGCCTAAAGAAATTTGGATGGGGAATATATTTGGAGAGTGCTAAGTCATACTTTCAGTTTAGTCATATTTTCACTTTAGTCATATTTTGCAGTCATATTTTGTAAATATATTTCTTTGGTAGTTATTTTTTTTCCTTTGGAGGAAGCCTAAGAAAAAGGTGGGCAATCTAAGATGATTCTTTTATATTTTGCCCCTAGAGGCCATTCCTTGGAATTAAGGCATGACTTTGTTTAATACCTATTAAAATAAATTATTTTCTTTTGTATAATGTGTCTATTAAAGAATTAATGTCCAAATAATTTAGGGTGGCATATGTTTATATTTTTATTTATATATTTAAAAATTTATAGGAATTCGAAAAGGAATAGAGAAGAATAAAGTAATTAATAATAGGAGATAATAAAAAAAAAATTGAGGATTTAAGGGAAAATTAGAGAGGAATAAAAGCCTATAGACAAACCAAAGCACCAAGGTGGGACTAAGCCTAAGAACCCAAGATGAAAACCAGGCCTCCCTTAACCCAATATTGGAACTTGTCATGGGTTTGACTAATTATGCTAATTGATTGTGATGATTAATACAAAACAAAACCTAATGCATTTAAACTAGTAATATAGATTGAAGATTGTGGAGTTTAGAAAAAATACTTGAAGCTTAGAAAAGATCTAATTCAAGGAAAAGAAAGAAGAATGTAAGCAAAATTCATATCCAAGTGGCCATGAAGCAAGAGTAAGCAAGGAGTGCGATTCGTGTTGAGAGTCTCTAAGTATTTGAAGAAGAAGTGTAGGTTCGAAGTTACTATTAGAAACTTTGGACATGGTTAGGAGATTAATATGACCCCTTTATAGGGATTTGACTTTATATTACACAGAGATTGTTGATTACAATACACATAGTTGATCAAACAAAGTTTCAAAGTCTTAAGTAGATATTTACTTAGCAGTTATGAAGTTGATGTCATTACAATTGTTTGATTCCTAAAGCAATTAGAAATCAGTTAGTAGTAATAGAAGTTAAAAATTGCAATTCTAAACTATCCCAAAAATAAAGGAAAAAAAAATATTGAAAATAATATAGAGAAAGTAAAGAAGGAAAAGTAAAAAGAAATAGGTTGAAAGAAAAGAATTAGATCATATATCTAATTTATACCTCTTGTTGTAAAAGTTGTTATTTAAGTTATATACAAAAACACAATAAATGCAATAAAAATGGATTAAAGCAGACCTCATGATACAATTACAATATACCTATTGAATTGTTGGAGAATGGGGATGTGGTGGAAATAGATTTTAAGGCTTGTCTTTAAATTTGGCATTTAGTTTTTTTTCTTGTAGAAACTATATTTGCACTACAAATTAGAGGTTTCGGTCAAACCTCTAAGAATTTATTAAATCCAAATTTGAATTCAAGATTACTTAGTTAATTTGTAGAAAATTCTAGTAAAATATCACACTTTAAAAAATAGATAAAAATTATGGAAGATAGAGAACAATGAAATGGAATATTCTATAGTATTAGTTTTAGATAAAAAATACGAAAGTTCATCCAATTCAAGTCAAAAAGGGAACTTGAAATGTAGTGACATTTAGAATCCACTTTTGAAAGTAAAAATGAATTTAGACTTATAGGCTAAAATAAAATGTTGGATGAAATCTTGAAGGATGAATTAGAGACAAACCTTCATCTATTTATATATTTTTTTTATTAGGCTCCAAATTTCCTAAGTTAGATATTTAAGTATTGTTCAATGGACGTTCTAAACAGTGAATAATTTTTTTTTCTAATGATAAACTATAAGTGGTTCACATCTAAACTAAAACAAACACAAATTAGAAAAATTAGAAATTTTAATTGATTTTGGCCAATCTAGGTCAAAATTTTAGACCTTCAAATATCAAGGATATAAATAAAATACTCACATATATCATGTATTGAAGTTTGTCTCTTTCTTAAAAAGGTTCTTTGCAATTTCATGTAAGTCACATTTATAGAGGGACTTTAAAGGGCTGTTTAGAAATCACAAAATTATTCATACAAAGATTGAGGCTCACTATGATACACGTGCTTGTATTGCAATTAAAAGATGGTTGCTTAAATGTTCTTTGAAGGATATAGACTATAAAAATATAATCCCTTTTTCTACTTCAAAGATACTTTTAAATAGTGCTTCTATCAAATATTTTTACTCTTATATACTTAGTGCATAGACATAGATACTTTGATTGATGCAAGGCATTTGCTAAGTTGTCTTTTTTTGCCATAACTATAGGTGTTGAAGGCCTTGCTATTTTCCTTTAGATATTTTGTAGAATTGTATTGCAACATACATCCACTTTGAAGCAAATTTTATTGTTAAAATAGCTTAGTTGCTTAGTATAGTCAGATTTGGTAAATCGCATGACTACATCAAGTCACATGACTAAAGCAAGTCATGTACATGACTAGGGTAAGTCACATGACTAGAGTTTGAAAACCCTAGCCGCCACTTCTATGTAGCCGCCATTGATTTAGGATTTTGAAAACCTAGCTGTCGTTTCTTCTTCTTCTTTTTTTTTTTTTTAGTTGCTTCTTAGGTTTTGCTTCTTATTGTTGTGTAGCTTTGGCTTCTTCTTTCTTATTAGTTCTTACTTTTTGTTGCTTCTTAGTTCTTGATTCTTGCTTCTAGTTTCTTCTTTCTTCTTAGTTCTTACTTTGTGTTGCTTCTTAGTTCTTGATTCTTGCTTCTAGTTTCTTCTTTCTTCTTAGTTCTTACTTTGTGTTGCTTCTTAGTTCTTGATTCTTGCTTCTAGTTTCTTCTTTCTTCTTAGTTCTTACTTTGTGTTGCTTCTTAGTTCTTAATTCTTGCTTCTAGTTTCTTCTTGTTACCTTTAATTCTTAATTCTTGCTTATAGTTTTTGCTTGTTACCTCTTAATTCTTGCTTCCTAGTTCTCAATTCTTGCTTCTAGTATTTTCTTTCTACCTCTTAATTCTTGGTTCCTAATTCTTTCCTCTTATTGCTTCTTAGATTTTGCTTCTTACTTCTAGTTTCCTCTTGTTATGTCTTAATTCTTGTCTCTTATTGCTTCTTAATTCTTGCTTTTAATCTCTTCTTGATGCATTTTAACTTGTGTTTCTTATTGCCTTTCAATTCTTGTTTTTCTTGTTATTTGTTGCATTTTATTGCATCTTAACTTGTCTCTCTTGTTGTTTCTTGTTGCATCTTCATTTGTTTTTTTTTGTTATTTATAGCATCTTAAATTGTGTTTCTTGTTGTTTCTTATTGCATCTTAATTCTTACTTCTTGTTTCTTATTGTTATATCTTACTTCTTGCTTATTATTACCTCTTAGTACTTGTCACCTACTAGTTTTTGTTCCTTTTATCACTATTGTTGTTCTTTCCTCTTATTTTCTTGTGTTTTCTAGAGATATAGTGATTATGGATTCTTCTTACTTTAAACTTGTGCTTCACATTTTATGTTGCTTTAAATCTTTGAAAATTGAACTATATTGTTCATTTACTAAAAATTAACCTCTTTCATTTTATGTGTAGGCACTTAAAGTTGGATTGAAGTTATTGGAGGCTATTTACAACACTAGAGAGACAACTTCTTCACATTTTTGTAAGGAATTACAAGTCCTAGAGTGTGTAGGAATATATATTTATAGACTGTCATTGTGATATGTTTTTTGTTAGTGACTAATAAATGTCATTGAAAAAAGTCACATTTTTTTCTTGCATTTTCTCTCTTCAATATGATTATCTTTGTGCATCTCAAAAATCATATTTACTCATTTTTTATTGTATGAATTCATTTATACAACTACTAAACCATACTCATGCACGATTGCAACGCCTCATGTCAATTTAGAATGTATGGAAAAAGTGATTACAATTTATAACAAAAGTTACTATAAACCTCAAGTCACTTAGTTACAAATATCACTTGCTTGAGTCATGTTTTATAATATATCTTAATCAAAATATAACTTGTTGTAGTTATATAATGCTCACAATCATGCCAATAATGTGACTCTATACTTTTAAAAATATAACTACATTCAATCATAAAATTATTAGTAACATTCCATGTGAACTATTACATGACCAAAAATATGACTTACATCAGTTATATTTCACATCAATAAAAAAAGTGACTCATGAAGGTCATATTCCACATCAATGAAAAATATGATCCACTAGAGTCATTTTCTACATCAACATGCAAAGAATATGACCCATTAGAATCATTTTTCACATCGACAAAAAATATGACTCACAAAAATCATATTCCACATCATACCAAAATATGACTACAAAAGTCTTATGCCTCATCCACCAAAATATGCCTCACCATAGTCATACTCCACATCCGCCAAAATATGACTCACCATAGTCATTGTCCACGTCAGCTTAAAATATGACTACAAGTAGTCATATGCCACGTAGACTTTTCTTCCTTGCCCGGGCAGGTCAAGAGAAAGTCAAGTCTCCAAGAATAGTCAATGTATACGCCACATTGGCAAAATATGGCTAATTATACCCCCCAAATATGATGACTACAAATATGACTCATGTCCGAAGCGACTAGTCGGTAATGACTAGACCCAGTCATGTTGCGCGTCATCTATAGTAATTCCTACATGAGTCATATTTTCAAATTTTTTGACTCACTGCAGTCATTTTTTGCAGTCATAAAACATCCATTTTGTTGTAGTGTAAGTCAAAATCTTTGAAAAGTACAAATTCCACCATCTAGAATTTTTACATTTCTTTGCCTTGACAATTTTCTAGCTTTTATGAGCCCAAATGGCTAGGGAGTAAGGGGTGAAGGGACTCCATTGCTCATTTGGGCCTTTTTGAAGTCAATGGCACAATATTTTTAGCATTTGGAGCTTTTCTCTAAAAATTAGAAATTAGTCCAACAATAAATTTGACTTTTATTAGTAATTAGCAATAGTTAGTGATTAAACCTAGAAATTTCTAGAAGTTAAACAAGGAAAGGGAGGCCTTGGAAAAGTTATTAAAGGTCATTCCTTTCTTTTTGAAACCACCTCCCATTTTCTATTGTCAAATTTTCACCATTTTGTTTTTGTTCATTTTTGGCTAATTTGGTCATTTTGTGTTCACTTTTTGTTTTTCAAGCATTTTGTTCATCTTTTTATGTGTCTTGGTACATTTCCTAAAGGTTGTGGTTCCCTTCAAGCCTTAGCAATTTTTTTATTCAAGTCCACTTTGTCTTGTAACATTTTGGTTGCTAATAATTGTACTTGTGTTAGAATTTTAGTTAACTCATTGGGTGTTTTTTTGTTGTGATCTTGCACTTGCTCCTTTGCATGGGAATTTCCATCTTGGAAAATTTTCCCTAGAACCTTGACCTATTAGATGATATCCTTGGTGTTTGTGTCATTGTGAGGCCTAAATTGAGAGAGCATGAGACTATAAAAATACAAAGAGAGGAAATAGAAGTTGTGTGAGTGTTTGATTGTTTGAAGTAGAAGTCAAAGTTTAAGTTGCCAACCAACTGAACGATGAGGTTAGGAGTCTATTTGACCCTCTAATAGAGATTTGAGTGCAAATTTGAACAAAGTTTTTTAATCCAAAATCCATAGTTGACTAATCTAGATACTAGAGACTCAAGAAAATGCTTAGTAGAATTTATGAATCTTATATCACCATCACCATTTGATTTCCTAGTCCATTAGAAAATAATTAGTAGTATTGAAAGTCAATGGTGGTGACTTAAAAATATTCCAAAAAATTAGAAGAAAATAGGAAAAGATATGGAAAAAATATTTTAAAGGAAAGTAGATAAGGAAGAAGTGGAAAGATAATTGGAAGACCATTAAATCACAAGTTGCTACTCATACAACCATTTTTACTTTGGTATTTAAGCTATACTCAAAATCCAAGAACATCAATAACAATGGAGCAAGATAGGTACTATGACTCAATCACAAAAATGATAAAGGATGATGGAACTATTGTATCAATATAATTGGAAGTGTGTGCCTAATGATACCCTTTGATTATTTGATTTCTTCTGTAAAGATAGTCTTTTAAGTTATAAGTTAACCGGTTAATTCAGACCTTTAGGTATTTTATACAATCCAAATTTGAATTTAGAATCAATTAGTTCATTTGTAAGGGTTTCTAGAAACATATCAAACTTTAAAAATAGATTAAAACTGAAGAAGATATGCATAGATGAAGTTCCATAGTTAAAGAAGTTAGTTTTGGATGAAAAGTAGTAAAAATCATCCAAAGAAAGTCAAAATGAATATTAGAAGTCAAGACTAAAAGAAGAGTGAATTTGGAATTGTAGGTTAGTATAGAACAATCGATGAAGTTTTTGAGTACCAATTATCACCCAAACTTCATTTGTTCATAACTTTGGATAGGAAAATCCATATTCAAAGTGTCTTTAACATTTTAAATATTTAATTTTATGAAATATAGCCTAAAAATATTAAAAATCTAATGATAGTAGGTTCAAATAAAAAGTTTCAAGTAGTAGTCAATAGATGGTCAATGGAGATCTTTTGAAGACTATTAAGAAAAAATTTGAATTTAGAATCACTTAGGAAATCGTCTAGGGATTCTATGACTAAATTTTACTTAGAAAATAAGAAAAATAGAAGGAAATGGAGTAGGATGAACTTTGGTCTTATACAAGTGTAGATTTGAATGAAAGCTATAATCATCTGTCCAATTCAAGTGAAATTGAAATCCTAGAAACTAGGATTTACTTTAAGCTAAAGTCCTAAAGTAGAAGTGAATTTGAATAAACTAGTTAGGATAATTGTTGGATGAAGTTTGTCAAAACAAGTTAGGAATAGAACTTCATTTGTGTATATCTTTTGATAACAAAGTTTGCTTTAAGTGTGCCTTATCATTTTGGGAAAGACATGTAATGATCTATAATTTAAACTACTTAGAAGTCATAATAAATTAGTTTTCTTTGAAGGTCCAAAGTTTTGGCCCATATTTGCTAAAATCGATCAAGACTTCTAACTTTACAAGATTATGTTGTTCTAAGTTAACATTTAGACCATTTAAGAAAGTGAATAGACTTGTCCATTGCTTAGAAGGCCAATTGGATGATGTTGTTGGGTAGAAGGGTTTGCCTTGGGAAAACATTATATTTCTAGCTACAACTAGAATTGACTCAAGATATGAAGGATCACATGATCAAGTATAAAATAAACCCCATAAAATACTCCAAGTCATGTTTATAATTGAATGAACATCATGTAGTATTGTAGAGGTCAAGCTAACACCATAAAATTGTATAGAGATAGGAAAAACTGTGTATGAACCTCAAATTTGCTCCAAAACTCCAAATGAAGAGTGTGATAGCTTTTTGGAAAGCTATCACAAAAAATTTATAATTCCTCTAAAATCTCATATTGTCTACCTTTCGTAGTGAGTCAAAGTTTCTACTCTCCAAATCAAAGGCAACTCCTCACTACTCTACCTCCAAGTCTATAATTCTCACTCCCTAACTCTAATAGAGAAGGCTAACACAATTATCTATAAATTCTCCAAATTTCAATTCAAAATGTAATATTTTCCAACTTATAAATTTGATTGAAGTTCTCTCTCTTCAATTCAAAGGTAGCTCATCACTATTTTACTTCTTAATTAGCCCATAACTTTTGCATCTTAACTCTAAACTATGAGAGTGATAGCTTTTGGAAAGCTAACAACTAAGCACATAGTGATTTCAAATCTGAAAAGAAATTAAATACTTTCTCAACAAAAACTTATGAGTGCTAAAAAATTTTGTCCTCAAACTTTGTGACAATTATCCCTCTCACACTTCATCAAGCATAACTTCTTCATACAAACTCTAAATGAAGTAAGTGATGGATTTTGGGGATCTCAAGAAGAAAAAGTACATTTTCTAGAACATCTTCTAGAACATGCAATAATCTAATTTTGTCTATTTATAAAGAATCAAACTTTTAAATCATAATAGATCTAATTATAGCTTATAATCAAATAATATAGTTGTGTCATATAGCAACTTCTACATATTTTTCTTATCAAAAGTCATAATGCCAAAAAATACCAAAAATATGCAATTGCAAGATGTATGATTGGTATTTGGTCATATAAAGCGCAAGTATCAACAAGTTTATGCCTTGAAAGACTACCTATTCTTTAAAAGCATGTACAAAGCTTTCCATTGTCTTATCTTTTCTAAGTGTAGTGAAACAAAAACAATTAATGTCATATGAGAAGGTAGTCAAAGAGATTATTTGAAAGGTATCAAAAGTTCCTTCAAGAGGTTGTGGACCTCACATGTATCCATCCCAAAAACCACACAAGAAAGTAAGGTTAGTGAGATGCAACATGTGTCTTCAACCCACAAACGTGTGTTATAGCCTTCACAAGGAGCAAAAAATTATACTAATGATTTTAAGAATACTACCATATAAGCCAAACTAACCACTTGGTTGCATGTAGGGTACTATGAAGAAGTCGCCATGTTTCCTAGTTCCTAGAGACTATTCAACAAAGGAAGTAGTACCAAACACCAATCATTAGAACAATTACAAAGGAACTGTAGTAAAACCCCAAAGCTTCAATCAGCAACAACAATTCAAAATAACGCTAGAATAGCTAAGGGCAAAACTAAACATAAAGTACTTTAACACTTGAATTATTGTATTTTGTATTACAAAAATACAAAATAATAAAGGCAAGTTTCAAAAAACTTGATTCCTGTATGTGCAAGCGGCAGGCCTTAGAGCATCACCACCCACTCACGCCAAAGTTGGATGACTTGGTCTAGGGCATAGCCGGCCTCCAACAAATACCCCAACGTGGACTCGGCTAGAAACAAAAAGAGACCAATCACTCCAAAAATCTCTCGGCAAACAATAGGACATTGTCCCCCGCCATGCTTGTTATTTGGTTGCTTGATCTTATTAGTTTGTTGGTTTGTGGGCTACAACACATCAGATCTTTCATTTTTTAAATCAATTGGGATGTTGATTGGCTCCTCGGTCTGACAAGTCATTAAAGCCTTGAAATTGACTTACTTTGGCATGGCTTGAGGGCAAAGATGACTAGGGGATAGAAGTAACCCAAGAGCTGTCAGGCTTAGGCCACCCCATTTCCCTAGCTCCATTTGGGGGGAATTGGTGGTGGTACTCTTAGCTCATTCAAAGGGCTAGTAGAATCAATGAACATGTATATTGGTTCAACGATGAATGTGGTTGTTTTAATATGACCAATAATTCATTGAAATGGAAAGGCTATGACGGCTTAAGTTTACATACTTCATGGGTCATAGGATCTATGAGAATTGTCCAAAAATCCTCCTAATCACATATGGATGGGAGGTAGGGATTATATTCTTAATTTCAACGTAATGAAATGAAATGAAATTTTGTAACGGTTCAAGCAAACATATATTTAACTTGTCATGATCATATTATACTTATGCCTTATCTACCCAAAAAAGGAATAGAAGCAACTACTCTGCTTGTAGTGTACATTGAGTCACTACAACTGGACAAAAAAATTTGGGAAAAGAAAAAGAAAAAGAATAAAGAAAAAAAAGGACACACTTCCAAAATTTCATTGCAAAAAATTCCAAAACACAATACAATATGACTCTCTAAACTCACAGCTCTCTCCAACTCAATATGAGAATGAAGAAGAAGGGTCTCCACCTCATCCTTCATGCCATTCAACCCTGAAATGCCACATGGACCACATTTCATTCACCAGTCATCTCTATTTTCCTCATAATTCTATCCATATCCCCTATGTGTAGTTTTAAACTTTAAAAATCAAAAGAAAGGTAAAACAAACTTCACCTTTCATTTCAACAACTCCAAATCTATAACCTAAAGTATTAAATTATCTCTAAATATAAAATTAAAATAACTAGGATCAAATAGTGTCTAGTAGAGTTAAATAAAATAGAGTTTTAAGAAAAAGTTGCTTCTTTTGTTTCTTGAGACTTCATTAAGAGAAACATCTCTCAATTGACTTGCAAATATAATTTACATAATGTACACATTTACAATGCAACAATGCTTAGACACCAACTTAAGTTTTGGAGATTGAAATGCAAAAAACTTGGTTGTGCCCACTTTACCTCAAGGGTGGAGATAAAGTGCTCACATACAAAACAAACATCAAAAGCATTGTACATCCAAAGACATAACAAAGTAGTTCATGAATTATGTATACTACTACTATCACATATTACATCTGGATGATTCATATGAATGCAAGAAACTTCAAAGACAAACTCTAGAACACACAATCCCCCATGGTTATACACTTGTCAATGCTCCCATCCAACACACTATATAGTATGGTACAATGCTCTTATGAATTTTTCTTCCTAGGCAAGAAGATTTAGCAAAAAGTTCATTAACTTCAAGATGTTCTTACATGCTTGAAAATGCATAGATTTTCAAACTGCAAATTTTGTTGGGATTGTAGTAACATATAATTGACTATCATACAACAATTTTTAGATAAGTGAAGGCAAGCTCATGGTATGCAAAAGTTAGTTTGGCTTCCTAATTCTCCATAAAGAACCTTTGGGTGATAGTCAAAGATTTGTTGTATTACCAGAGCAAGCCAAAGAACAAGCAAGAAATGATGAAAATAATTCATGTGTTATGGGATCAAATATCTCTAAATCAATTGTAAAGGTTCATTTCTAATATATCCAATAGAATGGAACATATAATTTCCACAAAGGGTAGTAATGCTAGATGGTAGATAGTGTGTAGAAGAAATCCACCTTAATTGTTATATGATTTTGAATCATACATTCATACATTCATACATTCAAGTATACTTTATTACAATTCCAAATCAATTTGTGGTTTGAAAATCTATGCATTTTTGAGTATAGAAAAGTATCTTGAAGTTCATGGACTTTTTGTTGAATCCTCCTTGGAAGAAAAATTCACAAGATTTTTGTATCCTCCTATACTTGTAATGCACAATTATGCTTGTACATGATTTGCTCAGAAATAACAGCCATGAACGATGGTGAAATCACAGCCATGGAGGGAATTTGAGGAGCATCAAATGGAGGCAACAACTTGGATCAAGAGAGGAAGTTGTCGAGCATCTCAGATGTGATTCCCTGCCTAGTTGACAATGCCATCACCAAAATCCAAGCGTGAGTAAAACTGGAGTGTAGGAAAGAAAAACAAGAAAAGAATCCAATAATCAAGCACTTGAAGATAGATCATGAGGGTGAATTCAAGGTTGTGACATTGGGAACATCAAAAAAGTAAGACCCTTGATGCTTGGATTCATGAAGCAAAGATTCCGTGTATGGGGTGAGAAGAATCGATTTTGGTCTAAAGATGAAAGGAGGGGTGAATATTGTATATGAAATGGGAGGTGTCATGGTTGCTTTTGGTGTGTCTATGAATTCATGAATTTCCATGTGAATGACTCTAGAAAAAGGATGTTGAAGACTTAGGGTAATAAGTCCATTAGATTTAGGGCAAGGTGCATGATTAGGGTTAAATACTTGCCTTGGAGATAGACACATAGAGTTCTAGTACAATTGTAATGTGAAGGAGGCAATGCATGTGAAATTGGTGTTTTGAGGGAATGTGGTGTACTCTAAGAGTAGTTTTTAGGACTCCATTTAGCCCATTTTGGGTTTGAATTGGAGGGTTTTTGTTGTAATTTTAGTCAAGGAGGTTGCCCTTACCTCCTAGAGCTTGTATTAAGGTAATTTAGGGATGGTAGGATACATATATGGGTGATTTAGGAGTGTTGCCCCCTTTTCATTGAAAGTCATTTAATCAAAAATTTACCAAAACTTGATTGGAGTCCATTGCTTGAAAGGCAAAATAGATTTAAGATTCTCTACACTCCCCACCAACCAACTTTAGTATTTCATTGCCAATGCAATGAAAAACTCTCATAGTTGCAAGTAGATGTAGTTAACTTATTGGGTATGTTTCACAAAGCCTATTGCGTATTTGCAAAATGCAGAAACCATGTTGGGCCCTCGCCTCAACTACACTGAATTATGCCAATAATGAGGGAGGAAAATTAGCATGACCTTGAAAATTAGTGTCGCTACAAAATTTTCTGTTTTGGGATTTATACATAGAATAAACAATATTTCAACCGACATTAGTTCAAAATAAAATGACTGATAAAATAATGCCACACACACTAGTAGTACAAATCAGTGTAGTTGTTTGGCTTGGACGATCAGGTGGAATGGCCTCCTTAGAGTCTGTACAAATCATCAAAGCAACATATCTTATAAGTCCCATATGTCACTGTGACAGCCTCGAAAACCATGTCTCTCGAAGTTGGATCGAGGTCGAAGCTCCTCCTCATTCAACTGATGAATTTGATTGCTGCCACATACATGTCTCCTGCCAATCTTATTGCTTTTCTTGCAAGCCTTGTTTTTGGAGAAATCCCACAACAGAATGCAAGGTGGGGGCAGGGGTCACTCTTTTGTTGTTAATGATGGAGGAATTGTGCGAGTCTAACTTAAGTTAAGCTTAGGTGCAAGCCATGAGCATATTCAAGAGAATGCAAATGGAGAATCACCTGCTGCTGTGCTGCCATGAAGAAACTGGAGAGCAGGAAATGAAATTAATCTGCTTGCCATGGATCGTATGTTACTTCAAATTCGCCTTCTTCACTGATTTTCGGTGAACTGAAGAAGGTGAGAAGCATAATGCAGGTTTTAAGTTATTCCCATTGATACTGAGTGTACATTAACTAAAGTTGTTTGTTTTGTTTTGTTTGTTATGATGAGATCTCTTGGATTGTAAGTGCACTGGTCTCATTCTTGGTATCATCGAAAAGCTCTCTATGAGGAAGGGTGCATAGGCTTTGTGTTGTGATGTTTGGACTTATGGTGTGAAGGTTATTGAATTTTTTAATTTAAAAAAAATTAAAATCATAAAAAAATGATTGTGATTGTGATTGTGGCAATGACAAAGGGCACATTAGTATGAATGAATGAAGAGTCTCGTGGAGTTCTTTTGTAAAGAGCATCCTCACTTTAGGCCTTTGCATTTGCCCCTCTAAGCATGGGTCAATTCCATCTTCAATTTCAAGATACACAATGACACTCACAAGATCCCATCACAAGTTGCAGTCAAGTACAAGAATTCATCTAAACTTAGTTTTAGCCATGATGATTTGAGGGGCTTTGCAAACTCCCAAAATGTGATGTGTGAACCAAGAAGCTTTCTCTACAAGAAGCTATTTGTTCTCATCCATTTTGTTGGATTTCAGATTTTTTTACAATGCTGAATTGAGGACATTTAAACTCTATCACATGAACATCTGTAGAGAGTGCCTCCCTGACACTAATGGATAGTGATGTGAAATTATGGCAAGCTTGGAAGAAGTTGGAGAGGGTCTTGAACTTTTTAATTATAATTATCCTTAAGTAGAAAAGTCAAAATTTTGGTACACTGATTTTTCCTCTTATAAAATGAAGAGGTGATTAGTGTCACCTTGAAAATTCATATCACTATAAAATTTTATATTTGGGGATATAAGTATAGTACAATAATATTGCAACTTGTGCTAATTCAAAATAGCATGAAGTTCTTCATCTACTTCTAAAATTTAGCACACATGTAACTAATATGATATAGTATACAATTGCCAAGAAAAAACTATATTTAGTATAAAAATCTCACTCCAAAAGGAGTCAAGACTCTATTAACCTTGTCAAGCAAGTTTGGAAAAGAATATTTTCTTCTTCTCAACAAACACTATTATCTTGCAACCTCTGGGTTCAAAGTTTTTGATATTTTTTTCCACATGTCACAAATGTTTGTCTTTTAAGTTTTAATTGTTCCAAGTGGAAATTAAAAAAACTCATTGCATAGGAAATCATCAAAAAATGACTAGTATATTGCCAATTTACTTGACTACTTCATATTGCAAGATTATTTAGAGTAATGTACTAATATAGATCCCTTATTTGCTTCTAAAATTTTTTAACTAACAAGATGTAGAACTCAATGGTGTAGAGGCTCAATTTTGAGTAGAGCAAAAATTTGAATCCAAAAGGGCTTGAAGTCTACTAAACCTAACTTATAGGAAAACAACTCTTTCTTTTGCTTCTCATGTTAAAATTGTACAATCTACATGTCAAATATGCCAAAAAACTTCTAAACTTTGCTAGAATATTCTACTACACTTTTGTATAGTAAAAGTTTAAAATAATTATTTCATTTTCAATGCTAGTCAATCCAACAAAAAATAGCAATTTTTTGACAATGTTTTTTGAAAACTAGTCCTTTAGAAGTTAATTTTCTCATCTTTCTTAACACTCAAATAAGTCATAAAGTATATTTATAAAACATTATTGATTGAATATTTAATTTAAATTTTTTACAATGCTCTTGAGCCTCACCTTGTTCTCAAGCATTAAATAGTCAATTTTCATTGGAGAAATAATTGGACCTAAAGAGGGCGACCAAAGATGGATTAGCAATGCAAATTGAAAAAATTGAATAAAAAATTGAAAGAAACCATGAAATTTCTTAAAATCCCAATCTACTGCCATGTCACATAGCATTTTAATATTTTTCAAACTTCTTTTTATTTGCACCTTTGCACTATTGGTCTAGCTTTAGCAAACCTCTTGAGGCCCCATTCTTTTTCTAATAACAATTAGACACCTTCTTGCTAAATGATTAATTAAATTGACAAGTTGGTTCAACATCCAACACTAGAAGAAAACAATGTTGATTTGAACAAAATCCAAGTGACGCAAAATGCAATTTTTTGCCAAAAAACACAGAAATTGCATTGGCTACAATGTAGTTTACTGAAAACTACGTTGTAGCCAACACAATTTTTGTGTTTTTTGGCAAAAATTGCATTTTGCGTCACTTGGATTTTGTTCAAATCAACATTGTTTTCTTTGAGTGCAGTTTATGATATTTTGACATTTTAAAATTCAATTTAGATTAGATTAAGCAAATTACTTTGACCATGACTATTGCATACATATTCATAAGTAACATGTAGATTCATTTGAGGAGAGAAGGCATGTAATTTATAGAAGTGGGGTAATTAGTAGGTACCACAATCTATGTGGCATATTTAAAATGGGATGTGAAAGAGCTCAACCTCTCATTGTCAAGCCAAATTCCCAAATTGTTTTTCCAACAACACTACATACCTCATTTAAGCATTGTAGGCTAATATTTTTCAAAACTTGATTAACTAATAAAATGTGGGAAATTTGTTTGACTTTTGATTCCAACAATTTAGTGCTTCCTGCCTTCCTATAAAAATTTATGAACAAAATGAACCCCTAGAGGACCATTGTCCCATTGGGCAACAATATGGAGTTCGAGTACTAGGTTCCTATGATCTCAATTTTTGTTGAAACTTTTTAAAGATGTTTAGTTTTGCAAGAGCTTCTTGGATCTGTATAATTTTTATTTCAATCCAATGTTGGGTGAAGAAGTTACAGATTATTTTATGCAAAATTCAACTCAAGAAGTAGGTTGGTTAGCCAAAATTTCGTTGACTCTAGAGGGGACAAGGTTTGTAGAAATAAGCTCAAGGTAGGGTGGATAGCAAGGAAGAATGCAAGGTCCAAGCATGCCATAAGGTAAAACATCCCATTGTGGCCAGAATTTGGAGTCTGCCTTCATGCCATTGCTGAAATTTTTCAAATTTTTTTCCCACATAAAGACAAGTGTAAGAAATAGTGAAAGCAATTGAAATTCTATTTTTCAGACAAAATATGAATTTGTTATGAATTTTTGAAGTGATCTACCCAAAAGAGTTAGTAGTCTACTAGATAACCAACAAAAATTGTATCCAATATGCTCATCTTAATCACCTAAAGTGGTTACAATAATTTCTAATGTGGAAGGCCTTGAAAAGTCACTTCCAACTATGATTTACTCTCAAAAAGTAGGATGCTCCTAATGAGGTCACTAATCACTCCATGGGGGGTAGGTTAGACATTGATTATGGCCTGAAAAATCGTCATGGGGCCATGAGGTGTCCACTATGGGTCATCTAGCCGCAATGGGATGTTTTACTTTATGACATGCACAAGACATGAAGAAGAAGACCAAGGAAAATGGATTTTATGGAAGGAGATGAAAGAGATTTAGCTAGATGGGAGGGAGATGGAGGAGATTTAGGTGGATGATGTAATGAATCATCATTCTCCTTCATGGAAACATTGTAGGGAACATATCGGGAATGCAAGCGAACAAACTGGGGCCCTTTTTTCCCATTGCCTAGAAGACTTTGACTCTTAGGAGGTTACTAAAGCCTTTTAATTTCAATAGAAATTTTGAGTTGTTTTTCTTCCAAATTCTTTTAGGAGTATGTGTGAAGCCAAATAAATGTTTAAATCCACTGTTGGGATTTTTTAGTATTGAAATTATAAAGTAGAAAACATGCTAGCAAAAACTTCTAGTGTCTTGCCAATTCTCCAGACATTTTGTCATTGCAAGATTTTTTTGGATGTGTTCCAAACATTTTTTTGAAGTGAAATTTGGTGGACAGATGTATAACATTATTTAAACTATAGTAAATTTTCAAAATCAAAGTCTTTAGTGCAAATTTTTTCTACAAATGGCTGTCAAAGTCAGCTGAAATTGTAGGGCAAAGTTCAAGGAGATTTTTTCTTCCAACTTTGAATGCTCATATCTTCCAATCCGTATGGTCAAACTTGATTAAAAAAACTTACCACATGATCTTCAACAAGTAAAGTTCAATTCCTAGGTTAGATTCCACCAATGTCCATTAAATTTCTTTTTTTGAACAAATGCAACAAAAATGGCAATTTTTAGTGGTTTTTGAAAGAAAAATGGCCTTGGTCCACTCTAGGGGTTAAGGAAAAGATAGGAGAAAACATTCTAATATGTTATTGCTTCACCGGTCTATAACTTTCTATATAAACTTTCTATAGGAAACTCGAAATCAAGAATGAACTTTTTGAGGTAAAAGTCAACTTGATTTCCCTAGTTACCTCCATTGTTGCTCTTCAAATATGCCATAGCCAAGTGAGCTTATGAAGGGCTCTCCAGTTGTATCCCACCGTATTCCTTTGACTGGACTTGTCATTTGCCTTGTTGCTAGTATAGGAGATTGACCTAGCCTTATTTGAGGAGCCTTGAAACTATTCACATGTATGTTAAGTTATGTTAAGGTAGGAGGCTCAAAATCGACAAAGGCTCTAAAACTGCTCACCTCCTTTAAGTGTACATTGTTTGTACATGGATTTTTTTCATCTATACGTGGATGTACTAACAATGTACATTTGAGGAGGTGGGCGATTTTAGAGCCTTGTGCCATTTTGACTTTAAAAATTCATAACTAATTCCACAAAGCTCCAAAACTTGTGAAACGACTTGGATTCGATGTCAATTTCACTTGTCTTTCAAGGAAAATATACTAAAAAAATATTTCAATAAGTTTCACCTCCCCAAAATTCAGTTTCAGCTCTTAGATGGGCGCTTAATGGACCTCCTATCTTACTCTAACTCCCTCTATCTCCTCTCCTTTGTCCACAACCTCACGCTCTCCATCATTTGCTCAAGATTGGAACTATTCAATCTATCAAGAAAATAAATCAAAATAGATCCATACCTCAAGTTAGGTTGTTTGTTTTGTTTGTTATATTAAGATCTCCTAGACTGTCCATCCCCTAGTTGCACTTTTGGTATTGTTAGAAAGCCCTCAATAAGGAGGGCTACAAGGGCTTTGTTTTGTGACATTTGGACCAATTGTGTGAAAGTTATTGAATTTCAAAGTTTTTTTGAATAAAAAAATTAGAAAATTATTGTGACTTTTCTTTTGGTTGTGGCAACAACACAGGGCAAACTAGTCCTTATTATGGATGCACTGGAGAAGAACACAGGCCCCGGAGTTCAAGTTCAAGTGTTGGAAGTCAAATTTGAAGTGGTTGCTCAAACTTTGGGCATTGGCTAGTGCAGTAGAGCTTGTTGTGAAGCGAGGGCATGCCAAATGTTGCTAAGGTCAGTTTTGAAGTGCACCAAACCCGACCACATCAATGCTTTTAATTCATCACATTTTGAAAAAATAGTGAAATACAAGACTCAAATGACATCCTAAAGTTAGGTGTGAACACAATTAAGTCTTACTTTTTTTGAGAGGTCAAACTCCCACCTTGCTTCAAATTATTCCATATCCTTTGAAGATTGATGAAGAACAATGAACTTCAATATAAGAAGGACCTCATCTCCCATCCAGCTTCATATCATCATACAAATTCTTTTGATATTCAAAGGTTCCATTCACAATACAAATTTGCATTGATAAAACCATGGTCTAAAATGGTTTTGTGCTAAATTTGTCCTACAACTAGTACAATTACATTAAATATAACACAACTTTACCATACACTAGTTCAAACAAAAGTTTTTGAACATACCTTCATACTATTTTATATGTAATATTGCAATGAAATTTAAACTTTTTATTTTCTACAATATGTGATTTGAATTTCACTTGATTTCAACAGATGTAATCATTGATTTTCAAAAAAAATTGGCATCGCTTTAATTTAGTGTTAAATATTTTGCTTGGCCATAGTAGCCACTAAGCATAGTTAATAATAAATCTAACACTAAATTAGACATTTTTGCACTTGGCTAAGTGCACTCATTGTATGCACAATTCCATATTGAAAATGAATTTTCTTGAAAACATTTGTACCCCAAATTTTTTCAAAACCTCATATTCTTTAATTGGCATCACAAATTAGAATCATTTTTCTACTTGGGTATGTTAGTCTCAACATCATTCAAGAAAATTGTTCGTGATTCTAATCAATCCCTTTCAATGATCTCCTTCTAGCTTCTTTCTTTTCATACAAGTATATTTCAAATTTCACATCTTTCAAATCTATCAATGATAAAGTAGAGTGTGCTTTTGGAATTGCAAGAGAAAAAAAAATTAATGTTAAATTTTAACCCTAAGATGGTTAAAAAGATGGTTTGCATCCTTTGAGTGATTTGTCAAAAATTGGTGTTTCATGTGTCACAGTGTTGTGCGATGAGGTCTAGAATAGCATGGGGATTTTGTTACGAAAATACTTTCTACATATTCTTTTTTATATTCTTAAATTCTAAATAGCCCTAAATTTATCCCCAAGTTCCCTTTCATCCAATCCCAATCCTATAATTCCCACCATAACCTAAAATTTGGCATAGTTAGCATTGACTTAGCATATGAATTCATGTAGGGGAGGCAACCCATTTCTAACCACTTAAGCAAATACATGTATCTCCAAGGGAGTTTTTAACAATGGAAAATTTTCCCATGTGCAGAAATAGAGTTCATAAGATTTCCATAATTTTCAGATTTTTATTTCTCAAAACAAAATTTCTAGAATTTTTTTTCTAAAGATTTTGTTCCACCCCATATTGATCATACATACCTTCCTATTTCCGACCAAGGGTTGGTTGCAAAATCCAACAAAGGTTAGTTTTTAATATTGAGATTGTTGTAGCCAATCATAATGTGCCACAACTGCACCGGTAATTGTACCAACTTTAATAATGTAAATCACCTCTTTATTGGAATTACTACACCTTATGCTACCATAGTGGGGGAGTGATCAAGAATGGGTTGCCTCCCCTAAAATAACTTCCAATGGTTTCAAACTTTGACAAAATGTAGATCAATTTAATATCAAGTATTCAAATACAAAATTTCAACCTAATCCAAGATACTATCCAACTTTAATGGACACTTCATCAATATTGACTTTCTACTTGATCACAACCTCAACACCCTAATTGTATTTTGTTCAAAAATCGTAGGGTTCAATTCCATTGTAGGTAAATTTTTGACACAAGATAAATGATAAGTTAAGAAAATTACCTTCCAAGTTTCAAAAGTATATCACTAATATTCAATGAGATTGAAGTTCTCAATTACACCTTTTCTAGTTGCCATGAATTCTAGACATGTCTACTTTGATACTTTGTGCCTTCATTTTCATAAGCAAAATAGATTTGAGATTTGGTGTCAAAGTAGATCACTTTGCTAAACCCCAAATCCAAAATATTCCCTTGATTCAACACTTGATCCAAACAGAAATAGGAGTTCTAAGCTAAGAATACTCCAAAATTGTAGTCACAAATTGACAATTTTTGCAACTTGGACACTTCCTTGAGAATTATAGGCTTTATGAAATGTCTACTACTTTTTGGATTTTGTAAAGGAAGCTTACCTTGACTCCATAGCTATTTGGGGTTGACTTTGGAAGGAATACTCAATTGTAGAGCACCTTATCGGTGAATCAATCATGTTTTCATCCAACTGTTTGATGATTATATCGATGATTTGGGACTTTTGTTTTAACTGAGAGAAAGACAGTTCGGTGAAGTTCGGAGAAGCGTTGAAGCTTGTCAGAAAGGAATTGTTAGACTACTTGCAAAAAGGGTAACTCCAGTGGTTTCGTTGCAGTGTTTTTAATTCGTGAACTAGGAAAAGTGAGATTCATATTCGTCGGCACTAGGAGAAACATGGTTCATTTCGACTCAGCTTAGCTTTCACTTAATTCCCACACTGGGTCTAGAGACTGAGTCGAAGTGAACCATGTTTCTACTAGTGCCGGTGGGGATTTGGCAATAAAACAGGTTGGGTTGCCTGACGTTAAGATTGCATTAATTCAAACTGACGGAACGAGTGACTCTTTCCAGTTTGTTCCGATTGGGGTTTGTTTACAAAACTTCCGAGATTGGGATCGATATCGAGGGATCCACAATTGTTTATTGTTTGATGATTTGGACTCGGCTGTTGGGAGCACGAGCTAGAAAGCATTCAGGAGTCTGTGGTCAAACCTGCGGTGCTCATTCGGTGGCAGAAATTGCCACTATTACATGTGAAATTTTGTTGCCAAGTGTATAATTAACAGAGAAGTGCTTGGGGACTTACTTGCAATATGATCTCAAAGGGAGTGCTGGGTCCTCAAATTTCTTGAACTCACGAGATTTTCATTGAAGCGTGATTCTATCGGCTGAAAGGTTGCAAGATTGTGGTGGATGCGCTTTAATTACACTGTTGAAAGTTTTGGAGATCTTAAATGCAACCTCTGGAGCAGCAGAAGGTGGGTGTAGTTGGATTGGGAGAATTTGGGGTTTGTGACACTTGGCACTAGTCTTTGATTTGCAAGATTGGTTGGTTTTCTTTTGTCAGGCTTAATGTCGTGAATGCGTATGGCTACTGTGGGGAGGTACTACAATAGTGACAGATTCCTGTTGAAACGACATCCTAAACCATATTTGGATGTTGTTTTAACCACTATTAGAGAAGGTTACAACAACATCCAAATGTGGTTTATTTGATGACATTTGAACATCTATACCTTAAATGAGATTGTTTCTTTGTTTGTTTGTTACAATGAGATCTTTGGAACTGTGCATCCCTAGGCCGCATTATTGGTACCATTGGCTTATTGGACTCATGGTAGAAAGGATATTGAATTCCAAAGTTGTTCTGAATTAAAAATTAGAAGATTACTTTAATTTTTATTTTATTATACTATGGCAACACTATAGGGTACACTAGTCCATGCATTAAATTATGTTGTTTGTTTGTTTGTTTGATTGAAGTTTATTAATTTAGCTTTGTTTGTTACAATGAGATTTATGGAACCATACATCCTCAATCATGTTCTTCATATTGTTAAAAAAACTCTCTACAAAGAGGGGTGCATGGGCTTTGTTTTATGGCATTTGAAACTATGGTGTAAAAGTTATGGACTTTTGAGTTATTTTTTAATTAAAAATTGAATTAAATTATCTTTTACTCTGGGAACACAAAGGTTTCATCATCTCCTACTTTGGCCAACAACATAGGGCTACACTAGTCATATACCTTAATTAGGTTGTTTGTTTTCTTTATTATGTTGAGATCTCTTGAATTGTGTGTCCCCCAATTGCATTCTAAATATTGTTAGAAAGCTCTCAACAAGAAGGGGTTGTAGACTTTGTTTTGTGATGAGTTCTAACTTACAACAAAAAATATTGAATTTTGAAGTTTTTATGAATTAAAAAATTAGAAAATTACTTTTACTTTTATAGTATGATGTGGCAACAACATAAGGCATACTAGTCTATACATGAAATTAGGTTGTTTATTTTTTTTGTTTCTCATGGGTGAAATCTCTAGAACTGTGCATCTTTAGGTTGCATCCATGGTACTGTTAAAAAGTTCTCTCCAAAGAAGGGTGCATAAACCTTGTTTTGTGGTATTAAGACTCATGGTAGAAAAAAATATTGAATTTTGGAGTTTTCATGAATTAAAAAATTTGAAAATTACTTTATCTTTTAGAAGGATTGAAACCTAGGTGTAGTAGGAGATCAAAGAGGGCTTAGCTATCACTTCTGTAGCAAAGTATAGACTTTGTTTCATGGCATTTAGACCCATGGTGTGAAAGTTACAAATTTTTGAATTATTTTGGGATCTTCAATATGCTAAATTATTTATCTTTTGGACCATACGAAAATCGGTCATGTTCTTAGTCCTATTAAAAAGCTATCTGCTAGAAAAGGTGCACAAACCTTTTTGTGGCATTTAGACCCATAGTGTGAAAGTTATGAATTTAAAATTTATTTGATGGATGCTAAATTATGTATCTTTTGCATTGTGCATCTTGGTATAGTTAGAAATCTCTCTACAAGGAAGGGTGCATAAGCTTTATCTTGTAGCAATTGAATGTATGGTGTAAAATTTATGAATTTTTGAGTTACTTTTAAATCTTTTGGGAGGGAACATGAGTAAATCATGACAAAAATTGGGCCAATAGCATAAGGCAACACTTATAACAAATGACATCCAATGGTTGTCGTGATGGCACATGGAATACTAGTGGATGGCGAAACAACATTTTTCTAATGTCATATCAAAGGTCAACTATGTAGATTTTACGTACAAAAACTACCTAATACTTAGATGTTAGATTTTAAAATCTTTGCTAAGTAAAGATTTCAAAATTCTGAAATCTATCAAATTTGTAGATTTCAATTTTATGCACAAATCTATGCATCTTTGTGATTTCTTAAAAATTCAAATCTACATTTGTGGAATGATGGTGTTTTTTCTAATTTTTTTGAAATGTAGCATATTTATAGGTTTCATCAATGTAATAAATTCTCAAGGAGACAGGACATGTGATATTAAGACAAAACCACTTACACTATATATTTCTCTAAGGGCCTTATGCCATATCTAACTACTTCTAGAGTTTAGGAGGAGTTCTGGACTTTGTGAAGGTATTGTCCATCGAGAGATCTCATGATAATATGTAGAATGAGGCCGCAATGCCTTTGAAAGGAGACTTATATTCCTGTGAGATACTAAATCAACTGGAGATTTCTCGATTCAGGGGAATTATAACCCTTCGGAATTCTGAGTGTTGGTATAATTCGATGAATATGGTTTAGGGTTAACTCCCATATTCACTGTAAAGAGTGCATTAGGATTTAGGGTTGGATTTACATGTGACATTAGGGATCGGGAGATCTCATGAGGTATTTCCTGTTGTATATATAACCCAAAAGAAAAGTTGCAATTATGGACATCGGGAGGGCTGGAGTAATCACAGTTAGATATAGAAGGTAGATTCACTACTTTATAATCATTTGGATGCAACAAATTGGTGCTATTCAAATTGAATGAAGGCTTTACGTTACCTATTCCAACTAGTCCACTTCAACTACTTTTGGGGTAGGGGCCCAAGACCAATTAAACCATTGTCCTATAACGTGCAAACATTGCCACTCTACAGGATTTACATCATCCCTTACATGCAACACCGGTTGAAGTAAGTGTAGATGGTCCCAATTGAGAGGATCTATAACAAGCATTATAACAGTCACATTCAAGAGTACTGTGTGCAATTGAGGATTACTTAAAAGAATCTCCAGTATTCCATGACAATGTGGAAACGGTTGGTTCTTCTGTAGTTTCTTAGATCTAGCAATAAAAATAAATTGTGAAAGAATATCCAGCGGTAGAATACGTCGAAGAAGTACGGCCAATGTTGAAGGTTGCACTAATGACCACAAGCAACAATGAATATCTTCAACAATATGTCAGAGAAGACCATGGAAACCTGGTTGAATTTTAATAATTTGTGGGAGATCCGCAACACCACCTTCAACGCAAAGATCCCTTGTAAGAACCGAGAGCAACGCCTTCTGAAAAGACCAAATACACCTTAGCATACAGAAATGCATAGTCACAACTTAGGTGGACGTCCAATCATCGTGAGATCTCCCGATCAATATGCATTCCAATATAACCACTTCCCCCAAACAAGCGATAAGTATGGAAAAAAAATCACAAGTCAAAATCTGGTTTGTAGCGCACTACAACAAAATTAACAATAAGGATACGGACTGCAAACCCAAAGTACAACAATAATAAAGGATCCAGATGTAATTTTCGAGTCAAATACAGAATGAGGTTTTAGGATAAAGGCATTATCCATTGGACGAAGTCTCCATTGGATGCAGAAGGAAAGGATGGTGAGATCTCTTGATCAAGCCACAAAGGGCGAACGCAGTGGTCCATATAAAATCCACACTTAAGGAAATCTAAATTGGAGGAAAATTGGTATCACTTCTACATGCACAATTACAACATCACTGCAGTCTTCAAGTACATAAACAATATTAAGGGACAAAAGTAAATTATCCATGTTCATAAAAGAAAGTTCAACCACATGTAATATTGAACATCTACATTGTAAATCAATAACTTCCATGGTCGTCGAGACAGAAATGTCGTGCAATCTTCTAATGAAGCTTGTCGCAAAGGATTATAACGTCCAAAGAATCCAACTCTAATGAAGCCTTCAAGGAAATAAAATTCTATACAATAATATGCATTTCAAATTGAAAAAAAAATTCAAATTCACACTACAAATTACAAGTACAAAACAAATGTAAGGATCCTGCATCGGCAGTACATTTAGAGAAATTGAAGACAATGCTATTGACAATAGAATTCCAACTATCAATAGGTTTCAACCATTCCAAATGCCCTGTACAGTCAATTGTGAGATCTCCCAATCAGAAACGTGAATTCATGGTACTTAGAAAATGCATTTACAGTAAGTTCTATAAGTCAAGAGTTTTAAAATGTAAGAATGTACGCGAGAAGGTGATCGTCAGATCTGAAAAACAAATTCAAACTTACACTGAGAATCACGAGTACGAAAACAAATGTACAAAAATAATTTACAAAAATTGAAGATAGTATTATTGACAATAGAATTTGAAGTTTCAATAGGTTTCGTCCATTTCAAATGTTGTGTGCAGTCCATCGTGAGATCTCCCGATCAAAAAAGTGAATTCATGGTGCTTAGAAAATGCATTTACAGTAAGTTGTATAGGTTCAGGAGTTTTAAAATGTAAGAAGTCATATGTACGCAAGAAGGTGATCATTAGATGTGAGATGAAGCCGCATGAGGAAGAAAAACTAGCCCTAAATTATTGCCCTCAAAATGTCACAACTCGGTCAAGTCAATGGGACCTCTGGTCTCTAACCATGGCGGAGGGGATTCCTTTTCACATACGGAGGGACAACTTCCTATAACTTGAATAGACCGGATAGCCAAGGCATGAGTGTCCCTTGCAAGTACATGTCTCTCTTATTGCCACACCATGAGCAGGGGAAAATGACACTATGACAATCATTCATGAGGTTCTTAAGTGGATTGTCATCAACAAGGAGAAGATTCTCTTGTGTCCCCAATTCCAAAAAATCGACAAAATGTTTCAAATCCTTGAGAAAAAAAGGCCTATCAGGACAATTTGGGTCTTTGTAGGTGTGAGCTTCCAATTTGTCACTTGGGAATCATAGTTTTTCTTTTTTCCGCCTTGTGTAGATTAGAAGGTAATTAGGTGTAAAAAGCCCCCAAAAGAGCTTAAGGCCAAAATAGGTTGTGACATGTCAAATCAAGTATTTGATCACTTTTAGGATTTTAGGTCCAGTTATCCCTTAGATGCCCACTTGTATATAGGTTAGAACCACGAATGGTGGAAGTTAGTAGATTTGAGTGTAGTTGCTTTACTATGCCAAACCTGCTAAGTAGTAGCCCTAGCCAGCTAAGAATTGTGCCAAGAGAAGCCCCGTGAGATCCCTAAGTAGGCTTCGTTTCTCCATCCCACTGTTGAAACCCTAGAGCCCAATTGTTAGTATTGTAGGAGTTACAATATCAAGATTGGTTGGTGGAGGAATCCACAAGTCCCGAGTATGGGATTAGGGTCTAGAGTGTGCTCAAGGATCAAAAGCGAACTCCCTTTGCCAAGATTCCCTTGTATACAGAAGATTCTCCATCCCTACATAATTAGTGGGGGTAGGATTTATCCTCCCTATCCTTACATGTGCCAAGTAAGAATATGAGCCTGCATGACCATTGTGTGACTCCTTGAGAGGTTCTACAAAAAGTCTCGAAATTTTCTGACTTGTAGAAATATTCTTTCCAAACGGTCAACCGCCGAAACCCAGTATGGGAAATTTGTGGAAATTTCCTAGAAGGCGGTAAAATCTCACTAAAAATTAGGTTCGATGCTTTTATGTTAATAAGGCTCCCTAAGAAGTTTCATGACATTTTCATAGTGAGAGATGCCCAAACCTAAGATCCCCTTCAAATTTAGCAACGTGGTAGTGCGAGCGGGGGTTTGCCCGACGTCTCACGAGCATACGAGTTCAAAACGGAGTCAATGAAAGGTCTTTCTTTACCCACCCACCCCACCCGCTTGGACCTACCAAATCACCTTGGCCACTCACTTTGCTCAAAAAAGGTAACACCGACAAGTTAAATCTTTAACCCTTTTTTGACGTAGATGGGTTGGGTTCTGATGGGTTTTCTGCAACGGAAAAAGGGGGTGCATCGATAGACTAAAAATGTCCTTCTGGAGCCAATGGCGCAATCCGTTTGTCAATCGGAGTTAAACTCCAAAAGTTAGAAGTGGACAACACAAAGCCAGAGAAATCAATGTACAATTAAAGCCTAAATCCTGAAGAATTGGAAGAAGGACGTTCCCCCACTTGGGAACAAGGTTCCCAACACATGTGGGGAAGAGACTTAGGTGTCAACACCTCCACATGTGGGGGAAATCCCAAGACAAGCCTAGATAGTCAACGTCTTACATAGATTTGGAAATTGTAAAAAGTTTAGGTTTTGTGTAAGGTTCTCACGCTTGGAAACAAGGTCTTCAACATGTGTGAGGGGAAGACTAATTGTCAACGCCCTCGCATGTGGGGGAAATCCCAAGACAATCCTAGAATTGTCAACATCTCATGTGGAACTAATTCTCTTAAGAAATTAGATTTTTAGAAGTTCCCTTCGTTGAGAACGGAGTTCCCTGGTTTGTAATCTTGAGGGGAGCGAAGGTGCCCATCCTCCTATAAAAGGGGGCGCCCTTCTCTCCTCAAACACCCCCATTTTTAAACATCATTATACTTGGGTCCACTTGTTGGAACTTTGGCGGTGTTGGTTTCTTTGTTTCTCCCTCTTGCCTTTTTTTGTAGCTCTTGTCTATGTGGTAGTCCTTTTGTTTTCATTTGGAGAAGTTTGGGTTGGAACCAAACTCTCTTTTGTAGCTCTTGTTCTTGTAGCGGTCCTTGTTGTCATTTGGAGAGGTTTGGGTTGGAACCAAACTCTCTAAGTAGTTCTTGTCCTTGTAGTGGTAGTTCTCACTTCCCTTGCTACCCCCCACTCCATCTTGGATGGTTGTTGCAAGTAGAAAGAGGTCTATAGAGTCCTAGATCGTGTATTAAAAATCCTACCTAACGGCGGAGCTTTGAGACTTTAGGAGACTCCAAGTCCTAGATTTGGTGTTAAATCCAAATCAATGATGGAGCCTTGACCCTAAGCACTACTCACCTCCAAAGTTTAGTTCCCAAAATAGTTGGGAACAAGTCAAAGTTTAGTACCCAAAAGAATCGGTCCTAAGTCCCAACGACCAAAGGAGGAGCATTCTCTAAAGCCCTACGCCCAGCATTTCCAAACTAGGGTGAATATGGGGAGCTAAGCTTCCAAGGCAATTTTCCAATGAAGGGAAGAAGGCTCCCAACTCCCTTTTTGGCCCTAGCTAGTAGCCAATGCCAACGCTTAGCACCGGCCCCAGTATTGGCACTAGCCCCAACGAAGATTGGCACAAGCACTAGCACCGATAGGCTAGTACCAGTGGCCGGATATCAGTTAGTACAGGGGCGAGGAACTAGGGGTCTCAACCAGGGGCTGAGGGGTTCAGTCAAGGACTGGGGAATTTCGGCCAGGGATTGGGGGGGTTCGCCAAGGCAATGGGGATAGAAAAAAAATCCATCTAGGTAGAAGGAAAAAAAAGTTTAGCAATTAGGATAGATTAGAGGGATAGAATTTAGCACTTAGGGTAGACTAGGAGAGAGAATTTAGCACTTGGGGTAGATCAAGGGGAGTAGAAGTTAGCCATTAGAACTGGGTTGGTGAAGGGGAGACGAGGATAGCATGTAGAATGGGGTAGGCCCAACCGCCCTTCCCACTCGTTCTCTCCACCGAGACCACAACAAAGAAAGGAAGGAAAGATAGGGAGCTAGGCTCACTGATCGCCTCCCTCCCAACTTACATTCAAGATGCATCTAATCCCATGGAAGTGACATGGCGGCAAGGGACCTATTGAAGGGGAGTCTCAAGCACATAGAAGAGGAACCGCGGGTTGAGGTATGACCCCATCATTCCTCCTCATCGTTAGTTAGTTCACGTCCACAATCACGAAGTAAGGCCGAGGCCTAGAAGTGGGAAGCCCCCTAGGGTCGAGGGCTAGGCTCCACTTAGTATCAAAGAGTAGACATAGCAGGGGTACAACATGGATGAAGTGGGGTAGAAGTCACCCATCCTTGAGACTTGCATGGCATTAGAAATGGTGTAAACCGATTCCCAAGATGGTAGTAGTAGTCCTAGTTCTCTTTTAGTCTAGCAGTCAAGAGTCCAAGCATTAGCTCCACAACAAGATAATTGGGCGTCATGATGAATAGGAAAAAGTAGGAGGCTTAGAGAAGATCCATTGCTTGGTAGGCACAGTGGACCGACATTAGGCACCTATTGAAGGAGTTCACCACCCACAACACAAGAACCTAGTTGTGCTCGTATAGTTGCCAAAGGTGGGCAATTATACACTCAAAATAGCAAGAATAGGTATTACAAAATCATCCCAAAAAAATTCATAATAATTTCATTTTTGATAAAATTTAAAAAAAAATTCAAAACCTTCTAAAATCTATTTCATTTCATGAGGAAATTTTTTCCCTCACCAAACCCATCTTGGAGCTATTATGAATTCCTTAAGTGGTTGGAAATGGGTCATAAGCTTCTAGCATTCAAAGTTGGAGGGAAATTTTTTTTTTAATACAAGTAAACATTTTAGAAATGGAACCACATTGATTGTTATTCCATCTACTAGCAAAGTATAAATGAACATTTGACAATGTTAAAACGCTCTCACATCATTGACAAAACATTCAATGCCTAATACATATCCATTTCAAAACCTCTTAATGTCCATTTCACACCCTGGCTAGGGACAGTTTGAAGAAGAGGGTTGGAATTAGAACATACTCCTATAATAAGATTGTTCCTCCAATTGAAAAATCACTAAAAGTGGGAATCCAACTCCAAGATTAAAAAAGAGTAAAGGAATTAATCAAAAACCTACCATATAAAATACATTCGTGTCCAAAATTACCAATGTGTTAAAAAATAGGTGTTTTAATCTTATTCATAGCCTAAGCTTGGACATAAGAGCTAAACTTGTACTACTGGGACTTCAAAATGTGATTTAATGTTGGAAACAAGTAGTTTTAGAGCCACTCTACAAATGAATTATCATATATCTAGTAGACATAAGACATAGATGTACAAGAACAACAAGTTAACTTTTTAGATAATGGCATGATGACATCATCAACTATAGTAGGATTTTGGTGAGAGAGAAGCAGACGTTGAGAATGCACAAACTTAGTTTTGCAGTGCTCTTAGCTACATTCTTTGGTGACTCATATGTTCTTGTTTTTTCCTCAAGTTTGGTCTTTTTTTAGCATTTCTAAAATAATATATTAAACACTTCTTGCACCTTTGTAGAGGTTCTAAAGGAAAATGAGGCCAATTTCTTGCGAGAAGGAATAAAATATCGTAGTCTTCATAGAGGAATGCAAGATAGTAGAAAGATTGCAGAGTTTGTGGATTTGTTACAATCTACAATTATTAGAGTGAGAAAGCAATTGTCTCACAACTTAGAATTGTTTGAAGGAGGTTGTCCTAGGATCCTCATAGCATGTGAAAGATGGTATATTTCATGCCTAGTTGTTGTTGGTAGTTAGAAACTAAAGAAAGAGGTAGCAAGAGTGTTTAGAAGAGACACATGTGGAGATGTGTAACAATACCTTGAGGAATGCATTGAGAAAACAGGGGTTATCTTTTTTTCAAATGTTAAGTTGAAAAGCCTACTTTGAGTCAGAAGAACATCAAAGAGAGATTTTGTTTTGCTCAAATCCACTGATTAGACAATAAGTAATTAAGTGCTGTTCGGTGATGAAACAATAATAAGTTGTTTAAACTTAGATGGGAGGAAGTGGTGTTGGATAGAGGACAAAAAAATACTCTTGTATATGTGGTGAATCAAACTATTAAGCATGGTGGAGGCTTTATAACACTTAGGAGTTGTTTGATGTGTAGAGGATTGGGGTCATTGAACAATATACGAGGGCATTTGAGTGCTAAAGGCTATCTTGTAATTTTAGAAGAAGTTTTGTACACCACATCGTGTAGATTTGGATTCAATTTTGAACAAGTTATTTTTCAAAAAGACAATGTTGACATGCATACAAAAAGGTTGTTCAAGAATATTTTGGGAAACAACCATTTTGCATCCTATAGTAGCTGGCACAATCCTCTAACCTAAATGCCTTTGAACATGTATGAGCTTCACTCAAATAGTAATTAAACTCCTATTCTAGTTCTCCTAGTGGTATCCTTCAATTATGAGAGCAAGTGCAAGAGGTTTTCTTTTCAAATAGTGTAGAAGAGTGGTTTGTGACATGTAGTGCAAAAAACGAGAGTCTCTCTCTCTAGTATGCTTCAATCATCTTTGTCTACTTTGTTGTAATTGAAATCATCCTTTCCTCATTATGGTATTGTTTAGTACTTCATACTTTACAATTTTTGTTTTCGTAGCTTTTGATTTTGATCATTCATGTTTGTTGCATTGTCATTTGACTTTGCTTGTTTCTTGCATAGACTTGGTTATTGTACTCACTATATATGGTATGATCCTAAGTGTGATTTGTTGTGAGTCCAATTCAAATACAAGTATATCTTTTAAGATATGGAGTCAATGTATTTGAAATTATTATTGAATTAGTGTTACAAAGTCTCAACTATAGCATGTATTTTTTTTAATATTTCAAATAACCGTGTACCACTTCAAAGTCATTTCTCTAATGTTGGAGATATTTGATGTTTCCATAGTTTTTGTATTGTCAAAATTTGAGATCATTTTTCCATCATTTTGTTTGTGGAGCCCAATTTCTCTAAACTGAATTTGTTCAAGATATCTTGTGTTTGTTTTATTTTTTGAATGTCTTTTCTAAGTTTTTAAACATCAAAATAAGTATTTTAAAAAAATGTTCCTATAATTTTTGGTGAAATTTTTTCTTTTGCCTAAAATGTTGACAATACCATATTTCTAATTTTTACTATTTTATTTATTTATTATATTTCAAAATTTTCTTATCCATGTATTCTAGTACTTCTAATGTTCCATTCCAGAATGACTCAAATGAAACATATATAACCAAAAAAAAATTTTAATACTTTCATCCTCCAAATGTATTATAGTTTGAAAAATTCTACTCTATTTTAGATATTATAGGGAGTACATTGTGTGCTATTGTGTAGTCACATTTCATTCCATACTATGCAGTGACTATATCACATTCTTGAACTAGTAAAAATACCATTCCCTTAGAAGAAATCATGTGTAGGCTTACATAGGGGTATTTAAATGATGGAGGAAATTGTGAAAAGATGGTGGAAGAATTAACCCTTTAACTATGTTGCAGACTCTAAATGTTTATTGGATGACTTCACCTAAGATTATATGATGGAAAACCCCCATTTTTTCTTCCAATTTTTTTGTTGATGTTGCTTGAGTACATTCCCAATGATTAGTATTGTAAATTCACTCATTATGATATTCTTGACTTTCTAAAGGAATAGATCCATTGCAAAATAGTCAAATATCATGTTTAAGCTAAATTTCTTCTTTAAAATTGTTTTCAAATATCAATCTTGTATTTTTAATACGTGACACTATAAATATAAAGTGTCAATCATTATTTAAAAATTCACTTTGTTTCATGAAAAATTGTCAGAGTTATAATTTTTGTGACTAAAAATAAACTAAATTTAGAAATTTAGAAAAAATAAAATAAAATAAATTTCAAATTGTTTCAAGAGGTACAAGTAGCAATTGAGAGTAGTGTGAAAATTTCTTAATTAGTCATATTATTTTTTACACCCAAAATACCCTTGGCAGCGACCTCCACGTTAAATTTTAGTATCAAGCTAAATTAATCCTATTATATAATTGATAGATGCAATATTGATACTTTTCATTTGTGAAAAAGCGTAATTTCTATTGACACTGATTTTTTCATAAACTTTATTAAAGAATCAAATAATTATAATTAAAAAAATAAAAGGTTGAAATAAAATTATATCAATTAAAACATATATTTGAATAATCTAGGATTTTTACATAAATGAAGTTCATAATAAAAAATCATCATTTTGTAATTTAAATTTGAAAAAACATTTAAAAAGAAGAAAATTCAAATAAAAAACACAATATATAGAGTAATATGGATTTTGACACTTGGAGCTTGCAATTGCAATAATTCTTTCAATTTTTTCAATTTTTTCAAAATTTCAAAATGGAATAGAACTAAAACTTTTCAAGTTTCATTTTCTTAGCTTAAAACACACACCAATAATGGATAATTTGAAAGTTACAATCAAAGGTTGTCCAAGGCACATCCACTTGGGGGATGCATAGATCTTAAAGGATTAATTCGTGGATCACCCTCGTAGTGTATTTTGGCCATTTCTTACTATTTATTCTTCATGTGAAATTTTGCCATAAAAATAATACTTTTTGAATTTGAATCCAACCAATAAAATGAATCTTATCAAGTGTAGTTTCTACTCCGATTAGAGATTTTTTTAAATTCATAAATTTCAATATTTTATAGCAATATGAACATCAAACCTACAACATGGGTTGCTGATTTTCTAATTTTAGATTGACATGGTAATTTTGGTTTACACCATGATGCTATACACTATAATATGCATTTGTAGTGAAATTTTCAGATTTTTGGAGTATATTTTGATTTGATATGAATTTTCTTCATTTTTTTCTTAAGAAATTCACTCATTTCAAATCTTTCTAAAACATTTGAAAATTTTCATACTTGCAGTAGACATATGAGTTCATCTTTCAAAAGTAAATCTAAAATTTTTCATTCATATCTAGTTGCAAAATGGCAACAAATAAAGTGATGGAAAGTGAAACTTGAAATCAAGTTGTCATGGGCCCATCCTTTCAGGATTAAAAACAATGAAAAGAAACTTCCAGAAATGCAAGAAGGTACTGTACTACCTCCAGAGGAAAAATAATAAGATTCCTCTAAAAAAGGACAAATTGTACTTTAGTTAAGGAATGTCATTGTATAATGTTTTGTCTCAAAATTATAGCTCAAAAGTACCGTACTGCTCATACCCGAAAGTGAAAGTGAACCCCAGCTGCACAACTCCAATTTTTTAACCTTTGATGTGTGCATAAACATCAGAATTTCAAGGTGACGCTTAAATTATATTTGTGCTACGACTGAGTCGAATGCGGGGGTCCAACCAAGGGTGAATGTAAAAAAAAAAAGCGCCTCCCTATTTTGTGCTTGATTAACCTCCAAAGGACCAAGGAGCCCACTTTGGGCTTTTTGAGAACTTGGGCAAACTCTATTGACTTTGTCAATTGAAATTTTTGCATGAATTTTTTTAGGATGGATGTTACTCATCATGGTCTATATGTGAAGCTTTGTTTTGTGTCATTCTAATAAATATTGCAAAAGTGGGAATTTTTTTTTACTTTGATGTAGAACAAGGGCAGCAAAAAATTCTTGTAAAAGAATATTAATTATTTTTTTGGAATTGTATAAATTGATACCTACTCAAAAGTTGAACCATTCAATTATGAATAATGAAGTAAAAGTTATGAGTTTTATTTTCTAGACAATGAAGGTTGAAAAAAAATGTAAAGTTGTCTTTTGGTCTCAATTTTGAAAATTTTCAAATAAAAATAAAAATAAAGGAGAATAATTGTAAAATTGAACATTCTTACCATTTGGATGAAAAAATTTTGATTTTCAATTTATTAGAAAATTAATTTTTTCTTTCATTTAACACTACCTTCTACTTTACAATTTTTTAACCCCTAAAGTCCCAAGGCCATTTTTCTATCAAAAACCACTCAAAACTGCTATTTCTATTGCATTCATCTAATGAATAAAAAAAAAGTATTTTTTTTAGAAACTAACGGTATGATCCTGTACCAAAATTTTCTTGGATCATGTAGTGAAAATTTCATGATGCTTGATTGTACGGATTGAAAGATATTAGCTTCAAAGTGAAAGAAAAAGTTTTTTTTTGAAGATGCTCTAATTGCTTGCAAAACAAGAAACTCTATATCTTTTACATCACTAATCCAAATGGGATAAAACAAAGCTTCCCATTTAGACAAAAATATAATCTATGAGAATAAAATAATTAAAAAAATAATTTCAATTTTTTACAAATTTTTTTTGCTGCCCGCTCTCCCCCATTCTAAGGTTATTGTGGCATAACTTTTGCTCCTGAGCACTGATTGGAATAAAAATTATATTCCCCAAAAGCTAATAAGTTTTTCTATCTTATGAGAAATTTTCAAAAAGAATCACGAAAAATTGAGCTCATAGGAACCTACCCAAAATCCATTTTTTCCCCCGTAGGGACATTGGGACTTTAGGGGTTAAAAGATGAATGTGAAAGTACTTTTGGTTAAATTTGTTTCTATATCAGTTTTTCAAACCATTTTCTAACAAATTGACTAAAATTCACAAGTTATAGGACATATGTATTTTTTTTCTAAAAATGTTGAAAGACAAAACATCACCTTTGGGAAGGGCTAGATAAGCCTATATTTTGAAGTTTAGGCATATCGAACTTGCAATCGGTGGGGATACTCATTCTAAAATCTTTGAATAATGTACTTGAACAAGATAACCAAAGAATCCTACAATTGGATTTGTTAAAATATAAATATTTATGAAGACCTCAACCTTGCTTTGGGAATGAGTATTTGAAGCAATTTTGGGCCTCTAAACATGTTGGTCCTGTAGGGGTTAATAAATCTATTTTCCACACCTCGTTGAGTTAATTTGGGGTCTCATGAAGTTTGGTGCAGTGTTTCTTTTGCACTATTCTTGGTTAACCCCTCACCACCAAAGGCCCAAACGGCTCCAAAAACAACATTCCTTTTGAAGTGTTATAAATATAAATTTTAATAAGTTATAGAGATCTCAACCGTACGATCTTGTAGTGCACTTGTTGTAGATGGCTTGCAACAAATTTGGTGTCATTTGACCACATAGATTGAAATATTATAATGTTTTAGTGTTGAAAAAGGATGCTGAAATTTTTCCCAAAATACATTTGGAGGTGAAATTCGGTTTCTAAATCTACTCAAATGAAAAAACTTTAAACTAATAAGTGATTCAAAATCAGCATACAAACACATTGATGAAAAAAAATATCATTTAATTGACACATTGTGTCTGCAAAATGGCTTTGAAATGTCAAAAAACAACAAGAAAAGTTGCAAAAAACAAATAAAAAACTGAACCTCCTCCTACTAAAATACTTCTCAGTCACTCATAACTTCTTAGATGGAAATGAAATTTTGTACACACGAACTAGACAAGTATGCGCAACTTTTCCAAGAAGAATTATTGGAAACAAACATTGTATGAAGAAGAAACAAGCCGCCGAAGTTCAGTCTAATTCAAAAATGTCGGGATTTTGAACTTCGAATTGCTCCCAAACATTCAAAACAACTTGGATTGGCATGAAAATTCTACCACAATAACTAGACTTCAAGGGGAACACAACCCAACAAATTTTATTGAAAACAAACATTGGATGAAGGAGATACAAGCCCCCGAATTTGCAGCCATCAAATGCAGATTGGTGAGCTTGAATTGAACTTGTGAACTTCGATTGGCTTCCAAAAATTCAGTGCATCTTGGATTGATCTGAAAATTTTACCACACAAACTAGAATAGAGAGCGCAACTTTTCCAACAAGTTTTATTAGATTCGGACATTCGATGCAAAAGTTACAGGACTTTGAATTTGACCTGAGAACACTTTTCGTCCCCTTTGGCGGTGAGGGGTTAAACCTTCCTCTGACACCACTGCTACAACTGGAGACGACCTTTACTATTAACTCTTACACCGTATAAGCTATCGTCCTGCATTTGGAGTCCCCCGCCAAGATGACTTAATTTGAAGTTGTTGCACCCACGTCCTATCTGGATTCTGGAGTCTGGACGGAATGATCAGCATTTCAGCATCCTGACTCCTGAAGCCCTGAGCCCTCCATTTCCAGTACTGTGCAACAGGCTTATCTGCTCAGTTCCCGGACAGTCGGACACATTTGCCTTGAGTTCGTGAGATAGGGTTGGAAGAAGGCGGAAGCGAATCATCCAGGACTGGCTAAATAGAAAAAAACAGAAAGAACATTCCAGTTGTTCAACTGATAAGCTTACTCTGCAATGGAATTCGTTTCATTTGTTTAAAAAAAAAACACCTGATGAGTCTACTGTAGAAATTTCAAGTAGCAAATTTGTCAAACAATTATTATAGTCAGGGGCCCAGCGCTCCTCCTAACTCAATTGATTACATTCACTATTGACTATTCAATGGAGAACAAAAAAATTGCTGGGTGGGTGGCAAATTGATTAAGTACTGATGCGGCACATCCTCCCGCCCAGCCAAACGAACAGATGATACCTGAACCGAAGCCACTCAACCCAGTGAGAGACCAGACAAGAAAAGTTATGGACTGCCTGAGAGCATCTCTTGTGTAATAATATCCTTTAGCAAACTGGAACCCACATAAGCTTACTCCGTACAATTTCTTCTAATAATAAAAATACTGTAGTTCCTGATTCTTGGCAATTGGTAAGCGTTTGATACGCACACCGAAAATATACTAAAAATGAAAATGAGATCTTCCGATGGAAGCAATCAGAAAATTAGGGGCCGCAGGACTTGGAAAAGATTCCTCAATCATCGAATTCGTCCGCAAAAGTAACCGATTACTACATGATGAAATAGTGACAATCCTTTAGGACAATTTCCTGTGCGTCAGCTGCAACAAGCTGGGCCAATGAACAACAGAACAGGGAGAATATGATGCCAATAAACAAGCAGTGGGTCCACGAATCCGGGAACCGCGTTCCCCGTGCTCCCCGTGCTCCCCCGTCCGTAAAGTACGCCAAGAGATTCCCCGGCACTCGGGAAGGCGGGGGAACCATAGGGAACCAAGAGAACCGAGTTCCCATAACAAAAGGGTGATGCAAAAAGCCCCTATTCACACAGGGGAGAACTGGGCCGTTGGGGGGAGCCCTACAGCAGCAGCAATGATCCTTGCCTGTGACGCAAGGATTCCTTGCGGATTTGACGTTTGTGGTGAGGGGCTGGACGTGGTGGGCACTAATCTCGTCGTAGCAGATCCATACTGCCCGTATATTTCTCTCTGTCGGAGCGCGTTTCGGAATAGGAAGTGGACGATTATTAGGGTGAGCCAGAAGATTGCAAATTTTTTTGCAACTTTTTTGATGCTTGTTTGCGAAAGTTGTTCATCTTTTGGAGATTAGGTGACGTTTCACTACATTCGCACAGATGAAATATGCAAGATTTTCTTTAAAAGAATCGGGATGATATTTGTTCTGTTTTTTTTTGAGTGAGTGATTTTTTTTGCAGATGTTTTCGCTGGCAGTTACTGGAGCAGAGTGATAGAGAGTATTGTTATTTGGAGGTGAGTTTTTTCACGATCGAATAATGCCTGAGGGTGACGAGAATCGAAGCTGTGTGCAAGATCTGAAGGCGGAGCCATTCAGGACGAGCTTCGTCTTCGCTTTAGTGATGTGGTAGGGAGGGGGAACGATCCGGAGCTTCGTGGTTAGTGTTTGCTCGCAATAGGGTTTGTTTCGTTTTTCTGATCTTCTTCGCCATGGCGGAAGGAGAGAGCCGGGAGTATCACCACCGCTCTCCCGTCACGAAAGACTCGAGAGAAGAATTTGTGGAAGCGCTGACGGCCGCGTCCGATGACAACGACTACCGCATGCTCATCGTCGGCCACATGCTGCCATTGACGGCCACGCGCGGCCCAGACGAGCAAGGATGGACGTTCACATGGGACGAGGATTCGCTCGCGCTGCAGCTCAAGGAGGGTCTGCCCAAGGATATGGAAGTCTTTTACATCGGTTGCCTCAAGGTGGAAGTCGAAGATAGCGAGCAAGACGAAGTGGCCGCAACTCTCCTGGAGAATTTCAATTGCGTCCCTGCATTTATCCCTCTGGAAGTTCGGACCCGATTCTACCACGGTTTCTGCAAGCAAATGCTATGGCCTCTTTTTCACTATATGCTTCCACTCAGCCCTGAGCATGGGGGCCGTTTCAACCGCTCCTTCTGGCAAGCGTACGTTTCTGTGAATAAGATTTTTGCTGATAAGGTCATGGAGGTCATCAGCCCGGATGATGACTATGTTTGGATCCACGATTACCATCTCATGGTGCTGCCTACGTTTTTACGGAAGCGGTTCAACAAGGTTAGACTAGGATTTTTCCTTCACAGTCCATTTCCTTCTTCCGAGATTTACCGGACGCTACCGGTGCGAGACGAGATTCTACGGGCGCTTCTGAATGCGGATCTGATTGGTTTCCATACATTTGATTACGCTCGCCATTTTCTATCATGTTGCAGCCGAATGCTAGGGTTGGAATATGAGTCCAAACGGGGGTACATTGGCTTGGAGTATTATGGACGCACAGTGGGGATTAAGATACTCCCTGTGGGGATTCATATGGAGCAACTGAATGCAGGTCTGCGGCTTGCGGATACAGAATGGCGAATCTCGGAGCTCCGAACCGAGTTTAAGAATCGAACGGTGTTGCTTGGGGTGGATGACATGGATATATTCAAGGGCATTGGTTTGAAGCTCCTGGCCCTGGAGCAGCTGCTGCTGCTGCATCCCAAGCTGCGAAACCGCGTGGTGCTGGTGCAAATTGCGAATCCTGCGCGCGGGCGAGGGCGCGATATCGATGATCTGCAGAATGAGGCTTACTCTATTGCACAGAGGATTAACGACGAGTTTGGGAATGCAGCGGAGGGGTACAAGCCTGTTGTGCTGCTTGAAAGACAAGTGCCATTGTATGAACGAATTGCGTTCTACACGATTGCGGAGTGTTGTGTGGTGACTGCTGTCAGAGATGGGATGAATTTGATTCCATATGAGTACATTGCTTGCAGAGAAGGCAGCCCTGAGCTCGATGCGCAACTGAACCCGGGTCCAGGTCCTGCACCGTTGAAGAAGAGCATGCTGATAGTGTCGGAGTTTATAGGATGCTCTCCCTCTTTAAGCGGGGCCATCAGGGTAAATCCTTGGAATATTGAGGCCTTGGCTGAGGCCATGAATCTGTCGATTACTTTACCGGATTCGGAGAAACACATGCGGCATGAGAAACATTTTAAGTATGTAAATACACACGACGTGGGCTATTGGGCTCGTAGTTTCATGACGGATCTGGAGCGGACATGTAAAGGCCATGCACGGCGGAGGTGCTATGGTATTGGATTTGGACTAGGATTTCGAGTTGTGGCCCTCGATCCTGATTTCCGAAGGCTTCGGACGGACCTGATTGTGTCTGCATATAAGAAGAGTACCAGCCGGGCTATTTTGTTGGATTATGATGGGACTATGATCCCTCAGGCTTCTATTAACAATCCCATTCCCAGTCCAGAGGTGTTGGCCATCTTGAATACTCTCTGCAGTGATCCTAAGAATTTCGTGGTCATTGTCAGTGGTCGTCCTCGGGATATCTTGAACGAGTGTTTTTCGTCATGTAAACGACTCGGTCTTGCAGCTGAGCATGGCTACTTCTACAGGTAGTTTTTCAAACTTCTCAAGAGATGCTTGTAAATCTTGGGATGCATGCCATTTCTGTTTTCTCTTTGCACCCCTGAAAGACTAAGAGTTCATATTTTGAAAACGTCCAATTCGATTGATCGTCCTGTGAAAATATAAATTAGATGGGGTCAAATCTTATACCACCAGAATCAGAGAACATTGTATGTGTTGGTAAATAAATAAATAAATTTGGACGAAAGAAAGTCCTCATATGATCTGCTCAAAACTGTTAAATTAACATGAGGCTCAATTTGGGCTTCTTGGGATTTGAGCCAGGTGGACGGGTTGCGATCTTTTGAAATAATTGGTTGGATATACTTTGGATTGGCAGGTGGCATGTGGATTCCGATTGGGTAACTTGCAGATATCAAAGGGAGGAGCTGGATGGTCCTTTGCTGAATTTTGAGTGGAAGGAGATCGTGGAACCAGTCATGCAGCAGTACACAGAAAGCACCGATGGGTCGTACGTTGAGTGGAAAGAGAGTGCAATGGTTTGGCATTATCGTGATGCCGATCCTGATTTTGGGGCGTGGCAAGCGAAAGAGCTGCAGGATCACCTGGAAAGTGTTCTTGCAAATCAACCCGTGTCAGTGAAGAGGGGGGCACATACTGTAGAAGTAAAACCTCGGGTTAGTTTCTGTGCCCTCCTTATCTATGAAGTTCTATAGCATTGTGACAATCAATATTGTATTGGGCTATCAGTATCGGACATCCAGGTGACGAAACGAGGTGCTTTATAGGAATTAATGTCACTCTTAGACATTTGCAACAGGTTTCGTGGCACTTAACTTAGAAGTGTTGGCATTACAGGTTTAAATTAATCATGTACCAAGCTGACAGCCATGTAGGGTAGTGTTGCATTTAAAAGTGGAAGTATTATAGAAGTACTTGGAGTCAGGAAGGTAGTGTCCCAGGAGTCAGCAAGGTGATGTGAACCCTCTTTACATTTGTGTGCAATTGTTGAAACACAACAGAGCGACATAGTGAGAAAACGGAGTTTTGAACTGGGTATATTCTTTCCCCCCAAGGGGGTAAGAGAACGGAGGATATGATACTGAGGAGGTTACTTGATCATCTCTAATTGTGTACGCGGGTCTGTGCAGGGTGTGAGCAAAGGGGTGGTTGTGGAAGAGCTCCTGGCGATGATGGCTTTGAAGAGCACTGCTCCAGACTTGGTATTGTGTGTTGGTGATGACCGCTCAGATGAAGACATGTTTGAAAGCATTGCCACGGTCACAGGTCGCTCCGGACTTGCGGAGGTGTTCGCGTGCACAGTCGGTCAGAAGCCGAGCAAAGCAAAGTACTACTTGGATGACATTGCAGAGGTTATTAAGTTGCTGCAAGGACTTGCGGCTGCTTCGGATCCTGCTGGCACTCCTTCCAGCCTGGCCAGTGCCACATCCTCACAAGCTTCTCTGGAGACATCTTTGCACATCTAATAGGTATAGTTTTAAAAGCACGTCTCGTCTTACAATGTACATTTTGTATGCCTTCTTGATTCCGCATCTATTGTAAGGCTTTGGCTCTCTTAGCTCAATTTTATTGTCTGTTACAGAATCGTTCTTCCTGTGAGCATGCATGTAACTCTGATTGTCCTAAGTCATTCTCTCAGAACAACATGAGGTTGCGTAATTCTAACGTAAATGGAAACGCCTCATTAATTTTTTAAGAAGACGCACTGCCGGAGTAGCTCCAGTTGTGTAGGAATAATATTGGTTTGACTGCAATTGTCGCTCAGATTCACGCTCATCTGAATATTCAATGGTTGCTGCTATCAGCATATTACCAATTCTTTCGAAATCTGGCGTGTGAAGCGCACAAACTTCCGACTTCCGCATGAGACAGGAAAGTTTCTGCAAGCCATCAGTTTTCCTCCAATATAGGAGGCAGCAGCTTTGATGCTGAGTCTGTTTTAGCACTTAGCTATGCCTATTTAGTCGATTATCATTCATTATCAGAGTATCTCTACCCTTTGCAAGTTTCTTATTGCTTATCATACGCCAACTTGTGTGAGCACTGCATCCTGTGCAATACGAAGAGGAAACCATGTAGAGCCTATACCCCTACACCCGACTCTAATATGCAGCAATTTTCTAGGTACTGCTGCAGTGAAGCTGCTCTTAGCCGCCGTGCTTTTAGTGTATCATTTGTACTCTTTTTACAATAGTGGGTTTTTTTTCATGTGAATTGGATGTCGACTGATCTTGTTCGCTCTGAACTAGACAAAGCATGATTGTCACTCACTCGTCTGTTCTGTGGAGTAAGGTCAACTGGGAAGTGGGAATTGCAAGCAAAGCAACATAATCACACAAAACCTGGAAACGAATAGTTGAAAATATTCAACATCCAATTTGAAGGGACAGGAAAGTGCTCATGTATCCATGATCTGGAAAATATTCCCCATCAATAACGCGTGCTTGCATGACGGGATTCTCATTTGTGAGTTACGTTACAGTACTTGACTATTTTGACTTGTGTACCTTCTTTCAATTTTAGACTCAAGCACCCTCTTCATTGGGATTTGTTTTAAGCTTAATTTTTTAACTTCTGAAACAGACGAGGCAAGCTCATTAGTCCAATGCTTAAAAATAGTCCTTGAGAGTAGGATTTAATATAAACAACCACCAGCTGTCCTACCGCCTACAGAATAGGTTTGCTTCTATTTTTGGACGCAACTGGAGATTTTATTCCGCCATCATTCCCACGAAGAAAATGGAACACCAACCAGACATTCATGAGACCGTCGGACCAATACTTTTTGTCTTAAGTTAGTAAGATTCGGATGCATTCTTATTCATTTTTGGAGCAAATGGGAAGAAGATTTCATTTGAGAAAGGAGAATACTGTACAATCCAGCCTGAGCCAGGAGTAATATATTCCGAGTATGGATTAACCCTTATCAGGATGATCACCCATTTCCGATCACTTAAGCAATTCAGCCTGTCTGCGGCATGGGAAAAGTTCAGGAAAAAATTTCCCCGTGTAGAGAAAAAGATTTAAGAAGGATTTCATAGTTTCCTAAATTTTTTCCCTTAAAAGAAAAATTATCATGAATTTTTTTCGTGAAGATTCTAGTTGTCCCATTCTTGATATGTACGGAAAATCGGTTTCCAACCATAAGATGGTTCCAAAATCGATGTAAGTCTTCCATTGTGATCATTTTAGCTTTCAATGTACACCTCCTGAACATTTTTATTGTCCCTGAGGTCTTGCGGTGTATGAGTTGTCACCTACAATTCATCTGATCAGAAATAGAGCAGTCTAAACTACAAGAGTGGGAGGCTGATCAGAAATGGGTGATCTCCTTAAAATGTCAAAGCGGACGTTTTGTGTCCGATGAATGACAAAGAATCTTTCTATTTAGGATAGAACTACAACTATTCATCCTTCAAATTTTGTGCAGAAAAGGGAGATCTTCTACAATACTTTGACCTCGAATGAGTATTTTTTATTTTTTTAATGTAAATGATGTCACACAGTTTCAAAAGGGTTGATTTCCACAATTTACCATGTATTCTCTCAATTTATTTTTCTATTTCCTCTATTTCGCAACCAAGTTTGATTGAGAATTATTCTATTTTATTTTATTTTTAAGAGATGAAATCACATGTCTTCTATAAGTCATAAACTTTTCTGATTTATTGGTGACGATTTCAAATTACCATGAATTTTTGAAGAAAAAGTGAAAAAATTCATATCTAATTCAAAATTAGTTCAAAAAATTAGAAAATTTCCTTTTGGTGTATATTGTAGTGTGATCCATTTTTTGTGATCAACTATAAATAGAAATCAACAAACCATGGTAATAGGTTCAATGTTCAATATGCAATAATATGTTCAATTTAAGGAATTTTTAAAATTTTAAAATTGTAGTAGAAACTAGATTTAGTAAGCTTCATTTTATTAGCTAGTCTCAAATTCCTAAAAGATCATTTACATATCTCAAATTCATATCAAGAGCAAGAAGGTAGTTGTTTCCAAGATACACTAGAAGGGCTTTTTGTGTGATCTATGGCACACAATTCCTCATTTTTAGTAAATTCTTGGACACCCCCATAAGGCCCTTCTTGTGTGTGTTGTGACAAAGAGAATCTTCTCTACCAATAAAAAAAATTAGATCAAAATACAAGATGCCATTTTACATCCTTAGCAAGCTTTTTTTGTAGTGCAAAAGTCACATTTGGGTTTAGTGTTCCAAGGTTAAGGAAAAGATCTTAAATCCTAAAATTCTTTTATATATAGAGGCCCAAAGTTGCTTCAAAATACTAGTCTCCAAAGTTAGGTTAAAATCTTCATTTATATTAATTTTTTAATAGATCCAAACCATAGAATCCTTTAGTAAATTTGTTAGAGTACACCCTCCTAAAATTTCAGAATAAGAAACCTTGCTATTTGAAAGATCATGATGCTTTGGATTTTCTTTTAAAGTACTTTCAACCCTTCTTTAATAGTTAGATTTCATCTTTCAAACGTTTAAACCAAAAATATTTAGATTCTACAACTTGCAACTCTCCATAATATGTTGAAGAAATAAGTTGGGAATACTTATAAAAAAATTTGAAAAATAATATTTCATATTCATGCTTGAAAAAATAGTAAGTAGAAAGAAGTAGAGAATGAATTTAAATACTAAATTGTTAAGAATTTAGTTATGAAATTGAAAAATAATAATCCCAATGGTTGTAATGTTATAATAAACAATATACATCATAAGATTTTTTTTTTTCAAAAATATAAAAAATTGAGTTAAATAAAGAACTTTATTTTAGAATAGAAACTTGCTAACTATCCACAAATGAAAACTACTTATAACTTTCATCTCATTCATCAAAATGGAATGATTCAAATCTTTCCACATATATATAAATCTAGAAAATCAATTTCAAATTTTTATTTGAAAAAAAAAAAGTTTTTTGAGCTACTTGCACTAGTTGGACTCCAAAAGAAACTACACATCATACAATAATTTTTTAACCATATAGTCGAAAGTTATGAAAATTATTGCGCCTTAAAGCTTCTCCTTGCCCACATGTTGTGTAAAAATTTCAAAAGAAAAAAGAAAAAACTCTACTTACCAATGGATGACTGAAAATGCTATGTTAACAAAAAAAATGTTGTTTGGTCTTCTAGGGTTAATCTTGTAATCCTTTAATGCCCCCTTCTCACTTAATCCTATGAATTAGACAATGGTAGAGAATAACATAGTAGATTGTAGAAAAACTAAAATGTATTCACACATAAGAAGTTTTGCATCTTCATTCATTGCTTGGAAATAGCAAGATAATGTATTGTATGTTTCTACATGAAGTGATAAATTCAACACAATATTTCATAGCACTAATAATGTCCAATTTTCATAATTCTTTTGGGTGAAGGAACTAGATTGATGTATCCACATGAGGACTTTGAGAACAACAATGCTTCAAAGGGAGTATTTGAAGGTGATTGCAATGATTGTATTTGAATAGTTAATATTAAACTAACATTTTTAATTGCATTTAAGGGGTGCTATCTTACTTTGGCATCAACCCACTTCCTCCATACTACTCCATCAAAAGTTTTGGAATCTACAATTTTATAGATTGTCTCATTATTCAAACATTGCCTCTAACACTCAATTATTGGAAGTGTTATGGTGTGCCACGGTAGATTCTATGTAAGTTGGGGTGTTATGTATCATTGTATGTGCGAATGCGCACTCTCCAAGCACGTTGCTCCAACATTTACAATCACAACCTAACACAAAGTGTGAAGAAGGCATAAAGAAGTCAAGAGCAAAAAGTATTCTTTGGATGGTCAAACACTCAAACTATCATTTTTCATATTAATAAATGAATGATTGTCATCCACTTTTCATGTGTGCATTATTTATGCTATATCTGCATCTTTGAGTCAAATTCAAGTTATGTTAATTTTTTTTTTAATTTTAAAGAAAAAGCTTATCATAAAATAGTATGCCTCATGAATGCATTTTAGTAATTTGAAACTTTTTTCTTCTTAAAACCTAATTTTGACATTCAACATGATTTTTCATTTTTATTTTATTTTCTTTCATCAAAACAAATAAAATGATGCTTTTGAAGTGTAGTTTTGACTCTATTTGAAAATTTTGGAAAAATTCCATACAATGAGTATTTTATTGAAGTTAGAAATTGAGGATCTACAATCATATTTTTAAAATATAGATTGACACCAAAAATTCTTTATATCATAGATTTATAATGTACTACATTGAAATTTTCATTTTTTAAGCATTTTTTGCATTTGATATGATTTTTCTTCACCATAATTAAAAATTTCCACATAATATTTCATCTTTAAGATATGAAACTAAAAAAATTCATAAAGAGTGGAAAAATGCAACAATGCCATAATGTAAGCTTGTGAGCCTAAAGTAAGGATTTTGCAAACTTAGAGCCTTGATTTCTAATTAACTTGAGTTTAGTGAAGTTTGAAATTTAAAGAATTAAGAAAATAATTCAAGAAAATATGAAAAAAAAAATTAGTAGATTTTGACACTTATAATCGTGGGTCTATGATTGTGAACCTACAACTAGAACATGTAATTTTTGCTTGAATCATGTTTTAATTATCTTTATCCCACTTTCAATTGCATTCATGGGTAATGATTGTCAATGTAAAATAACAAATGCAAAATGATTTCTAGTCATCAACATTGGCTTCTACCTTTGCAAGGATGGAAACTCTAAACTCTCTAGAATTCTTAAGAAAAATTGATTCCGGTTTTCCAAACCTTCTAGAAATAGTACAAAGTCTCTCAACTTTGTCAAATATATAGGTACACAAGTAGCAATATTGAAGACGACCACTTAGTAAGTTAGGGATACACTTCTTATTGCATACTTTGCTAAAATGACATTCTATTGGTTGCTTGCAATAGAAGTGTTGATGATTTAACTAGTTTTTAGAAGGTGTTTCACTTCATTAAAGCTAAAACTCAAAGGTTGAATGAATCTATCTTCCCCACACTTCATTTTGCATAAGTACCAAAAGATACTAGCACTTGACATGCTTCCCAGTAGATGCCAACATTATGTCAACAAAACTAAGACATTTGCACTCCAAGAATTACTCATAATAATACAATAGCTTAAATTTAACTTGACCTTAGTTTCTAACAAAATAATGGCATCCAACCTAGAATATGCTAGCATGGTCACACTAAGGATTGATTCCTTGATGTTACAAGCCCTCCTACTTATTATGTTTCTTTGTCGTTGGACCATTTACAATTCTTCTAATAGTTTTGTTGTTCCAAGTAGTCAAATAATTGTTTATTTTTTTTACTTTCGCTAGTGAAATGTCATTGCCTCATTTAAATATCTTCAACAAAGAAGTAGACGACTCAAGATACTATTAATTGTTTCATTTCTAAGCCTAAAAAAGGACTTCAATTTGTTGAGACACTCTAGAATATTCTACAATCATTAGTAGGTAGATACACCCATATATTGGAGTTTACACAACCTATAATGAGATGGACTACTTGTGAACCTAGGTGTATCTAGATTGTAGAGTTAGTGCTTGGATGCAAGTAGAATAGAGGAACATGAAGGCAATAAAACTAGACTAGTATAGAATCTTAGAGCCTCACCCTTTCATTTCCTAGAAAATTCAATGATCGACTCTAAGAACACTTGCTAAGCTCGATGGATGGAAATTGTCAAGGAGTTGGACTTACATCATCAACAACCACCATCTTTGCGGCCTTCAAAAACATGAGTTTGGCCTCATAATTCACAATAGAGAGTCTTTTGGAAGATAGTCAAAGATTTGTTGCAGCACTAGAGCAAGATGAATAACAAGAAATAAATGATTCAAACAATCCAAATAGTATGGATCAAATATCTCTAGAGCAATTGCAAAGACTCATTTCTAGTATGACCAATAAAATGCAAGTTGTAATTTCAACAAAAAGTGGTAACATTAGATGATAGATGATGTAGATAAGAAATCAAAATTATTGTATGAATGTACTATGATTCCAAGGCAATTTGTAGTTCAAAAATCCATTCATTTTTAGCATGTAAGGGGCATCTTGAAGTTCATATACTTTTGGTTGAATTTACCTATCAAGAAAATTTTGTAAGATTATTGTACACTATTGTACAAGTCATCGGCAATGAATGTCATCAACAATACTAATTGACAACTACCTATTTCAAGTAAAAAAGACAAAGTGGCCATCCAAGAGTGTAGTTAGACATAGGTGTTATCACTTGCCTAGCATTTGTGTTAGATTTTTCATTTTTCATTTGGATCTTGTGATTGTCTCTTTCCCTCTTTATTTAGTGAAATCTAGTATACATGTTGCCATATAAGACAATATTTGTCTTGGAAGGGCACTAGGTAGTTGTTCAAAAGTGCAACTAGATATGCTAGAGAAATAATAAGGATCTAGGAAAGAGACTAATGTTGTAAGCAAGTATAATTATAGAAGTAGAAGAGGCTTCCATTGTTCAAATCTCCAAGATTTGAAACAATTAATTGACGATGAGGGTTGCCAAGGAAAAACAATAAGGCTCTCAAATCCAAAAAAATTCATCAACTACAATACACCTTTAACCCCTAAATGCCCAAAGCCTATTTGGAGCTTCTTGAAATTTGCTCTAAATTGAACAAAAAGTCAACATTTTCATAAGTTGTACCAATTTCTTTTGAATTTTAACCATACAAATTCAAACTAGACATGTTAGAGATCACATAGGAAAAGAAAATAGAACAATATCACTTATATATTGAAAGATTATAATGTTTGATCATGAGGGTGTAAAAACTATGAAAATTTTTCAATTCACTTTTTGCATGTCTACTCTAAAAAGTTGGTCACTAAAAAAAATATGAGGATATAGGGCCTAGCATGCACAACCCCAATCAATTTATGGTTTTTCAAAATCTATTCTACAATTTTTTTAAATGAATTTCTAATGTGATTTTGCCTCCAAGATCTAGTGTATTTGAGGCTCATTTCCAAGAGCCTGCAACACTATGGGAAGTCAAGATTGCACTAGGTATCCTTGCACAAAATCTTCTGTAGAAAAATCACAATCCTTTATTTTTAAGATCATCTTTTTGATTCTAGAACTAGACCTCAAAAAGAATTCTCCAAAAATATAAACTAATAATAATAGCAATTTGGTTGGATTTTACTTAACTTCAAAGTTTTCCAAACACCACATTTGGGTGCCTTGGGCATTTAGGGGTTAAGGGTATTGTGAGAAATGCTTGTCTATTTTTTGTCCTTGTGGTCTTAGAACTTTAGAAGGGTGATTTTTTGCTCATAACTTTTGCATTGTATGTCAATATTGTATGAAATTTGAAATAATGGGGTACATGGGGTGGTTGTAGAATTGAGTATTTTTTCTCTTTTTAAAAGATTAGTTTACTATAATTTTAAAATATCCCCCAATTGGTTATCTATTTTGGCCATTTTATATGGGTAAGTATCATTTTGTACCCATAAATTCAAATTTTGAGCCAAAAATTGGGGAAGTTGGTCATGTACTAACATTTCATGCACTAACAAAGGAAGTGTTTGAACAATCTGAATTGGATGTCATGCACATGAATTCAAAGTGTGTGTCTTGTGTTTGAAGGTTGGATTGGGGATTTTTATTCCGTTGAGGAATATTTGGAGTAATTTAAACACGCTAAAGTTTAGAAAAATGATCATTTTTTAATCCTTTTTTATGATTGCTTTTGAAATTATCAAAGTCAAACTATTCAAGTACCCATTTTCTACTTTTGGTCCCCCTAGCTCTTTAGTAGTCCTCAACAATCAATAGTAGTGTATGGATTTGTTAATGGATTTTAAACGATTTTAAATGATTTTTCATATTTTTTATTGATATTTTTAATGGAGAAAAAGAAATAGAAATTTTCAAATTTCACTTATAAGGTTTCTAAAATTTTTTTATTAATGTTTTTGAAAATTTTCTCGATTTTTCATTGATTTTCTTTTTCATTTCATTTTCATGACTTAAACTACTCTATTCTTGTATAGTACTTATAGTCACTTGTAGCAATGGCAATATAATGGCCAAAAAAAACATTTTTGGGTGAAAATGTTAAGTATTTCTTACAACAACCCTTCAAGGGACTAAAGTTGAGTACATTGCCTCAAATAGGGCAAATATTCTTTGGAAGTATCTCCACCTCTATTATTTTGGGCCATTTTTTGCCATATTCTAAAATGAGTGACTATATTTTAATGCATTGAAATAATCTAAGTTTGGGTGAAATTAAAATGATAATTCCATTATCCGAAAAGGAAATATTCAATTAGAGAAAGGGATGGAGTTCTTCTTCCGATGCTTTTTTTTGCCAATTTTTTTTACTAATTGTGAAAGAAATAATAACATTAGTAACTATGGCATGTGTCTACACTTTTTAGATTACTCCAAGTCATATACTCATTTGAACTACAATTTGCATGACATGTATTTTTGATCCCCCCTCTTAAAAGGTGGGAACCATTCTTTGATATCGAGGATGGGGATTATTTGTAGTTTTGAAAAGATGTTGTAGACACTAGAATTTCACTTGTAGTCTAATCATCATTTATAATAATATTTTTTCAATGTAGGGATCTTGTTTTCAAGGATACTATACATATGGTAAACAATGTTATCCTAAAAAATGTTATCCATGTTATGAACTTTAGTCTACTAATCATCATTGAAATATTAATGTTTTTTTATAATATTATTGAATTTGATTATTTTGTTATTTTTGATAGTAAGATTCAATAGGGATCTGATAAATTTAATTAACCCCTAAGTGCCCCAAGTTACCAATAGTGTCCCTACGTACTTTGGAAGTTTTATTTGAAGTGATGTTACTTTTGCCTCCAATGTTTGATTTGATATAACTTGTTGGAAAATCTGAAATCTTTTCTAATTTGCATGGTAAGATGTCAGATCAATTCAAGATTGACCGATTTGGGGGGAGCCATTCAAAGTTCACAAGATCAATTTCAGTTCACCAAATTGCATTTCGATGGTTGCAATTTGGGAGGCTTGTGTCTCCTTCATCCAATGTTTATTTTTTATAAAAAAAATTTGGGTTAGATTTCATGTCATAAATTTTTTGGTAAAAATTTTCATGTCAATCCAAGTTGTTTGGAATGTTTGGAAGCCACTCAAAGTTAACAATTTGAATATTTTTGAATTGTAGTGAACTTTGGCAACCTATTTCTTCTTCATATGGTGTCCATTTCCAATAAAAACACACTGGTAAACTTGCACATTCTAGTCTAGTTTGTGTGATAAAGATTTCATATCAATCCAAGAATTTTTAAGTGTCTAAGAAGCATTTCAGTAGAAGGGGGTTCAACATTAGATGGGTTTTTTTGCAACTTTCTAACATTTCAAAGTCATTTTGCAAATACAATGAGTCATTTGAATAATATTTTCTTTTACCTATGTGCTTATATATTGGTTTTGAAGCACTTTACAATTAAAAGTTTTTTCATTTGAACAAGATTAGAAATCGAATGTCACCTCCAAATGTGTTACTAGGAAAATTTCAACATCTTTTTTCAACACTACAACATTATAATCTTGCAATCTAGATGTGGTGGAATGACTCTAAATTTGATAAATGTCAGCTACAACATGTACACTACAAGATTATACAATCGAGATTTCTATATTTTAGTGACATTTAGACCTATGACACTTCAAAAACAATGATGATCTTAAAATCCCAAATGCTAGGAATGTTACGGGTTGATGTAGATGTGCATCTCTAGTTTTTAATTATTTATTGTGGCATGTTGTGGGTGGACACCTCAGTTGCTAACCTTTCCACTCGCTCGGTGGCCTCAACTAGTTGTTTCTTGTTGAATTCTCTTTGCAAGCTTTCATTCCAAGTGGAAGGCAATGATAAATCAAAGTTCTTCATTTGCAATGAAAACCATTGTGAAGGATAAAGAAGAAGCACCCCAAATCAGCCATGTACCCAATTATGATAATTTCTAGATGTGGTAGGAATTCTAGAACTTAAATCTAGGTAGACTATAGATAGCTTATTGTTTGTTGTTGAAAATGATAAGCTATCTATTGTTTACCTAGATTCATGTTTGATAAAAGATATGGTTCAAAATGATAAGTTATCTATTGTTTATCTAGAGATTATTGGAATTGGATATCTAGTTGGTTTGGGGTGCTTCTCTTTTCCTTGAGATGAACCACATTAAACATCTACTAATCTACTAATAGAAGATTGTTCATAGCACATTTCTATTGACTAAATTCTCTAAGTGATTGTTGGTTGTCTTGGGTCAATCATTCATGTTCTATGTGCTTGCAAAAAAGATTGGTCAATTTTCTAGTGTTTGGGACCTTTTTCCTTGTACTACAAGCTTTTGTAAAAAATATTTTGAAATATTTCAAAAAGAAAATATAAATAATTAGTATAACAAATTAATAGGGCAATGGTCAGCTTAGGGTATCACTTTTTGGACACACTAATTAGATGATTTTTGTTTAAAACCTTGAAAGTTTGTCTAATTTGTTCATTTTGATAAATTAAGAAGACCCTAAAATGAAAAAAAATTCTTGCACCTCCACATTATCAAAATGTATATTCTTCATGAGTTTGTTTTTTTAAATTCATTTTTTTTATCTATTGATAGAGGTGAGAAAACTTGCTAAATTTTGTGATTTGTATACATTAGAGTGCACAATTTATTAAATTTTTATTGATAAAATTAATTATTTTATGTATTGGACCACAAAATATAAGAAAGATCCAAAAATAATATTAAAATAAAATTATCTGATATTCCAAATGCTTTTTATTTGAGAATTCTAAGTACATAGGACAAAATTTACGTTTCCAACTAAAAAATTCATTAAAAATTCTTAAAATTCTTTGATTGTGATGAATTATTTTTTCTTTATACATTATTAGTGTAGATAGTTGAATCCACATTTTGTGAAATTGTACTTTATTATATTTAAAAGATAATATTGTTTAACACAGTGGAATCATCAGAAAAATTGGGCCAGATTGTTTTGGTGCCATTTTGACACCAAACGCTGCATACAAGTCATTTTAGTGTAATTTTATCCATACTAGGTTGGTATGGAGGTTGGCACCAAATTAACTTAATTGCATTTCAATGCACCATTGTGGCACTATGTTCACATGCCTTGAAGTTCTTGATGATGGGTGATTGCAAGAAACACTTCATGTTTTTGGCTCAAAAACCCAATTTTTAGTTGTAGGATTGGTAGTACTACGGACTACTATCAATTTCGTGCATCAAATTGTACTTGCGAATCTCAACTATCAATTTTGGACAACTACAGATCTTAACCGTTGATTGAGTACTATATAGTACTATAGACTACTATAGAGTACTATAGAAGCCACTAGGAGCAGAAATTAGTAGAAAAGGGGTCTATGGACCTTTTCATTTTTAGTAATTCAAAAAAATTCAAAAAATTCCTAGAAAAAAACACATTTTTGTAGACAAGCTTGCTCTCACATTGCACCAAAAATTTCTTTAAAGAAAATTTTCTCATGACTGAAAAATGTGTGCAAATAGCAATTACTTTGGTCCCATGTAGACACCTCATGCAAAGGTTTTTTGCAAAAACTCTTCGTCTCTCATTGGTATGCAAGTACACCTCCAACTTCTCCAGTTTGTGCTTCCAATTCGCATTTTTGGGTACAACTTCAGACCACCCCCCACCCCCCCCTCCCAAATGGCCAAGGTAGACACCCAATTGGGGGAACCTTAAAAATAGTAAAGTAATTAAATAAATTAAATAAAAAATTAAATTAAATAAAATAAATATATATATACAAAATGTGTGAAACTTTTATGAGTACCTTCATTCAAAATTTCAAGGCAAATAGACTTATGATGCAAAAGTTATGACAAAAAAAACACATGTCTGGGGGCAAGGGGACAAAAAATAGGACAAGTGTTTCTTGCAATCACCTTGATGAACTAACATTGTAGTTTAGACAACATGAATGGATACCTCAAGTTGACCATTGCCTAACATTGAGAATAATATATCACCAAAATTTGAAACCTAACAAATGTGTAGGTCAAAAGTTATTTATGAAATAGATTGATGAATTTTTTTAAGAAAATTGACACTTTGATGTTTAAATTATTAGAAAATAGTCTAAAAATTCAAACAAAAGTGGTGCATTCTTGAAAATTTTATAAAGATAAGATTCTTCTAGAGATAGAATGGAAAAGTGTCCTCAAGTGTCTAATAATTTGTGCACAAGTGAGCCTTCTTTGCACCCATGTGGAGGATTTGAAATTTTCTTTTTTTAATTGTCCCTTGTATTATATGTACATGCCTATAATGGAAATATACTACTAGAAGCTCACCTCTTTGATGAAAATTTTGGGTACTCAAAAGTCTTTCAAACCATAAAAACTTGAAATGTGACAAATTAACAAAATTGCATTTTAAATATGAAATGACTTTGAAAAAATCTTCAAGAATATTTGCTACAACAAAAGAAGTGTTGTCCATCTTCATTGTAAATTTCAGATCTATTGGTCCCACACTTCAAAAGTTACAATAGAAGACATGATTGATGTGCTACTTGTGAAATAATTATTAAGGACTGGTGTTTCTTGTAAACACCTTATCAACAAGTGAGTGGTTATCAAACTTTCATTGAGCGATATCTACACTGGAAATGTTCAATAAAGAATGGAAGAAAAGATAAATATTTCTTGAAACTATAACATTTAATCATTTAATGACATTAATTTTCCAAGTACACAATGGTACCAACTACCAACAATGCCTTTGTTGCCTTGGTGGATTGGTAGTTGTAGAGATCCCATTGTCCATTGTCATTCAAAAATCTTGGGTATGCAAATCCCATTTTATATTCTAAATCCTACTAAATAAGTATTTTTCAATTGAAAAATGAGAGTTCCAAAAGCATCCATAATTAGGGTCTTTGGATTATTGTTGAGCTGTTGGTTTCCACCTAGTAAGATAGGTCCTACATGCCAAGAAAGGTGTTGAAATGGCTTTTGGCATCCTAAGTTCCAAAATTAACGCACATGCCTAGAAACCTAGTCTATATGTAAGGTATTATCACCTTAAATAGGCACTTTTTTGAGATCCATTATCTCTTAATACAAATTGGGAGGAAAATCACACCGAGATGTTAATATGTGAAAGTGGAAGTGAATACAATTTTTTTGAGAATTTCTAGGCCCATGGAAATGATCTACAAATTTTCGAATTGGAGGTCATTGGAACCCTTACTATTGAAGCTAAACTAGTCTACCCATAATTAGATATCCTGGAACAATTAAAATACAAAATGCTTCAATTCTCATTGGTTGCCCCAAAAATTCTTCATCTCCCATTGGTTACTTTTGGATCATTTGGCCAGCTTTGAATACTATGAGTGCTTTATTCCCACCCCTAGAATAAGGCAAATACAACTGGGGTCTTAGTTGGTTTTGTCGAACGAAAATTCTTGTAGGTGTCTACAATGTGTAATCTAGTTATACCTCCCAAGCAATGGATCTTTTGTTGTTGATTCCTACTTGTACTTTTCTTGTGGCAAATGTTAATCAATTAAATAGTTTGGGCCAATTTTCATTTCAACAACCAAAACTAAGGGTGAATGGAGGTTAGTCAAGCAGAAAAGTTAAGTAGCATGATTTGTAGGACTTATTTTTTCCTTTCCATAATAGTAAAGAAATCTCAATCCGACCTAATCCTCTAAAAGATATCTATGGATGAAGTTTGACACTAAAACTATCTTGTAAAACTTCATCCATTGATTCCTAATGCTCTAACTATTGAAATTCACTTTTCATTTTCAAATTTGCTTCTATTTTTATCTTCTACCTATTTTTTGACTTTCAAGTGAATTGGTCAGCTCTTGTTGACTTTAATCCTCCTTAATTTTAATCCAAACTTCATCCTACTTTAATTTCTTCAATATTATTTTAAATCCTTAGGTTAAACAAGTTTTGAAACCTGGAAATGGTTTTCCAAAAGATTCTAAGCCTAACTTGTTCCTCAAATCCCTTCAAAAGATTCCTTATAATTCTCTATTATCAAAAGATTTTAGGCCTAACTTGTTCCTAAGATACCTTCAAAAGATTCCTTGTCATTCTCTATTATTTTAGCTATGTCTTTCAACTTTTAATCCTACTTGCTATTTTTAGGTTTAAAGTATTTTTTAGTAAAGTTCCTAAACTTCCCTTTCAAAAAGGTTAAACACTTATACTTTTGACTTTTCTAGCAAAAATTATCTACGGATGAAGTTTGACCAACAACCAGTTCATCAAACTTCATCCATCAATTTCTTTTACTTTTTACTTTTGAAATTGACTTTATTTTTAATTTTTTAAATTTCTACCTCTAGCCTATATTCTGATATTATTTCCTTGATTCCTTTGGATGACTTCCCATTTTTTCATCCACTTCTAAGACTACTTTTCATCCAAGCATAAATTTGGGAGTTTTAATCTATTTTTGATGTAATATCTTTTTGGAAATATAATGACTTTATCTATCCACTTTTGAGTTCAAATACTACTTTTCTAATGGTGATAATGGTCTGAATCTAAGTTTTAGCTTCTACCACTATTGTTTTAACTTTAATCTAATATTTTTGTGAAAATGAGCAATTTGGGAAAAAAAATTCAAATACTAACCTCAAACCTTGTTGACTTGTTGATTTCTCCTTTGCTCCTCATGGTTGGAACATCATGATTCACACTTTCAATCTCCATAATATGCATTTCTTGTATTTTGAATTGGTGTTGTTGTATGTAGTTTAATGGTTGTCACCTCTCTTCCTTGTTCCAACTGCTTTTTCTTTTCTTTCTAATTTTCTCTTTTTCTTTTAAGGTATGTTTTTCAAAACCAAATCCTAAAAAATCTAATCAAATCCTATTTTTCTAAATACTTGCTAAATGATGTTTAAAAGTCAAACAACCTCCAACCAAGCTTGTTTAACATTTTCCTACTAATAACTAAATCTCTAGAAGTTCAAGAGTCAAACTATTCTTCTATTTGTTTTTTCCTATTGTCTTCTAATCGAGAAACAACTATGGTTAAGAAAGTCAACGATTCCTCATGGTTGGTAATCCTTCAACCTCGACTCCTTGCTTCTTCCATGCAATTAGATATGAACTTGCGGAACCTTGAACTTCATAACACACTTCTGAGCTTGAAGTCTATGTATATAGCATAGAGCTTAAGAGCTTAGACAAAGTTTCGAGAATTTTGGAGCAAAGCTATGACTAAAAATTTGGTCCAACACAAGGAGTATGAAGCCACAACAAGCATCTAACACTACCTCACTCAATGGGTTGACTTCAAATCAACTTGATTTGCACTTAGTTGTTGAAAACAAATGGTTAACCCCTATGCATCATAGAGCGGACAACAAAAGTGAGTAGCTTTCCTGCACTTTCTAGAGTAGATGAAATAATTTCAATAATACTTGGTTCCAAATGTTTTCACTATTTCCGATTAGTAGCCAACTTAGTGATGTGAGTAAATCAACAATTTCTAAGAGGATCAACAATGCGGATTTAACCCCTAAACAATGCAACGGACGTTTCTGTCCGATGAATGTCAAGAAATTCTCCTATGTAGGACAAAATTGCAACTATTCATCCTCGGAAATAGGGGTAGAAAGGGGAGATCTTCTATAGTAGTTTGACTCCCAATGAGTATTTTTTATTTTTTTAAAGTGGATGATGTCACACGGTTCCAAAATACTTGGTTTCCATGGTCACCAGTCCAGCGTTCAGGGGTTAAAGATTATAAGGTTTGATCATCATGGTTTTCTGAGAATCTAGAATCCCAGAGTCTGAAAAATATCCCCTCTGACATACAAGGGTTAACCTTTAAACGTTGACACGAATGTTTAGTGTCCGATGGATGACAAGGAATCTTTCTATCTAGGATAGAACTATAACTATTCATCTGGGAATTTTGTGTAGAAAGGGAGGATCTTCTACAATACTTTGACCTCCAATGTGTATTTTTTTATTCTTTTTTAAAGTAGATGATGTCATATGGTTCCAAAAGGCATGATTTCCACGGCCACTAGTCCATTCTTTAAGGGTTAAGGTAAACCTGCCTACGACAAGCAAAATGAGTGTTTTGCCTTATTACAATTAGCAAAAAAACTTGAAGTTCTTTCTATACAAAGACATATGTGAGAAAAGAAGAGAGCAATTGAAATTTTATTTTTATGACAAAGTATGAATTTCTTATGAATTTTTGAAGTGTGATTACCAATTGGCCCAAAAGAGTCTATAGACTATCCCCAAACCAGCAAAAAGTGTATGCATGATGGCCATTCTACCACCTAAAGTAGTTAGAATATTTCCTAATGTGGGTACAATATTTTCTAACATGGCCAGAACATGAAGAATTAAAAAAATCACTTGCTTTGATGAATTTACAGTGAAAAGCTAGAAGTTCCTAAAACAGACACTAATAACTCCATCACCATCATCCAAGCCATTGATTTTGGTCAATAACCAACCTAATATAGTCCTAATCTTATTTATTAGTGAAATTTTGTCATGGATTGTTGTAATACTCTAATGGATCATTTCCTAAGTGCCTGTCATGGGTGGTTTGCTTGTCATAGGCAGGTTTACCTCAGTGAAGGGACTTCGTTACTTGTACTTCGTTAGTAAGCCTCGCTCAGTATGTAGCCTCACTTTGGATTTCTTGAAATCCTCTTTCACAAGCTTATTCACAAATTTTAAATTTAAACTAACCACTCACTAATTCTCAGTTGGTTTTCTCCTCCTTGAATTTTCCATACAAATTTGACTCTTTGGAATTCCCTCCCCTCTCTTAGACTTAAGCAAGGGTGTTAAACCCTCAAGGCCCAAGGAGCCATTTTTGAGCCTCTCACCTATTCAACATGTCAAAATTATAACTTTATATTTCTACATTCTAAAAAGTATATCTAAATAAATTTCATATTATGATGTTCATATTGAAAGGGGGAAGCTCAAAAATACATTTGGCATCATGTAACCGAACAAGCTTGATGTACAATGCGCACTGTCAATCAAAGTTCAAACTTGTGAAAAAGTACAGAAATTGCTTGGACCTTGAGGGGTTAACCCCTAAATGATGAGGCAAAAGTTTTTTGATCAATGAATGACAAGGAATTCTCATGTGTAGGACAAAAATGCAACTATTCATCCTTGGAATTAGGGGTGGAAAGGGAAGATCTACTACAATAGTTTGACTCCCAATGAATATTTTTGGGTTTTTTAAAGTAGATGGTGTCATGTAGTTCCAAAATGGTTGATTTCCATAGGCACTAGCCCAACGTTCAAGGGTTAAGAATTTTGAAAAAAAATCAAAATATGGGGCTAGCGGCATCTTCCCAATTTACTATCTCTTTTTGATGTAAAAGAGGCAACCTATTCCTGATCACAATCCCTTTTTGGCAATATAGAGTGATCTCTTTCTGTGTAGGAAGAGATGACAACGATTAATTACAGCACAATTTCCCATGCACTTGTGGCACATTGTGATTGTTTTACAACACACAATTCTTGGGTGGATTTTGCAACTAGCCTTTGTAGGAAACACAAAGGTCTAGATGACCAAAGTGGGAGGAATGGAATCTTCCACTCAAAAATTCATAGTATTTATGTTTTGAAAAATATAAATTTGGACATTTATGGAAACCTCCCTCCCCAACTCTATTTCTATACACTAGAAAATCCCCCCCAAAGAAACTTGCCCTCCAAATAGGTGTAACCCTTGAGCGCCCCAGCGCCTCAATTCCAGCCTCTCCACAATGAAAGGTTGCCCTATTTGACTATTATCATCTTTTCAATGATACATTGAAATCATTTGTCTTCTCTCCCACACACTCCAGGCTTGTCTCCACTACCAATCAGTACGGTCAAGTACAGTCAACTTTTGTGGATCACATTTTGGATGATAGTTTGATTGGAATGAATTAAGAAGGGTCTGGATTTTGGTGAATATGCTCTGGGCGCTCAGGCATTAAGTGATTGGAAATGGGTTGCCTCCCTTATGTAACATAGAAGCACCCAAATCTAACACTAGTCATTTACAAACACCTAAAAAAACACCTAAATCCAAGCGCTTGTGGACCCAAAGTAGACAAGTGGGGTTCTAAGAAGTTGTCATTCTTCCAAGAAGCATCCAATCACCCGCACTTGATCCAAGTTTAGAGAGTGTTGCTTTTGGGCGTTTCCGTGTCCACTTTGGTGTTAGTCTAACGTTCACAATAGGTGCATCTACGAAGTACTTTTCAAAAATTTGTATAATATTCATACAAGCTCAAAAAAATACGAAACCAATTTTGTTGGTTTCCTAAACCATTTCCTCACACACTCACATAATTTTTTTCTGTACGCACCCTCCATATCAACAGATCCAAAACAAGTGTCAGATTTAGGTGCTTCTACCTTATGTGAGTAATTTAGGTACCCAGTTCAATCAAGCAACCCCCTACCGGACCAATGAGCCAGTTCGGGTGTCAGTTGTCCCCAACTGTTGGACCCGGGCGAGATAGTAACGGGGAGCTGGTGCCGCGGCGAGTTGGCTGCCATAGCGAGCTGGCTGCTCTTGGGCTGCTGCTCTGGTCTTCAACCACTGGACCCTTCCTTGATTGCGTCATTCTGATTTCGTTCCCAAAGGAAAAAACCTTAACACAAAGCATCAAGGAATTTTAGCTTTTTTGTGGGTGATTCACTTAAAAGAAATAATACTAAAAATTGGGCTTACTAACGAAGCTTCATTGTCCGGTTAGTACAAACTTTTGAAAACAGAACATAAACTTATGACTTAATCAAACTTAGGAAGTTGATTCCCATCCAACTCTCCAAATAACATAGAAAGAAACACTTCAACCATGTATTCTCTATGTCTAGGCTTTAGGGGGATTTTCTTCAACATAATGTTGCAAAATCCCAAACGAAAAGGCTCAATAGAGAATGGTTAGTATTTTGTGACATATCTTCAAAACGAAAAATATTTTGTACTCCAAGAAATCAAGGGGATTTTCTCCAACAAGATGTTGTAAAATCCCACACCAATAAACTTAGTGGTAGAGGTTAGTACTAAAAGACTCAAGACCTCCACAAAGAGACATCAATGGTTAGCTTAAACACTTAAATTCATCAACAAGAAAACAAGCTAGAACAAAGGGGCCCCACATCCTTTGTATAAAGCTCCAAACACAAGAGAACTTTGAAACTAAAGAGCAAACGTTCTAAATGCAAGAAAACAAAGAGGTTTTGACAACTCACCAAAAAATCCAACAATGTGGCTACAAATTGGCCGAGCATAGAAACAAGAAAAGTTCATCAAATGAAGAAAAGGGGGTGCAAAGTAAGAAGAGGGGAGGCCTCTACCTCCTTCAAATTACCTAACAAACTACTTCTAGGAAAAACTAAAAATTAAATTTTAAAATTCTACCCCACTGCTGTGAATGTTCTAACTTTTGGAGAAATGCTCCAAATACCAAACAAATTGCACTAGTGTCTTCTAAAGACCCAAATTAGCTTGGAGCACCGTACACCTCTAGTTCTAGCCCATTTCATAAGCAAAAGCTAGTGATTTGCAAACTAGTGAAAAAGGAAGAAAGTTGTTTAGAAGGTTTAAAAAAGTATGAAAAGAGTCCAAGTTGACTTTATTTAGACATGGTATGTTGATAGTCAACTCATCAAAAAATTTGGAATTTTGTTAAAAGTTGTTGTTGCCAATTTTGGCACTTGTCAATGTCAGAATGTCTTGAGATTTGTCTAGGCATTTATTTATTTGAAAACATACTATCCTAATTTTTAGTGGTATTCTACTTCTACCCTGGTAATTTCTATGAATTTTCAAATGTCGGTAAATGCAGTTGACTTCCCATAGAATCATCTTCTACAATCCAAAAAATTGTAAAACATTTTGGGTAGCTTCGAAGAAGCTCCAACTACTAAGTGTTAATTCCCATGTCTATCTTGCACTTTATGCTAAAGGTGTTAAATTAACACCTATCAATTTCATTCCTTTGGAGAAGAATAATTCCCGTATTAGAGAATCTTTGTGAATCAACTTCGCCTTTGAGCTCCTTTCGGTTGCATAACCTTCAAACTTGTGGATTTTGCCTACAAGGAATAAAAATGATTTTTCCAATTCTTTGCAAATTGGATGGTGACCTCTACATGGGTCACCCGAATGGCTTTCTAAGAGTTAGGGAGACAATTCCCACCTTGACCCTCTAATCCCTATAATTTAAGTGGCCATCATTCTCACCCACAGGTTTGATCCAATGTAACCTAAATTAGATGTATTTGACTATGTTTGCCAACAAGGCCTAAATTATTCCCAAACCCTATTTTCTATTTGAATACCTAATTGATCACTAGAAATTGAAATTGAAAGTGTTTAAGGGGTGATTGTAAGAAACACTTGTCCTATTTTTTGTTCCCTTGTCCTTAGACATGTGATTTTTGCTCATAACTTTTGCATCATTTGTTTGTTTGGCGTAAAATTTGGAATGAAGGTACATGTGGTAGTTTCAAACATTGTGTAATTTTTTCAAATTTTTCAAATTATTTTACTATTTTTAACCTACCCCCGACTGGGTATCTACCTTCGCCATTTTGGGGGATTTCACTCCTATTTTTGACTCAAAAATGTGAATTCAAAGCTATAAGTTAGACATATAGGAGGTCTACTAACATTTGTGGCTTTTGTAGTACTGTGTATTAGTCTATAGTACTATATAGATAGTGTAGATTTGCAGGTGCCATGAATTGACAGTTCAAATTTGTAGGCGCATTGTTGACTCATAGAATTGATAGTAGTTTGTAGCACTACCATTCCTACACCAAGAAATTGCGTTTTTGATTCAAAAACATGAAGTATTTCTTACAATCACCCTAAGACACTTTTTGAACTTTTAGGAATTTTTGACTATAAATTAGACCAAAAAGGGTGTGAAAGCGAAATAAAAGAAAATCTCGAGGCCTAGGTGCCAACTACAAGGCTCACAAACACTTCGAATTTAGGTGTATCCGAAGGATAAGTCGAGTGCAACAATGCATATTTACCTTAGTTGTGAATTTGTGTCCCTCCTAAAAAATTCCAAATGGTTATCAATTAACATTTTTATTAAAAAAATTATGTAATTATAAAAATAATTTATAAAAATAATATAAGTATTTGAAACCTAGATAGTTTTTCCTATCATACCTATTTTTTTTAAATTATATTTTTGTTTAAGAAATCATTTTCATCATCATTTTGTATTCATTTTTTTTAAACCTATATAATTTATGGACTCTCCTTGGGGTGGCAATTTTCTTGTGATAAATCTTTACTTATTAGACTCCTATTTGTGATTGTTAGTGAACTTAAAGTTTATGATTTCTTATTTTGATTGATATTAAGATAAGAGATTTCAAGAACTTTCAAAAAATATGTAACTTATTAAAATATAATTATTGTATCATTCAAATAATCAATTGATAAGTCTTAAGTCTACAACAAAAAAACCTATTTGTACACGCCTACAAGGAAGAGAGGGAGGAGCCATCTAATTTTTACAACTAATCACATAATAACCAATACATTGTGATAAGATAAAAAAATTTATGATACATTAAGTAATAAATTTTGATAGTAATTACTCTTAAATCTAAATGCAATTTAAAGTTCCATTAAATTTGAAGGTTAGATTTATCCTAAATATTATCATATGAGTGTTATCTTCAAACACAGAACATGCTTCTCTCATGCTTAAGATAAGATAACTACCCATCCTAAATGACCTAAAATGACTTATTAACCCCAATTCTTCCTATACACTATGTGAGAATTGCCAACCCGGGGATTCTTCTCCTAAAAGGCTATAAGAGTTTGTTAAACTAAAATGATATATAACACTTTCTATTGCATTAAAATACATTATATGCAATTAAAACTAGGTGTTTTAAAATTAGGATCCAGGAGTTGCATACCCACCTCACAAACAAACAAAGCAAATCAAAACGTATTACATGTTTTGTTTTATTTATATAGATAGATGATACGCTTGTGATAAGTTCATGACCCATCCTTGAATGACTTATTAACCCCGATTCTCATTGCCCATTATATGACAGTTGCCACCCGTGGGTTATGGGTTGCAGTAGATGGGGAAGCAGAAACGTCTGTACGTCTTTTTCCACATGTACAGTACATACGAGTGTAACTCGATTGTTTGGAGTTTTCATTTATACCAAATTTGGTGTTGGATTCAGAAGTTCTGGAAGTACTTGTTCCAGTTTACGAAGTGATAATCTTCCAACTTCTACAAGATTTGCAAAGACCATGTTCATCCCTAAAGTTTTCTGAGTTCACGAATTGATACGCTTCCAAAAATGTGGAGACTTGATGATTGGCCTCGATGTCTCTGAAGTTGCGTGCTCAAAACAGTGTTAATAGGAAGAAGAGTACGTACTGTCTGTTGGATTTCTTCTCCATAGGGTTCCATCATTCTATCACATGAGAAAAATTGCACTACATCTGCTGGCAATCCAAGCATCAATTGCTGAATGATTCAAATGCTGGCGTTCAAAGCTCAAGTTCAATGTGCATAGTGTACATGTTTGGTCATGTTTGCACTTCATTTCCAAGCAGAAATTCCATTAACAGCAAACAAGAAGCCATGTAGATGAACAGTTTTCAACATGCATGAGTTACAACATTTCAAACATTTTTCTTGTCCGATTAAATGAACAGATTATTAATGAACAGAATAAATTCGAAGGAGTCCGTCGACCCCAAGCCAAATCTTATAACAGGGGACATACAGTCCATATGTACAATTGCAAAAAACGACATGGCTGCAAAATATTTCGCTCTCTAACAGTCTAACTACTCCGTATTATCTAATTTAATGTGAAATATTCACAAATTTACATCAATGTACACACTATACATCATCTTGGGCACAGGGTAAGTGACAACGTATTACCAAACCTCAAAGGCACCACAAACCTCTCATTCTAAAATTGAAAACTCAACTCATCTATAATGTAACACTTGGTATTCGATCAATTGATTGCCATGCTAACTCAATCTACGGCACAGGCTCTTCAATTCGTGAGTTTGAACTCAATCTGCACACTTCGTGGCAACAGTTTACATCGATCCGAGGGCTTGTACCTTAGGTATCTTATGTCGTTGAAGAGATTATTAAGCAGGCACTTCCTGTTTCGGAATGCTCAATGCACAACCTGGAGAATATTTCTCATTCTCCACTTCCTCCACCAGCGTAGGCTCCCCATCTGGTAAGCACCCATCCACAAACGCCGAAACTTCCCGTTCCCCAGACACCGAATTCGATCTTTGCAGCACTTGGAAATTCTCTTTAAACTTTTCCAACTCGTCATTGCTTTCGAAATGCTTGGACGATTCCCCTGTTTCTCGGTTCCCTCTCCTGGCTTGCGTCAACTCTGCAACTGGATTTGCTGCCATAGTCTCTTGCTGCAAAGTCGCTGCACGGTTCATCAACATCTCATATAATGCATCCAATCGTTCCATCATGAAATGCAGATCCTGCACTCGGTAACTCGTGATTGGCTTCTGCCACCAAAACGGGTAGGAAAGGAGATGGTGCTGCAACTCCCGCTCGGACGTAAGCATATTGGAAACTTGCTTCTGTTGCTGTTGCAACACTTGGACTTGCTGCACTTTCTGACTGGCGACGTCGGTTAAGTGGGAGGAGCCACTGTCGCCGGAATCGGATGAGTCGCCGGATAAGGTTTTGTCGATGACGTAGTCGATGGAAGGATGACCGAAGGAAAAGGCTTTTCCTGCTTGGGAAAACACCACCACGCCGACCTCGGAGCCGCACAGAATCGAAAGCTCACTAGCTTTCTTGATGAGACCGCCACGGCGCTTGGAGAAACAGACTTGGCGGGCACTGGGATTCTCGATCTTCTTAATTTCGATCTTCGCACGACCCATCTTGTGTGTCTGGACGATCGAGTTCGTACGCAATCTGTCTACCCTGGAATTGAACGAGCTTCTTCGAAAAAACAAATTGGTTTGTGTACACTCTCCGAATCGAGGAGTAAAAGATATAATGAAACTACACTCCGGTCGCTTTCCGAATCTAGCAGTAACTATATATACACACTCACTCTGAATCTAGAAGGATAATATAGTTATATAGGCACTCCGAATCTAGGGATTTAAATATAATTATACACAAACTCCGAATCTAGCAGTGAAAAAAAATATTTACACACTCCGAATCTAGAAGTAAGAGATATATATATACACACACTCCGAATTTTGCAGTGCCGAATTCTCTCGATGTGGAAAACGAGGAACAGAAGAAAACTCTTAATGAATGTCGCGAATGTTCGCAGACGGGCCACTCTCTTTCGATCACAAGATTAATTTTTGTCCGGCGCTCTCAAAATATTCTCTAGGCGTGAAAAAAATGCTCACCTCGAATCCTGAGCACGTATATGCTCAAGCCCAATTCTACATACGGTACAGACCAATTCGATCAAACCAAGGGAAGCATGCCACGCTTTCAATGTGCGTGGTCTATCTGTTTCGCCTCGAATCCAATCCTCCACCAATATAATACAAATTTTCCGGTCGAAAGCGACCCAATCAAAACCCCGATCCTACCTAGATTCTAAAATTGTACAAAAAGAAGACCCTGCCTCAGCTACGTACCATGCAGCACTAAACGGCTACAGCACGCAACGCATCAACAAACCTGCAGCGTGAATTCGGTAGTCCTTACAGTAAAATACTCCTCCCACCAATTCCAGTCGTGCATTCGTGACTTCGGGATTCCAGTCTGGACTCAGTCGATGTCTGTGAGTACTAGAGAATAAAAAGATGAGAGAGGACGGTGCCTGGATTTGTAGTTCCCTTCGCACCGCTTCTCCCACATGCATGGTTAAGGTATGTCATCGAAAAGAAGGCCATGCTGCTGCCGCTGGTGTGGCGTCATTCCACGCAGAAATTTCCTGGGGACCACCGCAAGTTGGAGTTGGACAGCCCAGTAAGCAGATTGCGGTCCACAAGGGTGCTAGCTAGGTAGGTAGCTAGCAATCTAGGATCCTTGTCACTGAGGGTAAACATGGAGGGAAATCGGAGAAGAAGCAAAAGGGGGGATGGAGCTTCCTTGGCCACAGGAGTGGAACTGGGAGAGAACTCATGCAAACTGCAACACGAGGCTGCGGACGTGCTTTCGCACTTAACGATAAATTGAACAGCACTAGTTCTAACTGGCTTCAGTTTGGGGAATTTCCGGCATGAACCTGCAATGGGCCAAACCTTGTATTCAAGACCAAAGTGGTACTCAAATTAATGCAATTAGCATAAAAAATATATACTTGTTATGTCGAACTATGTGCTCATAGTAAATGAAATCTACATTACTTAATCTAAATTCATGTGAGTGATAATGTAAATTGTCGAGGGAATCCACCGAAAGGCATGTTTTCCATGGAGACTGGTCAGGTGCTGTAAACATGCTTATTAAGACGGAAGCTCTGATATGATTCTTGGAGGATTGCTCAAGTGGATTAACTTATTCCCCAGCGAAGAAGTCATTCCCCTTAATTTCAATGACTGACTGTATGAAAAAGCCCATTCGAGGTACTGTCGATCCACTTCCGAAACCTGCAGATTTCTAAAAGCCTAGTTTCGCTCGCAAGCCAGGACTTCTAGAAATGTGGGGGCCAGTCAGTGTGCATCCACGTCAAGCGACCCATGTGGACCAAAGTGAACTGACCGTACCGTGGAAGATTTGTCACCTGGGCAGGTCACGGGGAAATCGGAAGCATTGGCGTCCTGATTTGCGTCGCAAAGCATAAGATAGTGGAAATCCTCTTTCGGAGATTAGCTCGGGAGGGGATTCCGAAACAACCGCCTCCTTCAGTGACAACGCTCCAACTAGGCCATGACGCCAGTCTCGAAGCACATGGGCTGCCTCCTGAAGATCACAGAAAACAAGGGCCCGGCCGATTTGGTCGAACTGGGTGGCGACTGGAATGCCCGCTTGGACATGACCTACTGGAGGATCTCGGCATGGTAAACACTAAACAGGTGGGCTATTCTTTTGTACTGGAATCCTTGACGTTTCATATTAAGGTCACGTAGTCTGCTCTAAAAGCGCCCAAGCTCTAAAAGCGATCATTTTGCTTTCTTCAATGGAGCAACAATGCACATTTGAGGAGGTGGTCGATTTTAGTGATTATTGTGTTTCAACTTCAAAAATTTGTAACAAATTCCACAAAGGTTCAAAAAATATGAAACAACTCCATTCAACTTAAATTCTCCTTCCATTTTTCTTCCTATGAATTTTTTGTTTTACTATATCATATGAGGATGGTCTAGCACCTGAATGGGATGTTTGCACTTGGTGTTAAGGGTCATTTTTGCAACGTAAATCCAATATGCTACATTTAACAAATTTTGGACTATTTAGTGAGTTTTGGAATAAACATCCGAAGATCTCCAAATAATAACATCTGGAGATCTCTCGATATTTATATGGATCTCCCAATGTTTGTATAGATCTCCAGATGTTTATATTAATCTCCCAATATTCTAGATTATCCCCTAATGACCATTTTTTTTCTCCCAATGACCATTATTAATTTTGGACTTTCAAAAGTCCAAAAGTAGTTAAATGTGGCATCAATCCAAAAATATGTCTAAATTCATTCCCACTAAGACCCTCAATAACAACACTCTTTAACACCAAGTGCAAGCATATTAGAAATCTAGAATATTCTAGCATAAATTGGGTTCAAGTGAAAGGGGAATTTGTAAAACTAACCTAGTGGTACTTAAATTAATGCAATTAGTATGAGAGTTTTCACAATTCAAGGCTTTCAAGATCATACTAATTGGATGAAATGTTGGACAACTTTTCTAATTCACTTAGTATGAGAAAGCCTTACACTATGAAAACTTTTGTACTAATTGCATTATTTCGAGTACCACTATGTTTTTACAAACCATCTCTAGGAATCTAGACTAGGCCTTTAATTGTGTAAAGATATTGTAGCCAAAAAGTGACTAATCAATGGATGACTTCCTATATCAATGTAGAAATGAAAAGTGGATGCATCTATTAATCATTTTTTGGCAAAGTATCTTGGTGATAAGTCTCATCCATTCAAGGTTAAGTATTTGATGGATGGATTGTCCCCATGTGGTAGTGTGAAATGTCAAGAAATAAAGTATAAAACAATAGCCCATGTGTTTAACCTAAAGAGGCCCAAAAGTAACTCTCATCACTAGAAGAAATTCTTGTTCATCAACTTGATGTGTTTTTGCTAGAAAACACAAAATTGCGTTGAAAAAAACACAGTTTTGCAGTTTTTTAGTCAAAAAACTACAAAACCAAGTTTTTCCCAATGCAATTTTGTGTTTTCTAACAAAAACATAGGAGGTCAGTGAACAAGAGTTTCTTCTAGTGCATAGACAAGGACAACCATGCTAGGGTCGTCATACCGAATGGGTTAGGGTGATCGGACGGGACGGACGGACAATCCAAACGCCTTACATTTTTGAAATTTTTGAATTGGCAAGTCACTTCCACACTGGCGGTCCACGCTGGAATCAGGGCGTGGACATTAGTGCAAGGCATGGACTTCTTGTCAAGGCACGGATGTCCCACTCCTCAGCGATAGTGGGGGGAAGTCAAATTCGCATTGAACTTGGTCATGGGATTCTTCTTTCCCATGGAGAGGGGGAACCCATTAATGCAGCCATCCCTTCATTTGAATTTGGGAAATATCTTTAAGTCAATGGCTGCATCAAGAGGTCCAACCACTTTTTGAGTTCAAAGACAATGTATGGAAGCATGTCGCTCCCTTCTTGGGGCTGAACTTCTCCTTTTTGCCTTCATCAAGCACTTGAGAACTAGGACCCACCCAAAAAAAAATTTAGAAAATGAAATTGAACTTCCAAACAAGAAGGACAAAATTTGTGTGAGTAGAATCCCAAAGGGTTTGGAGTCCTAATGAAAGACAAGGTACATATTTGTTTAAATTTGAGTTTAAGGATTCATTTTTTATTCTTCTAAATAGAACCTATTTGGGATTAAGGATTTGGAGTTTACAAATCAAATCATAACCAACTTATACTTTTTTGGATTTTTGTTCAAGGCTTTATTTTTGAAATAAATAGCTACAATGGTTTGAATTGAAATCAATTACAAATTATAATGCATTGAAATATACTAGAAGGGTTTATTTTTGGAAAAAGAGGCTACAAGCATTTGGGTCTTTAAGACTTGAACAGTATATTCTTATAATGGGGATACCAAAAGGGTTTGGTATTGAAATGAAATACTAGTTACGTTATTTTTGAATTCAAGTTCAACGAGTTATTTTTGTAATGGGTAATCCAAACCAGCTTGGATCTTTGGGAATTGGGATTGATATGAAATACTAGTCAAGTTATTTTTCAATTCAATCATTCAACTAGAAAATTTTATTTCTGTAATGGGATCAATGCATTCTTTTTGTAAGGGGCTACTAGAGGGTTTGGGATTGAAATGAAGTACTAGTTAAGATATTTGTGTGTTCAAGTTTGTGAGTTCGTGTGGGGAAGTTTGTCATGGAGAGAGTTCAAATTTGGCTTGAAGGGAGTTCAAGTCTATCACTTGCATAAGTTTTCACACATACGCCCAGGTCAGGGTGCGGACATCTTGGAGGGGCCTAGACGCCTGGGCGCGGACGTTGAGCAGGACAACAAGGGGGAGTGGAATTCAGCTTCAACATTTGAAATTTGCATGGGATTCTTCCTTCCCATGGAGAAGGAGAAGCCATTAATGCAGTTAGCCCTTAATTTGAGCTCAGGGAATATATGCAAGTCAATGGTTGCATGAATAAGTCCAACTACTTTTTGAGTTCAAGGACAATCCATGGAAGGATGTGGCTCCTTTCTTGTGCCGCACTTGTCCTCTTCTAGGCTTCCCGAAGGACTTGAAAACACGTCCCTACCCTCCAAAAAGGAGATTTCAAAAAATGAAAATTAACTTGTACACTTCAAGAAAAAAAATTGAAATTAGAAGCTAGAAGTTTTTGGATTTATAAAGAAAGACAAAGTACACATTTTTAAAAATTCAAGTTGAAGGATGCATTTTTGAATTCTCCAAATAGAAACTAAAAGGGTTAAGAATTCCAAAAACAAATCAAACACAGCTTATATTTTATAGAATTCTAATTGAATGGGTTTATTTTTGGTATTGGGGGCTACAAGGGTTCAGAAATTGGAATTCACATCATTAACGTATTACAATGTATTCAAATGTAGTTCAAGGATTTATTTTTGAAAATAGAGGCTACAAGGATTTGGAAAGGAAACAAAATGCAAGTTCTAGTGGTTTTGAAGCAAGTTCAAGGCTTTTGTCTTGTTATTGGATACTACAAGGGTTTTGATTTCAAATCAAATAGAAGTTATGTTTTGTTTAGTTTTCGTTGAAGGCTTTATAGTGTTAATAATTTTTGTTCCAAATATTTAAATTTTAAAATTCAAATCAAATACAAGTTAGATGTTATGTGCTTGTACTTCAAGGGCTTCAACTCCTTCAAGTTGAAATACGGGTTTTAAGGGTTTGGAAATCCCTTCAAATACAAGTTAACCCCTAAAGTTCTACCACTATGTTTTCACTAAAAATGCTTCAAAACTGCTATTTTAGTACAAATGCCAAATTTTTGAAATTTTTTTTTTGACACATTTAACCATAGGATCCTGTAGTATACTGACTTGAGAGCATGTGGTAAAAATTTCAAAAATTTCCACTACATGGATTGCTAGATATATGCATTTAAATTCACCGAAATCATTTTTTGGGCCCTGCAAAAAATAGGGCGGCTGGACTTCACAAGCTCACTTTTACATGAAAAAATGTCCAAAATGGTGGTTCTTCTTTGTATTATTTTTCCTAGACAAGTTGGCCACATGCTTGAAAAATTTCAGATCATTTGGAATTGTACAACATATAGGAAAAAAATAGTAAGTAGATAGTAGTAGAGAATGATTCAAAATACTAAATTGTTAAGAATTTAATTATGGAATTGAAAAATGCCAATCCCTATGGTTTCAATGTTATAATAAACAATCTACATCATCCAATTTTATTTTTTTCCAAAAATATTGAAAATTGAGTAAGATAAAGGACTTTGAAGTTTATTTTAGAGTAGAGAATCCATAACTACCCGCAAGCAAAAAATCCTCATAACTTTTGACTCCTTGATCAAAATGGAATGATTCAAAGCTTTCCAAGTATATATAACTCTAGAAAAACAATTTCAAATTTCAATTTTTGAAAAAGTGATTTTTTTTAATCTGCCTGGACTGCCCAGTTATGAAAAAAACAAACATATTAGGCCATAACTTTTGACTCGTATTTCCAAATGTCATGAGATTTAGTGCATTTGAAAGATATTCCTTGTCCCCACCTTCTATTAAAATTTGGGTCAAAAATATGGAAATCTCCAGCCACACGTACCTGCCCAAAATTGCTATACATCCAAAAAATGCAGGTTGGTCCTTTAGGGATTAATATTTTTGGGTTCTACTTCAAGAGTTCATTTGTGTTAATGGAAGATACAAGGATTGAGATTTGGAAATTCAAACCCTTTGGAATTCAAACCCTTTGGTTATTGCTTATAAATTCAAAAGGAATTAGTATTTTTTTGCGTACAATGCAAAAAAAAAATATGGTTCAAATGAATGAGGGCCCCTTTATTGCTTCTTAATGGAGAATGAATTAAATTCATTCACCTACACGGGAAAAGAATACAAGTCCACAAATCAAGGTTCCTCTTCCTTTACTTTTAAATTTACAAGAAATTAGTTCCACTTGACCCCAATGGAAAAAAATATGGTTTGGTTGTACAAGGGCCCCCTTTCATTCAAAAATAAATTAGTTAAATTTGACTCCAATTTAACCTCTAAAGGACCAAGGCCTATTTTTTGCCAAAAACCACTCAAAACTACCATTTCTTTAGCGAAGAGTAAAAAAAATTAAATTTTTTTTTCACATCTAATCGTAGGATCCTACACCTGACTAGTATGAGAATGTGTTAAAAAAAATTCAGAATTTTGGACCACACAAATTGCAAGAAATCTACATTTGAAGTGCAAAAAACAAGTTTTTCAGCACATTGTGGGACGAGATTTTTTTGACTTTGAACATTTGAAACTTTAAATTTTTCCACTAAAAAGTTTTGAGCTTTAAATCTTTACAATGGAGAATTGAGTTGAGAGTCTAGCAAAAAAAAGAAAATTAAAAAAAATAAATTTTCCTTATTAACAAAATTGTTAAGTAGAAGTAGGTATGGGATAGTAGGAAAATCTAAAATATTAATATCTTTTATATGGAATTAAAATTCATTAATCCCAATGATGAGATTTTTCTAGCAAAAAATCTAATCCACAAGGAATTTTTTTTTAAATTGTAAAAATTGCATTCGAAAATGAATCCTACAAGTTATTTTTTTCAGGAAGATGCTCTAAGTGCCCAAAAAATAAGATTGTCTATAACTTTCTCATAACAAATCCAAATGGAATGAATCAAAGCTTCCTAGATAGACAAAAATATAATCTATGGCAAGAAAACCTAAAAAGAAAAAAAAATTCAAATTTATGCAAAAAAATATTTCGCAAAAACCCCTCTCCCTTGTTTTGAGCTTATTTGGGCATAACTTTTGTTCCTAGTCACCAATTGAAAAAAAAATTATATTCCCACGAAGCTTATAAGTTTTTCTATTTGCATAAAAAGTTTAAAAAAAACAGGACAAAAATTCAGCCCTTAGGTACCTGCCTGAAATCCCATTTGTCCCCCGAGGGGACAATGGTCCTTTAGGGGTTAAAAAAATGTGGTTCATGTGAGCAAGGGTCCCCCCTTATTGCTCATAAATTCAAAAGGAATTAGTAGTTTTTTTGCCTACAATGCAAAAAAATATGGTTTAATTGAATGAGGGCCCCTTTATTGCTTCTTAATGGATAATGAATTAAATTCATTTGCCTTCAAGGGAAAAAAATATGAGTCCATGGAGCATGGTTCTTTTCCTTCACTTTTAAATTCACAAGGAATTAGTTCCACTTGGCCCCAATGAAAAAAAATATGGTTCAATTGTACAAGGACCCCCTTCATTCAAAAATAAATTAATTCAATTTGGCTCCAATTTTGAAAAAATCTTCCGCACCCCAACTACTTCCATCCGTGCCCTGACTTTCGTCCATGCCATGGCAAGATTACGTCCGCGCCCCTATCAGTGATGTCTGCACCTTGAATCCTACTTGGCAACCAAGTGGCGTCAAAGTGGCAACCAAATCACCTCTTTTTTCAATTAAAGAAAGTCAACTTAGTGTTGACCACATCGGACGGGCCAACCGGATGTCCGTCCACTATGACAACCCTAAACCATACTCCCATTAGTCCAAAAAGGGAGCAATCAATTTTGTGAAATTGGCAATATTCCTTAAGCCAAAAACTATGACATATATCTTCACAAAGGTCTAATTTTCATATAGAAAAATCAAATAATCTTCTTGGGAATCTAATTTTTACAAAGATCCAACATGAGGTTAGTGAAAAAATAGTCAATTTCATTAAAATGGCACTATTCCATTGAAATGGAGGGCCATTTCACAACTTTGGCATTTTCAAGGTTTAGACCGCATGGTCTGAAATCTAAACCTATCCTAGATGTTACAAATCTAAAAATGTCCTAGATGTTTGAAATCTAGATAAATCATAGATAATATAGACAGTGTGGTATGAAATCTATACTAATTTAAGATGTCTGAAATCTATAAGTCCTAGATATCAGAAATCTACCACAGTCCTAGATGTTTCTTTTACAGTTTAGAGTACACGGTCTGAAAAATGGCACACAGAATACTGCCATTTTAATGAAATTGACCATAAAAATTATATTTTTGGTTTTGTTTTGACCTCCAATTTGGGTAGGAAGGTAAGGCACAATATTATTTTACTTTGAAAATTTGCATACTTCTTCCTAACTTGAGGCTTTACTCAAATGAAAAGGACTTCTTTAGATCTTTTCACAAAGTAGAATTTGAATTATGGGGGCTCAAAAGGTTGACAATTTAGCCACATTGTCAAAGACTTAGATAAACATAAAAAAAGAACATTGTGTTGCTCTTTGCTTAATCATATCTCACACATACATTACTTATAGACACCAAATTTTTAGTCAAGACCCTTATACTAGTCAAGAATAAGATCCTATGGTTATAAATTCTAAAAAGTAAACTTTTGATTTATAGACCTATTTTTTAGCAATTTGAGGAATATTTTCTAATTTTTGACCCAATTAAGGAACTTTAGAGTTTAATGAAATTGATGTTGGAAAGAATTTAGAACAAATCTTAGGCACTTTTTACTATGATCTTCAAGAGGCCAACCTATGTGCAAAAGAGTGAATGGCCTCATGAACAATGAGTAGCATTGTCAATTGAACCCTTTTTTTGCAAATACTATCATTTGCAAACAATACAACAATTGAAAAGATTGTAGGGGCAATGAAATGTTGTGGATCCCTAAAGGTAGAATTAAGATTACAACTTACACAACTTTGAATAATAGATAAGACAATTTTGAGTTTAAATTGTAGAAAAGCTAAAATATATTAAGTCAAAATTGTTCATTTCTTAAAATTCAATGCAATCTCAATGGACCTATCAAGGAAATATATGAAAACGTCATTATGTTCTTGAATTAGTCAAAGGGCCATCCTTCTCCAAAGAAATAGATTTGTATACAGTCTCATGGAACTATAAAAACAATACAAAAATAGTAGAGACAATGATTAAATAGTTACTTAACTAACAGAGATGAAAGAATATGAATAAAACCCAAAAGAATACTTTTGTGTGCAAAATGTCACATACATTGTCTTGTTGATTTTGTTGTGGGACATTAATTCCTTAGTGCCTCAATCCTTTCTTGAATTTTTGCATATTTTTGCTTATATCTTTTCTTTATTGAAATATACAAATCACCTCATTTTCACCAAATACATCTTACCAAAAGTGTTTTGGGGCAGAAAACTGCATTCTACATTTGGGTTGATTTCGTTGAAATGGAGTTTGTTTTCTTCTAGTGTCATCATTTAGAATTGGGATGTTGGAGCATTAAGGGGTTAACCCCTAAAGTCCCAAATATGGTTTTTTGGCATTATAGATATTTTGGGCAGCTCACTGCGAGTGGAATTTTCCATTTTTTTCTTTGAAATTTTGACACAACATGTGATCGAGGAGTAGCTTCAAGGCTCAACAATTTTCATAACTTTTGGCTACATGGTTAAAAAATTATTGTATGATATGTAGTTTCTTTCCCAACTCGGGTAGCTTGGGCAGATCAGAAAACATCACTTTTTCCAAAATTAAAAATTTGAAATTGATTTTCTAGATTTCTATATATGTGAAAAGCTTTTAATCATTCCATTTTGATCAATGAGGTGAAAGTTATGAGGAGTTTTAGTTTGCGGGTAGTTATGGATTCTCTACTCTAAAATAAACTTTGAAGTCCTTCATTTTACTCAATTTTCAATAGTTTTTGAAAAAAATAAAATCATAGGATGTAGATTGTTTATTACAACATTACAACCATTGGGATTGTCATTTTTCAAATCCATAACAAAATTCTTAACAATTTAGTATTTTCAATCATTCTCTACTTTCTACTCACTATTTTTTTCCTATATGCTGTATGATTCCAAATGATCTGAAATTTTTCAAGCATATAGATAATTTGCCTTGAATAATGAATTAAAAGAGACACATCCATTTTGGACATTTTTTCAGACAAATATGACCTTGTGAAGAGCAGCTGCCCGGTTTTTCACAGGGACAAAAAAAGGATTTTTGTCAATTCAATCGCTGATATCTTGCAATCTACGAGGTGGAAATTTATGAAAATTTTTCCACACGTTCTCAAACCAGCTTACTACAAGATCCTACGGTTACATATGTCCAAAAATGTTTTTTTTCTAAAATTTGGTTCTTGTACTAGAAATGGCAGTTTGGGAGCGTTTTTGGTGAAAACATAGTCAAAAACCTTTAGGGGTTAGAAGAACAAACTCTTCATGTGTACCAATTACAAAAAGACAAACTGGAGTTCTTTTTCATCCTCAACGTTGTGCTTTTAACTTTTGCCTATTTCACATACATCAGTGGAAGTGCAAGTGCGGTTCCTACAATCTTTCTTTTCAAACATTTGGAATTCGGACAAGTAGATTTGGATAAGTAGAGGAGTTATTTTACTGAAACTTTTCGTGAGTTTTCAATCAATTTCTAAGCCAAAAGCTACAGATATCTCATATTACAACCAACACTCGACCAACATTCATGAACAACATCACGCATGCAGGTGTTTTCCTTTTCTTGGTTGTATTGCTTTTGATATTTGCTGACAAATATTGAGCTGTCAACTCAATGTAGCGAAGTGGAGATCGCTTGAACATTACACACTCAAACCGTAAACTAATTTAATGTATACATAGGAAAGAAACAAGACATATCAAATGTCACTGATCCAGAATAACTCGCCGAGCATGAAAGCGCCGGGTGGTTTATTAATCTGATTCAACAACTAAAGCCTCTGAAACGAGAACTTAAGAAGTTTCCTGAAACGGCACGATCAGACTTTCTCTTGGGTTGCTGAGATTGCTGTCCAGAGAATTAAGGTCTATTTTTTCTTTAAAGTACTTTGGATCTCTGCAATAATCCCCTCGGAAAGTGATTCTGCATCGTAGTTCTTCCCGAAAAACTTAACGAAGTTCATATCAGGGTCCATCAGATACCTGCAACCGCAGTAACAAATATCACTATCGTTACCACAGTAACAATGCTCAACCCACATCTACACAATGCGACACACCAAAAATGTTCTACATTTTCACATTACGATTGTTTAACAGAAATGACTTGACGAAACAGAAAACTATTCCATGATTCCATTCAGAGAAGTCTGACGACCAGGTTCATAAAACTGAGCAAATTGATGGAACTGCGAGACAAGTGGTATGAAAAAGTGGTATGAAAAAGTGTACGTGATAATGGAGTGGTCAACAAGGTAGTCGGTGCCTTCATCCTCAGTTTTCATGTAATAAACTCTATACTCTCGAGCAACGTGGCGAATGTCTTCCACAGTGCCAGTCAAACCAACAAACCTGGGGTGATATTCTGCAGATTGAAAAAAAACAAGACAAAAGAAGCAACTTCACTGCACGATTGGTAGAAAGATTCTAGCTCACAAGTAACAGGTTCCATGACAATTTCACTCCATGAACAGCAAGCAATGCATTGTGCAGGTAAAACGAAGGAATTGCCATTGAGCATGGGTTTTCCCATTCTTAGAAATTTTGATTTTAAATTTGGTTTCAAAAGTGTGGAATTAGTGCAGGAGAGCGAAATTTCTAATTGACAAGCACAAAACAGGGGCAAGATATAACCGGGGTACTAAATTACGGCATCTTGCAAAATTGTGTATGTGAGTGACCGAAATTAAAAACGAAGGAAAACTTCTTCCAAGTACATTATGAGGCAAACATTAGAAGGTTCATACATAAGCGTTTCCAATGCAACCAGGACAAGGCCTACCTTTCAAGTACTCTCGAACTTGCTCAACAGTATCGCGCTCTGGATCAATGGAAATAAAGACAGGAAGAACCTGCAATCCTACTTTCGTCTCTGCATTTCAAAAAGATGATGACTGAGAAAAAGAATCTGAATTGAGTAGTCCTCTGCCATTTTTAATACGAGCTCTTGCAGTCCATTACAACATCGACTAAGTAATCAACCATATAAGCAAAGTTGCAAAAAAAGCAGCTCAAACAAAACAAAACAAAAAGCTCACAGAATGATCGATGAGTACTTGAAATGCACTATGAAAAGACTAACCAATTTTATCAACAGCTTCTGCCACTTTTGTGAGTTCATCGGGGCATACATCTGGGCAATATGTGAACCCAAAGTATATAAGCGACCAATTGCCAAGGAAATCACGATCTGTCACAACTTTCCCATCCTGATTGAGCAACTTGAAAGGACCCCCAATAGCTGCCTTCCCAACTCCAGGGCCCGTCTTGGCAACTGCCCCCTTCTCAGAGCGTAGCACTGCAGTCAATGATATAAGCGTATATGTTCAGCAGCAAGATATGAAGCCAAAGACCTGGGTGCAGTTCCAAAACCTTCCAGAGACCCTCATAGCAACTATTGAAATTACAGGGACGAAGAAGCAGCTAATTGCAAGAGTCTGTATCATAAATACAAAGTATAAGTTCAAATGTCTTGTTCGTATGAACCTTAGTACAATCCTCATTATAATCCAGAACTTTCAAAAACACATTCTTATAATGCAACTATTCATAAAATCACATGTCAAAAATTCTATTGAACATGAGAAATTCATTCACTGAAATGATGCTACTAATGCTGTTTACACGTTTCATTTCCATTAGATACCAGAATTTTATACATTTTTGAACCATTGCTTAATCTCTCACCTTGGGGTAGAGACAATCAAGATATTCAAGGAAAAGAGCCAGCCAACCTTCTAGTTGCCGTTTCTTTTCTTGCTCCCACAACAAAATCAAGCCGATTCCAGTGACAACCAAGAGTGCGAGGCTAGCCCAAGATACTGGCTGCAGCAGAAGCGCAAACACTCAGTAACAATCTTCAGTCATTCTAAAATTCATTATTCCAGCATCCAAGGACATTATCAGTGATAAATTCTCGAAACCAAAAAACGGAAAGCATCTAAATAAAGCATGACGTCTCAATCAATGTAACGAGTGGAGACAAGTGTCGTTGGTTCGTACAGACTTTAAAAAGTAAGATTACTACGCAATTTAGAGCACAAAACCGCACCGCCGTTAGAAAGAGGGGAGAGGACTTACACCACCCCGTACGGCCTTTGGATTCTCCCCAGCAGTTTTTGAATTTTCACCAGCAACCTCTGATACGGCTTCACCGCTCTTGTCTGAGTTAGCAATCTCGCTTGATCGTGATGAATAAAAAGGTCTATAGAAGACACGAACACCCTAAAACAATCAACGAGGCAGCACAGCATTATCAATGCGAAAATCCAAAACAAACTTGGTTCCTACATGATATCATGCACTCTGTCACTACTAAGCAGTCCATTCCCATGCACGAGATATCAAAGCATTCTCTAACCACTCCCTGTAATAACGCAGACCATGCCCCAAAGGAGAAGACCCAAAAGACAGCCATCTCTCACAGGAAATTTAATTTCACATCCAAGTATTTATCAAACTAAGGGAGATGCCCCAATTCCAGGATACACATTAAACCACACGTCTATAACTCAAAGTCATTCAAGTAGCAACCCTAAAACCAATGAAAACTAATTTTTCATTCGTGGACGTGAATCGGCTTTACCTTCTCACGCAATGCGTTGAGTAGGCAAATGAGAATAAGATTCATCTAGTGCATGATTTTGGGAAGACACCATATTAATAGGGCATTGCACAGTTAAAGGGATCTTCAACTTACATTTTGCTAAAGAATGACAGAATTGAATATTGCATTTCCAGAAGAAAAATTCTCGAATCCTAAAACCCTAAAACCCTAAACCCGAAGCCCTAAAGTTTGTCACTTCCGGTTACTGAGTCGCTTAACTCCGTGAAAAGCATATCTGTCCCACTCCATAATTCATAGTTTCCAGAATGAAGACTCCTAATAAACTCACCTAACGTTTTGCTAAAGAATGACAGAAATCGCTGGTGCAGTTCCAGAAGTAAACCCTAAAACCCTTAAAAATTTGATAATCCAGGAAGGAAGTGTTTCCCATTACTGAATTGCTCAATTCTACAAACACGCGAAAATTTACCTGTGCCACTGCTCAGTTTCATAATTTCCGAAATGACATACACAAGTAATATCGTCAAAACGTTCGAATCGATCCTAATATTGCCTCTATTGTGCCAGTCAGTACAGCATGGACATTCAAAGAGAATGTACCAAAGCTCCCAACCACAATACGAGACAGGGAAGCACACATACCTGCGGGAAAGTCTTGGACCCGATCAAATTTCCCGAATCCCTAATTTGCACACCACCATACTGAACCGAAATCCTTTCCCCAAGGAAAGAACGAAAAGAAAAGATCGAGCGTGATGGCACGAATGGCACATGGCGAAGCAACTCCTCCTCAGCAAGAACGCGGCGCGTACATCGAGGCTCGATGAGAGCACGTCCCAATGTGGACAGGCTCTTGATCCTCCCTCGAATTCCTGACATCCCTCTTCCTACAAAAAAACGATCATAAGGGACGATCACAGCAATCTGGCCTCCTTGCACGACTGAGAAACCAAGTGATTCTTGCTCAAATTGTGGAAATCACTCGCTCCGAATCACAATGTAATCCGTCTGAGGATTCCAAAACACCAAAATAGTACCAAACCACCTAAAGACTGACAGAAATGCAGCGAACACGATGATGCTCAATCGCGGCAAAACTCTTTTACTTCTATCAAACTAGATGATAATAGCAAGGGGGGGCAATGCATAAAGCGATCTTTGTTGGAGTGGAGTGATGAAATTGTTTACATCTATACACCTAAGAATATGTTGCAATTCAACAATTTTATTTAGTGAGAAGGGAGGAAAATATTGCCAAATATTTCGTCAAGAAAATTTTGTATTGCTTTTGAGAGAAATATTGTTTTTCTCCTCCATGGTAAGCAGTATTTTAGGTGTAGTAAGGTTGAAGTGTTGATTATTATCTACTTAAGCATTTGAATATTTTAAAAAGAATTCCAATTGTTTTAAAAAAAATTCATGTATTCATGAATATAAGTGGAAACAACTCAAGTGAAATCATATATCTTTTATCAATAAAATTTGTAATGTTTGTGAATTTTGAAAATAGACTACTATAAAATCCTTCATAGGTGAAACTAATACTAGTAGAAAGTTGGTCTTGGAGCACCAATGAGAGCACCAAAGCTTAGTGTCCATATGATAGTCTCTGGCACCAAGCTTTGGTACTCTCATTGGTGCTATAGGACCAACTTTCTTCTAGTGTAAAGGAAGACTTGATTTGAAGATAAGGAATGCTACACATTTGTAGCCTTGGACATTAAGGGGGTAATGGTTAGTCTTTTGTACCACTCACTTAACATTTTCACATTTCATTTTTCACCATGATAGAAACGATAATGAAAAAGGAAAAAAATTATACTAGATAAATCAATTTAAGACTATCATTCTAATATAAAAGAATTTAAAATGGATAAGAATCTAAAACCAACTAATATTTGTAAGAACATCAATTGCTTTGTATTTTGAAAGAATGTTGCATTGATTATGGAAAGTCAACAAAATTTAATGGTAAACTTTTAATTATTAGTATTTAAAATATATGCCAACATTGCTTTATATCATATATATATATATATATATATATATATATATAAAAGCATCGCCCCCCTTGGGCAAGAATGTGGATCCATCAAGCAAATTATACCAAATACATTTCTACCACTCCGAGCTTTAGATGGGTCCCACTCATGCTTGCCATTAAAATCACGGGCAAGCTTTTCTAATTGTGATGGTATAATTAAATTGGCAAGCATGACTACCTTCTTCAAATAATTTGACTTGGACAATAAATTTGGACAAAAAATAGAACACAACAAGAGTAAAATTATGAAATACAAAAATGGGGAAGAAATGGGTGAATATGGTTACTTCGTGCACTGAGGTCATTTTTGTTTGGTGTGTAAATGATGGTCGATGAAAGGAAGTCCTTCCACATTGAGCACCATGTTGAGCTTGTGTATAGTCCCCTTGAGGGACTCTTGGGACTTCGGGCAGGTACCAATGATCTCAATTTTTGATAAGATTTTTGAATGTTTTTTAACCCCTCAACACCTAAGTGGACCAAAAGTGTTTACAAAAAAATTGTTAGCTAGACTATCTCTACACTTCATAGGAAGTCCAAATTATGGCGCCGAGGTACCAATCTCGTTTAGGATTTTGCTTGGGACAAGGCTTTGCCATTTGTGGGGGTTTAATGTGTACAATTTGTGCATAGCACTAGTGTGATTCATAGGGGGACTAAAATTAGACACGGTAGTTTCCTAAAACGAACTGGCATTTTTTAGTATTAGACCATTGGTTTTGGATGTTGTTGCACAAGGATGGCAATGTAGTATTCCATATAGAACTTGACTTCCGCAATTGCAATCATGTTAGAAGCTTAGATTGGCTACACAATGTCAAGGACAACTACTATGCACATAGTTTGGTCTAGGGTTCAATTACATACTTGTCTTCTTCAAGAAAGTTTAAAAGAAGTGAGTGGGGGTTGTGGTTTGGCCATCATTTTTGCAAGGTTGGGGCTCTTGTGGTCTATTCCAACCAAAATTGTGCATAGTCCACTTCCTATGCTCATGAGAGGTGTGGCAAATTGCGGCAAGATACAACGATGACAAATGCCGTACACCATGGAGCATCCATAGTCGATGAGGTACAAGAAATCCAACACATTGTCTATAAATGGACAATTGGAGCAAGTGGTAGCACTATCGTTGCTTAAGCAATTGTCATTTGTCTCTACGAGAGGTACTTATTTGAGCTTGAGCAATCCAATTCTCTTTTGTGGACACAATATCCTTCTAGCCGCACTTGGAGACACTTGTGTTGTATACACATTGCATGCGTTGTGGAATGGAGGCAAAAGATTCTAAAGGGAGATCCTAGTGGAATTATAGCATTTGTGTATACCTTCATTTGCACCAAGCTTTGCCTAGAGTCTTCAATTGGCAATGAAGGCCCAGACATGATTGCGAGTTACCAACTGAGCACACCAAATGCAGGCATAGGGGAATTTACATGTTGTCCTTGCATTATGGGTGATTGCAAGAAACACTTCATATTTTTTGATCAAAATTGCAGGTTTTGGCCATAGAACTAGCAATACTATGAAGACTTATAAAATTCGAGCATCAGTATTGCGCCTATGAATTTGGACCGTTGATTTAGCACTATGTAGTACTATGTAGTACTACAGAGTACTATAGAAGCCACTGGCAACAGAAAATAGGAAAAACAGGGTCTGTTGACTTTTTCATTTTTAGTAATTCAAAAAAAAATTCAAAAAATTAACCCCCCCACCCCCCAAAGCTATTTTGCTAGAGAAGATTGCACTCCTATTTCACCAAAAAATTCATGTAGGAAAATTTTTCCTTCTTTGTAGCCTTCATGCAAAGGAAGGTCACTTTGACCCCATGTGCACAACTGACATGTTGCTATTTTCACAAAAGCTCTTCGTCAATCTTTGAAAAGGTAATACACCTCCAACATATCTAATTTATGGCTTCCAATTTGCTTTTTGGGGTCGCCAATAGTACTACACCACACACACACATCCAAATGGCCAAAATAGACATCCAATTGGGGGCAGTTTAAAAATAGTAAAATAATTTGAAAAAAATTGAAAAAACTAGGGAATGTCTGAAAATTTTGCATCTACCTTCCTTCCAAATTTCATGCCAAATGGACTAAGGGTGACAAAGTTATGAGTGCAAAACCACTTGTCCCAGGGCAAGAAGACAAGAAATAGGACAAGCGTTTCTTGCAATCACCCTTATCTATTGTTCCAGCGGTGGCAATACACACAAAACTCCCAAATTCCTTCCATGATCTGGGGGGAGAATTTCATTTTTCAACCAATTTAGGAATTCAACCAGGTAAGGGTGGGCAGAGCCATGCATGAGGAGGGAGGACAATTGGCCAAGTCCACACTACGAATGGGAATGCCAATAATGGTGGAAATTGAGTACCTCTTCCACATGGCTCTGGTGGAGGAGTGCAACCAAGTGTCAACAATAGAGGCACTGTGAGGGCACCTAGAAGGTGGATTGCGCCCTCATTGCACCAAATTGCACAACTTCACCAAGGTTAAGACCCAAGTTGACATCACGGGGCAACAACTAGATTCCATATAGTCACATGGGCAACCATCCCATCATGCTAAACTTACACATGGGCCTAGAATAGAAGGGAAGCAAAATTTCCAGAGCAAGACATTGATGCAATGTCTTATAGTCGCCTCATCCCCAATCATTGTGAATCCCCCCCCAAAATCGCCATTAGCTAATCCAGCTTGAGCATCATCTAACCCACAAGTGCAAGTAGGTAGTCACAGTCGACTAAAGAATGTATAGGAGGCATTTGATGGGGCAACAAACACTGAAAGAAACCTTCGCTGGTTTCAATAGAAACCAATTGACACAGTTTTCTGTGTTCTGCTAAAAAACTCAGTTTTTGCAACACAGTTTTTTAAAAACTACGTTGCAGAAAACACAAAAACTATGTTTTTTAGTAGAACGCAGAAAACTGTGTCAATTGGTTTTTGTTGAAACCAGCGAAGGTTTCTTCTAGTGAAGAGTTCAAGAGTGGCCGAGTGGATTAATGACCTCATAATGGTGGACACTCCAACTGTTGAGGATGTTAATGGTGTATACATTGGGAATAGGAATGAAATACCAAAAGAGACACCAATATTGGGAAATGTAGCCTTTCCAATCCTAATGCACACCTTTCCTTGTCAAGAGAATGGGCCCAACAACTGTCAAGGCACAATGTTGTGAGAGGGTGTATGGGTGCAACAAGAGTGCATAAAATATGAGTCGCAGCAGTGAGGAGGATTGGACGCATTTTTTGGTGATCTAGTATTAGCAATTTGGAAGAGAGATCATGTGCAATATTTTAGAGTTCAGTTCAACAGGGGTGTTGGATACCACCAAGTGAAAGTCACATACTACCTTTGCCTTGACTAGTGACTTTGGCTGCATTTGCCTACAAGCAACGGGACAACAAATCTAAATGGATGCCCTCTATTACTAGTTCATGATGGGAATACCACTACTCATCACAAACCAGGTGGCTCTTTCATGACAACTACTGAGTCAATGTCCTAGAGAGGTGTAGGATACTACTTAGAAACACTAATTCAATTGACCCCTCTAGGAGCAAGACATAGTACAAAGACAACTATCAAATGCTCACAATACAAGAGACTTCACGAATATGATGGTTGGACTTTGGATTCACAAGATGTGTCGTGGGTGGCGGAGTTCCGTGACTTCATAGGTAATTCATCTAATGATGATAACTCTAATCGGAAAATTCTCAATGCTAGTGATGATGCATTGGGAAACGAGGTAGACCTAGATGTTGTAGCTTATGAAGAATTTCAATACCTTGACTAAGATCACCGAGAATCTCTAGAGAGGACTCGGGCATTGTATGCAAATAGTGAGTGGACCCAAGACACTACCATTTTGGATGGCAACATATATTGTTGAATTCCAAAGACCTCACCCTCACCCCATGCAACACTTCGAGAGGAGGAAACAATATCCGCTCTATTTCTTTGATCTCTAGTGGGATGAGGCAACAATTGTCAAACTAGTGAAGCAAACCAACTTATATGCCCAATAGTAGTGTACAAACCACAAGGACCCAAGGAAAAGACACCGATTAGTAGGCTTCAATGGCGTCCTAAAAGACAAAGACACAATTGTTGTTGAGTTCTAGGTATTTTTAGGAGTTGTGATACCCATGAGCTCAAAGTTGTGTCCGCCCATTCATTGTTATTGGAGCAAAGACCCCTTTTAGACATGTGGATTGATTCCCCAGGTCATGAGCAAAGATTGCTTTAAATGCCTCCACTGCATGGATAATTCCACATTGTGCCAAAATAAGGACACTTTGGAGTACGACAAGATTGGGAAGGTTTGTTGGGTGCTAGACCACTATGTCAATCAATCAAAGGAGTTATTCAATTGTGAGAAGTTCATCACATGGGACGAGGTGATGATAGCTTATTGAAACTATTTTTCTCCAATTTGTCAATACATCCTTACTAAACCCACCAAGTAACTACGGCAAAAAATGTTGGGCAATTGTTTCCAACTCAAGTAGGTAGATTTACAACATAATTTCATACCTTCAAAAGAATGGAGGAGAGTCAAAATTAGATTAAGGCAAAAAGGTTGCCTGTGCTCTAACCGTAGGTTTGGGTCATTAATCACATATTGTGGTTTGTGATAATATTTTTACCTCACCGCAGATGTTCCATGGCTTGATGAAGCAAGGGATCTTCACCACTGAGATGGTGAAGGGCATTCATGTGGATTTTTCATCTTGCCTAATGGGAATGAAGCATGGTGAACATCCAAGGACCAGCTTATTTTGGAGAATGCATAACTCACATAAGATGCCAGCAAGCACTTGGTATGACTCTAAGTTGGTTTCTTTCTTTAACATGAGTTTTAATCCGACAAGCGAGGCTACAACACTATATTGGTTACAAGAAGTGTAGGAGGAGATTTCAACTACTCCTCAACAAGCTAAATATCAAATGCACATGAGAGGCACGGACTTGGTTGATCAAATGTGGAGGGATTATACGGTTCAACTTTAGAGTCAAAAGTGGTGGCACAAGCTCTTCTTTTCCACACTTGACTCATCTCTTCAAAATGCTTGGGTTCTATATAGGGATGATAAGGTGCATCGTTGAGAGAAGTACAATGGAGGGAGGCTTGGATTTGCATTGCCTTGGCTAAGTCTCTCATTGAGTCGGCAATTGAAATTCTACAAATGTGGAGTGTATTGAACATTCATTCAAATGCCATCCACTATATCGTGAAGCACCCGGATGATTTGCAAAAATGGTATCATGTATGTGAGAAGAAGCAAGGCAATGTATCCAAGGCTTGCCAATAGCTACCATGCTGTGACAAGTTGTGTTTTGCAAAGCTTCATGGTTAGAGGAAATGGGCCTTACAACTTTTGCAATAATTTCACAGTTGGCTTCATGTTGTCTATATGTAGAATGGTTGTTGCACACTTGTCCTACATCCTTAGGATTGGCCTTGAGAAGTGGAGGATGCATGCACCGAGGTTGACATTGAAGTAACTTTTGTAGTCTCCATTACCTATTGCGTTCCATTGTCTCAAAGATCCATCGGGCCCAAGAGTAAGAGATTCCTTTGCTTCATTCACAAGAGTGGAGGTGGTTTAGTTTGTATAGTCTTTTTTTCAGTCTTGAGAGGCAATTGTTGGTTTGGTTGAGGCCCAAGTGCGTGTGAGCGAATATTTACCCATCCTTGATAAATACATGAGCATAACCAAATTCTTGTATTTTAGGGGGTGAATTCTATTCTAATAGGTGCCTAACATCAGTCCATTGTGACTTCCAAGAAATGGATCTTTCCTAAGCTCCTAAGTCTTGTAAGTTGTAATTCACTAAGGAACCCCCAAAACTAGCATAATTATAGAAGCTACTCCAACTACTTTGATTCTTTGACTATTGTGGTCTCCTAATAGAAATGAGCTCAATCTAAATATATCACACCTGAGCTGTAGATTAGGTCATGCCATTTGTAAAAACCTAAGATGCATGGGATTTGGAAGTTTATACAAGAAGTTATGGCCGGATGGAGTTTAGTCCTCAAGGAGGCTTTTTGAACTTCATCTACTTCTTTTGGCCTCTTCGCTAATTCAAATGACCCTCAGTTTTTGGACCCTAAGCCTATCCTATCAATTAATGTGGAAGTTCCAAGTTTGGTCTTGGATGGATGAACTCCATTCGAATTCATCCATTTTAAATCCCCAACTTCATCTACTCATATCTCCTTCTTTATGAGTCGGGTTGAGGTGTATTTTATACTCCAGGAATCCCCTTGACCTCTATTCTATGATTCTAAAGCTAAACTTGACTTGAATTTCTATTAGAAAGGTGCTACCCACCCTTAGGCCTCAACCCTACTCTATACTTGCTAAGTAAATGAACTAGGATAGAAAGAAGGTTAGTATCCTACCTCAACTCGGGCTCCTTGATCAAGAGGACGAGACTTCCCTTCAACATGCCTCTAACCACCATGTCACCTTCATGGAATTTGGTAATTACTTGAATAATTCTAGATGTCGATTTTGGTACAAGCTTTGGTCCCTCCGATAAGTCCTACCCTTGGCTAACTCCCCATCTTTTCCCCTATTTTCTTTTCTTTCCCCATCTTTCTTTCTACTCTAACCCTCGTTTTGTGTGGAGCATGGTGGTTGAAGTGGCCATCTACTATTCTAAAGCCCTATGTCAAGTATTAATGACCACTTGCACCTATTTATCACCTCATCCCCACTAACCATGAACTCCAAGGCAAAGATTAATGTTCCCTTCTACTTAAACTACCTCTATCTCCCTAATTAATTTCCATGACACCTAACCTTGTCGCGCCCCTTAGTGACACTTACCACCTTAAGTCCACCTTCCAATGCTTTCCAAGCACTTAACACTTTAGTGGCACCAAGGGTCACGCTCTCCTAACACTGCACATGCCACGCACATCCAATGTTAGTCTCCCATTCCAACTCTTTGTGCTAAGTCCCAGTCACCGGGACTACTAGCACACATACACACCCATCATAACACCGAGGCATGTTACTTGGTAACATGGGGCAGAACTTCTATCTTATTGTGTAAGGACTCATGGTGGCACTACTCACCATGGTCCTAACCGCCCTTGAGTGTCATCCCAACTCCATACTAGGCTCCTTGTGTATGTGCTACTTTCCACTTTGTCACTAACCAGGACTCACCATTTGGGACACCTCAACATAGCCTAGCAAGGAGTGGGACTCCATCCAACCGGTGCCACAGAACACACCCAAGTGTCCCATAGTGCCTTGGAGTGGTGGTGACCCCACACCACCAATCTTGAGTCACCGGAACTCACCAAGGCTCCAAGAGGGAGTGAAGAGTGAGACCAACCCCTCGTATAGTACTCTCTGTGGGATTCAGCAGACCCCCCCTCCTTGTATGTCAAAGGGGACTCCTAAAACCACTTTGGTTTTAGAAGACCACCCCATTTCTCCCAATTCGCCCTAGTTTGAAACTCTCGAACTTTCACCCGGCATAACTTTGCGGTTCAGGCTCCAAATTCACATGTGAGCCCATTTCCAACATCTACTCGACGAGTAGATGCCGATGAACTACTCACTTTCCCCATTTGGACAAGTCCTCGCAAAGTTATCGCCCTCCAAAGATTCGGGTCCACCGGGAGAGGCGTCACGCCTTCACCATGGCGCTTCTCTTGGCCATAACTTGAGGCTCCTACCTTAGAACCTCGTAATGCTTGTCAATATAGCATCCTTGTGTTCTTAGCTTTTCAAGGATATGCTACATGACATACTTCATGAAGGGATTCCTCATGAACCCCTCCCTCCTAGCCCTTAAGTGTCTCGGCGCCACCGGGACACCTCCACCTTTGAACGCCCATAACTTTTGACTCACAAGTCCAAATCACGCGTTCTTTGGACGGCTAGAAGTGTCTCCTCGAGACCTTTCCAAGCATGTATCACACGCCCCCAAATTCGTCCGGATCAAAGCGCTAACACGCTCTGATCGCTCGGGACTCCTAGTCCCCCTCACCTCATCTCTTGCAAGGCTTGGGGAGTCACCCCCAATGTCCCCCTTGCTCACCAAGGTGGCACGGGCACGCCTTGTGATGAGGGTCGTGACAAACCTACTCCCTAATGGTTGGAGAACTTCCCCTAACTCCTTCTATTAAGTCATCTTTTGTCTTCTCCTCCTTCACATGTTGTGTTGTTGTGTTGGAGAGTTCGATCAAGGTTTTGGTGGAGAGAATGGACTTGACTTTTAGCTCTTCCTCTCTAAGTCTTTGTTCCTACTATGGTTTTGTTTCTACCCTTTCCTAATTTCTCCTATCCTTCTTCCCTTCTACCTTCGTCCTATTCTATCCTTCTTCTATTCTTCTTTGTTTTCATTCCTATTTTATCCTACTTCTATTTCTTTCTATTCTACCCTACCTCTATGTTATTTTTCCCTTGGGGAAACGGCTGGACCTCCAATCCTTTGAGCCCCTAGACTTCCCAACCCCGTAAGCTCCTGAACTTTCTACTAACGTTGGCCTATCAAAGTCAAAGTTGGCCCGATAACAACATTGGACCCCGATATCGAAGCTAACCCCCATTAACCAGAGTTAGCTTCTAGTACTTGAAGCCAATCCAAGATGGAGTTTGTTGGTGCTAGAGGTCTGCTGGTTGCAGTTGGAGGTCTACTGGTTGGTTTTTAGAATTCAAAAAATTAACACTTTAACACACTAGGATATGAAGGAGCTAAAAGCTTAGTTGTCTATGAGTCTATGACTTGGGGATAGCTTGGGGTGGAAAGGACTTGGAAAGGATAAAAGACTTAGCTAACCTAAACCTAGAGGGACACTTAGGATTTGATCACTAAAACCTATAGCCTAACTTTTAGGTACTGAATTTTGGTTCACTTCGAAGATGTTTTGGAAACTAATAATAGAAGAAATTTCCATTTGCCTCAACAAAATCTACATGACGTGTTTGTTGAGACCAATGAAAAAGTTGCGCTAAAAAACACTGAAAAACGTTGATTTTGCGTTTGCCTCAACAAACATATCATGGAGATTATGTTGAGACAAATGGAAATTTCTTCTAGTGTAAACTTTAGAGGTGGACACCATGTGGGTTTAAAACTTCACAAGCCATATTCGTTATATTGAGACCTTTCGCGGTCTCAATTTTATCCTCAACTCGAGGATAAACCATTTTATCTCTTTACTGGGTTTTTTTATAAATAGTTAACAACACCAACTTTTAGAATTTCATTATAGGATCATTATTTGAGCATTATTTATTTTGGGTTTCAATTCCTAATTTTTTAAATGAATTTTCCAATAACTAGCATTCTGTTTCAACATCTACGAAAAGTCTCAATATAACAAATATGGCCTTTCACCATCAATTTGGATTTAACACCAAGTCTAAGAATAGGAGGTACTCCAGGATCCAAAGCTCTACCGTTGGTAGGACTTTAACACATAATCTAAGACTCTTGGGACCTAGGGGGTCCAAAGCTTCGTCATCTAGATGGGACCTACAATGACACGTTTCACTCTCAAACAAGGTTAGTTGGCTATGAGGACTAAGCTACACTTAAGGACTCGTACATGGATTAGTATGGTAATGATTAGTATAAGACTTAAAACAAACTAAAGGCCCTTCAAAGCGGCATTGCTAAGGTACAATGGGGGTGGCTCTAGGATTAGTAGAAAGGAAAAATGGACACCCACAAAAACTCCCAAAACATGACAAGACCCAAAGGAAGAAGACAACAACACCCTCTCTAAGGTTAGTAGATCTAGGTGCTTAAGATTTGAGTGAACTTAAGACAAACAACCAAGAAAGGATACCAGATATAGCAACAACAAAACAAGAAGCCACAAGGTGCAAAGGGACCCCAAGACTTCTACAAACTTGTCAAATACTAACAAAAAGCCCCCTAAAGACAAGAAAACAAACACTACTAAGGTTTTTGGCTAAAACACCAAAAGTTTCAATACAAATTGGACCCAACAGACCCAAATACAGAATGGAGGTGTTTTGAGAGGAGGAAACCCTTTTTATAGGCATTTGGGCACCCCACCTCCATTCAAAGTTACAAGTTGGGAACTCCATTCTGAATACGGGAACCCTAAAACCCTAGATCTTCACTAGATTTTCACCTACACCTAGGGTGTTGACTTCCTAGTTCTTATGTTGGTCTGACTTCTAATTGTTGGAGATTAACTCCAATTCACAAATAAATAGTATTATAGGCTCCAAAAGGCCATTTTCAGTCTAGATAGACCTCTTCCCTTTTTCCCTTTGCAAACCCCCCTCCCATTGAAACCTAGTGCCAACTTGAGTCAAAAAAACATTGAAAATCTAACTTTTGGAGATTGCCTTTTCTAAGGAATGTAATTGGCTAGGGTCGTTAGGAAGGTCCAAGGGGATAAGATAAGACCCTTCGTTGACTTCATTTCAACTTTGTGAGCTCCCAAGACACCGGTCAACTCACCACAAATACTATTGCATCATTTAAATTGGAGGGAACCTCCCAATTTAGGTACCTCCCACTATTAGAATGTCTAGAAACTTGTTGAAGCACGTTATTAATATAAGAAAACTTATCCAAATTTTCAATGAGATTTTATTGCCCTCTGGGGAATTTTTAGGAATTTCCCATTGTTGATTTTGGAGGTTGACCATTTGGAAAGGGTATTTTGGCAAGTCAAAAAATTCTAAAACTTTTTGTAGGACCTCTCATGGAATTTCATAATGGTCGTGCAAGCTCATACTTTTCTTTTGCACATGTAGGAATGGAGAGGATAAATCGCACCCTCCGCTAAATACTTGAGAAATAAGGAATTTTTCATGTATGAGGAAATCTTGGCAAATGGACTTCACTTCCAATCCTCTAGCATGCTTGAGACCCTAGATTATCATCCATAGGATGTAGATTCCTACATAGGCTTGTCTTGATACGGTACCCTCTACAATGCTAAGAATTGGAGCTTCTAAGGTTTCAACGGTGGATTGGGAAAACAAAGACCTAACCTAGGGATCTTGCAGGACTTCTCTCGGCTCAATTTTAGCTAAACTAGGTCATTGGCTTAGTAGCTTTGGCTATTTGGAACAACATCACTCAAACATTTTAACTTCCATTGTTTCAAGTCTCAACCTATGTACAGGTGGGCCTATTTTTAGACCTTTAACCCTATTTAAGACCAAAGACCTCCTTTGATATGTCGCATCATATTTGAGTCTTGCACTTTTTTCTAGGCTTCTTGCATCCAATTACCTCCTAAATTGCAAAATTTGAAATCAAACAAACAAACTATGAGTCTCAAATGACAAATTGGGAGCTTACAGTGCACGATGGAGATAGCACTGGTTGAAAGGTGTAGCATAGGAATGTGGAGTGATTCTGGTTTTGAACATTTGTGTGTATGTAAATGAGCATGGCCTTTACTATGCTCATGAGACCTTCTAGCACAATTTTGTAAATTTCCAGTTATGCTCATTATTAGAGGAGATCTAGCCAAATAGAGGGCTGTGAGTTCTCGACAGCGAGGAACTCGAGGAACTGTGCCACTGTTGCGCCACCACAGCGTACTGATGTGGTCGGGAGGCGGCTGTGTCACTTTTCTTTTTCTTTTTTTTTTAAATTTTTGTTGAATTTTCTGTCGATTTTAAGACCAACTTTTTTTTTTTCAAAAAAAAATTTTCAAAAATTTATGACGGTTGATTGCTGTCAGCCGTGCCCTCACTATTGGGGAACAACAATGGGGAACAAGCCTGGAACGGCCTTCTTTTTGGCTAGATCTCCTCTAATGGTTGTTCTTCAGCAAACTACTTTCTGTGCGTATGGCACTTCCCCCTATTTGCAGCTCATAACCCTAGGTGACTTCCATTAGTACCATAGCTACCAATCAGAAGACCAAGCTCTCTAGTTATCGCAAGGAAATAGTGTCATTTCTGCCAATCATATGATAGTCTGCTCTAATTCCGCCCCTCTTCTAAAGACTGTTCCTAGCTAGGGTTTGAAATGGACATTAGCTAGTTATAAAATGGATATGTGTAAAGCATTGAATGTTTTGTCAATGATATCAGAGTGGTTTAACATTTGTCAAATGTTCCTTTGTACTTTGCTAGTGAATGGAATAAGAGCCAAGGTGGGTCCATTTCTAAAATGTTTACCTGTATTCAAAAAAACTTTTCTCCCTTAACTTTGAATACTAATATTTTTCAATTTGTACGGTCAAACTTGATAAAAATTTTACCACATGATCTCATAAAAATATAGTACAAGATCCTATGGCTGGATTTTTTAATTTTAATTTTTTTTCTTTCTTGAAAGAACGCAGCAGAAATGGCAATTTTGAGTGATTTTTGTCAAAAAAATAGGCCTTGGCCCTTTATGAGTTTAGTTTAGTAAAGGTCGCATTTTGAAACCCTATCTATTACTTTCTACATGCTACAATGCTTGCTTTTGGTGAAGCCATATCTTTTTTCAGACTACGCATATGTGGGTTTTGTAAGGCCTACAATCAAGAAATAGGTACCTATGGCAGAATTCTTTAGAAATTTGTAAGTAATTCAAAAATGCTCCGAAAAATATGAAACCACTTGAGTTAGATTCCACATCAATTTTTCTTCAAGTGAAAAATAAGGCAAAATAATTTCGTGCATCTAAGAACCATCGAAAAGGCCGACCAGCCCTTAAATGCACGGTTTAAGAGCATACTACCTTAGAATTTGCCTCACGATTATAGTCATGCATGTTTTGATGTACAATTTTGGCAAGTCACGTATGAGGTGGTGGCCATTGTATGTACCAATTTTGGAGTTCTTTGAAGAAGTATTCCGCATGCTACAACTTTAAAGTATTTGGCATTGATAAAAGAAGCAACATTTTTTTCTTTTCTGGATCCAACTAGACCTTCATGCCACAAAATTTGATTGACCAATTTTAGATCAAGAAGGTGCTTCTAGAATAGCAGGAAGGCTACTTTCTATGGATACAATTATTTTTTTTGAATTCCACTTAATTGTCCTACACCCGCATGTTTTATTCAACTCGCCTCAAAAATGGGCACGACAATGCATCTTATGATGGGCAATGAGGGGTTCAAATATGAAAATTGCATTAGGGGAGATTTGAGGCTTCTACATGCCCGTTTCAAGGGTTGTTCCCCTACTTGTTCCCTCTATTGTTCGGGAACAGCTAGTTGTTGTTAGTAAAATAAATATTAAAAAATCATTAGTTCTAAAATGCGAAAAGAAGTTGAAAAAATATTTTTTAATTTTTTAATTTTTTTGACATGGCATAGGCTCGGCCACGTCAGAATGCAACAGTGGTACAGTTCTTGTGTTCCCTGCAACCTGGGAACTCGTAGGCATGTAGAGGCCTCAAATCTCCCCTAATGAATAGCTTTCTGGTATTATCATTTTTATTTCAATTACTAACTAGGAACAAAATTTATGCCACAATAATCCCAAAACAAGCTAGAGTGGGCATGTTAAAGGCACTAAAAAACTTCAAATAATTTATAATCAAATATTTCTTCAAGATTTTATTTTTTCTATTTAGAAAGATTTGATTCATTCCTGGCATTTGGATAAATGATGTGAAAGTTATGAAGTTTGATTTTTGTTGTTTGTATTGAAAAAGGCAATTTTGAGGGGTTTTCTCCAAAAAAAATGGCCTTGGGACTTTAGGGATGAACATGTTTTATATTACATATTGGTTTGGCTCATAGTCTTGCAAATATAACAATAAAATTCAAGTTATTTGACTTTTCATATTGGCATTTTTTAAGTTATCCAACAAAATATTATTGAAATAAGGTGATACAAGCAAGTAGATTTACTTAGTTATAAATGTATTCTTTGTTTTAAACAAAATTATAACCAAATTTAAAATTCTTTTAATTGAAATAAATATTTGTCAAGAGATATGAAGAACTTTTAACATTATGGTTTGTAGTGATTGCTTGAGCTATTATTTTAAGAATAAAAATAAAGATGATATTGAGAAAAATTGAACTAATTTATACGAAAAAACTAATTTGTTGGCGATACTAATTTTGCACCCTCACTACAAGTGTAAATTAATCTAGTTGAAAAGATATCCTCAAATACAAGCACAATGTAGTCTTGGGGATCAATACATGTCATAATTTTCATGTATGTGTATCTAAAGGGTATTTTATAGGAGGATATTATTAAATTTTCTCCAAATTTATGGTACCCTATTGATACCTAATTTTCCATATAACTTTGTGGTTGCCAAGTTTAGGAACTTAACAACAAATTATGAAAAAGTGCATAGGCAAAAACAAGCTGAACTCTTGTCAATGCCTTCATAGAGAAATAATTATGGGAAAATTTTACCAATGTAATAGTTGTAACCATTGCAAATGTAGGCAATGTATTTAGCAAGGCAACAATATTGCAATGTTAAGGTAGCCTTTACCTTAATTCCTTATCACATACCATTGCAATACAAAATGAGTATTTAAGATTTAATGAAGTCATTATGTGTTGCTCAATATGGAATCTACAACATAAAAATGACCGCATCACTTTTCATTACAACAAAGAGAGAAATTGAAGCACAAATCCTTACTAGAGTCTAGCAAGAACAACCTACCAAATTTATTAAGTCTCAAAACAAAAAGTAAATTCTTATAGTTATCAATTCATAGTAAAGTGACAAACAAATTTAAAATTCTACAAAAACAACATTCTCCTATGCTTAGAGAGTATATTACAACTCCATGACACATGATTGCTATTTTGTGAACGTGTGGGCATGAGCTTGTGAGTGTGTGAGCCTATGAGCATACCATTTTTTAGAGAATTTATCTAAATTTTTTAGCTAAGTTTTACAATTTGTAGTAAATTTTCTTGATACCTATTACCGTGGTCCCTTGAACAAACTTGATGTGCCATTTATTGGACTTCACTAGATTACAAGAAGAAAAAAATTGGTGATTAATTCGGGTTCTTTTGAAATTTAATGAGGTTTTATTATTGAAATTTGGATTTTTATGATCACTCACCTCTTGTTGCTTGGTACCTCTCATCACCAAAGAGAGCCCCCTATCCGCGGACAAAGAAAAAAAATTGTTTTTGTTTTGTTTTGTTTTTGTGGCGAAGGGGCTTTCCTCAACACTGAGGGGTACCAATTAGCAAGAGGGGAGTGATCAACCAAACAACCATTTGATCAAGACAAAAGAGTTGGATCCCAAAAGGTCCCACAAGAAGACGATGATCAACTAATCAACATTTTGGTATAACTAAGCTCATTCTTTATAAAAATAATCCCTATCAACCAAATATTTTCCTAAAATCTTAACAATCTTAGTAATATTTTCTAAAATTTGAACAAGTTCAATTATTGATACCTTAAGACATAAATGTAGGTCCCCCCCATCGGCCTTGAGAAAATCCATGCTACTAAAAGATAGTGATCAACAAAAATGAAACTTGGTGTAGTTGTGTTCTTTCCACACATAATGAAATCTTATCAACTATTTTTTTTCTAAAATCTAAACAAGTCCAATGAAACCATATCAAGAGGAAATTATTGGTACCTTTCCATTGACCCTGAGAGGTTCCATGCTCTTACAAGATAGGGATCAACCAATATTCTAAACAAACTTATTTCCATCTCCATTCATCTATCACATCAATTGGATTCTTCATCTTCATAGTATATACTTCTAGATAAGATTGAAAATTAGAATTTTCATCTACATATCCACGATAATAGATCCATGGTAGAAGCTATTAAAATTTAATAAAAATAGTAAAATTTGATCCAAATTTTAAGATGGAATCTATTTGTAGAAATATTAATAAGTTTTTTTATTGCTTCTTCAAATTTTTGTGCTCAATGCTTACATAATCCTTAATCAATGCTCATAGGCTATGCTCACATGCTCACATAATAGTAGTGTTGCAATTTTGGCTTTGTCAACCACTTGACATACTTCGACATTTGGTAATTTTAAAAGAATATATATTCAAGTAACACCAAATCCTACCATTAGTCTCTAAATGTCCAAGGCATTTTTTGAGCGTATTGGAATTTGCTTGAAATTAAACAAAACAACAATATTTTGATAAATTTATCTATTTTTTTGAAATGTACCTATACAAATTGAAACTAGACATATTAGAGATTATATTGGAAAAGAAAACCTAACAATGAGTCACCAAAAAAATATGAGGTTAAGGGTATAACATGCATAATTTTTGGCTTCTCAAAATCTACTCGACAATTTTTTGAAATGAATTCATCTAACATGATTTTTTCCTCCAAGAGTCCTCAATGCTAGAAAAGATTTCAAGATTTGCAATGGACACCCTTGCACAAAATCTTGAATAGAAAAATTATAATCACTCATTTTCAAAATCAAATTTTGGATGCTAAAACTTAACTTTGAAATGAATTTTTTGAAAATATAAACTACTAAAAATAGTAACTTATTTGGTAAGGTTTTATTTAATTTCAAGGTATTGTTGACACGAGTAATTGGTGTCTCAGGCACTTAGGGGTTAGATAAAACAACAATTTGATGAAGTATCTCCACAAATTAGGATGACTTTCATCCAAGTAGGAATGAAAAAAGAAAAATTAGTTTCAATCTGTTTGTCGTCCAAATATCCGATGCCAAAGCATTGAGGGGTTAAGAAATTTTAATCTTTTCTATTACTATGGGCACCTCCAATTGACCCTGAACTATCATCTTCACTCTACATACATCTCCAAAATCAATTATGTACCTATATGGAAAAAAGGCTTTTAGAACCAAACTTTGTTCTTTCATAACTTTTGCATACAAACTCCAAATGCTGTGTTCTTTGGTGCGTTGGAACCCCCTTTCACTTGCCAATAAGAAAAAATAAAAATTCGAACAGTATAATAATAACAATTAGGTACAGTAGCAATCAGTGGCGGTATTGAAGGTCCCCACTTTCTACTCTCTGAGCATCTCTTGCCCACATCTCATAGGCCACATGTTTTCTGTACCTGCCAATCTACACTTGGCACTCCCTCCTACTGCATCCTCAGTGAGGAACCGACCCATCCACCCAGGTGATTGGTTGAAACTCAGTTCAAAGAAAATCCTCTCCCTTAACTTACACTAGTATATTATATTTTAGTTCCTTTGTCTTGTTCCCTGTAATTTCAAAAGCCCCACAACCAATGACCTCCACTGCCCATCCTTTTGCATAGGCCCATGCATGCTGCACACGTGACAAACCAAGCCAGAGGCAGAAGCCTGCAACATAGAAGGCCACCAACAGGTGAAGGACAGGCACATATAAGTTATACTAGTGTGCCCTGTGGCGTTGCCACAATCAAAATCAAAGTAAAAGTATTTTTCTAATTTTTTTGTTCATAAAACTTTGAAATTCAATAACTTTTGCATCACAGATCCAATCACCACAAAACAAAGCCCGTGCACCCCTCTTGGCCAAGGGCTTTCCAACAGTACCAAACATGGAGCTGAGGGACACATGGTCCAAGAGATCTCAAAGTAACAAACAAAACAAAACTAACTAACTAACAAACTAATTTAAGGTATAGATAATTTGCACTCAACAACAAAATCTAGACCTTAAGATAGGTTGTTTGTTTTGTTTGTTACGTTGAGATCTCCCGGATTGTGTGCCTTATAGTCAAGTTCTTGGTATTGTTGGAAAGCCCTCGGCGAGGAGAGGTGCATGGACTTTGTTTAACAACATTTGAACTTATAGTGTGAAAGTTATGAAATTTTGAAGTTTTTATGAATAAAAGAATTTTAAAAATACTTTTACTTTTATTTTGGCTGTGGCAAGGACACAGGGCACACTGATAATGTCTTGAAAAATGGAGCTCACTCACTCAAAACCCGCATAACTTAGAATGAAATGATGTTGGACCCACAGGCAGGCACTTTGGGGGCCGCAGTAAGTTATAACTAAATTAAGTTACACTAAAAACTGTAAATTCCAATGACCCACTTCTAGACACGTCACATGAACAGGCACCCTAAAGAATGGACAGGGAATCATGTCAGTAAGTTAGCACTCCGTCAGTCACGGAGGAAATAAATTTTTATTAAAAAAACACCTCACCGAACTTAAGGTAAAACAGCCCATTGCGGTCAGAATTAGGAGTTCGTACTCATGCCATGGTTGAAATTTTTTCATTTTTTTCCCACATAAACATAAGTGTGAGAAATAGTGAGAGTATTTGAAATTATATTTTTTTGACAAAGTATGAATTTGCTATGAATTTTTGAAGTGTTCAGCCCATTATGGCCCATAAGAGTCTGTAGACTACCAAGAACCAACAAAATCTGTATCCATCATGCTCATCTTACACACCTAAAGCAGTCTCAATAATTTCTAATGTGAAAGGCCTAAAAAGGTCACTTCATACAATGAAATTACACTAAAAAGTTAGAAGTTCCTAATGTAGTCACTAATCACTCCATTACTGTCAAGTAAGACATTGATTGTGGTCCAAATCTCATTTATTAATAAAACCCATGATAGGGTCTGGAAAAAATCACAATGGGGTGACTTCCTAGGTGACCACTATGGGTCATTTGACCACAATGGGTTGTTTTACCTTACACCCCTGAGGCATAATAAGTTAGTCTCCACATAACTTACTGTAACCCTTAACCCTTAAAACATCAACATGGATGTTTTGTGTTCAATGGATGACAAAGAATCTCTCTATGTAGGACAAAACTGCAACTATTCATCCTCCAATTTTTTTTGAGAAAAAGATAGGTCTTCTCTAGTAGTATAACTTCCGATGAATATTTTTGGATTTTATGAAGTAGCTAATGTCACATGGTTTCAGAAAGGAGGATTTTCACGGTCACTAGTCCGTCCTTAAAGGGTTAAACATCGAAGCGGACGTTTTGTGTCCAATGGATGATAAAGAATCTCTCCATGTAGGATAGAACTGCGACTATTCATCCTTGGATCTTGTGAGAAAAGGGTAGATATTCTACAATAGTATGACTTCTAATGAATATTTTTGATTTATTTTAAAGTAGATGATGTCACACGATTCCAAAAGGAAGGATTTCCACGGCCACTACTGTGTCCTTTAAGGGTTGGCATTGTTTAACACAAAGGCATAGGTCCATTTTGTATCCTTGAATAAAAGGGCCCCCTAAGGTGAACAAAATGGATTAGAAAATGTTTAGAGGCTCCAGAGCATTATGGGACATATTGCCAAGTCTAATAGTTCCTCACAAACATTTGTATCTATATTTTTTGCAAATCTAAGGGGGTAGAAAGAAGGTTTGCATTAAGGGTTATAATGCTTTTTTCACTATCCAATGGAATCTGGTGACAAATCTACCTTGAAAATCAAATTTGACATTATGGTCTTATATGGTTCTTCAGCCACCTCCAATCTTGGAACGAACTCCAAGATATGGCTAGCAATGCATAATACCTTCCTAGCATGGGGAAGACCATTGCCTAATTTTATTGTATAGTTGGGTACAATAATTTGTTAGAAACTACCTATTTTTGTGATTCAAAGATTTTTGCTTGATGGATTCAATACTAAATGTAGTCCCCAATTGTAATAGTGGTTTTAGAGGGAGGTTTAATTAGAAATAGTACAAAAGAATCATAATACCAAACTCCATGAGAACCTAGTTTGTCTTGTGTTTTCTCAATTTTTGACTCCTAGTCTTGCATTGCACATGCTTTACAATTAGTTCAGATAGTATAGAAAAGCATTGGTATTTTTCATCTTACATAATTAATACTCAATTTTCACACAATTCCAATCAAGCATACCAAAACTCAATTTTTGTAAAAGCAAAATTCCATTTATGGTAATTTTTTGAAGTTAATATTCATGATCTTATATAATATTTTATTGAAAACAATTGGTGATGAATTGTTTCAATTCGATTGCATAGATATGTAGGGAACATCCATATGCATAGCTTTCATATCAACAAACATTTGATTAAGTAATGAAAATATTATCTCTAAAGGGTTTAATATGCAAGGTTTCATTTGACCAAACTTTATAAAATAGATATCTCTATATCAATTAATTAGATTTTGGCAAAGTAATTGCACCATCTTGCTTGAATGTAAAAAGTAGTTACCAAGTGAGGGACAAATAGAAAAATCCAATTCTAATAAGAAATAACTATTATACAAAATTTAGGCATTGTGACCCCAAGATTGAAATCTCTATAGAAGGAATTGTGAAACTTTTTTGGAGATGTGTGTTGAAGGTAGGATGTACTTATGCATCTTTTGTATGGATGGATGTTTTCTATGTATCTCCACAATCGAATAAAAAAAAATCATCACTAATGATTTTCAATAAATTATCATGTAATTGAAGCATGAAAATTAAATTAAAAAATTCACCAAAAATAAAGTTTTGTTTTTTTGAAATTGATATTTGGTATGCTTGATTGGGATTGCACAAGGATGCAATCATAATTATGATTACCAAAATATACCAATCATAATCCACATTGTGCAAAATTCTTTGAATGACTCAAATAGGAAGTTTGTAAGAATATTGTACATGACTGTACCAACAATGTTATATATGCCATCAGACTAGTGTTTGGGAAATACCATTAGTGAGTTCAAAGTTAGTAGGTGGAATTGGGAAAAAAAATTGGTAGCAATTTCAAAACATTAGAAAAGAACTGATCAAGAAATCTATAAAATTTCTATTTAGATTACAAAATAGAGAAAATAAATAGACTTCATATTGGTTGAATATGAAAACCAAACAATAACACTGCATTAGATCATCACAGTCTATACCTTTTTAATTGCCAAAGAATGTAAGTTATTGGTTTGAGATGACCCTAATCTACCAGGTGATGGTGGTAAGATACCCAAACCGAATGGTGTAGTTGTGGATTTGATACCTAGTGGTGACATGCTCTTTACCTTGTGTGAAATTAGCCTCTCTTCGTCACGGAAATGTTTGTAGTGTGTTTCCTAAACATGCTTGTTTCAAAAAAGAAAAAAAAGAATGTAAATTATCAGTTACCCTAGCTATTGCAGTGGGACTTATTTTTTTTTTATTTTTTTTTATTTTGAAACACATGGACAATTTCCATTGAAAGGGGAAACAGTACAGCGAACATTCACATTCTACTTTTCAGTGAGTGGCAGTACACTAAAGTTACTACACAAGAATATGACCGTCCATTATAAATGATATCACTCCTCCATTCAACATACTTTATTGTTATTAGTAGAATTAAATATAGTATGAATGACTCCTCGTTGCAATTCAACTTGATGAACTATAACTACGGGTCTAGGACCTATTTTAAGACCTTAGTGCCCTCCTAAAATGAAATACTGGAATCTCTTCCCAGCACTTTCAGAATATGATGTTCTCTGAAGGGGATGAATACAGAGGTCATCCAAATGGATGATTTTCATCCATTCGTGCTTTTGTAGGCCCACTTGCAGTGTTCAAGGTCTACAGTTGTGCACAAGCGGAATGCTGTGGTGTTGGTGATGATCCCCCATTGCCCTTCCGATCTCCTCGTTGCGCTCGCAGCGTCGGGTGAGTGCATCTGGCGGATTAGATGTCTGCTTGAAGTGGTCGCGATTTTGCAAGTTTTCTTGGGATTAGCAAGCTTGTGTGATGATTAGCAAGCTTTGTTTGGAGATTAGCAAAGCGTGTGTGGTGATGAGCGAGCTTGTTTGGTGATTTGCAAGCTCTCCTGGTTGTTGTTTCGCTGAAGTGCGTCGTTTGTTTGTGAGAGAGAGAGACTTGATGGAGGTTTTGCTGAATGTGTGCCTTGCATTTGCGTGGTAGAGTTTGTTGTTACGCTAGTTTCGTGGCAGGGGAGGCTTGTGTTCCCGTGCTAATTATTGGATTCCTTGAGCGCTTGTCTTGTAATTCTGTCTTTTTTGTATCCCAACGTGTGCTCGTGCGTGCGCAAGATTGGCAACCATACATTCAGGAAACAACGGTTGTATGGTGGTGGATCTTCGTGTTTGGAGGAGCCTTGTATTGCTATGAAAGCTGATAGGAAAAGCATGTGCGGTCAAAAATGGCTCTTTGTTTTCTATTAGTTTTCTATTGCTCTTTGGATCTTCATAGTTCGGGGGTTGTACCACGTCCGGAGAATTCATTGCCCTGTTTTCTTGAGTTCCACCTGAATTAAGCTTCCTTTCTTAAATTTAAGTTTCTGTAGATTGGGTACCCGCGGACCATAATTCAACTTGTACTTCACAAACAATATCTCGTTTCGTGGAAGTTTAAGAAAGTATATACCTTCCGCTAGCAATTTTTCGCTTGTTGTTCTTGCTCTGACTAACTTAATTACACCTGATTATTAAGCATAAATGATTTGTATTGGATCTTAATGGCAAGCGAACTGCATGCATTATGGCAACGGAATAGCAGACCGCATGAATAAGTTATGAATTTTCAAAGCACCGTCTCTAGGTGTACCCAAAACCGACACTAACTCATAGACTCTCTCACATTTCGATTGTGGACATCTTGTGTAATCTATATCTAGGTGTTTTTTTGACCTTTTTGGTCCAAATGTAGATGTCCCATGAAAGTGTCGCATTTTGGGCAGTGTTGATTATGATTATACATACCTTAGAAGACTGCTAGTCATGCAAGAGTTCCCAAGGTTTCTAAAGGTTTCGCTTGTGGATATGCAGAAACATACGGGCCATGTAAGAATTGACAAGGGATAGCATTGAGAAGAGCGAGTGTTCCTTGTGGAAACTTTTGTGGGAATATTATATTTGCTTGTAAGATGGGGATCTTCGGCCATGGGAAGAAGCAGGCGACGGAGGAGGCGGAGCATCAGCAGTTGCAGAGGGAGCTTGTTCACCATGCCCAAGTCACGTTCGCCCATCCGGCCGCTTCTTTCGATGCCTCCGTCATGTACGAGGCCACGGCGCAGAGTGTGCGGGACCGCCTGGTGGAGCGCTGGAATTTGACCGAGGAGCATTACATCAAAACGGTACAATCCTCAACGTAGCCAATGCAATGCAATTCATTTGACTTTCTTGTTGTGAAAAACTTCTTTTGTTTTCATCCGATTACTCCATGTCAAGCTATTAACACGATCCTCGTCATGAAGTAAGTAGAATATTCTCTGTACGGTGCTATCCGAAACTGTTCTAACACTCTGTGACGTTTAAATTTTTTTTTGAAGCAGTTCAATTTTACTGAATACCATCTAAGTATTTGTCTCTTACTTGGGGTTTCTTTTCGTAAGCGTCGCAAGCATTGGAAGGGCATTTCACCAACCCTGTTTTGTTACGTTTTTTTGTTCATGATTCTCTTTTTGATGATGTTTAAATGCTCTCAAAAAGGTCTGATGAATCTGGAGGAAGATACCTTGTTTGCTGAGGTTTAATATTTTTAAAGCAGTATAATGAACCCTGAAAAGGATGCGCCTTTTGATGGTGTTTATTAAAGTTTCTGAGAAATTCTAATGTTACCGAAACTCTTGTTAATGATTTGTTTCTGTTGTGGGACTTATTTTCTTAAGCATTGGAGGGCATTTACCAACCTTGCTTCGCTACCTTGTTTTGTTTCAGAATTCGAAGAGGATTTACTACCTTTCTCTGGAGTATTTGGTGGGGCGTTCATTGCTCAATGCAATTCTGAATTTGCAAATGAAGGTGCATTCTAACCGAGTTCTGTTAATGTGATCTTTTGAGCTGGGTATGAAGCTTATGGTAATCCATTGTTCTCTCAGATTAGGATGTTTGCTTCCGCTTGTTCGTTCACGAATTTTTTAAATCTTACTGAATAAAGGGTGAATTTGTAATGCAGGGTGAATATTCTGAGGCTTTGCAGACTGTGGGCTACCACCTTGAAGAGACGGTAATTTCTAATTCTGACCCGTTTGTATATTTTTTGTTTTTCCCCTAAGTTTTCAGAGTTTTTAGAGTTATCCGCCTTCCTTTGTCCTGGATTCCTCTGATGTAGCATGACTGAGTTCTCAGGTGGAAGAGGAAAGAGATGCAGGTCTTGGAAATGGAGGCCTAGGGCGCCTTGCGTCGTGTTTCCTCGACTCAATGGCCACACTCAGCATCCCTTCTATCGGGTATGACCCTCAAAAATCGTCCTGCTTAGTTCCTAATAAATTTTTGACGAAAATAGGAATTGATCTCATGGACCTTTGGTTTTCTATAATTTTACTAGAGTCCTCTATTCTATGCCTGGGTCCTCATTTTCTTTGGCCTAATTTACATCTCATAGGTTCGTGTGGACTCCTATCTGCAAATAACCCGTTTTCGAAAAACTAATCAGCAGAGAACGCAAGCGCAAAAAAGTACAGAGTATTTTGTATTGTAGCTGAATTGTTCACCTAGAGTTAATAAGGACTAGAGTGTGCCAGTAGTTTCACCCGTGGCCAAGGGTTTAGCTTCTGAGTATATATGTAAGCATTTGGTTATAATTCTTAATGCTATTATCTATTACTTATCACCTGGATATAGATTATGATCCTCATAACGAAATTGAGCTTTCATCGCTCTTTTTCCAAAACTAAAGATTGAGCGATTATGATCCTCGTAAAGAAATTGAGCTTTCATCACTCTTTTTTCCCAACTAAAGGTTGAGCATAGGTTGTATCAGTTTACACTATTTCAATCAATAGTAATCGATGGTATTTAGGTAGAAGTATCTAAACCGTTCGCCGTCCCCCCTTTTCTCTCCTGTTAGTGTAACCTGTATGACCTCAAGTCAACAACACTGTCTTCAACTTTACACTGGTCGCAACATGACTCTAAAGTAACTCTGGAGTAATAGAGCCTTCAGAGAATGGTTTGAGTCTTTTGGAAAACGATTCAAGGATGCCCGTATATGACAAGTGAAGGTGGTTTCTTCTCTTCACTTTCAAATTCACAGAAACTACAAAAATTCTCCTAGGAATACAATTTTTTTGAAATTTTATGATTTATATTTCTTCACAAGTAGAAGTTAACCTCTAATTGGTAATTTCGATTCAGTCTATGCACATCAGCTTACATATTGCACTGCAGATACGGAATTCGGTACCGATACGGTATCTTTGAACAGTTAATTCTGGACAACAAGCAAGTGGAGCGTCCGGACTATTGGTTGGCCAAGGGGAACCCATGGGAGGTGGAGCGTTTGGATGTGGTCTTCCCGGTTCGTTTCTATGGACATGTGGTCACTTATGAGGAAGGAAACAAGACTCTTTTCAAGTGGGAAGGTGGGGAGGTTGTGCGAGCTGTGGCCTATGACACTCCCATTCCTGGCTTCGGCACTCTCAATACCAATACCATGCGTTTGTGGAGCGCGTATGCTCTCTCACCCTCTTCTCATCTTCATCTGCAAATTCGATTCACCAACTTTTTAAATGTAAATTTATTTTTAAACCTTTTGGCAATCGAGTGTCATGTAGAGAAAAACCCTCTAGAGGGATAATTCTCCAAATTTCATCTGTACTGGTTGCCACTTCATTTTGGACCATGTTCTCATGGAATGCCTGCTTCAGTATGTTGTTAACCCCTAAATGCCTATATGGCCAAGAGTTGCTGCTTGCATTTTACATTCAACATTCCCTAGTGACACTGCTTTTGAAGCCTCTAAACGCGCTTTGACATGTGCTCACAACTTTTTGTCATGCAAGGCTTGTATACAATCAGTTTGTATACAACATGACTGATTCTGTGGGTATTTAAGGAATGTCAAATTACAGGGTGTGTTATGAGAGAGCTGAGTGTATTGGGGTTGAAATGAAAGATTTAGGAGCTTCAAGGAAAGTAACAAACATTCAATTAGAATGAAGAGACTGTGTCCTGCGTTTTTTATCAGTAAAAATAGGCTTTGAAAGTTTAGCAATGGACTTCGAAAGTGAATCTTATATTTTAGTTCAGGCACTAAGGTGTTGATGTTGCTAGACCATCTGCAATTTTCTCTAATATTCTTTGTCTACAATGCGACTCAGTTCATTGACCCTGGTTTTGGGGGTGCAGGCGTCCTTTGGAAGAGTTTAGTTTGGCCGATTTTAATGATGGTCACTACAGTAAGGCAGTGGAGGCTAAAGATAGGGCAGAGGCAATCAGCTCTGTCTTGTATCCCAATGACAACCACGATGAAGGGAAAGAGTTGCGACTCAAGCAACAATATTTCTTTGTAGCTGCTACTCTTCAGGTAAATATCCAGCAGTATGAACGTTTCTTAGTAAGGAAAACAAGAACTACTCTTTGATTTTAAGATCGGATTAAGCCAATATGCTACTCATGTTTAAGTATCCACCTACATTATTTACTAATACTTTATTTCATTTTTGCAACAAGACTGAGGGACTTGCAAGCAGTTTTACAACACTCGTTTGTGTCATACTTGCTCCTAAGTTGGTTATTTTAACTTAAAGGCTTCCCGCACTCGAGGGAAGCTCGCCATTGGTCTATTAGAGCCAGTGGTCTCCACCTTAGAGCAAGGTTTTCAAGTATGAAAGAATATCTGCTTTCTTCTACAGAATATTTCATGACCTAAACATATTTAGAACAATTTTGATCATATTTGATGTTCTTAAAAATGAAGCTTGAAATTTTTGGAAGTACGTATGAAGTTTAACATATAACTTCTTTATAATAGTTGAATGAGTGAATATTTCATATTCTTATGACTTAGCGGAAGAGGAATGGCAAAAAAAGATGGAGGAGTTTTTTCCCACACATTTGGGCATGCTTTGCGCATCGTGTGTGACATGAAAAATGACATGGCAAAGAAGAAAGTGTTCTTCTACTGAGCACTGAGGGTATTCACCCAGAGTCGTCATATTTCAAGTGTCGATTTTGGATGCGCATGCCTTCTTGCTTGGAACCTTCATAAAATGAGGAAAAGGAAGGACCTTCATTTTGTAGTTGTTAATGCTTTGTGCACTGGGCTCGGCGGAAGTGGTGTTACCTTAATCGGCTTGCTTTGTGGTTGTACAGGATATTATGAAGCGTTACAAGAAATCTGGAGACGCAATCTCAAAGTTTGACAGCAAAGTTGCTGTCCAGCTCAATGACACTCATCCCACGATCGCTATTCCAGAGCTCATGCGCCTCTTCCTAGATGAGGAGGTCAGTACCTAATATACTATCCAGTTAAGCCTTTGAGGTTCAAGCATCCACATATCGGATGCTTCTTGGTCAAATCTTATGGTCACCCTGAAATAGGTTATTAAGTTCGATTAAGTTGATGAATACCTGAGAGAAAAAATATAGGTCTGCAACTTAAAACGTGCGTACATTTTGCATTAAAGTTCGATATTAATGCCTTCAAAGGCGACACTGTTATCTAATAGTGCACTGTTGATCCCTGTTTTTGAATGCAGAAAATGTCTTGGGATGAAGCTTGGGACATCACTACTCGGGTGTTCGGTTACACCAATCACACCATACTTCCAGAGGCGCTTGAGAAATGGTCAGTCCCATTGATGCAGAAGCTGCTGCCTCGCCATTTAGAAATCATCTATGAGATCAATCATCGGCATCTCCAGGTACTCCACTTGTTTCTTTTCCCTATTTGTAACAACTTGTCAGTCTCAGGGCCACGTTAGATTGCACAGGTCGAAGCAACAAGCCTACAGTTTGGACTAGCATAATGCGCAACTAAGGGTGGGACAACAAGATTAAAATAATTCATTGCATTTATGACATCTCACGGTGTATTTGAGGCACTAGCAACTGTCCAATTCACCTCAAAGAGGCGGCTTGAAACCTTGTTGTCTTGAATAGTTTTAGCATGTAATATGGGAATCTGTAAGCGCCACCTCTTCATGCTCATTCTTGTTACTTGGTCGAAAATAACACGAATATTGAAATAAATGATGTAAAATTAATAAATAATGATTTTCTCAAAAGTGTAAATTTTTGTCATCACAAGCTTCAACATGTACAATCTAAGGTAGCTCTTACGCTGTCCTAGAACCTGGGACAAGATCTTCATCCAGAATTGTAAGTGGGTTATGTTTGGTAAAAGAAGGGCAAATCATGGAACACAGATTTCACTTTTTAAGTCGCCGCAAGTTTGATAAATCTGTAAAGTAGTTCTGATATCCTGAAGATGAACGATGACCTGCTTCTGGTATCGGAAGAGAAGCTTTTTGAAGTGAGAATGATATGAACAATTTTTGATAAGTCCTTCAATTTTCTTTCTTTTTAGGTTGTTGAGGCTAGGTGGCCGGGTGATACTGAGAGGCTGATTAAGATGAGCATCATTCAAGAAGGCGAGACGAAGATGGTGCGCATGGCCATTCTAGCTACCGTTGGATCCCACGCTATCAATGGTGTAGCTGAGATTCACTCCGGCTTGGTAAAAACCTCCCTTTTCCCGGAGTTTGTGGAGCTGACGCCTGCAAAGTTCCAGAACAAGACTAATGGTGTGACACCACGACGGTGGATTCTGCAAGCAAATCCCAGCCTGAGCAAGGTATTTACATGCCCTTCATAAATGAAATCATTTAGGAAAGTTAAAGAATAGTCACAAAATGTAGAAGTAGAGAAAGGAAATCATTTCTGAACATTAGAAATATGTTATGAAAATTACTGTGACTGACAATCAGCTTCCAAAGTGGAATTTCTACTTTTTGCATGGGCAGTTCGGGGCAAATGCCATCCTGCAGGGTCAATGGGCTCAAGAAAATCTGACCAAGTATGCCTATTTGCAGATCATCAGTGAAACTGTAGAGACCGATGAATGGGTTCTGAAGCTGGATTTACTGCGGGTATGTCTTATTACTCTCTTATTTACGCTAGTATTTGGATATTCAGGTGTTATACCTGCGCTAAAGCTTCAAGGCCCGCGTCACAGCTTTTGTGATGTGAGAGTGATACATTTATATTTGACCCAGTTGACATGATATAATTTGATTATTGATATTGGAGTAGATATTACAGACTTTTCCCAAAACATATTGTATTGTCTGTACAAGCTGGTCATGACATTCTTTCTCTTGTGAGAATTCACCCTTCACTGTAGATGATAATTGAAAAAGGATTTAAAAGTCTGAGATTCATTGTAGAGTAAATGCTGAATGAGTGGCCAATGCTTGACTTATTCATGTAGCTTACGGTATCCCTCACCTGAGAGGAGCTCAAATTTATGCCCTAAAAGAATCTTATTTTTTTGCCAAAGGTGTTGAGGCAGTTCCTCAAGAATGTGATGGTGGTATATTGAAGTGTCTCTTGGCTTTGAATGTTTGTTTTCAGGGACTTAAAGATTTGGCCAGCAACAAAAGCTTGCAGCAAGATTTCAGAGCATCAAAGCAGCTTAACAAAGCCCGTCTAGCTGCACTCATCAAGAGTCATTGTGGTGTCGAAGTAATCGACCTGTGCTCAAGCTACTACGTCAAGAATTAGTCATGTTTTGTTTTGTTTTACTCTAATATGGCTACTACTATTTCTGAATGCAATTTCTTACACCCTGCAGCTGATAAGAGTTCTTTATTTGTTTCAGGTCAGTGAGAAGGCGCTCTTCGATGTGCAAATCAAGCGCATTCATGAGTACAAGCGCCAACTCTTGAACATCTTGAGTCTTATCTATCGCTACATCTGCATCAAGGTAATGGTTCATTCGTGTTCTCTGAAATTTTCCTTACATTGGAGGATGGCATCTTAAACCCTAAACCTTACATTCTTTTTGACACCCCAAGTTTAGGCTCTTCATCATTCTTGTTTTGTACTGGCCTCAATTATTCTTTTTTCTCCTGGCCTTGAATTACAGAGAGCCTCACCTGCAGACCGAGCAAAGTTTGTGCCTCGTGTGGCCATTTTTGCCGGGAAGGCAGCACCAGGGTATTACCTGGCAAAACGGATTATTCATCTCATTAACACGTGAGTACACTACTTTCAATCATCTTCCAGCTTAGGTATTTTGAACTTTTTGTTTCATTTTTTTTAACATAAGGTAGAGGATACTAAAACCTTCAAGGAACCTACTCCTGTCCTCTATCAATTCTTTCAAATTTAGTACATTTTCAGGTACAGAGCGCACACTGCTTTTAGATGACAGAACTAGGTGATGTAGGATTTTCAACTTTGACAATCCATGAAATATTCTAAGAATTGTGTTATTTTTGATTTGGGATTACAAGCCTGCAATTCCTTCACCATCATATTCTGATAGAAGTACATCGAACCTGCATGTGTAAGCAATTATTTTAAAGAAAGGGAGTAGTGTCCTCTACCTTACTAATAGCTTCCTAACAGTCTAAAACTCTGTATACAGGGTTGGTGCCAAGGTGAACAATGACCCCGAGGTTGGAGATTTATTGAAAGTGGTGTTCATTCCCAACTACAGCGTGTCTCTTGCTGAGGTAACATCTCATAGCTGGGGTTTGTCTTTCTCTTACACATATTACTTTGATAGCAGAGTTCGTGTTGTTTCTACTTCAAAAATGCATTGATATAATATAACTATCACACGTTACATTGTGAAAATTATCACGTTGTATATATAACATGGATGAAAATTTTGTATGATTTTTTGCAGGTATGTCTCTCATATTTTTTTGACATATATTTAATGTGAAAATTCAACTGCTTGAATGCATTCTTTATGTATAACCAATGGAGCTATTTGTTTCCACATTTATCGTGCAATCGTACTTTTAAATATGGACATGAGTATATATAATAAACTTAAAGGAAAATGACAATTTTTGGAAATTCAAATTGGACATGGTGATGATGTAATATGCCTGTGAAACATGTGCAGGTGATCATCCCTGCCAATGACATCTCCCAACACATCTCAACAGCTGGGATGGAAGCCAGCGGCACGTCCAACATGAAGTTCGTCATGAACGGAGGGTTGATTGTGGGCACCATGGATGGGGCGAACATTGAGATCGCCCATGCGGTTGGCCGAGAGAACATGTTCGTGTTTGGAGCCTCCTCTGAAGAGGTGGAAGGTCTTCGTCATGATCTAAAGCATAAGGGCGAGGAGTTCCTCGACGAACGACTTCTCGAGGTATGGAAGTCATTCTTTTCCATCACCATGCCCTAATTTTTGACCTCTGATGCATGAAACGCTTGAAATGTGGGTAGTTTGTTAGCTTAGGTTTTATCGGTTCACATATTTGGTTGATTTTTTATGTGCTCTGATGTCATCTAAAACTGGTTTGGTATGGGTTTAAGGTTTAGGGTTTATGCCCCGTGACTTTCAGCTTTGTATAATAGTTCACGTTATAAAAATAGAATCTTATTTGTGAGGGTCTGGTTCCTATTTTCGAGTGGATTCTAATACACTAGAATATGCATTATTTGGGTACCACATGAATATGCTATGAATTGCTGAAGTTTGGTACTTCAAACTTGGTATAACCTAGACTGCCCTTGAACCATGAGGATTGCATCTACCATGTATATCATGGAAGCATCTTTGACCGTGATCTCCTTTCTTACAGAGTCTCATGTTTAGATGAGACTTACATTGTTCATGATTTCGGTTTTCATAATACCCTAAAAGATGAGGTGTGGTGTGTCCTGTGGATTGTATAAAGACCTGGCTTCTGGGTAGCTTGTTAGGTTAGGTTAGTTTAGCTGATGTTTTCAGTTGATTGGTGATGTGCCCTGATGTCATGTAAACTTGGTTTGCGGGCAGCTTGGGAGGTTGTTGTGGTTTACGTCATCTGTAATCATAAAACACTTAAAAACAAAGGTGTGAAGCATTGTAAAATTGCAATACCCTGGCGTTAGGGTAGCTTAGGTTAGTTTTGTTCGCATTTTTGGCGGCTATGGCTAACGAGAATGTGCATCGGCAGGTCTATCATGCAATCGAGGCAGGCGAATTCGGACCGTATGAAGAGTTTGAGCCTATCTTGTACTCTTTGCGGGAAGGGAGGGACTACTACTTGCTCGCTCATGACTGGCCCTCTTACCTTGATGCTCAGGTTAGAAGCAGGATCTTCTTCAAAGAGCTGTGCAAGTTTTCAGATATTTCACGACATTTTAATGTGATTATTATTTGTACTTATATAAGCGATATGGTGCTATTATTTTTTTTGCTGCAGGATGCGGTGGATCAGGTCTTCGTAGATGAATCTGAATGGACAAAGCGATGTATCGCGAGTACGTCCATGATGGGCGTTTTCAGCAGTGACCGAACAATTGCCGAGTATGCCAAGGAGATCTGGAGTGTTACGGTAAGTCCATTCTACTTCAAGGCCCGAAAATCCTAAATCCTGAACTCGAAATCTGCTAGTTAGTCAGTACTCGGCATGTGCTTCCCACCTAAGTTGGGATGTTCTAATTCTGTCATGGGACCTAATTCTGCCAGTTGTTTTCATGGAATACATCGGATATCACAGGGGTAGGCTCTCAGTACACGTAAAACCTTTTTAGTGGACCACAGTAAGGGCACTTACATTTGCCCTCGGATGTATTGCAATGCAAGAATTAGGTCTCATGACAGAACTAGAGATCCGCACTTTAACTTCATCTGAATTTTTGAAGTGCAAACAAAATTTCTTGCTGGCCATCCTCATTTGAAGTTTTCGGGTCTGATGACTCAGCAATGACTAACGCTTGTTTTCTGTTTTTCTTTCTGGGGCAGTCCTCACCGGTACATCTTTGAATCTCCACATCAAATACAGAAATAAGAAGCTCTGCCAGCTGGAGCATCATGCTTTTGTAATGGATCATAGGTGGGGGAGTGTTGTATCATCCTATCCACATTTCCATTGAAGAGATTGGCAACAAATTTTGAAGATAAGTAGTAACGTAGCAGCAAATGCTTGCTTGAATGAATACTAGATTTCTCAGTGACTAAGAAGGCTAGAATGTGACGCCGGAGAGAAAGAGACTGTTTTAAGATTGCTTGTACTGCTATTGCAATCTGCTTATTGTAATATCTGATCCTCCGCTATGGCCCTACGTCTTCTGACTAAATTTCTACATTCCCGTTGCCATGAATTCCAGGTCATTGTGCATAATACATTTGGGTAAACTTCTGACTATGCTTTTACTCTTCAGCTCTTGTTCCTTTTAACATTCGCTTGATTTTAACTATTTACTTTTCAGTAACAATCAGTCCACTTATGACCTATTCTTGGTTATCATTCCATTCTTGATAACGTACCGTCTAGGGAAATTATTTTTAAACTGAAATCCAGATGCTGCAAGCAGCTTCCATGATCCCGTTCTAATTGGAGACTCTGACGTCTCACTGAAAACTTCACGCTCTGCCTGTGTGTAAGCACAATATTGTATTCTTTGTACATGCTCAACAGATACTTTTGGGCTGAAGCTTGAAACTGAAATTGCTAATCCTTCCCCTGTAGCACACAAGAATGGTTTCGTGATCAGCAGTGCCCGATTCCTAATGATTGTAAGACTGGTCTAGAAATTTACACTTTCCACGAAATCACAAATAAACGCCGACGCCAGTGTATTCCATCAGCTTCGATTGCAATTGAATTTGCATGATTTCAACCTCAAAATTCAGGTGTTTGAGTGAAACATTGGCAACTTCACATATCGTACATTATTTACATATTTTGATGATGCTTCTCCTGGACTAGAATTTACTGCAACAACAGAATATTAGGAATCCATCGTGGTCCTGGCACTCAATTGGATCACTAGAAAATGCTTACCGTGAGAGATGCAGAGTACGTTGTCCTGTGGAAATATGTCAGCAACAGCAAGGAAAGTGGTGATGTACCGGCGATGTCCATCTTCGTAGGACTCCTCCCAGTCGGGCAACTGTCACAGAAAAATATTCTAATGAGTTCTGGAACCCTTCAACGTCGGCCACTGTGTCAAGATGCATGACACACTCAAAAGGACGTCATGACTCTCATTTCTGAATGGTATAAATATGTTTTGGAAGTTACTCTAATCGCAAATGTGCGTTCAGAGCGAATATTATATTTGTATTTCGGGCATTCAGGAGGTAGAAAGCGATACTTCAACAGACCAGATACTCCGTATAAGTTAAGCTTACATCCAACAAGTGAAGCGTGTTCAATCTTGCTACCAGTATTAAATTATTATTATTACTACTACTAAACCGTAGTCCTTGTTTGCAGCGTGTCCATCTGAATTCTCACAGCTTTGCGTACGATTATCTCTTTCAAGGACAGCACTTCGCACTTTCCCTCACATATGGATGAGTTGACGGCAGAACTGCAAAAATGGTTTATAATCATTTGTGCTCAGAGCATCAGACTAAATTAAGGCTATTGTGCAGTACAAGAACAGTATAAATTTCAGTTTACCAACTATTGATTTTAACCCTTAAGCGCTCTGGCATCAGTGTTCTGGACGATGAACGGAGGACTTCATGTCACTGTTTTTTTCAACTAACTTCTCATTCATCCAATGCAATACTCGAACTGGAAAAAGACAACCTTCCTTTGTGACGAATTTCATGAAATTGAGGTAAATGATATATTTTTATAAAGATATAAGCAAAAATGTGCAAAAATTCAAAAAAGGATTTGAGGCGTTAAGGGATTGAAACATATACATTTTTACTTATTTTAAACCAGGATGGAGTGGATTCGAAGGTGCAATTTTCTCTGACCTGGGAAAGAACGGGAAGCACTGAAAAGTCCACCACTCCACTTGGCAGAGCTGAGACGAGCTCGTCCAATGACAAAATCCAATCCTTGCTACTCTGAGGATCATGAGGAGGATATCTAATTGCTCGGTTGTTCATAAGCTCCGCTAACCCATACTCTATGGAAACCTGTACTTCAAATGCATAAACATAAGATCAAAACTCATGTCAAACGAATGTTGTACACATTCAACAGAACATCTTTAAAGACCCACTCCTTTACCCAAGAATATGAATCCATCATTCTGATTCTATGAGACATTTATATGAACTCGGTATGCGAGCTTGCTATCTCGTCATTAATAACATAGCAAGCACCAAGAGGAGCAGCATGGGAGATCTGAACGAATGCTTAATAAAATTCAAGTTCTAAAAGCAAGTCAATCTTGGATAAGTAGTCATGTCGAAATGTGATGCAAATTTTGACTTTGAAAATCAGACATATTCATTGTAATTGCAACATTTCAGTATAATTCGGCAAAGACTCGCTGAACAAAATTGTCTCCAAAGATGGAAATCATATGCAAACTTGCCTTGACAGACGAGAACGTGTGTCTGACCATGCCATTAACAGTCCTAAGTCCTAACCCTAGAAGTACAATGCTCACAAGCCATTCAAAATTCAAGGACCAACTCAAAGCAGTTAACAAGCAATGTCCTAATTCGATCACCAATTCAACCTCTTCTCATCGCAATTGCGAGCAGAAGAAACCAGCCTTAAGGCAGGTGGTATCGGTATCGCCATCGGGATACATGCCATTGATGAACCCGATTCAAAGTAGAAAGCAAGCATTTCCAAATCCAATCACCTATGGAACGTCGCAAACAAACCATTTCCAAATTAGATCACTACTTCAATGTCGTCTCATCGCAATTGAGAGCAAAAGAAACCGACCTAGACAAAGGCGATGTTGCTGTCGCCATCAAGATACGGGATACATTCCCTTGATGAACCCAATTCGTCGTCGTAAACAAGAAATTGACAATTCCAATCACCAATTCAACGTCATAAACAAGCAACTTCCAAATTCGACCACCAATTCAACCTGTTCTCATCGCAATTGCGAGCAAAAGACACCGACCTCGACACTGGCGATGTCAGTGTCGCCATTAGGATACATGCCCTTGATCAACCCAATTCAATTTCCAAATCCAATCATATATTCAACCTCGTAACCAAGCAATAGCCAAATTCGATCACCAATTCAACTTAACGTCGCACACAAGCGATTGAAAAATTTAATCACCAATTCAAAACTCAAAAATCAACCAGAGAACCTCACCTTAACATTGATGGCGCTCTCATCGTCGTCCCCGTCGGGAAACATGCCCTTTATAAACCCCGCCGCCGTCTGCACACACCTCAAGAACGGGGACACCACTATCCTCGAGACTCTCACCCCCTGCCCTCGCAGCTTCTCCCCCACTCGCACCGCCTGCTCCACGCCCACCTCCGTGAGCGGCGGATCCCACGTCCGGGCGCCCTCCTCGTGCCGCCAGGCCCGATTCGCGTCGTCCCAACGCTGCCCGTGACGCATCACAAACAGATGCTGCTTGCTTGCTATTGCACCCTTCTCCTTCCATTTCCTACACCCAAGCTCCATCGCTTACTATCGGTGAGTTAGAGCTTCAATTCCAAATCTGCAATACACTGCCGGATTCTGGGTCCCGTGGAATGAAATTCTGCTTTGAGATTAATTGGGAGTGTGAGTATTTGAACGAGGGAAGAAGGGCGTGGTTTTGAATTGGGGAGGCCGCGAATTTAGACTGGATGGGCGGATTGCGGGGAGGGGAGAATGTTGGGAACGCGGTGTCGGTGACGCGGTGTCGGTAATGTAACTCGGAGACGCTGTTTGTTGTTGTTGGTTGAATTTGAACTTGGAATGTCTCCGTAGGAAGGGGCTGATTAACCGTGGAAGGACGGGCCCATGACCACTGATTTCAAGCCTCCCTACCCCATCACTCTTTTCCCTGCCATTTTGCAACTAGAAATGAATGAAATATTTTACATGAATTTTTCAGAGATGAAATCATATGTCTAGTACAAGTCACAAAAAAATTTGAATTTTGGGGGGGAAATTGAAATTTCTGTGAATTCTTTTAGAAAATAATTCATGTCAGATACTCGAAAAATACAAAATACAAAATATACTCTAAAAATCTGGAATTGCCATTATAGATGTATATCATAGCACACAAAATCATGGTATAAACCAAAGTCATGGTGCCACTCTACAATTAGAAAATCAACAAACTATGGTTGTAGGCTCAAAGTTCATAGTCAAAGCATCTTTTTCTTTAGAAAAGTCGATAATACTATAATGAAGGAACTGCAATACTGTACTCTAAAAATATACTCAAACACCTTCAAATAAAAATTGGATGAAAAATCATTTTTTCCATCCTACAATCTTTGGTGAAGTCATCCAAGCGGACACTTAATGTCTGCAATAGCGATAGAAGGTTAACCTTGGAAGGATGCCAAAGACTTTTTGTATTCTTTGGATGGTCAAGCAAGCTTTGTGCATATTGAAGAATGAATGATTTTCCTTTGCTTTGTCCACATTATTGAGTGGAATTCAAGAGATTTTAGTTTTTTTTTAATTTTGAATATATTAGTATACATATCTGTGAGTTGTTTATTATAAAGGTGAGTATTTAAAATATCAAGTTTTATTTCATTTATCAAGTTTATCAAAAAAACATGGTACATTGTCCGATGTATTGCAACTAAATACTTTGAGCCTTTTTTCCCTAAAAATCTTGATTTTGACATTCAAAAAAAGTTCTTTTGCTTTTAAGAAAAATTAACAATATGAAGCTTCTAAAGTGTGGTTTCTACTCCACTTATAAATTTTGAAAAATTCCTTAAAATGAAATTTAATGTGGAATATCTATAAACATATTTCTAAATGTGGAGAGGCTTTACATTTTGGGGAACATGATTTGTATTTGATATGAATTTTCTTCAATTTTTCTTCAAAAATTCATGATAATTTAAAATTTTCACAAAAACTTTGAATATGTTGTGACACGTACTAGACATGTGATTTCATCACTAAAATATAAAACCAAAAAATCCACTCACAAATAGCAAAGAAATGGAAGATAGAGAGTTAGGGACTTTCAAGTTTGACTATACGGTTTTTGGCTCTATCCTGTAGAGGTTAATAATATTGGCATATTGAAAAGGATGGTAATGAATTTGTGAGCATGAAAAGGTGTTGCTATAATTATCTTGGAAAATTTTAATTCTATTTTGTAGACTTTGGGGCAAATTTTGGAAGGTTCTTAGCATTTGAGTCTATTGTATTATGGTCATCCTACCAAATTTGGTTTTCTAAAAAATAAAAACTAAGTGTACATAGCTAGAGTGGTGATCAATGAAACTTTTGAGAATTGAAAATAGATGAAAGGTAGTGAATTGGGTGATACATCATTCAAAATAGATGAAATTTTTGTGTTAAGAAAACAAAATCTTAATCCAAATTTAGGATTTGCAAAAATTTGTAGACGTAAGTTTCTTGAAAGAGGCCAAGGTTAGGTACAGTTGATGGAAATGTATTAATCATCATCATAATTTTGCTAAAGTATCACTAAATATATTATTATCATTGCATTATTTGGACATACATAATATTCTTATCAATTTGTATTGAAATAGTGCTAGCATACTTTAATATCGAAATCATGTTATTACAATGTTTATTCCATATTATTGTAGCAACTAGTATTATAATGATATTTGTATAGATTGATTTCTCCTTTATCATGTAAGATAGCTACACCATATTGCAATCCAATTCAAAATCCAAACCCAACTCATTATTGCCTAATATACAAAATCTTTATTCTTGACAGTCACTCTCTAGTTGATTTTAAGATGAAATTCAAGTCCTTCAAAGGGCCATTTTAGGGTTGTTCCCTTTGAAGTGAACAAGGACACAATTGTCAAAAAATTAAATGATAAATTATTAATAATAAATTATAATGTATTTCAATTAAAAAATATTTTTAAAATATTTACTATTTAGTTAAATAATATTATCTAATGTGGCTAAATTCTAGCCACATCAGACTTTCGATGTGGTACAGTTCTCATAGTTCCCCCCAATCCAAAAACTCTAGGGAACTCATAGTCTTTTTTAACACCTCAATCTCATCTAATGGCCCTTTTTATCACTTTGAAAATTTTCAATTTGTTAATACATTGTCCAAAAATGGCAAATTAAGAGAATATGGAATCCCCATTTGACATTTTGACTCATAATAAGATCCAATTAAAACTTAGACAATTGAACCTTGAAAGAATAGAGTTCATAACATTGTACTCAACCTTCAAAGCCTCCGCTTTGTTTTTGATATGAATTTTTTTCAAAATTTTATGGTAATATGTTTTGATATGAACTAGAAAAAATATGCTCGAAAAATCTAAATTTTTTATAATAGAAGTATAGAGCACTAGAAAAAATTGTGACAATCTGTATTTAGAAATGTAGTTATCAATCCTCAATTTCAAACTTCAATAAATTTTTATTTAGAAACTTTCTAGAATGTCTAAGTAGAGTAGAAACTAAATTTAGAAGCTTTATTTTGTTAGTTTTCTCAAATGCATAAGAAATCATTGTGAGTTCCAAAATCTAGTTCTAAAGGAAAAAAAAATAATATTCTAAATATTGTTTTATTAGTACATCATTTTTCTTCTAAACTATCCCGTATAGAATTAAAAAATAACTAATTTGACTCAATGATGTGGATTATAAAACATTACCAAGTTGTTCTAAAACAATTGGATGATGATCATTCATTCTTTAACATAAAAAGGACAATTTGACCATCCTAAAAAATAATATGTCCTCACAAGTCACAAGTTTAACCCTTAAATGTTGATCCGGAATATTTGTATCCAATGGATGACAAAGAATCTCCCTATGTAGGACATAATTGCAACTATACATCCTCCAAAAGTTTTGAGAAAAGGGTAGGTCTTCTCTAGTAGTATAACTTCCAATGAATATTTTTGGATTTTATGAAGTAGATGATGTCACATAGTTTCAAAAGGGAGGATTTCCACACTCACTAGTTTGTCCTTTAAGGGTTAACTCTCAAAGCACAAGACCAATTACCAAGGTAGTCATCTAAGATCAAATAGGGTTGTTGCAAGAAACACTTGTCCTTTTATGGTCCCCTTGGCCTTGGATAAGTGCCTTTTGCTCATAATTCTTTTGTTGTATATCTGTTTCCTATTAAATTTGAAATAAAAATATATGTGGTAGTTGTAGACTTTGATTAATTCTTTTAAAATTTTTAAAATTATCTTAATATTCTTAAAATTTCCCCTAATTGAATGTCTATCTTGGCCATTTGAGGGGTTCTCATACTATTCTCAACCCAAAATGCGAATTTGAAGTTCAAAATTGGGATACAAGGACTTCTATCAAAGTTATATAAACTTCACAAGAGATTTTCTAAAAATAGTAAAGTGTCCACCTTCCACATGTGCTCAAAGTACACTACCTTTACGCATGTGCAAAGAACACCATTTTTTTCCCCAAAGATGCAAATTTTTGAGAAGAAGCATCTTTAAGTTAGGAAAAATAATTATTTTATTGAATTTTTTTACTATTTTATAAAAATGAAATTCTAAAATGTCTATGCTCTTGCATTTTCCATCACTCTTTTTTTGTGCATAACCTTCAAAGATAAATTTTTCTAGGCCTAAATTTTCACACACACAATATTTTGAATGCTTTACAAATTATCCAGATTTCATTTCATTTCATAAAAAATTATCCCAAAAGTCATAATACTCTAGTACTCAGGCCCTTTTGAGCCAAGAATGGCATGTGTTTCTTGCAACTACCCAATAACTAGGTGCAAAAAACAATTCCTTGAGAGTCATTCAACAAACACTTTTAGTCCTTGGCATCCTTCCACGATCAATAATGGGAGCCATATTCAAATAGTAATTTAGACAATCTCATGATGTGAATTTCCATATTTTGTCAGAATCAAAAATCAATTTCCAAGTTGTCTTTAGTAGAAATTGATTTCCTCGAGTTTTATGATGCTTTCACTTCTATGTGAATAGGGCAAACTACATTTTATAAATAGATTTGCCTTCTTGTTGACCTAGAAGCAACTATAAAGTTGTACTCTAATACTAAAGACAATTTTTTAGAAGTTGAAAATTTGCGTAGTTGCATTTTACAAACCTATCCCAAAAAATTTGCTAGTCAAATTTTTTTTATTCTCTTCTTCCAATTGTGGCATAATTCCACGTAGAATTTTTATTGTTTTTAATCTTTCAAGGTCAAATCATCTAAAATTGACTCTTAAAGCAATTTTGCATACTTTGAGGTGGATTTCACACATGAGATTATATTTAATGCATTGGTATTTAAAAACATCAATTTTGAAAAATTATAAAATTTTTGAATAAGTCTGAAGATGCTATGAATTTGTGAAATTCATGCAATTTGCATTCATGTAATGTGAATTAATGAATATTATAATTACTGTAATATATATTATACAAATTGTACATTTTGGAATTCCTACATCCACGTATTCTAAATATTGGCTTAGGATATCAAGGTTGGGAATGGGTGCTTCCACCTTAACCCTCAAAGGATGGAGCCTATAACCATATAAATCTATCCTAATGTTTTTGGTTTTGATTTTTCTATTTTACAACTAAGTTTGAGTGGGAATTATTTTCTTTCTAAGAGATGAATTCACAAGTCTTCTATAAGTCACAAAAAATTTAGATTTAGATTTATTGGTGATAATTTGAAATTACCACAATGGCATGATGTTTTGAAAAGAAAGTAGGAAAAAATCATGTCTGAAGCAAAATAAGCTTTAAAAATCTGAAATTTCACCATAAGTATAAATTATAGTGAAGAATATTATAACATAATTTAATTTTCCATATTATTCTATAAATAAAAAATCCATAGACCATGATAATAGTCCCAATGCTTAAATTGTAACAAAATATATATTTTTTTGAATTTCTGAAAATTTCAAATTGAATAAACTTGTTTTGCTTCATTCCATTAGTTGAAATCAAATTTTAAGAAAATCATTTTCATGGGTGAAATTCAGATTTAGTGTGAAGAGTTAGAAGATTTCAAATACACTACAAGGTCATTTGTGACACACATCCATATTCTTTCAAGAACATGCTAGATCATACATCTAGTATTGCCATCAAAATATGCATGACAAGAGGATCATATAAAAAACTCAAAAATGAATTATTTTTATTTGCATCTCCTAATAAGCTTCCATTTTCATCCAATAGTCAAAATTTGGCTCCTTAGGAATTCCTTGGTTAATTAACCTTGTAAAGATGTTGTCAACCTAAATGGTCTAATTGATGGATGACTTAATTATTTAATATAGAAACAAAAAATGCACCTATTGGTCTACTAATTGGAGTCTTTGGATAACTACCTTGGTCGTGTCCTTCCAAGGTTAACTCTATAATGACATAGGAGCCTAAAAGTGTCTAATGGATGATACAAAATCTTCATGAGGTAGAACAACCCATCATGGTTAGAATTAGGTGTTTGCTCTCATGCCATTGCCAAATTTAAAAAAAAATCCACATAGAGACAAGTGTGAGAACCAACGAGAGGAATTGGAATTATATATTTTTAGCAAATTATGAATTTCTTAAGTGAATTTTTGAAGTGTGTTGCCTATCATGGCTTAACAAAAATTGTATCCATAATGCTCATCTTACTTACTTGAAGTAATCAAAACATTTTCTTAACATAGCTACAACATGACGGCCTAAAAATATACTTTTAGCAATGAATTCTCTCAAAAGTTAGAAGTTCATATTGTAGTCACTAAAAACATCCTTAGTGCTTCACCCATATCGAAATGTTAGCACAATAGTGCATGGAGTTTGTGTTCACGTCCCCTTCTTTTTATTGTGTCTCTTCTCGTCGCAAGCATTAGATGTTTTTCAACACCTTTCGAGGGTTGTTTCAGGCTTGCCCCCCATGTTGTTCCCGCAATAGTGAGGGAACGGTTAACTACTGTCAACCGTCATAAAGACTAAAAATAATAATAATTTTTTGTCCTGAAACTGCTAAAGAAATCAAACAAAAAAATTAAAAATTAAAAAAAAAAAAATCTAACGTGGCCGCCTCCTAACCACATCACTGCGCCAAAGTGGCACAGTTTACCAAGTTCCCCACTACAAGGAACTCACAGTCTTCTAAATGGCCAAATTTCATCTAATGTGCTTCAACCCGACAATGGCACTTGGATCCCTAAATGGCTTGGTTACAACGCGGGACTATTGACGCAACAAGAACAATTGTAGCGATATCTTTTGGATTTTCGGGCGAGATAAGATAGATAGAAAGTGAGGAGGGTGTTGGATCTAATTCATTAGTAAAGTTTGCATCCTTCAAGATTTAGAGGTTGCCATTATTAGTATTGAAAATGATGTGCAGAGGAGTTTGGAAAGCACAACAAAGGACCAATTTTTGATGAGTGGGAGTCAGGAAGTGCAACATCCATGAAAGTAACATGGACAATGTCATTAGCATTGGGATAGGGTTTTGTTGCTTTTCTATAATCCGCTTAGAACTTACCAATGCAATTCATCCATAGAGGGTAGTCTAAGGATGCTCTAATCACTCCATTGCCGTCACCTACAACATTGGTTCTAGCCCAAATCTCCCATTAATAGGGTCATTCCCTAGGTATCCGTAATGAGTCTTCTGACCTTAATGGGTTGTTCTACCTTATACAAGACAAAGTGTGGATGTTCATCCTTGGAGTTTCGTGTGAAAAGGGAGGTCTTCTTGTACAATAGTTTGACCTCCAATGAGTGCTTTTAAGCAAATGATTCACATGGTACCAGAAGGATGGTTTGCACTGTGATCAACTGGTCGTTCCAGGGTTAAGATAAGCGAGGTTTGGCCGGTTCTAAGTGCATGGAAGTCCACCTTCCAAACATCTGAAAAAGTGGACAAATCGGCTCTGTACTTGGTCGGCACATGGACACGACTTGCCTCTTCCCCTAGCCTCTGAAATGATCACATAGCTAGTCCCTTGCCATACCTCCTTCTGCCCGCGCCACAGGCATTCCAAGTGGTGACAGGACAGATCCCTGAAAAAACAATTGAATAGCTACAGATCGACAGGATTTGGCAGAGAGCGCAGATCGAGAGCCCACTGGACTGCGTAACTTATATGCCACTGGAGCCTCCAGTGCGCGCGAGATCCAAATGGTGGCCTAACTTAAGTTCGGATTAGCTTAGTTATTGTAAGTTAATCGGGTTCTGTGCATGAAGCGCGCCTGAAAGGAGTTGATGATTGATGGGATCATTGCAACTAGTTGGGTTCGCTATCGTGCATTCGACGGTGGCGATGGAGGTGGTTGCGCTTTGAATTAATTGAATGAGCTCCTGTAGCTTTCTTTTGCTGCACTAGCTCCTGTAGCTGCAGCTTTTTTTTCTTCAACTTATACAATTAATTGAAGCTAGGCAGGCCAACGGGACATGAGTCACATGAGCGGACACGCCCGCCAACAAACAACGCCATGTGACGGGCCAGCCCACGAAGCTACACTAAATAGTGAAATTAGGTTGCCTTAACAATTAGATTGACTTACCCCCCAAAAGGTACTTTACAAGCCATCAAAGTCAAGGAAAATTTCTACATATATTTCCATTTGTATAAATGAAGGTTTAAGAGTTCCAATTACAACAACGCCTAATTCAAAAGTAGTGCATTCTTGTAATGTAATACTACGTATTTATATAGAGTGGGGCAACCTAATTTCACTATTTAGTGTAGCTAGCTAGCTGTACTTCGCGGGGACTGCATGCCTGCGCGCGCTGCTGTGCCCACTGCCCGGCAGCCTTGAATGCAGAACTCAGATTTTAGAAGACCGAATTCTTCTCCATCTTCCCTGCCCACCACACAACAGGCTAGGATCAAATCATTATAGGTACGTAGTAGTTAGCTACTGCACTCTGGCCTCTATAATGTCGCAGCTAGCTAGCCTGCCTGGGAAGTTGGGAACCACTCCAGGCAGACGACTTCTGCCAATGTAAGTTATTCGGTTTCCGCAGTGATCTGGTGTCTGGTGTCTGGACTCTGGACTCTGGATTCTGGAGCAGCGTGTTAAGGTCTTTCTAGCTTCAGTTTGCGATTTAGCGCTCCTGTTTAGACGATTGCAACCTGTCGGGATCAATCCCTCCAGAAATCCGTCAACGTAGTGAGTCTCTGCTGAGCTAGCGCACAAGTCTCTAATGAGGGTACACTGAGGAGGCTAAGGAGTTCACTTGCATATTCGAAATTCCCGAGGGCTCACTGTGTACTAGACTTATAAAGAAAGTAGGTATGTCTAAACATAGGGTCCCAACAGAAAAATCGAGGAACAAATTGATAACTAATTTTTTTTTAGCATAGAACAGATATTTCATTAAAATGGAGGTATTCATATGCCCTTTTTTCATTCATTTTCTAGGACTGGTATAGATTTCAGATCACATGGTCTAAATCTGAAAGTGCCAAATTTGTGGCATACCACCATTTTAACAAAATATTTGTTACAAGTACCAGCAAGGCCATTCATGGCATTACAAATCACAAAGGGTACTCTAGAACCTATGTTGTTTTCCAAATTTTAACATTAACATAGCACCCACTTCATTTGAAAGTGTTACATGAGCATCAAAGGCTAATAATTTTCTAGTAATGTGAGGAGGAGGGACTAATTTTATATAGTGAAAGCACAATATAAATTGTTCAAAGGTTAAAAATGCAAACTTGTGAATGGTTTAAGATTGTCATAAAATTGCCACCATACTTTTGAAATACATATGTGGAGTTTTTATAGTATGTGAAGTTGTAGTTTAGGAAGTTAGTGTTTTTGTTCATGCATATTGGTGTGTTTTAGAAAATGAAAAATTCAAACAAATATACTCCATTCTAAAAGGAAATGAACACACCTTTTTCATTATGGAGCATTAGCATTTTAGGTAACAAAATAGAATACCTTATATTCAAAGAAAAAAAGTAAGGCCCCCTCTATAATACCCCTTGGACATATATAAAATACAAATTTTACATCTAGTGAGAACCTTGAGTATAAAATTGAAGTCTAAGGGAGAAAATGATGTGAACAACACTTTTGCTTATTGTAATGGAAAAGTGCACAAGTTTTGAGTCTCCCTCAAGTATAGCCAAAATCCATTTAAGAAGTGAGTTTGCTCCCAAGGCCCTAATTTGACTTCAATTCTGAGGATACTTTGGGCTAAAATGCTCATGGCCAATCATTGAAAAAGAACTTACATTATGAATTGAACTAGTGTAGAAAATATACTAAAACAATAAATTTGAGAGTAGAGTAGACACTTTTGTGCTCTCCACTCACTTTATAGTTTATATTACCTCCAAAGGCCATGATCTTCAATGTTTGGTCTCTCCAAGACAAGTTGTGAACCTTAAGATATTTTCTTTAAGGTTCCTTGATCTAAGTATAACAAGGATCTTCATATTGAATAGAATAGAAGTGTACCTTTTGACAAAATTCACTTTAGAGTATTTTCACTTTCTTGTTGCCAATGTTTGAAACACAACCAAATTGGATGCTAGAAGTGCTTTTAGGAACTCTAAATAGTTTAATTCTCTTTTCTCCATGATTGCACTTATGATTGTTTAATTTACTGTTTGTAGAATGCATATTGTATATAAAGGTGGGAGACAAGAAGTTTAAAGTCTTACCAATTGATATGAATACAAAATAATGGCAAATTGACTTGGTCAAGTTAGAATGATTATGACAACACTTAACTTATGTTGGTATTAGGAGTGGTAAAAACAAGGGCCTTATGTATTGAGGTACAAATGTAATGTCACTTTGATGAATTACAACTATAAGTGAATAACATGAAATTAGAATCCGTGTTAACCAAACCTTAACCTCTAAAGTCCCATTGTCCCCTTGGGGGAAAAATGGATTTTGGACAAGCTTGTATAGTCTCAATATTCTTGAGTTTTTGAAACTTTTTGTGAAGATAGAAAAACACAATAGCATCCCCAAAATGTAATTTTCATTTCATTCGGTGTCTGGGAGCAAAAGTTAAAGTACAAAAAATCCTTTTCTTCAATGTGGTGGGTAGAAACCTTCTCACAAAAAAAATTTGAATACAATTGTTTCTCATAGATTGTGATTTTACATATATGGGAAGCTTTGATTCATTCCACTTGGATTTGTTATGTGAAAGTTATGAACAATCTTATTTTTTGGATTATTAGAGCATCTTCTTGAAAAAATAACTTACATGACTCATTTCTAAATGCAATTTTCACATTTTTTCAAAATTTTGTTTTTGACAAGGTTAAGTTTGTTTGCTTAAACAATGTGACCATTGGGATTACAATATTTCGATCCTATTTTAGAGCTATTCATGATTTAATTTTTCTTTCAATCTTGTACCTACTTCTACTTCTTAACAATTTTTTAAAGAATGAAAATCAAGTATTTTTTTTCTAAATCTTTTTATAGACTTTCACCTCAATTTTTCAACACAATTTTTTTTAATTCAAATTCTATAGTGAAATTTTTTTTCCATGAATGGTGGTTGAAGTCATCTAAAATTGCAAGCCAATGTTCAAAAAAACTTTTTTTTCAACTTTGAATGTTGATATCTTGATTATCTTCCAATCTGTACGGTCAAACTTTATGAAACTCTTACCATATGACTTGAAACCAATTAAAACCTTAAGGCCCAAGCAGTCTCTATATTTATTTCACAAGTTTGAACTTTGATTGACAGTATACATTGTACATCAAGTTTATTACAAGCTTTGATGCCAATTGTACTTTTGAACTCCCCAATTCAATATGAACATTATAATATGAAATTCACTTAGATATACTTCTTAGAATGTAGAGAAATGAAGTTATAACTTTGACTTGTTGAACATGAGAGAGGCCCAAAAGAGGCTCCTTGGGCCTTGAGGAGTTAACTACAAGATCCTATAATTAGATTCTAAAAAAACGTATTTTTGGTTTTCTTGGATGAACGCATTAGAATTGGTAGTTTTGAGTTGTTTTTGACAAAAAAATGGCCTTCGGACTTTAGGAATTAAGTACCAAGTACATTGTGTAATTTTGTTATGTAGAACTAAGATGGAAGGTAAAATTAAATCACAAATTGTTCTAAAATGAAATTCAAACATGTTAATCCTAATGATGGGATTGTTGAAAAAAGTAATTTACACACAATGGACCCTTTTTGGGGAAAAATTGTAAAATTAGAACTCATAAACAAAAAAATTCCAGAAGATGCCTTGATTGCACTCAAGAAGACTCTTCATAAGTTTTACATGACTAATCTAAATTGAATGAATCACATTAGAAAAAGAATGAGCCTCAAGAAGCCCGCTAGACTCTAGATCACTTGTGCAAAAATTGGCAAGCAAAAACTAGAAAGCAAAAAATGGAAAGCAAAAAATGGAATCTTTTTAATAATTGCAATTTGATGTAGCACTTGAGGTTACATCAACTATCAATTGATGTATCATATTGCATTTTTAATTTATTTTTAAATATTTTTCTTTTTAATATTTGCACTTTTGGTTTAGATGTGGCGGTTTCTTTGAAGCCCCATTCTTTTTCAGTCTAACAAAGTTTTCCATGTAGACATAATTATAATCTATAAGGAATAAAAATTAAAAATGATTTGTTGCCCCAAGTTGAGTATTTTGAATTTAGGAGGGCATAAGTGCATAACTTTTTTTTGAATAATGATTGAAATTGAAATTGAATTCCCAAAATGAAAGTACATTTTCTTATCTCTATTAAAAATTTCAAAAATTCATTGTAGAATTGGACACCATAGAAATCTACCTAAAATTCTTAAAAACCCATTCTAGGGCTTTGAAACTTCAAAAGTTAAATCTTTCTATGGTAAGGTAAGTCTACTCTTAAAGTGACCATGCTCTAAAAGCAATCATGATACAAAGGTACATTTTGCTTTCTTCAATGTAGCATAAGTGCACATTTCAAGAGATGGTCACTTTCAATGACAATTGCATTTCAACTTCTAAAATTTGTAACTAATTCCACAGAGGTCCAAAAAATACAAAACAACTTGGGTTAGATGCCAATTCCATTTTTCTTTATACTAAAATTGACTAAAAATTGTTACAAGGAATTTTGCTTCCCCCCAAAGGCAATCAGCTCTTAAATGGTTGCTTTAAGAGCAAACTACCTTATAACTAATCAACAATGCAAATCATATTTGATGATAGAGAGTTTTGTAACCTTATAGGAAGTTGGCAAATAATAATGTTGCATATAAAAGTGACATTAAAGAAGTATTTGAGATTGTAGAAGCTACTCTCTCCCAAAAGGGTGTCAAGTGTTTCAACATTTTTTTTTAACACTAAGGTGTCCAAAATAAGAGTTTTTGCAATGTATTTTTGATACTTTAGTATTGGAAAAGTGTCAAAAAGAGTGTCGGATCCAAACCTTATTTTTAGTAGTCCTAGGAATGATGTTTGCTTTAGTATGATTGTAATAGTCATTGAACTTTTTGTTGCCACATTATATATGCAAATTCTTGAGATATGATAGGGTAGACAAACCTATTATGATGCAAACTAGCAATCTAAATATCTTTGGGTCAACTCCAAGAAGGGCACATATTTTGCAAAGGTGTGCACTTGTTTTACAAATCAAACCCAAGTGGGATTATAATTTTTCGATTAAAATTGTAATTTCTATGAATTTTTAAAGTGGTTTGCCCTAAAATTATAAAACCATTTACAAAGTGGAGTCATGAACATAGGTTGTTGCAAGAAACACTGTCCGTTTTGAATAGCATTTTGAAAAACAAGTTTGTGTCTAACACTATAAATTTTTAATTATGAACCCAAGGCCCAAAACCAAAAAAAATTCTTGAATTTTTTTATTGTAATCAACTAATCATATTCTTTGTTTTTTAAAAATTTAAAAAAATTATTTTATATTTAAAAATCAATTTTGTAAAGTAGTCATCCTTTCAAATTTAGGATTTTTTATACTTAATATTGGTTCAAATTAATGATTTTGGGTTGAATTTTTTTTATATATTCCTATAGTAGGTAGACATGTCCCTACCAAAGGGCACCAAAAAAAACAGAGTATTTTATGTCCTCCATGTTTGTACAAAGAGGCCTCGCTTGCGTGCGCACTTGTAAACATTAGAAATGGCTTTGGCCTCATTTTTTGGTCAAATCACATCACCAATTAGTCCTTCCAAATAGCCAATTTTTAATTTTGTTGAAAATTGTTTTTTCTATTTTCTAAATATTAAAATTTCCAACCATGTATTTTCTTCATGAAAATTCTGTGTTCAAGAATCTATCCCAATATAAACAATTTGGACATTTTCATTTTTAGAAAATAGGAAAACCAATGTTTTTTATGTTTTTTTTACACAAATGAAACAAAACTTCATTGCAAAGAAGAAAAGTTACAAACCGGCCAAGCACAAGTGGCCTAGCACAAGTGGCCTAGTGTTGCACCCTTTAGTGACACCAAGGATCAAGTTCTTCTAATACTACACATGCTACGCACCCACAATATTAGGTTCCAACTAGTCACGAGGTTTCCCATTCCTCCATGACTCCCAACACTTAACTCCCACAAGACACAGGGCATATCATTTGATGACATGAGGTGGAACTTCCATTGATGTCCAAGCACTCGGTGGTGGCACTACTCCCCACTGGTGCTAATTGCCCTTGAATGGGACCCAACTCTCCACCAGGCCCAACTCCAACTCACCTCGGGACTTACTACTCGGGACTCATCAAGTGGGACTTACTACTCAAAACTCACCAAACGAGACTTATTCCATGGCCTAGTATGAAGTGGGATACTACTCAACCAATATCAAGGAGTGCACGAGCACTCCACGGTAACACACAAGTGGTAGTAAGGCTTCAACACCAACTTCACCACCCAGGGTCACTTTTGCTCACCATGGCACCATCTAAGAATGAGAAGTGAGATCACCCCTCCTCATAGTATTCTCTATGGGATTCGGCAGCCCCCCCATACTAGAGGTCACTAGGAACCTCCAAGATGCTCCCTATCTTGGAAGACCACCCAATTCCAAGTGGTTTCTCCAAAACTCGACCCCTAAAGACTTTAGATCTTCCCATCGGGATAACTTCTAACTTAGAGCTCCAAATCCCAATTACAAGCCCATTTTCGTGATCTACATTTTTTTTAAATCGCCATGGACTATTCACTTTACCCAATACTAAAACAATTGAGGAAGTTATGGCCCTTCAAAGGGCCGAGTCCCTCAACAGGTGTAGTTCTTCAAAACTCCACCTTCTTTGGATGCCCATAACATTTAGCTCACAACTCATTTCTTCATGAGCCTTAGCATTCTAGAAATCTTGTCTTCTTTGATTTCTAATGATGTGCGGCATGCACTATTTGACTCAAAGGATTCCTCCCAAACCTTGTTTCCCACGTCCACATGCCTCAGGACGTGACCAAGACATTGCCAATTTTGAGGAGCCATAACTTTTGACTTACAACTCAGATTCTCACGTTCTTCGAACTTATGGATGCGTCTTCTCACAAGCTTTCCAAAAATGTGTGACACGCCCTCTAATTCATCCAGATCATAGTGCTACAACGTTCTAATCAATCAAGACTCCTAGTCCCTCTCACCCCATCTCTTGCAAGGCTTGGGGAGCCACCCCCAACATCCCCCTCGCTAACCAAGGTGGCATGGGCACACCTCTTGATGAGGGTTGTAACACTTGGCCAAGGACTACATGACATAGACAACATAAAAGGAAAACCAAATTTTAATAAAACTAGAAATTGTCCATTCGAGAGGACTTATTGTTGATGAGATTTGACTAAAAAAATGAGGTCAAAACCATTTCTAATGTTTACAAGTGCGTGCGCAAGTGAGGCCTCTTTGTAGTAACATGGAGGACATAAAATAATGATTTTTTAGATGCTCTTTGGTAGAGACATGTCTACCTACTATAGGAATATACTAAAGAAATTTCAATCCAAAATCGTTAATTTGAACTGGTATTTAGTATGAAAATTTCTTAAACCCAAAAGTATGACATATGGTTGATTGCAAGAAACACTTGTCCTATTTTGTCTTTTTGCCCTTGAATAGGTCGTTTTTTGCTCATAACTTTTGCCTTGTTTGTCATTTTGGCTTGAAATTTGGAATGAAGGCACATGTGGTAGTTTCAGACATTTAGATTTTTTTTTCAAATTTTTCAAAATTATTTTACTATTGAAAAACTTTTCCCGATTAGATGTCTATTTTGGCCATTTTGGAGGTTTTTAGTCCTAGTTTTTATCCCAAAATTGGACATAAAAGAGGTGTACTAACATTAAAAGGATTGATATTGAGTTTTTATGAAAATAGAAACATGTCAATTACACACATGGGGTCAAAGTGACCTTCCTTTGCGCGAATGCTACAAAGAGGGAAAAATTTCCTACGTAAGTTTTTGGGTGCAATGTGAGTACAATCTTTTCTAGCAAAATGGCTTTTTTATGGAATTTTTTTGAATTTTTTCGTGAATTACTAAAAATGAAAAGGTCCACACACACCTATTTTGCTATTTTTTTGCTTCTAGTGGCTTTTGTAGTACCCTATGGTAGTCTGTACTACTACATAGTACCGAATCAACAATATAGATCTGTAGGCACCTCAAATCAATGGTTCAAATTTGTCGACATGCAATTGACACACAATATTGATAGTTCTATATAGTATTGTTATTTCTATATCCAATAACTGCTTTCTTTTATTCATAAATATGAAGTGTTTCTTGCAATCACCCATATTAATAAAATTGACATTTAACTATATAATGATTTTTGAATTTTTTTAGAAAATAAGAAATATGTGAAAATCAAATTAAATAAAAATAATTTTTTTTGTTTTGGGCACTGGGTTTAAAATTCAAAAGTTATAGTGGATGACAAGAGAGTCAATCTAATTGTGATGTGAAAATAGGTTGGTGTTTTTTGCAATGACCCATATCCTATAAATAGCCTTACAACCCATAACCACCTCTCATGCATGTATCCAATGGTGTTTTCATGTTCACAATTAAAGGATTGACACATTACCCCTTGTCCGCATTAATGCAATGATTTTGTTAAAAAATAAATAGATTTGGACGATGGGTTAGATGGAATTAGGGCTAGAGGTAGAATGATAGAATTAGGTAGCAAATGGAAATGGGTTGGTCTTCTTTAGTGAAAATAGAGAATATATTTTGAATTGGGCAAGTTAGTTCCCTCCAAACCCTAGGGTTTGGTAACAAAACATAAGATGATACAATAGAACTTTTGTAAAGTAAAAGACCCTTGATTGGGCTAAAGTCCCCATACTAAAAAATCTCAAAGAAATTCTTTGACGAGTATGTCTAAGATTGGACCTAGTACAAGATTGAGCAATTGATGCTCCATCACTTTAGAAAGTTCATTACTTTAGAGAAGTTCTATCAAATTTAAAGAAAGATGAATTGATTAAAGTGATGCAATAGTATACATCATCATAACCTGGCTAGGTAGTTCAGTTAGAGTATCACCACTTGTCTTGCAAAACAAATGACTTGTCCAAGGTAGCTTGCAAAAGTGCCCCACCTGTCTTGCAAAACGGATGAACTTGTTAAGAGGTTGGGCCAAAAGTCTTGGGTGGCTTGCAAAATGGGGTGTTTTGCAAGCCAAAGAGTGGCTTGCAAATTGCATGAGACAAGAGCACCAACACTTTTCCCTAGAGCACATACCTTTAGCACTATAGCCCATTGGATGGACCTTGCAAAGCAGTCCAAATTTGGGAACTTATAGCATGCTATAGGTGGGGCAATTAGGCTTGCAAATTGGATGGACCCGCATTTTGCAAGACAAGTGGTGATGCTCTTAGCTTAGAGCACGGAATTCTTCTCTTGGGACTGATTTATTGTACTCCAAAATGATACAAATTTTTTTGAGGTAATATTTTGGGATATATTCCCATTCACAATGGGATCTCTAATTGCTACATAATCTCGGGAAAGAATCGCTCCATTTTCGAATGAATCCATCGGAGTTCGCATCCACATTTTGGGTGAGATCCGTCCTCCATGTCTCTGGATGTGAAGCGCGTCACGACTCCAGCGTAGATCGCTTTATTAGAACTGCACTGCCCGCAAAGACATGAACCAAGAAAACCCTGGCTTTTATAGTCTTTTTTGCCGCACCCGTGCATTCCTGACACGGTCCATTTGGAAGCTAAATCCGTAACTTAGTCAAGCGGAGTACTAATCTGTGTGGAAAGCGGAAACATAACTTATTCGCTAACCATAACCAGATCATGATCATCCCTCTGATAAAGCAGAACGTGGGCGTTTTTGTTATTAAGCCAATGGAATTTTGATTCATCAACCGTCTAATTGAATGGCAGAATTTTCATCATTCATTCATGCAGGTGGTGGCACGCATATTCATGCACCTGATGGATTGCCGGTCATGCACACGAAATGGCGACAACGACGAGCCAAACAAGCAAAAGCAAATTTTTTGTGGACTGCAACCCAATTGAAAGGAGCTCCTGCCCTGCTCATTGGAGAGAAATTTTTGTGGACTGCAATTTCCGATTGATCGCTAACTTATAGCACCAGATGCATGGCAGGTCAACCTCCGTTTGGAGAGGTGGAACCGGCGGATTTGTCACACCAAAACAGCCCTAGAAAAGCGGGGGATTCCTTCCAGATTACGGGTTCCAATAGAAATGCCAACAAATTGTCAGCAGAGGCCGTAGAAGACATTCGGGTTAAGAACCAGGCAATGGTCTCCCTCCTCGTGCTGGGAAGGTACTAACTAAAGGTTAACTAAAGGTTGTCTGCTCTAAAAGCAACCGTGTTCTAAATGTGACTGTTATCTAGGAATGTTATCTATGAATGAGTGACATGTTCCTTGAAATGCCTATTACTATCAATGATTAGTTAGGTAGGCTTAAATGTTTGTTCTAAGAGCAAACTCCCTTAATGGCTTGTTTGCTCAGGGAGACCAAACCTGATCTCCAACCTGGTCAGGTGGTTTGCATGGAGCAATTGCCAACTCGATTTCCAATACGGAGTTCCGGTCCCTCCTATTCTCTATCCTCCTTGAATTTAGGATTTGCAAGCTTGCTCTCTTGGACATCAACTTGACTTACTATTTATCAAAAACTATTTTCCACTTATCTCCTTGTCTCACCTATTCCAAGACTTGTCTCTCTAGCTCGTCTCATTGGTTGTCAAATGCCACTTAATTCCAAATATTAGAAGAAAAATGAATATTTTATTTGGAGAATAGATGCACATCTAGAAGCATGATGTGTCATAGACTGGACTTCACAGCTCGGTGCCTAGAGCTCCACATCCGGTATAGTCCCAACATGTGTATAGCCTCTTACGCTTTACTAGATGCCTGAGAAAGGAAGGCCAAATTTATTAGCTAATTCAAGACTTTGAGGTTGACATAGGAGCCATAGAAGACAATTTTGTTCATTGTATTAGGGGGCCCCTTTTAATTCAAGGATGCCAGAGGGCTCCCTACCTCATTGGAAAACAATGTTATGTTTGGATCTAGCCTTGCAATTTCTTTAACCTCAAAGCATGGGTCCATTCACACCAAAAGGGAAGAAAAAGGCCAGGTATAAATCCTAATTAACCCTTACAAGTATAGAAAGCTCAATTTTGATGTTAACATGGGTTGTTGTTTTTGTGTGTATGTGATATATGAGATGCATGAATTGAGGTAAGCAATACTGACAAAGTTTGTATTCATATTAGTCCAGATCCAATGATACATGGCACTCCCAATTTAAATTATAGTTGCACCTCCTATACATTTTATTAGCTACAAATTGGTAGTGTATATTAATTGGGTGTGATGACATATTTGAATATGGTAAGGTTTAGATGTTAAAGTAATATTCAAATGAAAGATGGCTAATTGTTGAATTCTCAATTCCATATTGCATGTCTTGCCCCTTAGTACATAATTCATATTTTAGAAGTCATATATATAAACAATCTTTTAGTAGACACCTACTACTGTATAATTTGACTCCTAGTGAAGATGGCTAGGATAAACCACATCTCATCTTGTGGTATTTTAATACTTGGAAAATTTAACGCAAATTTTTTTAACCCCTGAAGGACCAAGGCCTTTTTTCTGCAAAAAAACACTCAGAACTGCCATTTTTAGAGCAAAGAGTAAAAAAAATTGAAAATTGTATTTTTTGCACATCTAACCATAGGATCTTACACATAACTAGTATGAAAATGTGTGGAAAAAATTTCAGAAATTTTGACGGCATAGATTGCAAGGTATCTGTATTTAGAGTGAAGAAAACAAAATTTTCCACACATTACGGGACTAGGTTATTTGACTTTGAACCTTCTTAACTTTCATTTTTTACACTACAGAGTTTTGAGCTTTAAATCTTTATGGTGGAGAATTGTGTTGAGAGTCTAGGAAAAAAATGAAAATACAAAAAATTTCATTTCTATTCTTTCAAAAATTGTTAAATAGAAGTAGGTACAAGATAGAAGGAAAATCTAAATTATTAATATCTCTAAGATGGAATTAAAATGCACTAATCCCAATGGTGAGATTGTTCTAGAAAGAAAATGAAACTATATGGAAATTTGTTTTTTGAAAAATTGTAAAAATTCCATTCAGAAATGAATCCTACAAGTTATTTTTTTAGGAAGATGCTCTAATTGCCCAAAAAACAAGATTGTCTATAACTTTCTCATAACAAATCCAAATGGAATGAATCAAAGCTTTCTGTGTAGACAAAAATATAATCTACAAGGAAAAAAATAAAAAATAAAAAAATTCAAATTTTTGAAATTTTTTTTTGCTGCCTCCTCTCCCTTGCTTTGAGCTTACTTGGGCATAACTTCTGTTCCCAAGAACCAAATGAAAAAAAATTATATTCCCACGAAGATAATCAAATTTTCTATCTTCATTTGTCCCCCAAAGGGATAATGGTCCTCTAGGGGTTAAAGTTATCCTTGGGTGATAAAATTTGGAAACTTTGAATTCATATTTGGAATCAAGGCCCTCAAGTTCGTATGGATAGATGACAGAATCCTCAGATAACCGCTTCTCGAAAAGGGCAAATTTTTACCGATTTATTCCCTCGGATAACCTTTGGTAGTTTTTGCACGGCCTTTGCGTACCACAACTGACCGGATGAGGTCTGGCCCCTGGTCATTGCGGATGCTCTCGAGTGTCGTAGGTGCTCTAAGTAGGTGTTCACGTAGTTGCAGTGTCTCTCCTTCTAGACAGGAATCTGTACGGGTGGCTTTGGGGTGACTTTAGGGTGACTTTAGGGTGGCTTTCCGGAGTCAATTAGCGGCCTCCTTGCAGATACCGCAACGAAATGCGACAATCTCGCGCCACAATGATATGCTTTTGACGGAATGCTTATCGACAATGCTAATCGACTGGACGACGATGCGTCTCCAGATTCCTCCAATGCCTTGTCCCGTCCACTCGTGCACCAACTTCTTCACCACCCCCCCACTCGCCAGGGCAGTACTGGACTAACTTTACTGTACGTTCGTATTATTAGATTTGGTTGTTATTAGCCGCCGCTTCTGCGCCGTGTGGATCAGCTGCGCCCAAACTAGACTAAACTAAGCTAAACCAGAGAGAGATTCGCTTCTCTCAACAACTAGCTGAAGCCTGGACCTGTGAATTCCTAGCTCTGAGAAGTTGCAGAGTTGCAGTAGTAGCTTAGTGTCTGATGGGTTGCAGTCCCAGTTGAAGCTAACCCATCAGTCTGACACCCTTCAAGCTCACTTCGATGTAACTGATCTCTTCACGTGATGGCATGCTGGGGTACTTGCAGTTTCACGTGGTTCGGAATCGGTGCACGCTGGGGAAACTTGCGCCTGTAGGCTTTGGCAGGGGAATTGGACAAGCAGTAGGAGGCATCACAGGGAAATATCTTGATGGAGAAATGAGCATCGATCTGGCGGGACTGAAGTTGGGAGGGGCCGGGTTAACTTATTAGGCTGCTTGGACTAGCTCGCAGTTCACGATTTCACCCATGAAATGACTGGCTTAAATAGTTTGTTCCGAATGGTAGCTTGGAATTCTGAGTCCCAGAATCTCTCCTTGCAGTAGTTCTGGGCGCCGTGGAATTGCAGCGTCAACTGCTCAAATCCTCGTTTTCTCGCAGCAGCTAGCGCACTTGTTATGTTTCCTTGTGTGGAAAGCTTTTGGAATTCGAGTCTGACGCTGGTGTGAAATGCGACACCTTTGGAAGTGACGGGAGTCTAGAAGCTTGGATTCAAGAGCTTGGGTGTGTCACAGTTTACGACGACAGGTCTTGTCTGTATCCAAATATCCTGAGCCCCAGGATCTCTTCTCCTCCAAGTCCTAGGCCTCTCACAGAAACTGGAAGTCGCGGTGCCCAAATCGCGTGCTGTTTCGTCTTGCACTCAGACATTCTGCCACTCCTAATTGATGCAGCCACCTCGCGTTCAGTTCACGCCTCTGCACCGTGCTCACCGTTGTGGCCATTTAAAGATGAACCCGATGAGAGCTAGCTAGATTAGGGCTCGATTCTCGGATCACCCCCGCAGAAGTTGACTAAGCACTAAGGGACAGAACATGCGCGCATTCCGAGCATTTGTGTGCATTTGAGTGATGCATTTGCGTACCCGCCCGAGTCTGCATGACATGTGGTCTCAAGGAGTTGAGCGCAAGCCCCCTCGGTTAAAGCCGCCCAGCAGCTTGCGGAACCGGCTCCAGATAGTTCGGCCGAAACTGCAGCCGAGTGCAGCGGAATCGGTCCAGAACGCAGAGACGACCAAGGCGGTGGCGTGGGCCGTGTTCCAGCACAATGGAGGAGGCGACGGGCGGGCGAATCCTGGTCATCTCCATAGCTACAACCCCATGGGCGTCCGACGTCCCACACGATTCAAGATTGAGGCGCAGATGAAGCAGGAGATCACGCACCGGTCGTGCATGAAGGAGGTGGTGGCAGTGCGGTGGGAAGCGGGCAGCACCCTTTTCGATTCATTTGAGCTGGACTCGCTGCTGAAGACGCTCGACGAAGCGACGCATCATGGGGATCGGAAAGAAGCAGAAGCAGGAGCTGTGGTTGTGTATTCCCCGAAGCAAGAGATTCCTAAAGCCAGGTACAATTTGGGTCTCTGGTGGAACATCCTTGATGACTTTCGTGTACACTTAAGGTATCTTGCATTGCGTGCACCTTACATCCGAAAATAAAAACCATGAACAAAATATTTTTGGTAGTCCACTGAGACTTCTTCAATTCACCACCCTGGGGTTTCTAAATGTCCTTCTTTTCCACTGAAAGACGGATTCATGCGGATACTCTAGCATGCTCCAATTACTGCAGGATACAAAACCTATTAGAAACTCTGCAAGTATGACAGGAATTCACCCCGAAATTTCTGGGAAGATGCATTGGATTAACCATTCCTTTTCCTGACCCACACCAGATTTCTCCATGAGGATGTTGCCGGCGCCATTAAGCCCGCCTTCAAGTTACCCAAGGAAGCCTCGCAGTCCACCCTGTGGAAGAGTTTCGTCCACTCCCTTCACCTGGACGGCGCCCTCTTCCACGGTCTCCACAAGCTTCAATCTCAAGTCGCTCCTCACGATTCGAAGCCTCACAAAGCACGGACCCCTAAATCCCCCAAATCCCCTGGCACCAATCCTCAGCTCCACGTCCCCAGCACCCACATCGACGTCGCCCAGTTCGATGCTCTCTTCGGTGCCTACGAGTTCCCCGTTTCGAAAGACGGGCGCCATCTCTGGAAACTCAGTTTCAGGGCGCCCTTCACCAAGGACCAAGCTTGGGCGGCGGCGTTCGCGGCTACTACTACTACTACCACCCTTCACGAGAGCACTCCTGGCGTTTCCCATCACCATCACCACCATCACCACCATCAGCATCACCAGCATCACCATGACGTGGGCGAAGATTACGAACTGACAGTGCAGGCAATCTCAAGGCGCGTGGCGCGCGCTTCTTTGGACGAGAAGGTGCGTCGCGTGTCTATGGAATTCGAGAGCGGGATGGAAGCGCCAAGGAACTCGCTCGACATTGACTACACGGAGCGCGTCGCGCTATTCCCTAAGCCGCGGTCCGTGTGGGATTCGTACTAGTTTTGAGGCTGGTAAGGGTCGTGACTCCGTTTTTGCTGCTGTTTTGAAGAGTTTATTTTGCTAGATTGGTCATTTTTTTTGGATGTTCTTGTTGGAGGAATGAAAGGCGGTTCCGACGCACGAGAGATTGCATTATTTTGGATACCTTGTGCAAAAGATATGGAGTAGGTAACGGGATAGCTAGTGGAGGAGGTAACTACATCTAAAATCGTCTGAATCAACACTTAATCATGGTTTCGTATTCTTAAACTATCTGAAGTTGTTGGGAGTCAAAACGGAATCGAGATTCTCTCCAAGCATGGATTTTTGTGACTCTGACCAAATGAACTATGAAGGTTAATAATGATGAAAACAAGTTGTACCTGAAGGTGACCCTAAGCTTTCATGGATAGAAGTTGAACTTGTTAGCGCTAGAATCTGTAGGGTACGGCTTAGAAATAAGTGGCAATTACGTGTGGTTACCTCACTTTGCAAATTTCAACAATGGAATTGATTGGTTTGATTTTTGAGTCATATATATTAGGTATTCTTCATAGATCTTTTGAAAAGTAAAACTACTTCTTTGCCTACAGGTACATATATGACCAAGTGACGCTATTGGATTCCTTGCGTAATTGGGAAGACTTCCTTCCGATCCTCTCATCTACCTCGGCATTGCTCCAACATTTGTATATATTAGATGCTGACTGCGTTTGGCGTAGCAGCAAGCGAGCAAGTTTCACAGCTTTCAAAGATTTGGAGAAATTGGAGTTCGTTATTGAGTGTCAAGAGTCTGAGCTCCCAAAATGGAAGCTTGGAATCTCTTTGGAGGAGGGGCAACAACTAATTTGGAGTCAAGGTCTTCGGGACTCGGAATCAAGGGCCAAGAAAAACAGTGAAAATCTTGTAGCACACTGAGTTGGGGAGCTTGGATATTTCGTATGATCCGATCAGTTGAGAGATTGCTGTCCGCCATCTAAGGTAGGAATCCACTGATTCCTGTCAGCGGGTTTCATTGTTAGAATGAATGTTTTTTTGGTCAGGTCTTGTCCCCAATTTTTGAGAGGGTGCTCATGTACTAAAGTATGGATCATTTGGGTAGCATATGAGTAAGGTATGCATTGTTGAAGTTTGAAGTAGTAAGGTATCATTCACAAGCTTATTAGACCACCCCTTTAAACCCTGAGTACTGTGTAGACCTAGAATTCTCTCACACTGGTAAGAGAACCTATACGTTCTTGGTCATTACTTACAAATGGCATATGTATTTTAAATGGCCAACTTTTCAACCTTTTGGAAATTCTGGAGCCTCTGGAATGGGTTCCTTAGAGAGTGAATGCATAAGTTAGTCAGTAGGATTCAGCTTTCAGGTCCCTTGTTCACTGATGTCAGTGTACCAATGCACTGGTCCAAGGTTTAATATTTATCATCTCCATGTTAGCCTTGTGAGACAGTGCTGCGAGCTAAGAAGGCTTCCTGTGTCAAATACGGTAAGTTACTGCACTTTGGTGTAGCTTCAAATCTTTTGGAAATTTTAGGAGGAAATCAAAGTATTTCGCTAGATTTTAAAGCAATGTCGTTGTAAATTGTCAAAAACAATTTGTAGCTCACCAACTAACAATATCAATAATAATTTTAGGCAAAGTTTGGCAGAATTATAGCCTCCAGTAAATTTTGGAGCCGTTCTAATGCGAAGATGAAACTAAGAGAAGACTAAAGGGTGATACATATGATACACATGCTTGTTTGTTTGGCATAAAACGGTAATCTCTTATTGAAGTCCACATTGTTAAAAGAGATATCATTTTAAGTAGAGCTTTAGTTTTCATCTTCGATTTTTTCTTTGACCTCCTATAAGTAAGTGTAATTAATAATGAATTGAGTGTAAATCTTCATAGTATACCGGTATACCACTAACTGAACCTCTAAGTATTCAATTTTAATCAATTCAAACATTAGAGGTATATAAGAAGAGATATGGAGGGTAGAAGTTGAATGATGCAAAGTCCATTTGACTTTATAAAGTGCATGAGAGACAAAGAAAAATATATCCCTGTACATTAGTTGCAACCTTGCAAATTCAAATTTCCATTAAATTTCGAAGATTGTGACCCAAAGAAGAAGCTTGAGCAAATCAAGCACTCATAGCACTTGCTTGCTTATCCAATCCAATCCAAACTTTTTCTCATGTAACTTTGTCATTTGTCAATGCAAAGCCTCCTCCTCTTTAGTCTAGAGCCAGCAAAAGAATGATTCAATGATTCAATTTCATTCAAGGTAAGGCTGAGTATGGCTTCATTTGCTTTGAGTTTCGAGATATTCAATGAAATTGAGGTAAGAACACTAAATTGTGATATGTTTACAAAACCGTCTAGATTCTGACTTCCCTAAAATGTGAACCCTGTGACTACATGAGAGCCTCAGACCAATTTTGGGTCCGTTTAGGTTTTAGCTCTTTGAAAATTCATAGTTTATTCATACATTGTCCAAACAATGCATGCAATCAAAAATCTTGTATCCCCTTATGACTTCTAAAAATATCCAACAAAAATTTAAATAGTTTTGTAATGGGAACCGTACTGAATAACTTATCCGGAGGCTTTCGGGTGCAGTTACCTTCCAACGCTCTGCAACTGTTACCCACGGCTACAAGGGGTGCTGACTTGGCAGTTCCGTGTTACAACCGCATCCTCTTCCCCTTCCTGACTCTTCCGCCGAACTTGCTAATTCCATGCAACTTAACTTAGCACAACACATAATTCATGTGATCTTGCATTAGGTCTTCCTCACAAATCCCCACAATTTTCTTTCATTTTTGGTACAATCCTTTGAACCCGGTGAGACAGAGATTGTGCCAACGTTGATACCATCACGAAGGTTGCAGTAGTCCCGGCAGCAAGGTGACTTGAGAAAGGGGCAGTGCAGTGCAGTGCAGACTTCGCTTGTAAGAGTGTTGCACTTAATTGGCATTCTGCTCTTTATTTTTGAAATTCACTGTATGTGGTTACCAGTTATGCACGAATTTTCAGTTTTTCAACATGGGGAGAATGCCATTCCTTGTTTAAAGTCCTCATGCAAAATTACCTGGGAAACTGCATATATTTTTGTGAGGGAAACAAGGTTCATCTCTCGGTGTAACTCCTTAGAAAATTTTCACACATTAGGCTCGTTCGTGTTAAAATGCTTGCTGGGGTTTCATAATGATCCGGTCGATGTGGTTCTATTATAATCGTAAGTGAGTCGTCGTGATCTCTCTCGTCTGGTCAATCTTATGAAGGTCTAAAGTGAAGAGCGTCAGATGATAATGCGTGGTCTCATTCTTGTGACGGCTTTGTTGTGAAGGAAGCTTCGCAGAGGGACTTGAGTTTGGAGCATCAGGGATGGCGACGGAAGTGCACCGACCCGCTGAAGTAACGCTGCCCCCTCCCCCTGCTGAAACCCCTACAAAACTGAGTGAGAATTGGGATGGAAAGAATTGCATCACGGGGTCTCAAGAGGGTGAAATTCCAGTTGGTGATGAGCACTTCGAATTAGAGTCGATAGAATCCAACGAATCTGACACAGGCACCACCCCACGATGGAGGTGCGACAAGGCGGAAGCATTTTCGGAGGCTCGTAAAGAGCGAGTGGAAGTGGAAGCCGATGCGTATCTGGAGTCTGAAATTCGAAAGGTCAATGCGCGAGCTCATACAGCCCAGGTTCTGTTAATTTTCTCCCCACCGCACCATATTTTTCATCACCCTCTGCAAATTTCCTGGCTCTCATTCGATGCTGTGAGTTTCTGTTTTTCTGTTTTCGGGTTTTACATGGTTTCCGGTCTGTGCCAAACGCAAGGTAGGAGTCTGTTTCTAACGCATTGGTTTGTGACACAGGCATTGGCTGAGAAGAAACGAATGCATGAAGAGGCGAAAGCTCTTGAGCTGAAGAAGCGCGAGGAGCTTCGTGCGGAACAACTTCAGAGCTGTGCCGAGGTTATTTCAATTCCTTGACCTCAGTTGTGATGCTTTTGGGGTATCTGACAAGAATCGGTGACAGACAATTAATGGATTCTAACTGAACGAAGATACTGGGTTAGTCTTGATGTAAAATCAAACCTAAGGTTGTAAATGTAACAGGCAAGAGCTGACAAGATAATGGCAAAAGCGAAAGAGGATACATTCAAAGTTGCTGTGAGAATTTAACCCAGAGCGAGACATATGACCCTTTTCCATAGAGTACATAGATTTTTGAAAGGCATTAGATTCTCTGATTTCAAATGAAGAGAGTTCATCTATGTTACAAGCGGCAAACTTATGTAATGAAATTATGAACCTTTCAGCTAGCCGTGATGAACAGATTTTGTCGTCCCTCGTCGCTGGTTGTCTACTGTTAGCATTCTTAAGTAACCCGGTGGGACTCTGACCTTATAATTGGTTACTCCCTTAAAATTAGGAAACACATGTAAGTGAAATTTCAATACGAAATATACGTTTTGTGAAGTGGGAATAGATTTGGAAAACATATAATTATACAGATACTGGGGTTGCAAGTACTTTTGTCTAGACCAATGAAGTATGTATGTCCTTCGCAGGTGAAAGCCGATAAAATAGTAGAAAATGCGAAGCAAGAGGCTGCTAAAGTGAAAGCCCAGGTCTACGAGCAGACGGAAAGAACTATTGCTGATTCTACGGCCAAAGCAGAGAAGGTGAGACTCATATGTCGTTTGTTTTTCATTACCAATTTCCTGCACTTGAAGAAGCTCCATGAATTCCCATATCTGTCAATATCATCCACTTTGACTCTGAAACACTGTGGTTATGTGAACGAACCAAATGCAGGAGAAAGCAGAGGAAGAGGAAGCTAGGAAAAGAGGAATTGCGGAACTTGTGGATGAAGTGGAACAAATGAAGGCCACCGGAGAGCTTCCAGCCCACGAGAAGAAGGGTGTGATCACTCGGATAAAAGAAAAGGTTGCTGGTCATCACCATTGATCCTAGGCCCGCTGCAATGAATGAATTTGTAAGAGCCAGCTGCCGTAATCGGAAACTCAAACATGTAAAATTACTGGGATTGTACTATGGTAGGAGGCTCATGAACCGCTCATCTAAGGGCTGGTCCGCCTTTTTCATGTATTTCCTTTCATGGGAATATTTGTAGCTTATTTTTCAGACAAAGAGAAATAGATTTCGATTGGAACACAAGTCGTTTCGTATTATTTGAAGCATTTTCGAACTACTTATGACTTTTCAGACAAGATGAGTCATAGGTCCATGTTTATGACCCTAGGTCTTCCATAAACTGTTCAGTTACATCTCTAAAGAGAAATGGGGAAAGCAAAGAGAATGATTGGCTTCTTGCAACAAGTAAATTCTTTTTATCGATCCATTCAATGACTATAAAAGGTCCATTTAAAGACCATCTTTACCATACAATTCTATTGTATAGGGGTCTTTGGAAGTGTTACCTTGAACTATTCACTTTGGAATGTCCTTAATTTTATACATGGTACAAAGTGGTTGTAAAGGAAGGATGTTAGAGTGGTCATACAAACAAAGTCTATCTTGTAGGATGAATTTACCCCCTCATTCTCTCTGACCAAGGGGTAATGAAAAAAATTGCTACTATTTTTTGGTTGTTTAATTTTTTTTAAATTTAACCCTACCAAGCTAATTTGGGGCATCTAGTTCAAAATGTGAATTCAAAATTTTCAAATTTCATCACACGTGGAAAATAAAAAGTTCCAGTGTTTTTTCTAGGCTTATTTTTACCATGTCCAACTTTAAATATTATTAGTTTTGGAAAATGAAAAGTTTCAGTGTTTTCCCTAGGCATAATTTCACCTTGTCCAACCTTAGATATTATCCCTTTTGCACAACTTAGTCCATTAATCCCTAAAGGACCAAGGTGTGTTTTTTGGCAACATAACTTTTGGGGGCATGTACGTGTGACTAGAGATTTCTATGTTTTTGGCCCAAAATTTGATAGAAGGTGTGGATGAAGAATATCTTTTATGTGCACTAAATTTCAAGACATTTAAAAATATGAGTCAAAAGTTATGGCCTAATATGTAGTTTGTTTCTCAACTAAGGTAGTCTGAGCAAATCTGAAAAAATGATTTTTTTCAAAAATAAAAATTAGAAATTGGTTTTTTAGATTTATATATACATAGAAAGCTTTGAATCATTCCATTTTGATCAATGAGTCAAAAGTTATGAGATGTTTTAGTTTGACGGTAGTTATGGATTCTCTACTCTAAAATAAACTTTGAAGTCCTTTATGTAACTCAATTTTCAATATTTTTTGAAAAAAATCAAAACATTAGATGTAGATTGTTCATTACAACATTACAACCATTGGGATTGGGATTTTTCAATTCCATTAATAAATTGTTAACAATTTAGTATTTTGAATCATTCTCTACATCTTTCTACTTACTATTTTTTTCCTATATCTTGCACGATTCCAAATGATCTGAAAATTATTCAAGCATGTATCCAACTTGCATTGATAATGAATCTAAAGAAGCACCACCATTTTGGATATTTTTTCATACAAATGTGACCTTGTGAAGTGCAACTGCTTGGTTTTTCACAGGGCCCCCAAAAGGATTTTTGTCACTTCAAATGCTAATATTTTGCAATCTACACGGTGGAATTTTCTGAAATTTTTTTCCTCATCTTCTCAAGCTAGTGTACTACAAGATCCTATGGTTACATGTGTCCAAAAATGATATTTTTCAAAAATTTGATACTTGTATTAGAAATGATAGTTTTGAGGGTTTTGGGTGATAACATAGTCAAGAAACTTTAGGGGTTAACCCCTTAAAGACCAAGCATTCAACCAAGCATTCAAATCTCAAACAACAGATGAATGTAAACGAATTCCAAGTATTCCTAAATGAATTTTTGCATCCATTGGTTTTCTTGAAGATTCTTGTATTAGATCTTTAACATTTGTACAATATAGATTCTAAAGACTTTACTTTGCAAATATTTCTAAAATTCAAAGGATAGTGGTAGGTTTGAACTCAAAAAATAATGCTGCAAATATTCTATAATTCAAAAGACAATGGTAAGTCTAAAATTAAAAAGTAATGTTTGCTTTGCAAATATTCTATAATTCAATAGACAATGGTAGGTTCCAATTCAAAAAGTAATGTTTTCATTTCGAAAAATGATCCTTCAAAATAGACTTAAATAAAAAAAGTAAAATAAAAATCTGTCAAAAATTACTATGATGAGAATTTAGTATTTCAAGCTTAAAGGGGGAAAAAAAACTTGTGAAAATCACAGATATTCAATCTATAATGAATTGAAGAAGGAATTTTCAATTTCTAACTTCAAATTTTACTCAATAATATTGATTTGTAAACTAGCTAATCTAATAGTATGGATATGATCTATTGATCATATTTTACAACTATCTTCAATGAGAATCATCATTAAACATCATTAAATTATTATTTTAATTTACATTTTATAATACATCTTTACAATTTTGGAAATTTAGATCACCCCTTGATTCTTAAGGGGTTAACCTTTAATCATCACACATTTTGAAAATACACTAATAAGTCAATCTAAGGGATCTTCTTCTACCATTCTAAAGTTAAAGACTAAGAAGTTACACTTGAAATCATGTTTTTCTAAAGAAGTTTTGAAGAGTTCTTATAGAGATTTGATTTAGTCTAAAATTTCTTTTTTTTAACTATATATGCAATTTCCTTCACATAGTCTAATGATCTAAAATTTGTTCACATTTAAATTATTCTTTTTACTATACCTATAATAAAATGGTCATTTTAAAATAATAAATCTTTCATTCTTAAAAAGTTAATCTTGAAAGAAGTCCATTACCATGATCATCGACCACAAGAAATTCTCCAACAAGGTGAATGGTCACATTCTTAGTATCTACAAGAATCCTAAAGTCATTTACCTAGTACTTTTAGTCTTCAACAACAACTCTATGCTAGTCACCAACTTGCTTTTTTATGTTTTATATCTTTCCCTAGATGTGATGTATCAATATATATTGGACACATCCAAATTGGTATAACCATTTGTTTAAAAAAAATTATTAGGGATTTAGGACATGACAAAGTGGCCCTTCACCTATATGTAGGAGACAATTTCAAAGCATTAGTTTGAGATGAAAAGTTTGAGATTAATAGTTGTGGTGTGAGACTCTATTGTAAAAGACAATTTAAGTAGCACAACTAAGATAAATACACCTGAAATCATCCAACTAAGCTACAATTGAAATGCAAAGAGAGAATGAAGATTTTTTTTATCATATTAGCAAATGCTTATCAAGCGAAGTGCAAGTGTCCGTTGCATAAAATTTGGAGAGGCACGATTAATTAGGTACAAATTTTCAAATGTGAAAGGTGTAGGAAGTTATAAATAAGCATAGTCTACGCAAATGTAATATCCATCTAATGCACACCAATACTAATGCACACCAATACTAGGTACATGTACCTTACACTGAAATGATGGCATAATACAGAAATGACAGCATAATTTATTTTTTCAATTTACCTCATTGCCTGGGTAAAGTGAAATACAAATACACTCAGTAATATAATTTATTCATTGCCAGTAACTACTAAGCAATTGTGGATTACGTTTTGCATACAACTGAAAAATAACAGAAAGAAGCATCTTCTAATTATTCACCGTTTCTGTGCGTGTACAATTCGCCAGCTAGTTAACTGACCTCCCACAAAGTCGTAGTGCATACCATATATCTGCAAGCGTCCATTGTGCAGGCGCTCTCGAATGAAGGGAAATGTCAAAAGATTGGCCAACGAGAGATTGACCGCTTCCTGGTGAATCCAGAAAAAGGAGTCAAAAATGCTGATTGGCATCAAGTAACGAAGGGCAATCTTCAACAAAGCTAAACATTGTGAAAATCTGACCAAAACAAAGGGACTTCTACTCTAGTTGGCACCATCGATACTGTGCACTTAATACCAGCATTGCAGCGACTGCAAAATGACTACCGAGTACCTGTTCACAAAAACTGCATTGCTCTTCAAATGGCCTGTCTCCCAAAAGAGAAAGTGTCTTCTTCTTAGCTGGCATTCCAATTTTGACCCAGCTCCCGATGAAATCTCTGCCACATGCATGAGCATATCGAAACCTTAAGCAGAATACCAGAGGCGCTGGCGCGCCCCAGTCTAAATGATAATCACTGTATAAATCAACCCAAATACCTTTGATAACAAGAAAAGGAAATATTGTTGACGAGATTAGGATAAGGCACAATACCCTGAAAAGTCATCCCGGGACATGAGAGCTTTGATTCCACCACAGCTACTGTGGCCCATCACAATGATGTTTTCCACCTGTCCAATTTTGCCAGAATGTAAATCAGAGTACAAGAGGTAGAATGAGAACGTTATAGTTTGATGTTGAACTGGGAGCAGGCTCAAACCCTCATGGAATGACACCACACAGCACAGATAACAGCTTGGAAATTGCAAATAATCTTACTGCGGCAACAGAATCACATCAACGAAAACTTGCTAAACAATCCTTCAAAAAGTAAAGTAGCAGGTTGAAGTGGAGCACTTGTTCAGTATTCTTACATTCAAGACAGTGACCGCATACTCAATTGCAGCGCTTGTTCCGTGGTGTTGTCCCTGCTGTAAAGCAGAAGCACCGCGAGAGTCCTGATCAACTCATTAACTTTGTGAAGAGCTGAGATAGAATTCAAGAAATAAATCTTACTTTGAAATTGTAGCATCAAGAAAACTGGAATTCCATTTATACAAATTCATATGCTAATTGTCATAATTACTCAATAAAATACCTCTCGCTTAATCAGAGCAATATGTAATGTCGTATGAAGGATCTGACAACCTCGTATGCTACTTACATTCGATTCTCGGAGCATATCCATTTCGAAAATTTTGAGCCACAGCTCAAATATGATAACGAGCACTGTATCTTACAGGTCACAAGAATCGATTGAACAGAGAGAATTAGTATTATTACCGATCCTTCGCACGGAGGAACCAAGTTGGCAACATTACGGACGATAAATGCCTCACCAGCTTCAAGTCCATGAAGCATTGTTGGACAGACACGAGAATCAGCGCATGTGATCATCATCATCTGCAACGCCAAAAGTATAGCGGTTATCATCATGCATAATTTGAGAATATAGTCAGAAGTTGGCATCCATGAGCTGGCCGGAGCACAAAATCTCAGAAATTAAATTGATCCCTCGATCTTACCTCGAGCACTCTGGGCCAAGAACCACGCCAAAAATAATTCACTCAACCACTTGCACATATGATCTAATAACAAGGCAAACAAAAATTTAACCTCGCTGCAAATAGCGTACATGCACAAGTAAAATCAGATTAAAAATTTTGCAAAAATATCACAAGCAGAGTATAAACCTTTGGCTCTTGCACTTCTTTAAGTTTGTCGTACAATTCTGGTTTCTGTCTGCACACATCAAATGCCAAAATTATTGGCAAAACATTAAAGATTTCTGAGCTGAGGAGTACTCTCATACAAACTTGGATGAAGCTAGTAATGAGCTCATCAGGGTTCTTACAAAGGAAAGGAAATGTTATCGGTAAGTATTAAATAAAGCGTATCTACAGCCATGGTGGCATGGACACGTCTGGGCTACAAAAATCTGTTATACTGGTACGATTTCCATCAACAAAACCGGTTGAAAGCACAAGCTTACCAAGGTGGATTGAACTACTTACCTGAACACTCCATCCTTGAAAGCCTTAAATCCAGTTATGAGCTTCTCAATTACATCGTTGTTTCCGTCAAAAGTGTGATTCTCGTCAACCACAACGTGATCAGTCAGCTCATAACCGTCGTTAAGAATTTCTCCCAGCCCTTGCAGTGGCCCTGCCTTGGGCACGGCAAGCTGATCCATACTTCGCCGATTGTTCAGTTAAGGTCCTTAATGCTGGACGCCTAGGATATTCACAAAACACAACGAGGATCTTCTGGCGCAAATCCTCTATATTCACACCTGGGGCTAAACTGCACGATCCAGGAGTCCCTGTAGAAAATTTTGAAATCAAAACCACTGAATTTCACGGGTACGAGGTCTTGATGCAAACTGAAGTTCTAGTGACATGAATCTATAGGCTAAATTCTTAGCATTACCCTGCCTTTAGAAACAAGTAATGTCTAGGCCTAGAATCATGTTCAAGAGCAAGAGAAAAGAAAGATTTCTACAATGCAAGAAAAATATATCCACTGCTTAATTCGACCTGAATCAATAGCTTTTCTATCTGCAGGGGAAAGAGAATTATACGAATGACTTCTCAAGCAACACACTGTATGATCGCTACGAGCCAGTAAGCTTCATACTCCTCGGACAAGAAGTAAAACTCAATACACCGCCCTCTAAGCGAGCAGAACTCCCTATTCGCTCCACAAAATGAAAACAGAGGCAGTAGAAACACAGCTATGGAGACCCGCTCAAATTAACACTAGTCAATCAAAAAACATTGCAGATGAGAATAACAACAAGCAGCTCAATAAATACGATGAACAAAAAAACCGAGCACTCACCGATCCCTTCCTTCCACAAAATTAAACAGCACTGATTGCGCTATGGTGACGATTGCGCTACAGCGTCGGATTACATAGTAGCACCTCCTTCATGCACGAATCTATCGCTTTTAAAAGACTCACAAAGACTGCAATGGCTCAAAAACATCTTCTGCGGACGACTCTCTGCATGCTCGTCACTTGGCAAGTGGAAAGACACGGGGATACTCTCAAATAGTACTGCAAATCACAACAATATAATGCGAAAATAATTCCATAAATAAAGGAATCCCGTTGCATCGACTCCTGTGTCGATGTTTGCGAACGTCCTATAAGATCTGGTGTGAGTCCGCAGACAGAGGACGAATCGAAACAGACGCTTCAAGAAGGTTTCAAAGGAATTAGGTCCAATTGTACCTCAAAGCGGTCAAGACTGATAATGGGGACAGTACTAAAAGTTACGTGTAGGGTTGAGCACTCCATCCCCAGTTCCCCACCACGGGTGCTCCGTATCCCTATCCAGATGTATTTCATCCGGTTAAAGATAGGGGAGAAAACTCGTCTCTAAAAATTTAGGGAATGCAAGGCCCAATTCTATATAGGGGAGTTTATATATACATAACTCTAAAATGATCTTTTCATATACCAGTTATATGTGCAAGCTAACCACTCGTATCAATGATATTAATATGGTAGTAACTTATTGAGCAACATCGATGGGAAGAATGTTCCCTATCTCCATATGTGCTCCCCTTTTATCCAAATGGGGATAGGGATAGGACAGAATTGGTGGGATGTTCTTAAAGATGCTCCTTGAAATTATACTTGGAGTAGTGGTGTAATTTCAAGAGGCCAATTCCCAACCTCACATTAATTGTTGAAGAATGAACCCTATAGCCATGGAAAGAACTTGAAAAATCCATTGCTTTGTAAGCTCTACGTTTCCATATATTTCAACAAAATTTATTTTATTCTATTATAAAGAGATGCAATCACATGAAATTATGAATTCTTGTGAATTTTTTAAAGAAAAAATGAAGAAAATTTATATCAAATACAATATATGCTTAAAGATTTTGAATTTTTTGGCATACGCATATAGTGTGGAGGGCACTCTATATAGAATAGGGATGTATGGCAAAAATGGTTCAATAGGTAGGGGTGAGCCCAACGAGGAGGGGCATTTTTTGCCATAAAATTCCAAAGAGAAGGAGATTGGCCAATGTAAACCATCAATGGAGAATGCAAAAATGAATGGCAATTGAACAAATGCAATGTAGATCATTTGTTAATGTAAATGATAACCCTATAACCCATATAAATTTTGTTTGTATATTGTGTAAGTCACTATAAGAAGAACAAAATAAATAAGATCAAGACTTGGAATTTTTGTTTATTCAAAATAAAATAATTGTTTGCATAAACACAAATTTTTTGTAAGGTAGAATTGAAAAATCTTTTGGAGGATCATGTTTTAAAATTTTCATTAGTTTTTTATTTTATTGAATGAAAAATTACTTATTGAAATATGATTCAATATAATATACATTAAATACAAGATTATAAGATGTTTGAATTACTAAAAGCATTAAACCCTAAATCCTATAATCTTATAAATTCTAAACCTTTGAACCATGTTTCTACAAGATTTTTGTATGTGATAATATGTTGAAAAGCAATATAAATTACTTCAAAGGAATACTTGAAGATAGATTTTCATGTATGCCAAAACCAAATGGAGACCAAATATTAGTGTACCTATTGATGAATACTAAGCTTTGCATCTCAAGTTACCACTTGTTGATTAAATAACTATTCAACTCAAGCACTTTGGATTTGTAGTCCCAAGGTACACAAATTAAGAAACTCCTTTGAAAAGCTTTGCCCTTAGAAATATGATTTAATCACATATTCTCATAGTCAAATACCATTGAAGCCCATGTGATTGCATAATAACATAGAATCAAATGATACCATTGGATTCCATCAGATCCATTCAAATACCATTGAAGCCCATTTAATTGCATGATAACATTTAATCAAATGATATGATCGGACTCCATTGGATCCAATCAAATACGATAAAATTTAATTATGTGATGACATTGAATCAAATGGTACAGTTGGATTACATCGGATTTAGTCAAATACCATCGAAGCCCATTTAATTGCATGATAACATTTAATCAAATGATATGATCGAACTCCGTTGGATCCAATCAAATACGATAAAATTTAATTATGTGATGACATTGAATCAAATGGTACAATTGGATTACATCGGATTTAGTCAAATACCATTGAAGCCCATTTAATTGCATGATAACATTTAATCAAATGATATTATCGGACTCTGTTGGATCCAATCAAATACGATCAAATCTAATTGTGTGATGACATTGAATCAAATGGAATAGTTGGATTACATCAAATTTAGTCAAATACCATCAAAGCCCATCCAATTACATAATAACATTGAATCCAATGATACGATCGGATCCCAATAGATCCCATCAAATATTGTAGAAGCCCATATGATTGTGTGGTGACATTGAATCAAATGATATGATCCAATCCCATTGGATTCAATCAAATACCACTGAAGCCCATCTAATTGTGTAATGATGTTGAATCAAATGATACAATCGGATCCCATCAGATTTAGTCAAACACCATTGAAGTCCATTTGAGTAGGTGATAACATTGAATTAAATGATACAATTGGATCTCATCAAGTCTCATCAAATTGAAGCCCATCGAATTTTTGTATAAAATTGTTTTGCAATGGATTGCATAGATTGCATCAAATCCAATCCAACAAAATTGAGTTCCATTGGATTTTGGTGTAAAATTGGCTAACAATTGTAGATTGTCCTTTATGCTACTAAGAGCATCTGAACTCATAGCAAACATGAGATATAGGCCTAGCAAAGCCAAATGGTGGGTATGGAACAAAGCATGTAATGGATCTAGTTGTTGAAAAGTCTTCCTCAATACAAGTCTACAACTTTGAATCCAAATTTCTTTGACATGCTAATAAATCTACATGCTTTCAAAGTACCACTCCAAAGGGTCAAAATACGAAGTTCAATAATGGTTGTATTGAAGAGCCATAAGTTTGTATTGTATAATGGATGCTCTATTAATTAAGGTCACACCTTAAACCACTTCAAAGCACTTCACCAATCTTCTATTGGGAGAGAAATGGCTATTCGGGTAAGTGTTTGTGCTATTGTTGTTTACTGACTAGTGAGGCATTTCTTTTTCTTGACTGAGGTTTCCAAACTTCTTTTGTCTAATTTAATCTATAATCAATTATATGGGCCTACCTCAAGTAACTTTGAAAATTTGTAATATATTATGTGAACAAAATATTGTTTTATTGTACTTGCAACACCTTTTTTCTTTTTCTTTTCTTGAAACCCAGAGTTTATTCCAAAAACAAACCAAAAAACGTTTGCAAGACCTTCCACAACAATTTGTTTATCCAAGTTCGTCGAACAAAATCATAGAGTAGTGTCCACGAAAGAGACATTGACTAGCTTATTCTACCTAAGGTATCATTACCTTATGTCTATTAATTTTCAAGAAATTCCGCAAACTTGGGAGATAATTTTCAGATTTTTGACGAAATCATACCCCAACTCTTAAAAAAATGACCTACCTATTCCAATCCAAGGTGAATTGCCCCCCTCATTCCCCTTCAAATTGCATGCAGTAATTGTTGATCATACACAAAAAGTCTCCAAACTACATTTAGCAAGTTCAAGTTGATTAGAAATGAATATGCATTTCCCTAATTAATCTATAGTAAATATAGAAATTAGGTTGCTTTAACAATTAGGTTACTTTATCCCAAGAAAGTTACTTTACAAGCCATCAAAGTCAACAAATACTTCTACACATATTTTCATTTGTACACATGAAGATTCATGAGTCCCAATTACAACAAAACCTAATTCAGAAGTAGTCCATTGTTGTACCAAAACAATAAATATTTCTATAGTGTCAAATATTGAGAAATTAGTGTGGGGCAACCTAACTTCACTATGTAGCTTGTAGAACTGTTGAGGAACCCGACCAAATTGAATTGTACAAAAACTTAAGATGGTACAGTATTGCTCTTTGGGATGAAAATATACATTTATGGATGACTCAAAACTTCATCCGTCTGCCAGTTTTTCATCTGTACCGATACTCATAAATGATTGCGTCACTCAAAGTAAGTGAAAGACTACTGTACCTAGTACCTACTACCCCCCTCCCCCAAAGAAGAAATAAAAAATGATAATGAGTTATGGCAGTCAGTTGGGAGTTGGTGTGGCAGTGGCAAACTGGCAATCGGTGCTTCAATGATTCATCTCGTACTTACAATTAGTGCACTGGATTTAATTTAATTTAATTTTTATTTTTTTTAAACACATGGACAATTTCCATTGATAAGGGAAACAGTACAAACAAAGAACCAAGGGAGCAAGTCCCCGGCGAAATTTTGGATTTAATTTATTTGAAGATTTCCACACTTTCTACTGTAAAAGAATCCATGACAAAGTGTACTGTCTCCCTCTGTCTGTAAATAAATCTGTGCTTTGTCTGCAAGTAAATAAATCCGTGGTTTCTTGTGGGGAACAATGGGAGTACGGTAAAGTTACGGCAGATTTATTTTGAGACAGAGGGAGTACTTGACTGACAAAAGACTACTTTATTAGGTAAGAAAAAGAATGTCTGATGTGAGAGAAAAAGTTCGATAAGATAGAGGTCCAGGGCTTGGCCCTGGATTTTCCACCGTTTTGTTCTTATGTCATTTCTGGAATAAACTCCGGGTTTCCAAAAAAAAGAAGGGGGGTGGATAGAGGATTGTGAAGACAATTGTTATTTTCTGTAACTTAGTCCTGAGCCTTGGAGCGGTCGAGATTATAAGGTAGACCAACCTATTACCACCCTGATTTGCAATCTAAGTATATTAGAACCAACTCTAGGAGGGGCGCATATTTTTCAGAGGTGTGCGCATGTTTCATGAATCAAACCGAATTGGAATCATAATTTTCCAATAAAAATTGTAATTTCTATGAATTTTTAAAGTGGTCTACCCTAAATTAAAAATCCGCCACTAGACTAGAGTCATAAATGTCCTATCCTAAACCTATGACCGTCATTACATTTACCTATTAACAATGGAGTTTCCACCAATCAAAGGTTGACATGTTACCCAAGTTGAATTTAGTGCACTGAAATTGTCAGAATAGTGAATGGACTTGGGTGAGTTTTATGGTGGTGATGGGGCCGAAACTAGGATGGCGGTTATAGAAAGCTAGCAAAAAAGGGCTGGTCTACCTTAGTAGTGTGATGAACTGAATGCAGAGGTCCAGCCAAGGGTGAATGTAAGAAAAAGACCCCCTATTTTGTGCTTGACTAATCTATTTCTCTACATTGCTCCCTATTAAGTAACCCCTCACTGCCCAAGGGGACCAAAAGTGTCCTCAAGTCAAATTCAAAGTGCTGTAACTTTTGCATCCAATGTCCGAATTCAATAAAACTTGTTGGAGAATTTTTACTCTCTCTTCTAGTTTTTGTGTTAAAATTTTCATACCAATCCAAGATTTTCTAAATTTTTGGAAGCCAATCGAAGTTCATAGGTTCAATTTTAGTTCTCCAAAGTCCATTTGATGGTTGCAACTTCGGGGGCTTGTATCTCCTTCATCCAAAGTTCTTTTTCAATAAAATTTGTTGGGTTATGTTACCCTTGAAGTCTATTTATTGTGGTAGAATTTTCATGTCAATCCAAGTTGTTTTGAATGTCTAGAAGCAATTCAAAGTTCAAAATCCCGACATTTTTGGATTACAATGAACTTTGATAGCTTGTTTCTTGTTCATACAATGTTCGTTTCCAATAATTTTTCTTGGAAAAGTTGCACATACTAGTCTAGTTTGTGTGTATAAACTTTCATATCAATCCAAGAAGTTGTGAGTGACTGAGAAGCATTTTAGTAGAAGGAGGTTCAATTTTTGATGAGTTTTTTGCAACTTTTCTTGCTATTTTTTAACATTTCAAAGCCATTTTGCACACACAATGAATCAATTGAATGATATTTTTTTCATCAATGTGTTTATATGCTGATTTTGAATCACTTTATGGTTTAAAATTTCTTCATTTGAGTAGATTTAGAAACAAAATTTCGCCTCCAAATGTATTCTTAGGAAAAATTCAGCATCCTTTTTCAACACTAAAACATTATAATCTTGCAACCTATGCGGTCAAATGACACCAAATTTGATGCACGTCATTTGCAACAAGTGCACTATAAGATACTACGGTGAGATCTCTATAACTTAGTGAAAACTATATCTATAACACTTCAAAAGAAATGTTGTTTTTGAACATGTTCAAGCCTTGGATTGTGAGGGATTAATATGGTGTCTGTGATTGCAAATATGAACTTCAAATTTTTCAAATTTTGTCATGCCATAAAAATAACCCGTTCTTGTGTTTTCCCTAGGGGTAAAATGTGGGGGGCAAAACAATCCTTGCAATTGGCCCATCGCACTAAGGTAGTTTGCTCTTAAAGCGCCCGTTTAAGGTCTAGTGCGCCTTTTTGATGGTTCTTAGATAAATGAAATTATTTTTCACTTGAAGAAAATTTGACGTGGAATCTAATCCAAGTGGTTTCATATTTTTCGGAGCATTTCTGAATTACTTATGAATTTCTAAAGAATTCTGCCACAAGTACCTATTTCTTGATCGTAGGCCTTACAAAACCCACACATACATGGTCTAAAAAAAGATAAGACTTTACCAAAAACAAACACTGTAGCATGTAGAAAATAATAGATGTGGTTCCAAAATGCGACCTTTATCAAACTAAACTCCTAAAGGGCTAAGGCCTATTTTTTGACAAAAATCACTCAAAATTGTCATTTCTATTGTGTTCATTCAAGAAAAAAAAATTAAAATAAAAAAATCTAACTGTAGGATGTTGTACTATACTTGTATGAGATCATGTGGTAAAATTTTTATCAAGTTTGACCATATAGATTGGAAAATATTAGCATTCCAAGTTGTTGGGGAATTTTTTTTTAATAGAGGTAAACATTTCAGAAATAGACCTGCTATGGCTCTTATTCCATCCACTAGCAAAGTATAAAGGAACATTTGACAAATGTTAAACTGCTCTAACATCATTGACAAAACATTCAATGCTTAACACATATCTATTTTACAACCTCTTAATGTCCATTTTAGACCCTACTAAGGGTGGTCTGAAGAAGAGGGTTAGAATTAGAACAGACTACTATACTATAGTCTCAACCCCTTGGAGTGCTCCAACATCCAAAGAGTGGATGATGAAATAGATTGAAATTATTATATCTTCTCATTATTGCTTGGATGAAAGTTATCCTAATTTTGGGACATACTTTATCAAATTGTTATCCTCTCTCAGAGTTGGATTTGGAGTTATTAAGTACATATTTTTTAGAAATTACAAAAGTGCAATTATGTCAAGTGCTTGACCAAGACAAAATTGCATTGACTCTAGTTCAAAACGGGATTTCCCAAAATGAGGTCATAGATTTGAAGAGTACAAAAATTTCAAAAAATCACCATGTGAAAGAGAAACTCATTTCAAATCCATTCCAACAAATTGTACTAAAAAAATGATAATATTTTGGTTGTAATCAAATTTAGAAGGAATTTTAAAATTTTCCTTTCAAAATTTATAAAAAGATATTGATGATAGCATTAGTAAATCTAATTGTATGGATGGAATCTACATCTCACAATCTATGACTTCTATTTGTATGTCAATTCCAAAATATGCTTCCAAGTAGCACTTTATAATAATTTTCTTTCAAACTTTCAATTTTGGAGATGAGTCTTGACATTCTAAGGTTAAGCCCTAAATGCCCAAGGCACCAAATTTTGGTTTCAATAAAACTTTGAAGTTAAGTTAGTCTTGGAATCAACTCTCAAATTCAAAAAAAACTTTAAAGTTGACCCCTAATGAATTGAATGATTGTTGAACATAGGAGGTGATCTCAGGTAGGTATGTGATTAGTCATTTTTTAACAAATGTTCTTCAAAATTTGACACAATGTATCAACATGTAACCCATTAAAAGGAATATAAATTTTTTCTAATTGGATGCCTAGATCAAAATTTATGTTGTCGAGAAGCATGTGCAAAACTCCTCCTCTACTTCTAAAATTTGGCAAATTTGTAACTTACATGACACAAGATGCAAATGTTAAAAAAATAACCATGTAGAGTGTAAAAATCTCACCCTAGAAGGAATTAAAGTTTATTGGCCCTATTGGGCAAGGTAAAATGAACCTTTTTCTTCAAAATTCAAACATTATAATCTTTCAATCTATACGGTTAAAGTTTTTGAAATTTTTTCCACAAATTTCTATACTAGTCTAGTAAAAATTTTGTCAAATTGAATTTTGGGAATAAACTTTTTTTTCATTATTTTCTCATTGCCTTGGAAAAAAGTGGCACATTTTCATAGTTTGAGTGTAAAATATGCCTTGGTCCTTCAAGGATCAAATAAAACCTTGCCAAGGTATTATTTTCGGTTGTTTATTTCAGATGTTGTTTTTTATAAAGTCTAGTTTTAGCATCAAAGATCTAATTTTGAGAATGAATGATTATGATTTTTCTATTCTCAATTTTGTGAAACGGTGTCCATTGCAAATCTTGATCTTTAAGTGCTAAGGGCTCTTGTAAATGAGCCTCAAATACACTAGATCTTGAAGAAAAAATTAGAAAGGACTCTAGCTATCACATTAGAAATTCACTTAAAAAATTTGTAGAGTAGATTTTGAAAAGTTGTAAATTGATTGGGGTTATGCATGTTATGTTCTTTAACCTTGTATTTTTTTGGTGACCTAAATTTTTAGATTTGACATTTGAAAAGAAGATCGAAAGATAGACTTCAAATCAATTTTGCAATTTACCACCCCCATGATCAAATCTTATAATCTTTCAATCCATAAGTGATATAATTGTCATGTGATTTCCCATGTGATATTTCCCATGTTTGTTTTTGAATTTGTAGATTTACAAATCAAACAAATTTAATAAAACTAATCTGAATGTTAGCTTTTTAGGTAATTAAGAGCAATTTCCAAAAAAATCAAAAATAGCCTTGGACATGTAGGGGAGAACTTTGGAAGGACATGAACTCCCCAACTTTAATTATTGGACTAATAGGTGCATTCTTTACTTCTTTGAAGTCAGACCATTGGACCTTTGATGTCATCCATTGGACCTTTACAACAAACATGGTTAATCCTTAACAAGCTTGAGGTCAATTTGACAATGATAATAAAAAATGACAATTAATTTGAGGAAGATTTTTGAATGAATTTGTTGAGGATGGTCTTAAAAAGTACCTTGTAGTACTATTGTTAACTTTTCTACTAAAGTAGATGTTTAATCCACCAATCATTTTATAGTGTATTTTGGCCACTTCAACATTTTGCTTTTAAAATGGCATTTTAAAAATTTGAACCTAACTAATGAAATGAAGTTGTTTAAAGTCTACTTTTTACTTCAACTTGAAAAATGAAAAAAATTCTAAGATATAATATTTTATTATAATTTGAAATGTTGACAACTAACGAAGTTTTTAAGTACTTAAATATATGGAAATTTGATTTACACCATCAATGATATTCTATACTATTTTGTAGACCTATTGTTTTCATACACACCTAGTAAGGAAGGTAGAGAGACTAACAACTTTGATGCTTTTGAAGGACAATGTAAATGAAGAAAATCTATTATATTAAACCCTAAATCACCACCGTGAACACTAAGTGTCCGATGGATGATAAAGAATTCTCCCATGTGAGACAAAAGTGCAATTGTTCATCCTTGGAATTTTGTGCAAAAAGGGGGAGGTCTTGCACAATGATATGACCTCCAATGAATACTTTTGTTCTTTTTCAAGTAGATGATTTACATTGTTTCAAAAAGGAAGATTTTCATAGTGACCAATTTGTTCTTATAGGGTTAAATACACATTGTCACATGCTTTGTCACAACCCATTATCACAAATATGGTCACGTTTTCATCATGAATATTTCATCCAATCATCTTGAATGTTGTTTATCTGGGTATGTAAGACTTTGACTAGCTATCCAATCCATATTCTCTTGAGTTCAATGTTGCACAACAACATGTCTGTACTAGTATTTTTTCAAGTTCCCACACCATAAAGACATATCATCAATAAATTTCCCTTTACTTTACATTCATCAAAATCAATGTGCTAAAATATGCTACCTCAAACAACTATTAATCTTTAAAACTCCCATCTCTATCATTAGCTACAAAAATGAGTTACACAAGCTTCATCACTTGGATTATAGTCAATTAGCTTATCACCACCTAGATTACTAATTAGAGTATTTTGTGCAATGTGCTTATTGTTGCCTATATTTTATGGAGGAAGAATTAGTTTAGTAGACTCAAATACAAGTGGAATCACAAGAATATGATAAAAAAATAAAATTGATATGAATTTTCAAATAGAATTAGTGCAAAATATTAAAATTGTCAGTAGGTGGGGTTATGAGTATCTTAAAAAGGTTTCAAGATTAGTGACCTACCACCCTTATATTTAATTAGAATTTTGAAAGCACAAGTTTAACATTCTAAAAGCACTTCTTTTATTGTTTGAATCTACAACTTGGTTTAACCCCTAAAGGACCAAACGGTGTTTTTAGGCAACATAGTGATTTCGGGTAGCTCACTACGGATGAAATTTTTATTTTTTTTCTTTGAAATTTTCATACAACATGTGTCTAAGGAGTAGATTTAAGACCCAACAATTTTAACAACTTTTGAATACATGGTTAAAAATTTATTGTATGATATGTTGTTTTCATTGCTCGGTAAGCAGCCCGGGCAGCAAAAAAAACTTCTTGAAAAATCACTGTTTTTTAAAATAAAAATTTGAAATTGATTTTTAAGATTTATATATACATGAAAAGCTTTGAATCATTCCATTTCGATTTATGAGATGAAAGTTATGAAGAGTTTTAGTTGTGGGTATTTTGTGGGTAGTAAGGGAATCTTTACTCTAAAATAAACTTTGAAGACCTTTATTTCACTCAATTTTTAATATTTTGGAAAAAAATAAAAACATGAGGTATAGATTGTTTATTACAACAATTTAACCATTGGGATTGGCATTTTTCAATTCCATAAATAAATTATTAACAATTTAGTATTTTGAATCATTCTCTATTTCTTTCAACTTACTATTTTTTTCCTATATGTTGTACAATTCCAAATGATCTAAAATTTTTCAAGCATGTAGCCAACATGACTTAAAGAATGAATCCAAAGAGTTACAACCATTTTGGACATTTTTTCATAATGATCTGACCTTGTGGAGTGCATCTGCCCAGAGCTTTGCAGGGCTAAAAAATGGCTTTTTGTCACTTCAAATGCTAATATCTTGCAATCCAAACGGTGGAAATTTCTGAAATTTTTTCCACATTTTCTCAAACTGAATTACTACAAGATCCTACGGTTACATTTGTCCAAAAATGTATTTTTTTCTAAAATTTGGTACTTGTACTAAAAATGACAGTTTTGGAGCGTTTTGGGTGGAAACATAGTCAAATACCTTTAGGGGTTAAGAAGCATTAATCACAACTTGGCCCACCTAAACCAACATTTTGTGAACAACATCTTAGTTTATCAACATTAAATTTTTCACAACCAATTACAAAGATAATATCATTATCTGAAAATAGCATCAAAGAAAATGAGTTGTACACTCTATGAAAATAGGTGACACCTACTATACAAATGGAAGGGTCTAGTAGATGTTGGAAGGATGACTAATACTAATAGGTTGGTCTACTTTACCTTCATTTTTGTTGAATGGATACAATTAGAGTGTGAAGGTCAATAGATTGATTAAATCAATGTAATTTGTTTAGAAAATTATATGATTGTATAATTGAAGAAGAAATAAACTTAAAAAAATTGAAGTATCAATGTTGACCCCTAAAGTTCCTTGACAATGTTTTCATCATAAACGCTCCAAAAGTGCCATTTCTATTACAAGTACCAAATTTTAGAAAAAAAAAAGAATTTTTGGACACATATAACCTTAAAATCTAGTCGAAATCTAGTTTGAGAATATGTAGAAAAAATTTAGAAATTTCCACCATGTGGATTGCAAGATATTAGTGTTTGAATTGACATAAATCCATTTTTTGCCCTTTGAAAAACTAGACAATTCCACTTCACAAGGTCACATTTCTATGAAAAAATATCCTAAATGGTGGTGCTTCTTTAGACTTATCCTTCAAGGCAAGTTGTCTACATGCTTGAATTTTTTTACATCATTTGGAATTGTACAACATATAGGAAAAAATAGTGAGTAGAAAGAAGTAGAGAATGATTCAAAATACTAAATTGTTAAGAATTTTGTTATGGAATTGAAAAATGCCAATCCCAATGGTTGTAATGTTATATTAAAAAACCTACATCCTAAGATTTTATTTTTTCAAAATTTTTTTAAAAATGAATTAGAAAAAGGACTTCATAATTCATTTTAAAGTGGAGAATTTATAACTACACGCAAAGAAAACTCCTCATGACTTTCATCTAGCATTGATTTAATGGAATAATTCAAAGCTTTCCGTATATATGTAAACATAGAAAACCAATTTCAAATTTTGTTTTTGTTTTTTGGAAAAAGTGATTTATTCTAATTTGCCTAGATTGCTTGGTCTAGAAAAAGAAACTAAATATCATACAATAACATTTTAACCATGTAGTCAAAAGTTAATAAAAATTTTAGGTCTTGAAGAAAAATCTTGTCCATACATTGTGTAAAAATTTCAAAGAAAAAAAATTCCATACGTGGTAAGTTGCCCCAAATCTCTATGCTGCCAAAAAATGCACTTTGGTCCTTCAGGGGTTAAATATTGGAACAGGGTTGCTAAAGTGTGAGTGGGGAGCAACGAGCAATGAACAATGAGTGGTTGCATTTGAGCAATAAGCTTTCTTTTAATTATATTTTTTAAATTTCATAATGACCATTAATTCTATACTTAGAAATGAAATTTAGAAAAAAATAAAAATTTGGATGTAGGTCACTTACTTCATCTATTGCTTTGGATGGATGAAGATGATGGTGAATGAAAGTAGATGAAAGTTGTTGGATGAAAAAATTCCATCCTATAATTTTTATATTAAAAGAAATCAATGGCATTATAAAAACATCTAATTTAAAGGTGGATAAACAACATTCATTTGATATCGATGCAAGTGATGTAAATTGTTTGCATTGTAATGCACACATACCGGCTTTTTGTGGGGGTTCCTAAGAACCTCTTCGGTTCCGAGAGGCTCTTAGGGAGACAATAATCATAAGTATAAATGGCTTGAATTAGATTGGTGAAGTCCCAAACTCACATGCATTTTTCTTTGGATTGGTAAAGCCCTTCCAAACAATCATTCCAAACACTCCTATAAATTAATTGGGTAGTAAAATCATCTAACATACCACATTTTCAAGGGGTCCCTAAAAGCTTGCTTGATCCCAAGGAGGCTCATAAGGAGACAACAATGATAAAGAGTAAGGATGGCCTAAATGCCTCTTTGGTTTCGAGAAGACTCTTACAAGCACATATGGATCTATGAGCCTCCTCGGTTTCGAAGAGGCTCTTAGTGAGTTGCAAAATCTTAATAATTTAGAAATTGAAGACTATGCTTTGTTAAATGGAAGGCTCAAAGATAGGAAAGAGAAAAAATTATAGTCGTTCATCCATCATTGGATTTAAGGATGCAACATTGCGAAAGTATAAGTAGGGAGCAACAAACATAAAGCATTGAGCAATGAGTGATGAGCGATTTTAGGAAAGCTTGTGGAAAATTTAAAACTTCTCAACATAAGAATGATGTTTATATTTGTGGTTCCATGAAAAGATATGGCTATGAATGAGTCTAAAGAGGATGAATGGGAATGAACGGATTTGAATGAGTTTGTTGTAGTTGACTTTGTTGGATGAAATAAATGTATTGTTCACTGCATTACATGATGGATTACTATTGAATGGGACTAAAAATTTAGTTGTTTAAGACAAGGGTTCATGTCCAAGTACCTTAAATTGATAATAGATAGATTTTTGAAAACTAGGGACTTGTATTTACATGGTATTATAAAACCATTTCAAGGAAGGTATTGTTTCCAATGAAATTTTTTAATTTCCTTCAAGCATTACTGAGGTCTAAGGTTGATAAATTTATTCCTATGCTAACACCAATGTTTATGAGTTCTAATTACATTTTGCCATTAAATTGACCAACTTGTAAGTAGTGAAACTTGAAAGAAATAGATTCAATCCACACATATTCCAATTACTATCTATGAGCTAAAAATATATAATTTTTTACATTGTGCATGGAACCTCAATCATATGTGTTGACCCCTAAAGTCCCAAAGTCCTTGAGATATAGGATAGGCTTGTGTGCAACAGTGCTAGTATGTGAGCCCAAGAATGCGAGCTTGTGAGCATTGAGCCTACATGATAGGTACCTATAATATAGATACCACACACTATAGAAGATGTATGTATCATAAACACCTATAATATGGGTATTTGTAACATATATACCCCATAATCACAGACGGTTTCTATAGTATATACACCTATAACATAGGTGTGTAGTATTATAGGCTCATAGGCTCACACTCCTATGCTCACATAATAGCAACCCTCAACTTGTGTGGCCTCAATTCTTATCATGGTTTTCTAATTTTTTTTGAAGATAGAAAATCACATTAGCTTTCTTGAAATATAATTCTTATTTCAATCATTGCCTAGGAGTAAAAGTTATGTCACTCTAAGTCTAAAATGTAGTTCAAGGGGTAGCACCCAAAAATCACTAAAAGTTGAATTTTTTAAATTTTAAATTTTTTTCCTCATATATTATATTTTTGTATACATGTGAAGCTTGGATTAATTCTATTTAAACTATTGTAAGTTGAGAAAATTATGGACAATCTTGTTTTTTATGGAATCAAAGCATCTTCTAGAAAAAATAACTCATAGAATTCATTTATGAAAAGTTGAAATAGAAATGAATTTTTTTGGTTTTTTTTTTGATGAAAACAAGGCTTTGGGACCTTAGAGGTTAAGCCACCAACAAGAATGAATAAAATTTACTTCACATACAAATCTGTCATTCAAATAATCTTTTCCAAAGACTGTAAAAAGATGAAGGATAGAATAATCTCTTTGTAAAAAAAGCTATTTTTTCATAGAAGAAATAAAGATTAAAGGATCCTTGACTCCTTGAGGGTGTAGCATATCTATGCAACAAGGTTACATGATGCAACCTAGTGCTTCCTCTTGCTCTTTTGTACATGCCTTCAAATTTTTTTCCATACTTCTTCCTACATTTTCCTCATTTTGATTGAGCTTCCATTGAAACATTTGTGTCTTCGTCTTTATCCTCATAAAAATCATGGACATTGGTTGATTAAATGATAACTAGTAGAATCATGGTCTATATAGACTAAGCTTAAAGACCTACACTTGGACTAATTTTTCATTAGTTGGAGATAAATGACTATTCATGGGGTGAAAACATTCCTAAATAAGAACAAGAGTAGTTGAAATACTAAGATGAAGCTTAAATACAAAATAAAGCAAGAATTTTGACTCTATTGCATTTAGTACTTAAAAAAGTACAAACGGTGCTTAAATCAATATCCAAACTATATGTATACTTTGCAAATAGTGCTGGTGGCACCGACAAAGGGTCTCTAGGATCCAAGAGTACCTCCCTTGCACCTTGAGCCCTTCACAAAGAATTAAAAATTCTTCAAATGACACCCCCAAATTCTTTTGAGGATAAGTCCCTTGGCACCAGGGATAGGTTCTTAGGCTCCAAAAGACCCTCCTATGGTGCTAGGAGCCCTTCAAAAAGAACCAGGCATCTTTCTAAGGACAACCAAAAAAATTTCAAGAGATTCTTTAAGCACCAAGGGAGGTTCCCAAGCATGGCATCAAAAAACCTTAACAAAGAAAAACTAAACACCAAAAAAATTAAGAGAGTCTTTTTGGCACCAAAAAATGTCTCTTTTGATCTAAGAAGCCTTCCTTTGGCTCTTGAGAACCGTCACAAAGATCTAAAAGTACTTTTAACGACATACCTAAAAAATTAAGGGAGATTTTCTCGGCATCATGGTAAGGTTTTTAAGATCCAACACACACTTCCATGGTACTAAAAGACTTTAACAAAAAAACAAAAGTCTCACAAATGACATCCAAAAAAATAAAAAGAGAATCTTTTGGCACCAAGACATGGCTCCTCATATTTGTAGAGCTTTTATTGCACCAAAAATTTATTAAATGAAATACTAGAAAATAAGGTAGAGTCCATTGGCACCAAGAAATGACTCTTCTAATTCGAAGAGCCTTCTATAACACCAAGAGTCTATCTAATGACATAACTCAAAAATTAAGGAGAGTGCCTTGGTACTAAAAAATGACTCTTCTAATCCAAGGACCCTTCTATGGAACCAAGAGTCTATCTAATGACATATCAAAAAAATTAAAGAAAAGTCCTTTGGCACCAAAGAAGGGCTCCTCCAATCCAATGAAGAACCTTTCTTGGGTTTCGAGAAGCCTTCATTGGGTTCTCAAAAGTGATCTTTAGAAGAGCCTTTTGGTACCAAAGAAAGCTCCTTGGATTTGAGAAGTCTCCATTGGTTTCCGAGGAGTCATTTTTGAAAAGCCCCTTAGTACTAAAGAAGGGCTCCTTGGATCCAAAGAGCCTTCCCTAGAAAAGGATCCTTGGATCCAAGGAGCTTTCTTTGGAAGATCCCTTGGGTACTAAGGAAGGGCTCATCAGACTTGAGGAGCCTTATTTGGGTTTTAAAGAGCCTTACTTGAGAGAACCTTTGGCATCAAAGAGGGACTCCTCGGATTCAAGGAACCTTCCTTGGGAGAGTCCTTTGGCGCCAAGGAAGGCCTTTTCCGATTCAAGGAGCCTTCTCTCGGCACTACGGAAGGGCTCTTCGGATTCTGAGTGTGCTAAATTGGAAAAAAAAATTGAAAAAAAAATGAAACCAAATTTGCTCCTTGAATTCGAAGAGCCATTTAGGCTACATTATTTTATTTTTTTGAATTTTTTTTCAAAAAAAATAGTTTTGAAATTTCAAATTGTGGTTTAAATAACCCTCCAAATTAATAAAAGGAGGGTCTCTACCTTTGATTTAAAGGACTTAGACATCAATCCTTATCTTAAACAACTAAATTTGTAGTCCCATTCAATAATTATTCATCAATCATCATCCAATGCACTAAACAATATATGTATTTCATACAACAATTTTAACTGTAAAAAAACTCATTTAAATTCATTCATCCCCATTCATCCCCATTCATCCTCTTTAGACTTAGTTATTTGCATAAGTGTTTACCCTAAACCACAATTATAGGCATCTCATGGTGGAAAGTTTAAAAAGTTTATAATATTTTTTAAAAACGATCACTACTCAACATTCATACTTTAGTAACCTTGAGCACCAAGGAAGGGCTCCTCGGATTCGAGGAGCCTTCTTTGAGTTACAAGGAGCTTTCCTTGAGAGAACCCCTTGGCACCAAGGACGGGCTCCTTGGAATCGAAGAGCCTTCCTTGCATTTCGAGGAGCCTTTCTTGGGAGAGTCCTTTGGCTCCAAGGAAGGGCTCCTCGGATTTGAGGAGCCTTCTTTGAAAAAGCCCTTTGGTATTAAAGAAGTGCTCCTCCGATTCAAGGAGCCTTCTTATGAGATCCCTTTCGCACTAAGAAAGGGCTACTCTGGTTTGAGGAGCCTTCTTTAGAAGAGTCGTTTGTCATTAAGGAAGCACTTGAGGAGCCTTCTTTATGAGATCTCTTTGGCACCAAAGAAGGGCTCCTTTGATCCAAGGAAGCTTCTTTTGGAGAGCCCTTTGGTATTAAAGAAAGACTCCTTGAATTTAAGGAGCCTTCCTTGTTTGAGAAACCTTCGTTGGGTTTTGAAAAGCCATTTTTGGAATATTGCTTTGGCAACAAGTAAGGCTCTTCAGATTCAAGGAGCCTTCTTTTGGAGAGCCCTTTTGCAACAAGGAAGGGTTCTTAGGATTTGAAGAGCCTTCCTTGGGTTTTGAGAAGCCTTGTTTTGGAGAGCCTTTGGTACCAAGAAATAGCTCCTCGGATTCTAGAAGTCTTCCTTGGAAGAGTCCTTTGTCACCAAGGAAAGGCTTCCTTGGGTTTCAAAAAGCCTTCTTTGGAGAGTTGTGTGCACCAAGAAGGGCTCTTCAGATAAGAGCCTTCATTGGGTTCCAATGAGCCTTCTATACCACTAAGAGTCTATTTAATGACATACCAAAAAAATTAAGGGAGAGACTCTTGGAACTAGAAAATGGCTTCTCGAATATGAGGAGCCTTATGTAGTACCAAAAGAATATCTAATGACAAACCAAAGAAAATTATGAGGAAGCCCTTTTGCCCTAAGGATGGACTTTTCGCTGAAGAACCTTCCATGGACTTTGAGGAGCCTTCCCTTAGCTTGGAGGGACCATCACAATGAATTAAAGATCTTCAAATAATCCCCCCATGGATTGAGAGGTATCCTTGGCACCACGAAATGGCTCTTTGCATTCAAGAAGTTGCATGGTGAATTGTTATTATTGTTTTAATATATTTTTGAATAGAAATTTGAATTTAAAAAAATCATAGTTCTAATAATCCCCCAAATTAACAGAAAGAAGATCCTTTGGCACCAAGAAATGGAGCCATCTACAGAATAAAAAAATAATTGAAAAAAATTGAAAAATAATATTTTGAATTTTTTTTAAATGAATATTCAAATACCTTCCCAAATTAATAGATGGAGGGTCCTTTGGCTTCAGATATTGGCTCAATCCTTGGATCTTAGGGAGAAAATATATTTTTCTTTAATTTTAGAAATTGGTAGTTTTGGACTTTTTCTCTTGCAAACACCCTCTATCCCTTTAGGAATTAAATTAAACCCATTCCCACTAGATTTTCTTTCATTAGTCAAATATTTGCAATCTCTATAACAAAAATTGGAAAAAAATAGAGCCTAATTCAATGGAAGTTCCAAAAAAGATACTAGGGATTATTTCTCTATAATTACTTGAAAGGTGTCCCAAAGTTCCTAGGTCCCCTGAAGTGTCTTTCAAGACCAAAATACTTTTGCCAAAATGTTGGCACTATTCATAATAATTTAAAATTCCATAATATCCAACCCAAGAGCAAATTCCCATTATTTTCTATTCATTGATTTACAAAGTGATTGGAATTGTTTTCTAAGTTTTGGAGGGACTTTTGATAAGAATTTTTATTGACATGTTTTTTTTAGTTGGTCTTCTATTATTTAAATTAAAATGAAGAATACATAATTGTTATTAACCCTTAAAGTCCCAAGACCATTTTTCTATCAAAAAGCAATTGAAATTGCCATTTGTACTACATTCATCTAAGAATTAAAAATTTATGCTTTTAAGAATTTAATCCTAGGATCTTGCACTACACTTATTTCAAATCATATGGTAAAATTTTTGTGATGTTTGATCATATAGATTGAAAGATATTTGCATTCAAAGTGGAATTTTTTTTCAAAAAGATGCTCTAATTGCCAACAAAACAAGAAGCTCTATACCTTTTACACCACTAATCCAAATGCAATGAATCTAAGCCTCCCATTTAGACAAAATTTTAATCTATGAGAGAAAAATATTAAAAATTTATTTAAATTTTTTATGGATTTTTTTGTTGCTTGGTCTCTCATATTTTTAGTATTTTGAGGTTATTGTGGTACAACTATTGCTCCTAGGTACCAATTAAAATGAAAATCATATTCGTAGACATAATATAAGTTTTTCTACCATACAAGAAAGTTTCAAAAGGTTTTGTCTGAAATTGAGCTCATAAAAAACCTATCTAAAATCTATTTTGTCCCTTGTATGAATAATAGGACTTCAAGCGTTAAAGAATAATACAATGAACAAAGTGTCTTATTTATAGTATGTGTACACTTGGTAGCAAGGTTTGTGCATTCCACTTCCAAGATAGTCATAAAAATGGATAGAGAGAACTATAGGATTGTAGGACACATATTGCAATGAGTAAATAAGGCCTTCCCTAGATGGATGATGAATGCATGACATGGATGAAATCCATTCACACATCATTTCTATGGCAATACCTTTTGGTTGTAGGAGAGGCTAGGCTATCATTCTTGGCCCAATCTTCAACATTTGAATGCTAAATCAACCAATTTAAATTAAAAAATTTCAACAACAAATTCACTTTTTTGAATTCTACTTGAATAATTTTTATTTCAATAATATAGAAATTACTATTTGAGGGTCTAACAATATAATTTATGACTTTGATATGTTTATTTGTAGTAAAAAAATTTTAATGTTTGAATGATTGCTCAAATTTAAATGCTAGTTGCTCAATGCTCATTGCTTGTTGTCTTGTTGCTCCTTGCTCACACTCTAGTGTTGTTGTCCAAGGATGTACATATTATCAAGATAATTAACAAACTGACATCTTCAATGAATCAAAAGTCATGTTCCAAAGAGGTTTGTGAAGAGGTTGTGAAAAAAAAGTTGAATCCAATGTGTGGAAAGAAGCCTCCTCAATACCGGAGACTAAGGCTCATGAAGAGGTGGTGAAAAAATAAATATTTGGTGTATAAAGTCAATGTTTCTAGATGAAAGGTTTTGAAATTACAAAAAGAAATTCATGAACCACTATAAATTGTTTGTTACATTTCTCTAGATGAACCTTAATGGTATTCTTCTATTCCAAAGAACTTTAAATCGCAACCAAATTGCAATGTAGGATTCGTTGTTACATTTAAAATGAACCATGAAGGTGCTATTCGGTTTCAAGGAGCACTAAACTAGACTCAAAATAGTTAATAGATTTTGTGGTCAACAATGCAAATCTCAAGGATTTTTGTAAATTTTTATTTTTGGAAAAAAAAATTAAAAAATTACACTCCACTTTCTAGTCTAATATGTACTATAATGTGCAAATGAAGCCTTTCTTGGATGGATGATGAATGGATGACATGGATGAAGTTCATTCATACATGGATGAATGGATGTCCCTTCATGCAACATTGATTATTTTAAATAAAAAATTTGTAAAATTCCTTTGTAATTTATTCTATTTTTGGTTTTTGATATTATTATTTTTAGATCTGATAATAATATTTCTTACTATGACATGTCTATTTTTAATAAAAATCCTCATAGCAAGCATTCAAATCTAATTGCTCATTTCTCAACACTCATTGCTCATTGCTCCCCACTCACACTCTAGTGTTGTTGAATATTGGAAGAGTAGGAAAAGTCAAATGATTGTAAATATCATTTATAAAATGTTCAAATTTTCTCATAAATTATATATCCATAGTTTATTTTCTATTCTCTAAATTTTTTTTGAGAAATCAATTATATTTTTAAGATTTTAAATTGATGTCAACATAAATTACTTTCAAGTAGTTGAATTATTTTTAGAAAAAAATCTATATTGCAATTGAAAATATCCAAAATCATGTTATAAAACAAGTACATATCATGTAGTTTTGTCTATTTGAGTTTCTCTCTAAATTTTATGTGATTCTTTATTTAAATTATTACAATGTTTATAGAATATGAAATTCAAATAGAATGCTAGCTTGCACATTTGTGATTATAGATATCAATCATCTATACATTACATTACAAGTGATTCAATTTTATAATTTCCCATTTAAATCATAAATCTTGTAGCGAATGTTTAAAATTTGCTAAAAAAAATGATTTACAAGGAAAGAACGACCTATTTGGGCCTATTGAAAAATGAATAAAAGAAACCTAAAATTATTTTTTTTAATTTTGAAAAAAAAAGACAAATATTAGAATGCTACCAATATAAGGCAAAAATAAACACCTACCAAATGTCAAATTTAGCAAGATGGAAATTCATCCTTACATAACCAAAATAAATGAGCCAAATGAATATAATTAAATTTGAAAATAAAACAAAAGCACAATCAAAATAACACAAGAGCATTAAAAATAAGTACAAAAAATTAATGGAAGTGAACACAATCTTTATAACAAATTGAATAGATATGCTTGCTACGAATAAATTAAAAATGATGAATATGGACAAGAATGGTGAGATTATTCAATTTTTCTAATTTATAACACTTAGAACATGAGTAATAGTAAAACTCGAGGCTCTAATGAATTTTGACTTGGATGGAATCAAGGCAATGGTGCTATTCTTTGAGTGTGTGAACATGAGCCTTGAGCGTTGAGTGGAGATTATGTGAGCGTTGAGCTTAGAAATTTGAAGAAACATTAGAAAACTTAATAACATTTCTAAAAATAGATTCCATCAAAAAATCAGGTCAAAACTTATTATATTTAGTAAATTTTAATACCTATTACTATGGACCTATTATTGTTGACCTATTGCCATTGTTATGTAGAATCCAGATGAAAATTATTATTTTCAATGTTGTCCAAAATATTAGAAGTATATATTATGAAGATGACGAATTCAATTGATGTGAAAGATGAATGGAGATGGAAATAAGTTTGTATAGAATATTAATTGATCATTGTCCTATAATAGCATGGGTTCTTTCATGGCTAATGGGAGGGTACCAATAATTTTCTCCTGATGCTTTGTTGTTAAGTTTGTTTAGATTAATAGAGAATTCTTTTGTTAATAAGAATTATTTTTATAACTAATGATCTTTGTTATAGTGAATTTTATTTTAGTTGACCAATGTCTTGTAGAATGATGGATCTTCATAGGGTCAATGAGCAGATATTGACACTTCCTTCTTCATTTGCAGGTCAACAGACTTGTTTAGATTTTAGAAAAGAAAATTTGTCAATAGGAATTCATTATATGTAAAAAAAAGCTTAGCCACACCAAATTTCATTTTTGTTGATCATTATCTTCTAGTAGTGTAGATCTTCTCAAGGCCAATGGGGAATACCTACACTTCTATCTTGATGTACTGGTAATTGAACTTGTTAAGATTTTGGAAGAAAATATTTGGTTGATAGGGTTTATTTTATGTAAAGGATGAGCTCAATTACACCAAATTGTTGATTAGTTGATCATTGTCCTCTTCTAGGATCTCTTGGAGGTCCAATTCTTCCATCTTTGATCAGATGGATGTTTGGTTAATTACTCCCCTCTTGTTGCATTAGAAGAGATTTGGCCAAATAGAGGGTTGCGAGTTCCCAACAGAGGGGACCTTGGAGAATTGCGTTGTTGCAATGTGTTGATGTGGTCAGGAGGTGGCCACGTTAGATTAAATTTTATTTTTAAAAATTTTCTTTCGATTTCAAGACCAACTTTTTTTTTAAAATTAAGAAAACTTATGATGGCTGAGTGTTGTCAGCTGTGCCCTCATTGCTGGGGAACAATAGTGGGGAACCTACCTGAAACAACCTTCTTTTTGGCCAGATCTCTTCTGATGCTTGGAACCTCTCGACGCCAAGAAAAGGATTGATAACTCGCCACCTTGATGTGCTACTTATTGGACTTTCCTAGATTATAAGAAGAAAAGAAATTTGGATACATTTGAAATTGCTAAGGTTGTTCCATTGAGATATAATCACTTCCTTCTTGTTGTTGTTTACCTCTTGGTGCTAAGAGGAGCCCTTTAGCCGTGAGAAAAAAAAATGAAATTTTTTTTTTTCCTATAACTAGGGGGCTCCTCTTGGCACCGAGAGGTAAACAACAACAAGAGGTGAGTGACTATAAAAATCAAATTCTTTATGAAACAATCTCAATCAAATTCAAATGAACCACCTATTTTTCTTCTTCTTAAAATCTAATGAAGTCTAATAAGTAGCACATTAAGGTTGTTCAAGGGATCACAGTAATAGGTCCATAGTAATACGTACTAAAATTTACCAAAAAACATAAATTTAGACCAAAAATTCTAGATGGAATCTCTTAAAAATTATACGCTCACAAGCTCACAAAATAGCAACCTTGGGAATCAAGGATGGAATGTTTAAGTTGCATTATATGAGCATACAATGTTTAACCAAAAATTCTTAATGTTTGCTCTATTCTATGCCTTGATGAGATTCATGTGGTATAACATTGTTAATACATGGCAAAGTTTTTATTTTATTTTTATTTTTTAAAAGAAACGGAGACCATTAAAAAGAAAGAGAATAATCAGTCTGGAGTGCACGGACGATGCAACCTTGAGGGGAGACCAAGGGAAAGGTGCCACTTAGGCTTGTGAAGAGTGCCAATGTAGAAAATACATGACAAAGTTATTAAAAGGTACTTTAACACTTGAGACAAAAAATTCAACTTGAAATCTAAACCAGAACACTTGTATTGGTCAATTTAGAGCAATTCTAAACTTGTGATCAATGAGAGTGCTCACAAATTTAGATTTTCTTGTTTTAACTTTGAATATTTAAATCTCACATGGATATCAACATAATTAAATGCAATATAATTTTTCAGTCCCTTTATGAGCCATCAAACTTCACATGTTGAATTTATGTTTTTTTCACATATATAATGTATTTTGAATCCATAAATGGTTAATTCTACAATTATAAAAATCCAATTGAATTCTTCATATTTGACAAGCAAATTAAGAATCAATAATACTATCTATGTATCATATTCTATATTTAGAATTTGATACAATAACCATCATAGAATTCCTAAGACCACTTATTGTCAATATTTTTTCAGTTTTTTTCACTTAATCAAAAAATATTAAAAAATGTCTTTATACCATTTCCAAATATCATTGGAAATAATATTCAAGTTACATAACATTAGTATACATTATTTTTACTTAATTTTAGTGTTAAAATAATGTTAAATGGCTTTTATTTTGGTGCAAAATGTTTACAAATATTCATGGGTAGGAAAATGATGTAACTATTATGCCAATTTAGTAATCTTTTGACATAGGCCCAATGATATTTTGCAATGTGCATATCATTAATTGAAGGAATACAAGAAACTAGTCAATTAACACTAAAATTATAAATATTCAATGGGTAGGTTCTTGTGTGATGATGTAGAAATAGGAATAGAGACTCAAATTACAATTGCAATAAAGTTTTGAATTAAAAAAATTCAAGGGTTTTTCAACATGACAAGTTAATGAAACAAATACAAAAAATATCATCTCTATATCATTTAATATAAAGAAGTTGGCCTTGTTCAAATGAAAAAATAGAAGTCAATGTAATGAATAATAACATGATAAGGTAGTAGCAATCCATTTTGGGTGTTCATTATGTCACTTTTAAAAAAAATATCAAGAGCATTTCAACGCAATTGGGACTACACACCTCAACATCACTAGCATGTGAGTCTAGAAATGAGAGCCTATGAGCCTTGAGCCTAGATGTAAGTAGATATTCTACAACTATTGAAGGTGTTTATAATATGAGTGTCCTATAACCATGTAAGGTGCTTGTAACATAGGTACCTACAATATAAATATACTATAACCATGGTAGGTGCCTATAACATAGGTATCTAAAACATAAACACCCATAATATAATTTGGCACTTATTATATAAACATCCTATAACAATGGAAGGTGCTTATAACATAGGTACCTACAACATAAACATCCTATAACTATGGAAGGTACCTATAATATAGATATGAAGAATATAGGAGTCTACTCTCCTAAGCTCATGGGCTCAAGATCCTAGGCTCACATGCTAGCAACTATGCTATGCGCCTCATTCCATTGAAGAAAAATGAAAGGCATTAGATGAAATTCACCTAGTCAACAAGCTTGTGAGTTCCCATGAGTTCTCAAACTGTAGGAACTTGGCCACAATAATAAGTTGACGTGGCTAGGTGATGGACATGTTCGATAATAATAAAAAATTATTTTTTAAATGTTATTTTTGAAAAAAATTCATTTCAATTTTTTTTAATTTCAAAATCTTAATAAGTTTTTAATAATTTTCAATTTTGGCTAGTAGTGATTGGTTCCCAATACAGGGAATGAGTTTGAAAAGGTCTTCTAATGAAGTTGAATTTCATCTAATGCCACTTTAGAATCAAATTGAAGAAAATTCAAACATGAGTATATTCACTTTGTACATGGATTATAAAAATTCGAAACCAATTACTAATGAAATAGCATAAAGACTTCATGAGCTCAAGATTGTATTAAAAAAAAATCTAGATTTTCTTTAAGAATAGTCCTAAAATAATTCTAAAGGTATTGAAGGAAGCCTTCAAGAATACTACGGCATTGGAATTTGACACAAACTTTGGTAATATGCCCTTAACCCTTCAAAGCCATGAATTTCTTTCATTTTGTAGGATCATTCAATAAATAAAATCATTCTATATTTTTGGATATTAAGGTTAATATCTAAATAAAACAAATTTTAAGCTAATTTTCTTCAAAATTGATTAAATGATTGAGTTCTTCATTTATTCATGAAGAAATAGTTTTCTTTGCTCCTCCATTGTTTTCTTGTTGTGAATGACCAAAGTTGTTAACCCCTATAGTCCCAAGGCCTTTCTTCCATCAAAAAACACTCAAAATTGTCATTTCTATTGCAAAGAGCAAAAAGCTAAAATTTTTTTTACATATATAATTGTAGAATGTTACTATGACTAATATAAGAATGTGTGAAAGAAATTTCAGAAATTTTGATTGTGTAGATTGCAAGATATTTGCATTTTAAAGTGAAGAAAATAAATTTTTGCACCTAGCTTGACTAGATGTTTGACTTTGAATCTTCTTAGCTTAAAATGTTTGCACTACTGGTTTTGAATTTCTAAATTTTTAATTTTGGAGAATTGAGTTGAAAGTCTAGGAATTTTTTTAAATCACAAATTTCACTCATTAAAAAAATTGTTAAGTAGAAGTTTGTTTAATATTGAAGGAAAACTAAATAATTCATTACTCTGAGATGGAATTAAAACACCTAATCTCAACAATGAGATTGTTCTAGCAAGAGATCTTCACCTTGTGAAACTTTGTTTTTTGAAAAATTGTAAAAATTGAATTCAAGAATGAATCATACAAATTATTTTTTCAAGACTATGCTCTAATTGCCTAGCAAACAAGATTGTTCATAACTTTCACATTACTAATCATATTAGAATACACCCAAGCTTCCCATGTAGATAAAAATACAAACTTTAAAAAAAGAACTTTGGAAAATTTGAATTTGAATTTGAATTTCTATTTTTTCTTGTTGAACTTATTGTGCCACAACTTTTAATCATGAGCATGGATTGAAATAAAAATTATATTATTTGGATGCTAATGTATTTTCCTATCTTCAAAATAAAAAGGAAATCACAACAAATGTTCAAATTGTAGGAGCTTGCCCCATATCCATTTTGTCCCTCAAAGGGACATTGGGACTTTTGGGGTTAAGTTGGGCTAGACACCCCAAATAACAAACTTATCCCATCAATTGGCACCTCTTCTATTCATTGTGGTGAATGACATGTTGACTTTTTGACATGGTAATTCATGCATATATAGATGTAGGATATGAATTGCATACAAATAGGGGTACCAACTTGTTGGTGTATAGGTGCACACTTTGTATTTCTTTGTTTGTTCCCATACTTCCCATCTGTTGGCATCAACTTTGTTGGAGCTCACGTACCTCATGGCTATATGACATCATTCTTCCCTACTATCCATTGGCATCCACGTTTATTTGTTGGCGCCCACATTCTATCTGTGCCACCCACGTTCTAGCTGTTGGCACCCACACTCCATCTGTGGCACTCAACTTCTATCTGTTGTCATCCACCTTCTATCCATTGGCATCTACCTTCTATCCATTGGCACTCCTACTGTTCGTTGCTATCAAGTTGGTACCACCTTTTATATGTTGAAGCCTACGTATGTCCCTATCTAGTCATGTCTACCTTCTACATGTTGGAGCCCATTTCTTATATTTGTTGGTGCCCATTGTTCTTCACTTAATATCAATTGGTGAAATTTGGAATGCAATGTGCAATAATAATTGTGATTTACTCAAAACTGCATAATTTTTGTCTTTCACCTAGCTTCTGAAGTGGTTTATTTTCATTGTTTAATGTCTACATTTGAGTTTTCTTGTACTTCTTCAAAGTACATGGGACATGCTTCTAATGATTGTAATTTCAAGTTCTAATCATAAACTAGTAAAAAGTTAGAAATATATTTGGAGGGCTAAAATACCGCTTCCATTGTGGATGCCCTAAGATACTTTTAAGATCACTTGGACACTGTTTACCGTAGGTGTATTTTAACTTCGGTAACTTATATAAGTTAAATGGGATTGATCCAAAGAGTGACGAAGAAGCTGCGCATGGATTCCAGTGACGTCATATATCATTTTTTAATTTTTATTAATAATAAAAAAGTTCTTTTTCGCGCGTTGCTTTGTTTGGCTCTAGGTCTCCAATCACTACGCCAGTCCGGCGGAGTTTCGGGATATAGTATCCACGTGGAAAATTTTCGTTCGTTGAAATCAAAGAATGCCATGTCGGATCTTCAGGGGGTGAAGACCAGTAACAGACGACTAGCTGCATTGCCTCTCCCCAGACTAAGGATTAGGGTTTGGCGCTCCGTCGTCTCTCTCGCCCTTGCATTTTGCGGTGTCCCAAACTGTCGATTCGGTGCATTTGATCGGAGTTTCCCTCTCGGTCATTCTCGAAGGCGCTTCCATCTCGTCGAGTGTCGTTCGAGAAACGTTTTTTGGAGCGTTTTGGGGAAATTCCGAGTTCGTTTGAGCTCTTTTTCTTGACGACTTTCGAGGTCGCAATTCGGGAGGAGGAGTTTCGTAGTTCCCGTTCCGGTGAGCCAGAATTCCGTCACTTTGAAGTAGAAAACCTTTCTTTCATGCAGATTTTGCGTTGGAAGTGAGCTCTGGGGGCATTCGACTCTGGCCTCGTGGAGTCCATGTAAAAGCTATGATGGGACGATCTGCATTATGTGTGTATAGGCAAGGTTTGGGGCAGGAGCGAAATCTGATTTAACGTAGTGCCTGATCTTTTCGAAGGCATTTGTCGAGTGCCTCCTTATTCGATTGGAGAGCTTGGACGCCCTTCAAGGGTTTTTCTAGGCCTCTGCTTGGGATCAACTGTAGGCGTATTCTCAGTTGTAATTCGCAGATTTCTCTTTTCAATGGCAATTGTTGGAGTTGCAGTGGGAATGAAAGGCAGGATCACCTCCGGTTTGGAACGAGAGTTTAGGTTTCTAGGTTAAGATTAGGGGTCGGAGATTGCGAATAGGTCTTCCGAGTGTTAGATGTTCTCTTTGGTCTAGCACTATACCTCACTTTGTTACCGGTATGTCCGGATTACGATCCTCGGGTTAACATTGGAGATTCTGATTGAGCGAAATTTACGGTAGGGGTTTAGTTGTCTGTGAATAGTGTTCTTCGGAAATTCTTGTACAAGGCTGATTAGGTACTTGAGAGACTACCAAATTTTCTCTCGTTCCCTTTTTTCTGTATGTCTGTCACATGCATGGCCCCTGAACAATTATACGAGCGAGTTGCTTGTTTTCGCCAATGCGGTCGTATGCATTATTGCGCAATCAATGGGCACGTTCGAATGTCGAAGGTTGGAGATATGCGCAAAGTAGCTGAGCTAGTACTGAATTTCGCTGAGCCGAGTATTCTTCCAATACTGAATTTGGGGGACGAGAGGTTATTAAGTTTGTGAATTGAATCTTTTCTCTTCTCTTTCATGTCCAAAGTTCTTTGAGATAGCATGTGCTGTACTGTAATGTACACGCAGTTTTGATTCTTTGGCTTGGTTATGGTTAATTACTAATACCCGCTCTCTCGCAGTGAGAAGCGCCCGGACTGGATTCTCTAACGCGAATACCTTAAAGCACATGGGTTGGCGTCCCGTCTTTGGGGATGAATGGGATAGTTCCCCCTGAATGCGAAAGGAGATATGTGTAGGAGGTATGAGACTGTGATGAGGCTTCCCTGAGTAAGAGGCCTTGGTCCGGTCCATCACCCTCCAGGTACGGCCAATGAGTATGCGATGACTGGAAACCTTGTCGAAACCAGACAGGGAGTCGAAGCAATGGCCAGCTTCGGCGTGAAGCCTTCCTCTCCCTTGGAAGAGAATGAAGGTGAACGTACTGAGAGTCCAAAGCATCAGAAGAAACTTCCCGAGAACGGAGTGACGGAAGGTGTAGATTCGGGGAACAATACTCCAAAACTAGAGCCTAGTGGGGAAGGTGAGAATAGTAGTCGAACCTCTTCTCAAGGTCAGGAAGGAAAACGAGTTAGTCGGCGTAAAAGTGAAGCACAGGGCCTTCTTGAAAGCATGGATGGTCCGCAGCGACTGCTGTTACAGAGGTCGGCTAAAAGCAGAGGAGATTCGGGGATGAGACCAACGGATGTGGAGATTAACGAAAACGAAGGAGTGGTGGAAAGTTCAATGTTCAAGCAGGTCAAGTTTGAAAACGGCACTGCAATGGCCCAATCTGGTTCGTCTCACGACAAAATCTCAGGATGCAATCAAATGAGTTTGTGCACTTTTAGTGTATGCAAAGCCAATGAATAATTAACTGTTTTTCTAGATAGAAGAAATTTCCTGCTTGCCAGAGACTCTGATGAGTTCTGTCTAGGTCACACTACAGTGTTTGTGTACTATCTTGGCGGTAACGCAAATCCCATGAAGCTTGATGTGCTACGCTAGTGTAAGAGCTCAACGTATTAAGGCCGCGCAAACTCGCTCCTTAAAGACGCTGACAGAGCTGCGTGGTTCCAGTAATACATATGACTGAGAGGGTTGTGTTGGGCGTTGCAGGGTTAACTGATGCTGATGACCAAGCTGAGGCAGCTCGTGCACTTGCAGCTGTTATGGAAGTATATGGGAACCAAAAGGAAGTTGTAGGTCTGGCAGCTGATTTTCCAGGGGCGATAGGGATGGGCAACAAGAACCCATGCCGCATTTGTGAGAAACCTGAAACCGCGAAGCACACAATTGTGTGCGATAAGTGTCAGCATAGTTATCACCTAAATTGTGTTAATCTCAAACCTAAGCGAGCCTTAGATATAGAGAACGAGCACTGGCAGTGTGAATCCTGTGGACCGGAAGTTGGGTGGCAGTATTGGCCACTTGGAAGGATTACTCCACAGCATGACCGGAAGCAGGCAGATTCTAAACAGGATGAATCGACGCCACACGTTACCACTATCCAACATCATGCAGTATTATTACCGGATACTGATGCGGCTGTTGAGGATGGTAGCACGAGAACACACCTAGTGGCAATACCTGCCTCACGCAAAGTTGAGGAGTACGAAAGGCCTCGTGCTTCGGGAAGCTTATGGCTGAGAACGAGAGACCAGGAGGTTGTTGTTTCTCTTCCGGGGGGGAATGCTATCTTAGCGAAAAGAGGACCAGGGCGACCGAAGAAGGATCCAAATGCGGTACAAGAGAAGAAAGGGCTAGGACGAAACAAATCCTTGACAGAAAGTACGACACAAAATACTATGTCGGACTTGGGCGTCCGGGGTATTGTTTCTAGTCGAGAGCAACCCTCTATGATCTTGGGGTAGCATATCTTTCCCTCTTGATTTGCATGTTATTGGCTGTTTGTGTTACGTGGTTTGTCAGCATGTAGTTTGAATCCTATGCAAGCAGCTGGGTGCCTTCAACTCGCTGAGTGAATAGTGAAAATGGACCTCGTCATGCTGTCTTTTTTAGGTGTGAAGCCTGTACAATAACTGCTCTGTTGTTTCATGAGTTTACTTGGCAGCCTGCTCCATGATTGCATTTTGTTTCCTCTTCAACGTTATTCCCTTTTGGAGCATTGGGTGGCATGCAACTAAGAAACGGTGATGTGTTTGTTTAATACAGGAATAGTGCATTACAGCCATCAGCGCTGACCCCAGTCATGTCCCCTCAATTTCCCTTCGTAGGTGTCACTGACAGACTGACCACAGCAAACGAGACGGAGATTCAAGGAGGCCCAGCCATTGCTCCTTTGGTTGATGATGGATTTCACAGTGATGAAAAGCATGCCAATGATCCAGAGGGTATGCTTGAGGATTTGCGTCAGTTTATAGCAAGCATGAATGGAAGACTTGAAAAAGGATGGGAAGTCATCAGAAAGAGAAGACCTAGCAACCCTCAAGTCTTTGAAAAAATCTTTATTTCGCCAGACAAACAGAAATTTAGATCACGACTTGCTGTTGCCAGATTTTTGGGGGTCTCAGATAGAACTAAGAGAGAATTGAGGACAAGTCTACATCCTGCTGCTCAAAGGGTACGTTCCCGTTATGCCTAAGTCAACAGCATATTCCTGTATTTATACTGCCGATATGATGCGTGTGGTTGTATCTGTGTTCTGTTTTTCATTTTGAACGCATTTTTGGAATGCCATCTTAACCTTCAATATTATGTAATCTAGATTTTTTCGCATTAGCTGCAATTTGATGATCGTTTTTTAAGACTGTCAGAGTGATCTGACTACTTACTGCTGTGTATTACCGCCATGTTCCTTCCAGTCGGAGACTCCAATACCTTCTGAAAATTTATTACTTCAAGGCTTTAAATCTAGCACAGAGATGCAACTAGGTACGAGGTCTGCTGAGCCTCAAGAGGTATTTGCGACTCAGATTGAGGAGAAAATTCCGGTTGTTCTCAAAGAAAGTCGTTCGCTTCCGCCCGCTGGTGAACTTCTGAAGAGAAGACTTCCTGTAGAGCTTGTGGGAGACACCATTCAGGTGACCTACAGCTCACCTTTTCCTTGTGCCTTTTTACTGCGCAGCTAATTGTTTAGTGATTCTTTCATTTAGGTACTACTTTAAATAGTGCGTGTAATCTCAAACTTATTGTCCGTTTGTTTATGGTCGGTTAATTGCTTATCAGGAAGAATATCCTAACCTTCTGCCAGTTCATTCACTTATAAAGCATTATCTTTAGTGATTGTTGTGTATGTTCTGTGGCAGGTTTGGGAGTTTCTATGCCGTTTCTCCGATATCCTTGAATTGAAGTCTCCGCTGACCTATGAAGAATTGGAAATAGGGTTAGTCAACTTGGGGCCACCAGCAGCAGAAGATTGTCCTTGCGAGCCAGCCGTTGAAGCAACTGTCGCCTCTCTTGAAATAGCCAATGGATTGGAACAGCATACGTCTACAAATTTGGAAGCTGGGGGTTTGCCACAGAGCACGACTGTACCTGAGATTGGGGATCTGACACCTGGTCCTATTGAATTACAGGGAGATGAGGTGTCTGCAATGTTTAGGGCAGTGGCATCCTCAGATGGCACATTCAATGAAAACTTTGTCATGATTTCCAGGACACACATAACACTTCTAAAGTTACTGCTTACTGATCTGCAAGTTCGAGTAATTGGTATTCCAATTGTGAGCAAGCCTGAAGAGCCAAAGAAGAAAGGCCCCAAACCTCAAGCAGCCACTGCTGAGTATTTAAGTGACTTGCCCATGAATGAGGTGACTTGGCCCGAAGTAATGCGACGGTATTTGATAACCCTTATTGAGGCTGAGAAGTACGGGGATCTGACAGAGTTGAGACCCGATGAACGTAGATGGTTGTTAAGATGCCTTCAAGGTGATGGGGGTATTCCAAGCGGTGCACTCTATACAGTTGTGGGTGTCGAGAGTGATGCACAGGTAGGTGACGAATGCCACTCATAGTTTTTTTGGAATATCTTTACAGTGCTACAAGTATTTTAGCTTGGAGCTTCCGCACTCCAATCTGATTGTTTGAATATTCTGGTAGTAATTCTTAACATTATAGGGGGTTTAGTTTTTAAGACGGGTTCATAACTTGCACATACAATCACAGTGCTTGTTTGCATGTTTATATCCAGTTTTCTTTTTCTGGCATGCCAGGATTTTCCTGTGTTTCTGTCAACGATCTTGATTTTGGGACACTCTGAATCACAGCAGTAGGGTTCACTGCGCAGGTTGAAGTGAATTGATTTTGTGCATCTTGTGCATCTTGTTTTCTTTCCTTAAGTGTACCTGATAATATGTATTATTTCAGGTTCTAGCAGAGACGGAGAAGGAATTGAGCATTCGGTTACAAAAGGCAAATCAAATGAAGGAGGAAGCAGGTCCAGTGGACGAATCTGACACGCTCCCTGAATGGGTGGAAGTATTGAGACCTATAGCCAAAATGGCCACAAATGTGGGTTCTCGGATTAGGATAAAAGTGAAAGAAGCCCTGGAGTTGGACCCTCCTGAGTGGGCTAGAGAGCTTTTAGAGTGGTCAATAAGTAAATTGGTCTTCAAAAGCAACGCGTCTGGTCCAACCAAGGTATGTACTGGGGTCAACGGCGTTTAGGAGTTGACTATCTACTAACTCACTGTGGAGTCTTAATGCATAAATTCGTAGTCCTTCACTGTATCTGATATACTATCTGTCCCATCAACATTTTGAAAGGCAAGCTCGAAATTAACATATTTGTTTGAAGTATGGCAGACCTCATCCGTTCAATCCCGAGTCTTTTCTGTATATTGACAAGATTCATTGTAATTTTACAGAAAGCTGTAGTGGAGGTCTTGAATCATTTCGATGTTTCTCCTGCCTGTGAATCCCCGACTCAGAAGACGAAACCAAGAAAGACAGTGCCGTCCGTTGATCAGCTCATGCAGCGATGCCGGGTTGTTTTGCGGACAGTCGCAGATGCTGACAAGACTGATACTTTTTCGATACTCATAGACGGTCCAGAAGGTCATGGTTCAAGAAGGCTGCGGGGTATGGTGGCACGCCCACTTGATTTTCGAACTATTGATGCTCGTCTTGCTGCGGGAGCTTATGGGGGGTCTGTTGATGCGTTTGCAGAGGATGTGAGACAGGTGTGCCTCTAATTCTCATCCTCATAATTTCCGATAGCAGATATTGAAATTCGTGACAATCTAGTGATGTACTCTACACTTCGATATTTTTTCTAGGATATTCTAAGATCTATCACCATGGAACGTACCTCTTTGGGAATATGCAATGCTTATGACTCATGCATTTCTCCAAATTGGCAGATATGGAGGAACGTAGAGTCACTGCAGAAGGGGGGCGAAGTGATGGAATTGGCATCCCAACTATCTCAACTCTTTGAGGATCTTCTGCAGAAGCAGGTACACTGCCATGCTACTCTCTGGTTCAAGGGAGTGTAGTTCAGTACTTATCACGTGGTATAACTGCAGATATTTTCTTTGCTGTATTATTCTTACACGATGCTCAATGACGAAATTTTAATGATGTGCAGGTCATAAACTTTATGAGTGGCGTTCCAGAAGTGAAAGCAAAGGAGCCCAAGGTTGCCGTAGCCCATGTTTCGGAGGAAGGTGCAGTGCCTATCGACGCTCCTCTTACTAGATCGGCTACAGCTGAGAAGCCTGAGGATAAGCTTCAGACGGCTCCTTGGCAAGACAATGATACTTGCAGAGTGTGTGGGGTCGACGAGGACTATGAAAGCATTATGTTGTGTGATAGATGTGATGCAGAATACCATACATATTGTCTGAATCCGCCTCTTGACAATGTTCCGGAAGGCAATTGGTTCTGCCCAGAATGCCTAGCCCTCGACAAAGGTTTCCCGGATAGACCCTCTGGGAAGGACGTGGAGGGGGTTGAACCTGAATCTCTTGAAGGCGAGGAAGAGCAGTTTCCTGGAGACCGAAGTATGAATGATTCAGTGCAAAGAAAAGAAATGATTGAAGCGCTGGGAGAGAGCTCTGCACAGTGCCTCTTGAAGCAAATTGAGTCAAAAGAATATTGGCAGCTGGGACTTTCAGAAGTGAGTAACGCTTCTTATTGTAACTTCCTTTTTGTAACATGGTAATCCTCTTGCTATATGTATTGCTTGCATATTGGATTGTAAATCGTTTGGTATCAAGACATATCTATCTGTTACGTAATTTGTATTAACTGGTGGACACACTGTGCAGAGGGTTCACATCTTGAAATTCCTATGCAATGAGTCACTGAAAACCACCCAAGTTCGTACCCACCTGGAGAAGACCTTGGATCTAGCTTCTGATCTTCAGCAGCAACTTAGTGCTTTACATGCACAACGGCAAGAGGCTGATGTTGAAGACCAGGGAAGACAAAGGAAGGAGGCATTTGAAGGCTTGAAGACGCGGTCACAAATTGCGAAAGGTACTGAATTAAGCAGTGTGGATACCTTGCCCAGCAGGTTAAGACACCATTCTACGGGCGTTTTGGGTGCTCAAGATATTAGGGTTGGTTTTCCACGGATTTTGAATTTTGATGCTGATGGTAAAGACCACGAGCATTCAACTGAGATCTTCAACACATTTAAAGGATCCCCTGACTCTTTAAAGGAGGGTATCCACGACGTTGGAACTGTTAACAATGATTTCCATGAGGAAGAAGAGTCGAAGAAGAGAGGTAGCGATGAAGTGCTTGAGTGTGAGGCGAAGCGTGCAAAACTTCAAGAGTCCAGTAAAGGTGGTGAACCTCAGGTGGAGGGCACGAAGGTTACTTCCACTTGGGAGCAAACAGAAAAAATTGGCAGTGGTAACATGCTTTTTGCAAGTGAGCTCCCCAAAGGGCTGACGGTAGCAGAAGTGGTTGGAAGTGAAAGCCCAGGTGAGTGAATTGTGTAGAGCTGGCCACTCCTTTCTGACGTTCTTGCTGCCGTGCGCTATGGATGACTCTGCCAAATTCTTTGTAGGGATCATCTTTCTGAATGCTTATATGCACACCAGCTTCGTTGGATTTGCAGGTGCAATAATCAATTTTCTGAATTGTGGCCTTCTAAAAAGTTGTAGGTTTGAAGAACATTTCTGTTAATGAAGACGCAGGAGCCTTAGGAGCTGAATCGGAAAGGAAGGTGTCACTTCGATCAGTTGGCTTAAGTTCTGAAAATCCCGGCTCGTCCGGCGCTAATGCTAAGATAGGAGTAGCTGCAGCCGGTCTTCCACCACGGACACCTAAACGGAAGATTGAATCTACTTCGAGTTCCGAGACTCTTAAGAAATCGAGGACTGATGGTACTGGCCAAGTTGCTCCCGCGCTTGGTGAAGTCATTGACGATCCGCATAGAGGCGAAGCTCTCTCTGACCCCAGGAGCAAGGGGCCAGCGATGATTCGTACTGGAAGTATGAACCCTAGCCCCGAAAGTGAACTCTCAAAGTTGGATGCAGAAATTTTGGAGCTAGAGCTGAAGCTGTACCACACGACTTTGCGGCGTGATCATCTAGGCACTGACGATATCGGTAGGAATTATTGGGCACTTTCAGGATCGAATCAGACTCCTATGCTTGTGGTTTCAGAATGTGATGTGATTGGTAGTGCTGATTTCGAAGGGGCCGAGGAAAGCCATTTCTTATACATGGAGCAAATTAGCACCGCAAAGCCTGATGGAGAGATCTTACACAGTGGTAAGCCTCTTGATTTATTTCCTTGTTATTTGCTTAAAGTAGCATACCCTAGGCACTACGTCAATATTTTTTTAAATAGTCCATTCAGAGTTAGAGTCTCTAACTGTACTTTGTTTAGAGTATCGTGAAGTAAGATCGTACATACCTGACGCTTGCGGACTAGTTTTTGATGCAATAGATTTGATGACAATTTATCTTATCGTGTTTGCAGATCATTCTGTGGACAAAACTAAGGAGGCAAAGACACGTTGGTGGGCATATAATAACGAATCTGCTATTGATTCTCTAGTGGCTTGGTTGAATCCGAGACTCAAAGCGGAGCGAGCTCTCAAAACTTCCATCTTCCATTGGCGGGAGACTGTGCTTGCAAAGTTTCATGATATTCTTCATGATTCGAATCTAGAAAAATTGAATAGAAGCTCTTCAGGAAATGGTACAGTTGAATCCTTGAAGAAGGAACGGGGTTCGAAGAGGTTCCCTACTTTAAAAGCAACCTCTATTCTTCACACGAGGTATGGATCGTCCAGTTTCTCGGATAGAGCGGTGTTCAAGAAGTCAGCGATGCCAATGGAGGGAAGAGTAATTCGGTGCAGCTGCCTCGAGCCTCTGTGGAAGTACAAGTGGCACTGTCAAGCGTGCCATGAGACTTACGAATCTTCTGCAGAACTTGAAAGTCACAAGGCTGCTTGTCCTGACTCGGTTGCTCCTCATTCGTCAGTCAAGAAGCAGAAAGTAAGCATAAAGGTGAAGAATAACCTCACGCCTGTGAAAGGAAAGAAGAAAAGCAAGTCTTTAACCCCAAAGAAGGAAGGGACGAGACGAGGATTAGAAGGAGAGGACACTGGCGTGGATGCTTGTGAAGAAAATTCATGGATGCCGGAGGAATCTACAGAGCCTCCAACACTTCAGAAGCCTCCAACTCTACAGAGACCCTCAACTAGAAGCAAAAGACAAGCAACTTCTCATCTGTATAATCCAGATGATGGTTTGGGTGACGACCCATATGCCTTCGGCGATTTTGTTGTGCCGGAAGAGCCTGTAGAAGATGCTTTCTTTCTTTCTGACTTTCAAGATGGCAATCCAGGCATGGGTGGTGATGTAGAACCCGAGGACTTTCGTTTGGGCTTCGGATCCTATTCATCGCTCCTTCAAGATGACGAATGGGAGGCAAATTTGCGCCCTGAGAGGTCAGAGCTGAAACGGAAGAAACAAGGGTCTGGAAAGAAGTCCTTTAAGCAGCCTCCCACCCAGGGAGCCAGTGAATTGGCGCTGGCCAACTTCGACTATGCTTCGTTGCCGATGACGTTTCTTACGCCTGACTCAACTCGGGACAGAATAAACCAGATTGGGTGTATAGCAAATCAGGGCCCTACTTTTGCTCCGGCTCTGTTTATCTCACCCGCATTTGACCCCTCTTTGAAGATGCACCCTTATCCAAATGAGAGTCCCACAGATGCCGTGGAGTTTCCGGGCTCATCTTCTCAGAATGGAAGCCCCATTGGGGAATTTCACGCCAAGGATTCTGTTGAGGGAGGCTTGGATGCTGTGTCTTGGTACGACCCCCATACCTCAGGAGAGGTTCCTCCTGACGTCGCTTTTGTGCCAGACACTGAACCTGTACTGCAACCAGTGTTTGAGTGGGGTGAATTAGTAGGGTTGCCAAAAATGGAATATGCGGAGGAGCACGCGCTTCTCGAGGACGCTGTCAATGTAAAGATTGAAGTGGAAGGCCCTGCAAATGATGTGGGCGCTGTCAATGCCAGTGGGGAAGTGAAAGTCCCTTCAAATGATGTGGGCGCTGTCAATGCCGGTGGGGGAGTGGAAGGCCCTTCAGATGATGGGAGTGCTCTTAATTCCAACAGGGGCGTAGATAACTCTTTGAGTAATAATCCGCAAGTAACATGTACCCTTAACGCTTCCGTAGAAGAAGAACCTGTCTTCTCCGTTGATGAGCTACGACCAACATCTGATTTGGAGCCACTCCTAGATTTGACTCCCGAAGCACTGCCTTCTCAGAACTTGGACGTGCAACCCGAGAGCGTTGCAGTAGCTGAAGTAACAGCGGTTGTTCCAAGCTTTGTTCCGAGCATGAAGAAACAATCCAAGAAATTCGCAGCACCAGAATCTTCACTACGTCCATTGGTTGGAGAAGAATTCGGAGTTTTGACTGGCTTGAAGATGAGGTTGTTGGATATGGAGGCAGCCTTAGGGTCCGATGCCCTTGTACCTCCAAAATCTGCACCTGCTAGACGACGAGCATGGCGCTCCCTCGTTAAGTCTGCTCATTGCATTTATGAGGTATTATTTTATTCATCCACCACCCTGTGATATTTGTGATGTTCTTGTGGCTTCCTCTTTTCTGTGGCTAGTTTGTACTGAAGGTCCCAGAGGAGAAGACCGAGCGTACTAGGAGGTTTTTTTCTTTCAGGCCAGACCCTCCTAAATCATAACCCTTATGGACTGGGGTGAGTGATAAGTGTAGAATGGCTGGTAGGTCATAGAAGCTGTCCTGCTGAGGGTCTAATAAGAAATTTGCGAGAAAGGGTTACCCTATGGATTGATCTCATTGACCTTTTTGGTTCTTAAAGATAGAATACTAGTGTAACCTATTGAACGCCGCGCCACTGGTCCTCCATACTGCTTTTGTCCCATTTTTGTGATCCTACAGAGCTTAGAACCGTGGGTTTTGTTTGTTCTTTGCAGATGACCAAAGCTGTCATTATTCTTGAGCAAATGGTACGAGCAGACTGCCTGAAGAGAACCTGGTGTCATTGGTCATCCCTCTCATCAGCTGCGAGATCTGCAACGCTTTCGACCGTGGCTTTCAGGATTTTTTGTTTGGATGATGCCATTACGTACAAGAAGGACAAACTGATTATCGAGGAAGTGCTAAGGCCCAGCACGTTAAAGAAGTCTCAGCAGCAAAAGAAGAAGATTCAAGTGCCGGTGCCATTGCCCTCCAAAAAGAAGAAAGCTAACAAAGCCAGCTGAGTACGTACGACTTGCTGTTAGGGAATTTTTTTCTTGTGTTCCATTTGCGGAGACATCATCTCCGGCGTTCGACTCTGCAGTTCCATTTCTTGGTCTGACCCAACATTGGAAGACTTCTTTGTGGAGTTCTTAGTTTGTAAATACAACCACCATGACATTCCAGTGACATCATCATCAATTTTTTGCAATGAAAGCTGACTGTTCAGCAATTCTTACTGTCTACACAGTTCTACACAGTTCTAGGGGTGCTTTGGGGCTGCTGTTGGAAAGCTCTATCAGTGATAGCCACAAGACCAGATGTACTGAAGTTAAAAAAAGTCGCTTGCATCAGAGTGACTCAAAATCGATTAATGCACATGGTATGTCTGTACCCTTTTGGGCCCGATTTTGCTCCATTTTGAACCACCTTAACAGGAGGCCTGATTACTTGAGAGTGTTATGTTTTTTACATGCATCCGACAGTGCATTTCTATGAGTCTACCTTACTTTTCTTTCATTTGACTGCCTGCTGTTCCTACGAAGAAAACTGTGTTCGGGTTCAAATGGGAAGCCAACCGCGGCGTCGCAATCGCCACCGAGGGGCTTCTTCTTTCCAACGTCAACGCCGTCCCTTCCCTGATATCCCAATCCCCGTTGCCCGCCACCCGACCGCCACTCAAACGCATGCACCAAGCTCGCCACCTGCAACTGCACCGCAATCGCCTAAGTGCCAACCCAGGATCCAAACGGCAGAAACTTGAAGTTTTTTTGGATGTCAAAACTCAATCTGCAAGTTGCACAAGAAGGTTGAGGATGGGGAGTTGATAGGAAGAAATGAAGAAGAGATGCCGAAATTTAAGAAGATGCTCAAAGTTGTGCCCTACTAGAAGATTTTTGTGGAAACCCAGTTTTCAAGATTGTTGCATCCACCTTCACAATTCTTTAGTCCTAATCTTTTAATGTGAAAAAATTAAACCATTGAACAATGTAACAAATAAGCTATGTAATCCCTTGCTGTGCATAGCTAAACTCCAAATCGCAGACTAAGGGCCCAACCATGATGGTAAAGAAATTAATTGGTAGCCTAGATGTTGTAAAAATAGATGAATGAATTTCATATTTCTTGTACTCAAAAATAGATTGAATATCCAATGTAAACCAAGTTCTTCAAACTTGTCTCCAAACATCAAACTAAATTGGAAAATTATACTTGAAACATACTTAAACTTGCAAACAATGTCACATAATCTTTTGTTTTGATATGCACAATACAATTCATCCTTAGCTAGGCTCTATGAATCCGGGTCAAGAGCTTGTGTGTTAGCCTATGGGCTCTTAACATTGTTTACCAATCAGGCAAAGGTTCTTTTTGCACTTTTAAAAAGGAGACCCCTACATTGAACAAAATTGTCTTGTATGACTTCTAAGCTAATCACAATCCTTAAATTAATTGACAAGTCCCTCCCACATATCTAATAAAGCATAATACCTTCTGAGTATGGGAGATGACAATTACTTGGTTTTATAATGTTATGTTGGGCACAAGCCTCTTGTAGAAGTATATTGGCTTGGTTTCTTATGACTCTTGTCTCTTGGAGTATGTGAAATGGATAGAAAATACATGAAAATGCATTGTATCAAATAGCCTAGACAGACAATCGGACTCAAGGTTTGTGGACTCATGCTCCACAATGGGTTGGATTGGTTTTCTACGAATATATTTCTTTGGTGCATATATTAACTTATGCTATCAAATGACAAGTATGTGTATACAATACATTTTGCACCAATACTCTATAGCTCTATGCTCTCTTCAACTTGAAGAAAGACCTAGGTATCTAGGAAAGCAGTGACTAATGTCACCAAACCGCTTTCATGGTTCACACTAGGATTAATTCTCTTGCTTTGAGCCAATATTCTTGGACCCTCTACAAAAAAAGTGTTTAGAGACCACATGCCATGTTTAACAATGATATGTGAGTATATTGTGTAACAAGTTAGCTTGGGGGGAGGAAACACCACCCAAAAGCAAGAAATTATTATTTACCGAGAATGACAACATTTGAAAATTTTGAATTCATATTTAGGATCAAGGACCCCAGGTTCCCTGAGTTCTCTAGAGAATTATGAGATACAAAATTAGTTGCTCCACATTAGGGGCATACTTTTGCATTGGTCCACACTTGGTGAAAAAAACATATTAACTTTCTCCCTCCCTTAGAAGACTGGATCCTTGAATGATAGAATGACTAATTATGATGCTCTACAACTCTTGAACAATTTTGAGCCCCCAAAATCTTATTATAGCAAGGAATAAATGCCCAATATCTAAGTTTGGTTAGTCAAAATTCCATTGAGGTTTCACCTCACAAAAGAAAATGCATCCATAATTATTATTAATGGCAATTGAACACAATTACTATTATCAAACATACTAGTATGCCATGTGCCATTGCCACAATATAATAAAATGAAAGTGACTTTCTAATATTTTTAATTTAGAAAAAATTTGAAATTCATTATCTTTTATGTTGTGAGTCGGAACACTTTGAAATAATGTCTATGTGGCAAGCCTCCTCACAAAGAGCTTCCTATTGGTACCAAGTACACAACCAAGAGAGGTGCAATTCTAGAGTCCCCACCATAACAAAGTAACTAACAAACTAACTAATTTAATATATAGACTAGTATACCTTGTACCATTGCTACAACTAAACTACAGGTAAAATTTAATTTTTATTTTTTTAATTCATAAAAACTCTGAAATTCAATATCTTTCACACCCTAGGTTTAAATGCCAACCATGCCCCCCTCCTTGTAGAGAACTTTCCAATAGGACCAAAAACACAATTGGGGGATGTATGGTCTAGGAGATCTCACCATAACAAAAAAATGATTTTTTGATTCTTCTCTAATAAAATCAAAGTAGATTCTATTTCCCTTTAGCAAATCCTACTCATGTTTGGAAATAAGAATCCATTTTGTTTAGCTCAAAAAATTCCTCATTAGTTCATACAGAGAAGTAGAAATAGAAAACTACTCATTTTTAGGTACTAATATTGGTATATGGGGTATGAACCATAGGTACCAAGTACTGTTCCAAGAAATTCTACACGAATATATGAAAAATGGCACTTTCAAAAAATATCCAGTCTTCACATACATACAATTTCAGCAATATAGCTTGGACTTGGTCCCAAAAAATGGGTATAGAAATAAATCTCTAAGAGATTTCCATTCTGTCAAGTGTAAACAATGAATACTATTTCTCATAATCGAGAAGGTTTACTGGTCCTGAAGATTGAAACCCTAAGAGATGATTGAATAGTCCAGAACAATCAACATCGAAGCTCATAGTATTATGACAAAGAGAAATCCAAATGGTGCCTTCGAATAAGTCCAAGACTGGTATATTGGAGATCAACATGTGCAATATACTCCATCATCATAGCTTGAAAGTTTTTGAATTTTTTGAATAAATTCTCACGAGGTGGTAATCTTCACATGTACCCATGCCCAACAGCAAACCATTAGTATGCTACTAGACGTGTACGAGGTGTCTGTAGATTTACCACTACTTGTTATTGTAAATTCGCAAGAGAAAATGCTCAATCCATCCTTACAAACCAACATAATTTCAGTGTCAAAGAACTAATAACCTAAAGTGCCAGATTAGTACAACACCTATTGACTGTTGTTTTGAGACCCTAACACCATTTTTGTAAGTTCACAGTTGATCCAAACCCACTTGCCCTCACGCTGCTGCAACCTTAATCTCGCTTTGTGTAACAATTGAAACAATTAAAACAACAACTGAACATTGAGGATAAGCTACTTGTTTGGATCAGCCCCGAAATAGACAAAGCAGTTTGCAGAGGGGTGTCACGGCTAGTGCATTCATGCAGAATTTGCTTACTAAACAATCCATTAAAAATTGCTTTAAAACTTAGCGAAATTAAGGTACGAGCCCTAAAAGCCGTCAAATATTTTTAATTATGGAACATTTGGAGCTACCAGGTGGTCATCTAGCCCAACATATTATCATTTGTGTCAGAAATCCAGAGGTGGATATCAACCAGTGTTGATTTATACAACACTCTTATTAGTAAGTGAGGTGTCAGTGTGAAACATATTGTGGTGTTGTGTTCAAAAGTATGCTCAAGAGAACCATTTAAATGGATGGGGCTTACTTTAATATTTGTTATAACTATATATATATATATATATATATATATATATATATCGTAAAAATCATAGAGGTTTATAGGAAAATTACATATTTAAGTTAGCAGCAGTAGACTTCTTAAATTCTAAAGGAATAACACTCAAAATTAAAGTCTGAAGAAAAAAAACCCCACAAAACCCCCATAAAAAAACCCTCATTTAAGGTATAGATATTATTTTTATTAGATCTTACTTGCAAGAGGCTTCCTAATTTCCTAGGCACTTTAGTATGCATTATATTTAGACAATTGTATATGAATAACTTGTGAATTTACAAAGTATTGTCTCTAGATGTATCAAAAATAGACAGTAGACTATCATAGGTTTTTATATTTTGATTGTCAACATCTAACCTATCTTAAGTTTCAATTCATGATCTACATATAGGTGTTACTTTTACAACATTGATAATTCTTGGATGTATGTACATCATCTTATGAAGGTAAGGTGTGCATACCCATTGTAGTCTTTTTCTTCAATTTTTGTCCTATCTACCTATTTTAAACAATTTAGCCTATAAATTTTGGATATAGGTAGATAGGAGATACAATTGAAAGTGGGACAAAACATGTAGGTGTGTTGTAAAGTGTGGTGAGTGTATGTAATCCAAATAGATTCCTCATTTTAGTTTCTAGCATGGAGTATTGTTCCTTGAAGACAAAGATAAAGACAACCAAGAAGTCAACAAACAAGATCATTGAGCCCATTGTGACTTTGTAAGTAAAATGGTTGCCTTCCTTTTATGGAATGGACTGAAAAAAATTACATATGACCATTATATAAGAGAAGTTGATGACAATTGAGATTATATTTTCTAACAAAGTATGAATTTGATAAATAAAATAAAATTGAAGTGTGTTGCCCCAATAATCTAGAAGTATCACTAGCCCACTACCATCAATACAAAGTGCATTCATAATAGTCAAGTTACTCACCTAAAATACTCAAGAGTAGTTTCCTAAAAGGTAGTTATTTTTCACATGAAAATAGTCATTTTTGTGATGTTTTTTCATTCAATAGATGGAAGTTCCTATATGTGGTCACTAATTCATTCCCTAACTATCTATGAAAGCTTTTATTGTAGTCACCATTCATCCCATTGTAGCCCAAATCATAGTAATTTTATAATATCCATTTTAGATTGATGCATGACTATGGTGAACTAGCCTTTAGCCACTAGAAATGGATAAAAAAGTGTTTTCAATGGTCCATCCTTTCTTATTTGGTCAGTACTATTTGACCTAAATAATAGAAATAGTTATTTTTGGCATATAGGTTTTACCAATATACTTCATTTTAAATTTATTTGAAGTGGCATCAACAAATCCTTCAAGTAGACATTTATAGATAGAAATCATTTTCCAACTACATACTTGTACCGGTTGATCATTTAATTCATCTAATATTAATTATTAATCTTCATTTGACAACAAAAATATGTTTTCAAGGACCCAATTTTTTATTTTATTTTTACAACATTGCTCAGCAACATGAATCTCTTCTTGGGTCTTGCAAGTGGATACAAATTCACACAAATTTTGCTAAAAATTTTTATTCATCTTTTTAGCTTTAAACTTCCTAAACAATGAAGAATTGTATATCATTTTTATACTGACATTAGAGGACAATTGAGGGCTTCAAGAGCCTGTTTAGGACTATTCCCTATGCTACTAGAGATTAAGAACCAACCCATAATGGGCTAAATTTTCGAATTTTTGGAAAAAAAAAAATCCCGCAAAATTTCTAATAAGTGCTCATAAACTTAAAACAAAATTTAAAAAATATTTTTTTTCTAAAAAGATAATTATAATATAATTAAAATAATTAAAATAATTAAATAGAATATTATTTCCTGACATGGGAGTGACTGTGCCACGTCATACTATTGATGTGGTGAATTCCCATAGCTTGGAAACTCAAAATAACTTATGGCCTCTTCATGCCCTCAAATTTCATCTAATGCTATTTCCTAAAAATTGAAGAATGTTTTTGGTACATAAAAGATTCCTTGTAAGACAAATCAATAAACATAATAATATACTCCATCCATGAGGTTGGATTTTATACTCTAAAGCCTCTATAAGACATGCTAAGCTTATGAATCCTAATATTCTTGGTTCTTATTGTATTACACAAATATATTGAGTATAATGGGGCAATTGTAGATGTGGGAACTCTTATCACTACTACAACTTGAGGTGTTTTTTAAGCATAATTCTAGTAGGAAAATTTTTAGTAGTGGCCTTTGAGGAAGATTTTCAATAAAAGAAATAATATAAATTGATTTATCTTTAATGAATTTTATTGAACATATTCATAAGGGGTCACAGAAAGATTCATGACTAAAATCTTCCTAATTGGACTTTGCTTAAATCCCCTACGCTATAGGAGTAAATTAGTCAAATGCACATGAGGTTCATGTAATGTTCCTTTTTGCATAAGTTTTTATTACTTTTGTACCAAAGCACTCAAGTTTACACCAAAATATGTACTAAGACTTTCACTTCATTACCACCATCAATTTATAACCTTGACATAAAATATCATGATACATTTCACTCAAAAATTGAATGAGATATACAATAGAAAAATGTATATTAATCTAATTAAGATTTTAAACTTCAAATTTTAAATTTTAAATAGAAGTAATCTTCATTTAAATAAATAAATTTAAATGATATTTATATACTCCCTCTACTCAAAATAGTTATATAGGTTGAGAACACTAGTTAAAATAAGCTCAAATTGGAAATGCACTCGAAAAAACAAATATGCAAACAACAATTTCTCACAATGCAGTATTGTTACACTACACATATTGCAAGCACATAATACAATTGTGTTTTTGACTAAATTTGAGATTATTTTAACTATTTTTTCTAAACCACAAAATTCTTTTAGAGTAGAGGGTAGCAATACAAATGTCTTTTGTAAAAAAATTAGAAGTAATCTCGATTTTTATTTATGAGTTTTCCAAACTTTGCATACATAATGCAATACAATAAACCACTCTTCTAATGTTAATTTTCTCATTTGGACTATTTGAAAATTTGCTCAAGATTTGGCTAAAGTAATCATATACCTTGAATATCCCCCATTTGCAAAAACTCAGTCTTTTCAATTTCAAATTTGCATTTACAAAGCAATAGTTTTCAAATTTATAGAAAGTTCAGCATAGTACATTGTGACCAAAAAATTGACATATAATTTAAACCTTGCAATTATCCTTCATCCAACATACATTCAGGAGATAATCAACAAATGATTTATTGTTCCAAGTATTGAATGTATAATTTTTTTAATTGATATAAATGGAAATTTTCACTCAAAAAATATGTTTTTCACTACAACACTTCCATGTCTAAAATACAATGGTTGTTTTAACAAAAAAAATTCAATATTAATCTTAGGGAAGGCAACCCATTCCTGATCACCACCCCCTTTTGGCAATATAGATTGTTCTCTTTCTGAGCAGGAGGAGATGGTAGTGATTAATTACAGCATAGTTCTCTATGCAATTGTGGTACATTGTGATTGTTTTACAACACTCTCAATCCTTGGTGGATTTTGCAAGGAGGCCTTGTGGGAAACTGGACAATCTACATGATCAGAATGGGAGGAATGAAATCTTCAGCTCAAAACTTCTTAGTAATTATGTTTTGAGAAACAAAAATTTGGAAAATTATGGAAACCTTCTTAACTCTATTTCTACACACTGAAAAATTTCTCAACCAAGAAACTCGCCCTCCAGATATGTATAACCACTTAAGTGGTTGGAAATGGGTTGCCTCCCTTAATTCAAAAAATATAACAAAGATATTCTTTAAATGAAAAATTATTGTCCCTTTTCCAACTTGTTGAATTCTAGTAAAAGAATTTCTCATCCAAAACCAAATTGTATAAAATTCAAACAAAAGAGGAGAAAATTGTTTTATATATATATATATTTATTTATTTATTTTTATTTTTAAGTATACAATATTTTGTTTTTTTCAAACAACATTTGAAATACCTAAATAATATTTTTTGTTGAAAAATATATAATTAGCAATAACTTGGGATTTTCAGCACTGTCAATTGTCAATTAAATTCTTTTTGTAGTGTATTGAAGATAATCTATACAGTCTTGAAGGAAATTCGTTCCGATCCCTTGAATAAAAAACCTGATGCATTTCTATAATAGAACAAACTTTAGACACATTATTATATTCATACTTTCAATACAAATTTTTAAAATTGAAACTACAAGTATAAACAAAGTATATATTTGCACATGAGTAAATGTCTTTTAGTTTCTTATCCTTCAAATCATGTATAAATATAATAAATATTTTAGAATAATGAATAAAATAGGCATTTTCCATAGTCTCTATTTTATTCCCAAATTCATTAATAGTGTATTTGTACATATTTATTACGATTTTATCTTCAATTCATTTTTAGGTTGATAAATGGTTTAAGATTTTTCAGTTTTTTTTTAATAAATAAAATATAGAATAATTATTATTATTAAATATCACCACAATTTTAAAAATAAAATTAGCATTTAGTCTTTATGAAATTTTGAAAAGATTTTTTTTTGTAGAATATCTGTAATTTTTATTAAAATTTCTTACATTGGCCATTTTGTTTTGCATTCCAATTTTGCAAATGCATATTGTAATGTTATCTTTATTTTTTATATGATTAAAAAATTGAAAATTTAGACTTGATTCAATATTTTGTAGACTTGATTATTTGGGTTATATTATTTTGAGTAATTAAAGTTTTTTTTATATGATAGAGTTTTAACATATAACTAACTTATTTTTTCCTTTACCATTGTAATTAAAAAAAAGTTTTTATAATGAGTTAAAAAAGTGTAGAATCCTCACTTTTTGACATTAATTTTGTCCTGGCTGAAAAAATTAGCATTTGTGGTTGCAAATTTATAAACATAATGGTTAACCTTATTCGCAAATTATTTTCTAAAGGCTTGAAGCATAAAACCAATTCGAATACAACTGAATTAGAAACAAGTAAAACTTATGCTTGCATCCAAATTATGAAAGAAAATCTTCAACAATGCATGTATGATCCGGAATACCAGAACAAAGATCATAGAGGAGACTATCATATTCCAAATAAATTCATAGAGAAGAATGAGGAGATTCTTAAAAACTTACTTAAGCAATATTCATTAGATTCTGCATTTATAGAAAATCTTGACAAATATCTCCAAGGTGATATAGAAGAATTGTCTAAACATTCAAAAACTTCAACTGAGTATCAATTTGATGATCCAGATCTTGAAGAAAAGGTGCCCACTTCAACATCTGCATCAATTCCAAAATATAAAGAACTTCCTTATTCAAAAACCCTCTTTAATAGGCCTTGGCTTATAAAGATGCATACAAATGACGATGGTTTTTCAACACTTCAATGTTACGCAATTGACAACGATGGTGAAGTCATGCAAATTAACGGACATCCTGTTCCACCATTACCAAGTGATGCTCCAAAACATGAATGGAAATCTTCAAATCAATCACTCAAGCTCAATGAAATTATTCCAATTCCTAAATGTCCAAAACATAGACATTTACAAGATCCAACACATTTTGAGCTTGTAAGAGAAACTACCTTTCAAGCAACAATATATAATCGTCGTGTTAACAATGGACAAGCAAGTGGAATCAATGTTGAAGCAAATGAAGAAGAAGAAGATGAATCAGAAAGGTTTGAATTGCCTGATCCACGACGGTTAACTATAAGATCAAGAGAGATGCAAGAGCGTATGATTAGGAATGCATATTTTCGTTTAATTGGTCATCGTACTCGTGCCAAACATAAAAAAACTGCCCTCTCTACAGCATATGCTAAAAGACATGGTTCACCGAATAGACGTGAAGATTAATACTACCTCTGTCCCCTAATGACTATTTACTTTGAATGTCTTGTTTTTGTATAATTGTTTTAAGTAGGTCATATGGAGAATTTCTTGTAGCTAATTTCATTTAAGTTACAATGAACATATGCAATGTCCTTCTTTGATTCTATTGATATAAATTTCAAAACTTTCTTAAATATGTATTTCACAATATGGTCAATGAAATTGGCTCAAAAAAATACCAACAAAATTGTGGACAATCATTTCAAGACGAAGGGGATATCTTTTTACAAAATCAAGTAATATACTTTGTAAATTATCTTAGAATTTCAAGAAATTTTATGATAGAAAATTTTCAAATTTCCATACAACAAAAAAGTGCATACATGATAATAGTAGTAAATTTTTAATGGTAGTTTGAATAAAATTGATATCTTGTAAAAATGACTATATTTAAGGTAATTGTTATCTTCATATTGAATTATGAAAATCAATAATTTTACTCCTCAGAAACATATTATTTCATTATATCTTTCTTTTTCATTTAAAAAATTATATACATAATATTTAGAAAGAAATAATCAACCTTCAATAACATTTTAACAATGTGTAATTAAAATATTTTTTTATGTCCATCCTGATGTTATAAAGATCATAAAGACTATAAAATAAAATTCATAATATTTTTGTAAGGGTATAGATGAGAGTTTTATTTCTTTTGGGATATAGCTATTCTAAAATCTCATAATTTTAGCCATTTGAGTCAAAATTCATCAAAAATATTAATCTATCTTCAATTATTAAAAAATTTCTTTGATTTTTAATAAAATGAAATCTTATTAATTTCAAAATGAATTCATGAATTTTATTCATATAGATGTAATTTAGTACTTAAAAATTCCAAATTTTTTTTTGTAAGATAATTACAAATAACGTTTAACAAAATTTTCAATATTTCAATATTTAGATTTTTGAAATAAACAATGATCAACACATACATCAGTCTTTTGTTCTTAAAAGGTTTGGTGAAAAAGGAAGCTTATTTGAGTCAAGGTTTTTGTTTTGAGCAAAATTTCACTCAACCCGCCAAATTTTGGCCTCTCTGTTACTGTCCCTCCAAATTTGGGCCTCTACAATAATGCCAACAAGCTGACACTTGCCCAAAAATGAAACTCTGATTTGAGTCTAAGATGTTGAGATTAAAAAAAAATCACAATCAAATCATTTAATTTGGTTTCTTAATTATACTGCAATCAAATTATGGATATTGGGCAACTATTTATAAGAACCTTTAAGCAACATCCCCATCCCCAAGGATTGGGTTTTTAGAGAATCTTTAGAAAAAGCTCTTCCAATACTCAACTACATTTGAACTTCCTTGAGTGGTATCATTCTCTTTGTATTCCAAAGATACATATCTTTTGATCTCAGTCTTAGATTTTGAATCTGAATTTGAATTTGTAGTTTCTGCATTAGAAAGTTTAATGAAACATTTGATGTAGTGGCTCTGAGGTCGCCCATGTCCTTGAGGAGCGTGGAAGCTCACCATTGATTACCGTAGTCATTTGAACAAGCTCAATGATGCCAATTTAAAATAGATTAAGAGATCCAAGGTTGGACAGCCCTCCTATGACCTAAAATGTCCTTTCAGGGTGAAGGAGTAGAGGGGAGGAAAATTACATTTTCACTATACTTGACTAAGCAACGAGCTGAAAAAGACGGTGCAACATCTGGTAATTGGCAAAATACGTGAAAGCATCCTACGTGAGGTCTCTTGCTTATGATCTCAAACAGATATCAAACGGCTGGTTAGGGGTTTCCGTGATGTACTGAACTTCTCGGCTCAGGCAAACTGATATTTATATATAGCCCTAGTACAGAACCCCTCCTCTCTTAAAAAACATGGTCGCCTCAAATCTTACCAATTGTAATGCCATTTGATGCAGTTTCTAACAAAAACCTTGACAATAGTAACAGGGTTAGGTTTTTAGAACAGATCTGGGGGTGATTTCTCTACTAGGATAATCATTTAGCTGGAAGGATGTAGATAAGCCTTGTGAGTCCCTGCTATTCATAAAGGATTCCCTCTGCGTTATACATCAGCATCATTCCTTGAATCAATTTCTAATCAGCGTGAAGACTCGATTCCGACCAAGGCGGACCTCGTTGATTCGACCAAGATGACGCAGAACCTGGTTGCATAAACAGATTAGGGATAACGCGAACATGTAAACCACAAAACGAGAAGGCTCTTAAGCAATGGAGTACGAAACGAATATGGGTCTTCTGCAACAGTGCATAAAAATGAATCACGATGAAGCCACTTACAGTCAAGACTGCTTTCCCGGTATGATCCAACTTGAGGACTTCACCCTTCAAGTCCGATTCCAAGAAAAAATGTTTTCCTTTAACATTTTCCGTAATTGCTATGTCTCGTAGCTCCTGCATTCAACAAGCACATTTAAGAGCTTTAATCTCGCAGAATTTGGATCGAAGGAAAGGTCTGAAATTCATTAATAGAATACAATGGAGGGGATAAAACACTTAAAACAACGGAAATTATGAAACCATTGCAGGAAACATACTCAATTGCAGAAGTTTGAGAAGATTCTCACCAACACTCTTTTCCATCCATCATTGCCAAGCTGCATATAAAACAGACTAAGATTAGAAAGAATTCAATTCCCACGACAAGAAAAAGCTACACTTCAGACCTGGCTTCACACCGGAAATATAACGGATAAGCGTTTTCCACATGAAGGAGAATTACATACCTTCTGTCTAGGAGCAGTAAGAAGCTTGGCATTTACTGTCGCAAATGTTGCCATTTCATCCACGGCAGTATTCAACTTCTCTAGCGTGAGACGGCCTCTCATATAGCTGAACAAAGAAATGTGCAGTCAGCATCTTGATATATTAAGAGCACTTCAAACAAAACAAGACTCTCATAGAATTGAGTGCATCCACTAGACTGCGAAACAGTCAAAAGACTGATAACTAAAATCCAGCGTCTACTAGGAGGCCATTACAGGAGGACGGACGTGCAAATGTACCTTGAAAGTGATGTAAGTTCATCCATGCTAACGTACCATCGGGGTGATGGTTCCTTGCCTCTCTTTTCCTGAGTTTATCCGTCAATGTTGTGAGAAACCAAAGCAGGACAAACACCATTTAACCATATATATTAGAACTGCAAAAAGTCAGCGTGATTAGTTTATATAATCTCCGCCAAATATTGGCGAGGCTAAAAGTTGAGCTATCTTACTTGGTCTAGAGGCATTTTCGAGATAGCACACTGCAGTAAGAGTGCATCTGCAAAGTCGTCTATTCTAATGTAAAGAGGTGATCTATTGAAGGAAAGACTTCCTTTACCTTAGGAGCGATAGCCTTCGTAGGAGCAGCTGTAGTATTATTGTTTTTTTGAGGATTCGTCGTTGAGCTGAAACGGGAACAGATACGTGAGGAGCAGACCACAAGAAAACCCATAAGAAAGATCACTCTCAATAGAGCATATAAAGTTAGAGGATACTAAAACCGTTGGGTCTCCGATAATGACCCCTGTTAACAAAAGCAACTCATATATAATTAAACTTGGGCAGACTTCTTAGCAAGTAATGTAAGCATGACTTGGCTAAATGTCTATGGCTGCTGATCTTTGAATGAAAATGAAAACGAGAATGGGATCGTCCACTTTCACTTGTGGTGGTCTACTACCTCCCACTTTCGAAGTGCATAAGAAATTCATAATTAGTGATGAAGATTTGATCACACAGGGAGTTAGGCTCTTGTACCCAAAGGGTTCTCTCTAAAGCTCTATAGTGATCTCCCAAAGATCATCCGCCTTACATATTGGTTAAAATGCATAATCCCAAGCAAATAGTATACTCTACCTTATATAAGATGAGGATGTGAAATGACACGGTAAGAAGACAAACCTAGGAACAGCAAGCTCCACATGCACATCATTTCCAGGCAACCGAGCTGGCAAATTGGAGCAAATCTGCTGCAGTTTTAATGTTTGTTGTGAATAGAGCTCATCCAACACCTACCATGGCAATTTTTCATGTTAGGAACAGCTCTCTTACATTACTATAACAGAAGATCGCGGTAAACGGACAATCAATATGAGACATTTGCCATTCAAATTTCAGGAATAGAAGGAAGTGCATTGGAGAAAACGATCTATTGTGAGTCACGACAAACGTATAGTTACCTGCACTTTAGCCAGTGATTCTGCCTCCCGTTTTATAAAGGCCTTGATGAGTCGCATATGGTGCTCTGCTGTACTCAAAGCTTTATCTACATCCGCTAACTCGCCAACGTGTGACCCGCCTGATCTCGTGTCCACAGTACAAGTTCACAAATCATTTGAGCAAACTTCTCATCTCTATAAGTCATCACCAATTCCCTCAACTTCCCTAAATTCTTGGAGCAATTCTTAAACTCTGATACCCCCGAATCTTTGTAATCTATTTCTCGCCGTTACATAATCTCAATTAGGACTGATAATCCACATGTGGCAAACAGACATTCAAGCAAATGAGCTCTATTATAAGCCTTAATAATTACCCACTTTCCAGTTTCGATTCAAACATTCATTTTCGCAAGATTCTCTTGCTTCACCATTGGATCACCAACAATCTCAGCATCTTCATTGAGATAATGTCGGGTAACTCAAATCTGGAGCCTATTTGTGGACAAAGCAATCCAGCACTGCTAGCGCTACTGAACTCCAGAATTAAGTTACCAACAACATTACTATAGCTCTTGAAAGAAACTAAACGAGAAGACCCAAATTCTTCACTCAAATTTCAAAATGGAAAAAATATGTGGCTGCTCTAAGAGGATTGAAAATTGACAGGAGTTCAGACCTAATCAAGAAGATGACCACCATCATTCTCCGTATCGAACAAACCAAGTGCAATTGAACAAAATTCCAGAAGATTAAGAAATTCTCAAAGAGGGGTACGAGACGAAATAAACCCACCATCCCGCACGAGCGTGACATTGCGAAGGACATTGATGCGGCTATTGAACGATGCCACGAGGGCGTTCAAGTCTGCCCCCACCGTCCCCAACGCACTCGTCTCCATGTCCTCAAACCCTAATTTAAGGAATCACGGAAACCTCTTGCGCAATCCGATCGAAGCTCTCAAAATGTTCCTCCAGAGACAGCACACAATCGCAGTCCATCCATAGAATTGAACGCCTAGCTACCTCACTAGTCTTCCTTCAATCAAAAAAACAAAGTTGAAAATAGAAAAAGGAAAAGGGAAACACCAGATCGGTTTTTTGGAATTTGGGTGCAATGCAGCAGAGAGTCTAGAAATTGTTAAACTCGGATTTCTGCTGAAAGACTTCGGCCGATACTCATCTCGCGAAGCCGCGCAAGAGGCCCTCGACGAGATGGGTGGAACTTTCAAACTGGGCTAAGCGTTTGAATTCTGCCTATAACCTTTCACTTTTAGCTGAACGTTACTAGAGAATGCAAAAAAAGAGCGGGAATGGAGATATTTACTTACTTTTTTTACTTACTTTTTCGCCATAACCTCTTGTAGGTAACTAGACCTAATTTTGACCACTTTCTTAAACCGATCAAGATTCTTGCCTAAAATGTACTCCCACTAGGGGATGCAACCCATTTTTAACTATTTAAGCAAATACATGTATCTGCATGGGAGTTTTTAACAGTGGGAAATTTTCGTATGTGCAAAAATAGAGTTTATAAGATTTCCATAATTTTCAGATTTTTATTTCTCAAAACAAAATTACTATGAATTTCCAAATGAAGATTCTGTTCCAACCCATATTGGTCATACATGCCTTCCTATTTCCAACTAAGGGTTGGTTGCAAAACCCAACAAGGATTGGTTTCAATATTGAGAGTGTTGTAGCCAATCATAATGCGCTACAACTTCACTAGGAACTATGCCAACATTAATCATGTTAATCACCTCTTGATTGAAATTACTATACCTTATGCTGCCAAAATGTGGAAGTGATCATGAATGGGTTGCCTCCCCTATTCATGAGAGTCTATGGTCTGTATAGAAACACCTATTTTCACCACTTTGAAAATTCATAGTTTATTCATAAGGTGTCCAAAAGAATGCATTCTAAGAGAATCTAGAATACCCACTTGACTACCAACAAGACCCCACAAAAAAGTTTTTCAATATAATTATGGGAACCATGATGAATTGCTTATTTGTGTGATTTAAAAGTGTAGTTACCTTATTAGATGATGAATAGAGTGTTTAAAGACAATGTTTTGTCCAAATAACTTTTTTTTTCATTGGAAGTGATCTTTGAATCTTTGAAAGACATCCTTTTGTTGTTACAATTTGGCAATGCAAAAGAGATAGTAATTACATGAAGAAATATGTGCAAAAAATATAGAAAGGATTTAAGGATTCAAGAATTATTTTTTCTTGGGGATGTGTCAATAGTAAGTCCCATTCATGTACAACCATTCAAAGATTGCTAATAGATCCCTATATAGTATTTGGTAATGTTCTTCATCCAATTTACATGAGGTAGTTGTATCCAAATTCACCTCAAGAAGAAATTGAACATTGTTTCTATTATGAAATTGCCTATTTTTTGGTTGGATCTTATTGAAAGTTAAAAGAGTATTCTAGATTCTCTTCTTATGCATTTATAGGACACTAGATGAATAACCAAAAAAATTCAAAGTGTTGAAAATAGGTGTTCCTAGAAAGTACCCTTGAGTCTTATGAATAAGGGTGAATTTTAAGTGAGAATTTGTAGGAGTCAGTTTTAGAAAGGAAAATATTCCACCAATTCCAAATCCATCCAGTGTGTACTAAAATCTTAAAATACAAGCCCTATTCTAAGAGCTTGACTTTCAAAGAATCTTCAAAATAGTGTCTCCAATATTTATTGACATACCAATTTCTTAATCCCTAAAGTTCTTTGACGTTTCAAGGCCCAAAATTGCTTCTAAATACTAGTCTGTAAAATAAAGCTAAAATTTTCATCTATATTCATTTTTTAACAAATTCAACCATAGGATCCTTTAATTAACTTGTTAGAGTAAAAAAACTTTATTCATTGGAAGATCATGATGCTTGGATTTTTTTTAAAGTATTTTCAATACTTGTCAAATGGATAGATTCCATCTTTTAAACATTTAACCCCAAAATGTTCATATCCTAGAACTTGCAACTCTATAATATCTTGAAGAAATAAGTGGGGAATACATATAAAAAAATTTTAAAAAAATATCTCATACTCATGCTTGAAAAAAATAGTAAGTAGAAAGAAATAGAAAATGATTTAAAATACTAAATCTTTACAAATTTAGTTATGGAATTGAAAAATGCCTATCCCAATAGTTATAATGTTGTAATAAACAATCTACATCCTATGATTCTATTTCTTTCCAAAAATATTGAAAAATGAGAACAATAAAGGGCTTCAAAGTTTATTTTAGAGTAGAGATTCCATAACTACCTGCAAACTAAAACTCCTCATAGCTTTCATCTCATTAATCAAAATGGAATGATTCAAATCTTTCCACACATGTATAAATCTAGGAAACCAAATTCAATTTTTGTTTCTTGAAAAAGTGAATTTTTGGAGCTGCCCAAGGTGCTTGGTTGAGAAAGAAAACTATTACATATCATATAGTGACTTTTTAACCACGTAGTCAAAAGTCATGAAAATTATTGTGCCTTATGGTCCACGATGACTAAACTACCGGGTGATGGTGGTGAGGTACCCAATCCAAATGGCGTGGTTGTGGATTCGACACCTGGCGGTGACAAGTTCTATACCTTACATGAAATCAGCCTCTCCTCCTAATAGAACCCCTTGCAGTGTGTTTCTTGAACACACTTGTTTCAAAAAAAAATATTGTGCCTTAAAGCTACTCCTTGACCATATATTGTTTGAAAGTTTCAAAGGGAAAAAAAGAAACATTCTGTTCTTGGAGAGCTCCCCAAAATTTCTAAGTTGGCAAAAAAAATTACTTAGTCCTTTAGGAATCAATATCATTATGGCTTCATCTCCAAGAGATGCATCTATCATAGTATGATATGTATTGGGTTCCAAATTACAATTTGAATGTGCAATTCTTACCTTAGAAAGTTTGTCAAAAATTTGAATAGTAGCTTTGAAGATGCCCATTGTCTTGAGAAGGGCAAAAGTTCATCATTGATTGGCATCTTGAGCAAGCTTCACGATGCCTACATTATAAAGATTTTGAAATCTAGTTTTAGGCAACGTCTCTAGGATTTCAAAATGTCTTTTAAGGGTTAATATTTTCATCCACTCCATATCCTATTTGTAGTGTCTTCAAGCAATATTTCTGTACCATGTTTTGAACTTCTAGTGCAATCTATGATCCTCATGGCCAACAACCCCATAGTTATTCTCAATGTAAACATAAAAGACATAACATTTTTGAGCTCCAAGGTAGAAGTACCTTGGATTCATTGTAGAAAATCATAAAAGGAAGGTTGTCATGTATTGTGAGCCAATGAGAAAGAATAATTTCCATTGTAACACAAATAAATGGCATTGTAGAAAAGGTAAGATATCAAAATCTCTACAATGAAATAATTTCAATAAAGAAGAGAATGACTTTGAAACTACTTTTATAAAATTGAAAACTTTGGGATTGATTGAAATGTAAAGATGTTGAAACAACATTTGCAAACATAATTGAAATTTAGTAAAAGTATGTAGATGAAATAGCTAGAGTAAAATAAAATAGAAATAGAAATAGTATTTAGCTTAGTTCACAAAGGGGGTTGAAATGAAAAAATTTAAAGGGTTTTTAAGGCAACCAATGGGATTTAGAAAAACAAGTGGAATGTAGGGTGCACTTTGCAGCTATGGGATTGGATCTAAGAGAATTGAGTGTCTTTATAATTGAATAAGTTGAACTCTATTTAGAAGGAACCAATGGAAAACTTTGATATTTAATCTTGGGGGGTGCAATCCTTAAAAAAATAAGGATATAGGTATGAACACTAGGTATTTAATGGGGGAGGTATTACTTTTTGTCTTTTGTTTAATTTGCACCCATCATTATGTAATTTTCTAATGTAGTTCATGAAAAGAGGGTCATACATTAATTATAATTTCCAATTGCAACAAATATATCATATGCTATATTAGTTCAATTTTTTTTCACTACTCACAATTACATCATTGGGTTTAGGGTTTATGATTTACAATTAAGGGGATACTTAACCCTTTAGTGCTCCAAAGTCTAGAAATTCATATCTAATTCCACAAAGCTCTAAGAAAATATGACACAACTTGGGTTCGATGCCAATTCCATTTGTCTTTGAAGAAAAAGCCAAACCATATATTGAGAAGAAGAAAACCATAAACAAAACTTGATTGTTTCAGTTAGACTAAGTGAGTGGAAGCCATCTTTGACAAAAATGCTCTATTTCCAAGCTAATTTTCTAGAGAATAGTAATGCTTGTGTAAACAACGAACAAAAGCTAGAAATTTGAGCTCTAACTAAAGTGAGAAGATTCAAGCAGTTGTTCAATTTCAAAGCTTTGTAATTATCCAATCTAAAAGCATTTTCATCTCTTTGTAAGATACATAGCCCTTTAGAAGGAAATCAACAATTCAACATGTAAAGTAATAAGTACAAACAATGTGTGTGATTCGAACACTTAGGCAAGTCCAATATACCATCATGGAGCCAACTTGATGTGAGTATTCAATTACTTACACACAAACCAAGGCAAATAACTCATATGGCCCTCTATACATATAATGGCTAGATCAAGAATCCCAACTAATCAATACATGATGTGGTTATGAACCTAAGCCTCATCATAAATTAATTGGAAGCCATTTAAAATGCTCAGTAAGGTAGTTTACCAAAGCGTAGTTGTTGATAAATATAGCACATACTCATTTGTGCACAATGAAAGTCCAAGAAAAATTCAATAGAGACTGCATGTGACAAGCTTGATGAACCTCATTTAATTCTCAAACTAACACTAGAATGCAAGTTAAATCATCATAGCTTAAAGAATCTAGAATAAAAGGACAATGTGTAAATGTGGGTTAAACGTCAACCCTAAACCCATAATTGAGACTTTGTCCCACTAAATTAATAAAAGAGGGGGTATCCTAAGTCTCATTTTTTCCTAATGCATCCCATTATTCTACACTCTATAGTATTTACAATACACCCAATGATATTTTACATACATTGTAGTATAATCAATCAAATTACAATTTTTTGCCCCAATTTTTTTGGCATCCTACATTTGTTCACACCTCTATGGCTACTTCTACCACTTACTGCACCTCCAAAGTATTCAATTAATTTCCAAAATAAAAGGTGGAAAATTTAGAATTAGAAAAAAGATGAGAGAGTTGAAAGATTTTTGAGGCAACCAATGGAAACCTACAAAAAAAAGAAAAAAATTCAATTGGATCTACTACTTGCAACAGTGGGGTCAAGGTATTTGAATACTTTTGTATTGATGAAAACAAGATCAAACTATTTTTGGGTGGGCTCCATGATAAAGGTATACATACAAAACTACATCAACAACAAAAGGTTCACACCCTTTTCCAAAGTCAATATCATAGAACATTCTTTTAAGGCCCCGACATATGAATAGAAATTACCATTGCCACTCTCTAGAACCAAAAATAAAGGTTGAAACCTTCATTAGGACATCGATGGTAGCATAAATCCTTCTATTATTAGCAAATTTTTATATTGTCCATTACAACATGATTAAGCAATGGTAGAAGATAAAGAAAAACTTTTGTCTTCCAAAATAATGATATACGGCTAATTGCAAAATCGTGATTTCTGGCCGTAGGACTGGTAATAATACGGACTACTATAAATTTCGCACGTTAGCTAGCGCTTGCGAATCTCAATCGTTGATTTCAAGCACTTGCAAATCTAAACCATGGATTTAGTACTATACAATACTATGGAGTACTATAGAAGCCACTGGGAGCAGAAAATAGCAAAAAAGGGATCTATAGACCTTTTCATTTTTAGTAATTCAAAAAGAATTGAAGAAATTCCCAGAAAAAAAAGTCATTTTTTGTAAACAAGCTTGATCTCACATTGCACCAAAAAATTCTTCAAAGAAAATTTTCTTCTTCCCAAAAAATGTGCGTGAACAATGGTCACTTTGACCCCATATAGACACCTTATGCAAAGGTTTTTTTGCAAAAAAAACTCTTTGTCTATCATTGGAATGCAAGTACACCTCCAACTTCTCGAATTTGTGGCTTCCAATTCGCATTTTTGGGTACAACTTCGGACCAAAAAAATCCCAAAATGGCCAAGGTAGACACCCAATTGGGGGCACCTTAAAAATAGTAAAGTAATTTTTAAAAAAACCCAAAAATTATGGAATGTGAAACTTTTATGTGTACCTCCATTCCAAATTTCAAGACAAATGGACTTATGATGCAAAAGGTATGACCAAAAAACCACATGTCCAAGGCAAGGGGACAAAAAATAGGACAAGTGTTTCTTGCAATTACCCATACTTGCTTTACCTTATTACAATATGAAGGGGATAAAAGGTCAAAGGAAAGACTTGTAGCTTTTCTTTAAGAAATAGGGATTGCACATATTCAACCAATCAATGGATAATTGTGTGGTTGATTGATACACCCATAGAACTTACTCTATTATGAAATGGTTAATAATGTAACGAGAAGCCTCAAGCACTTAGGGTTTAACTTTATAAGGCATTTAGGTAAAATATGAAATTCCTTTTCTTTGTATATTCTTATTTACTTCTATCTATGAATGAATTTTCATAGTTTTATTACTTGTAGACAAAATCAAATGTCTTATATATGTCATAGAATTCAAATTTTTTTTTGATGCTCTGAAACTATTGTGAATGTTTTGAAGTAAAATATCAAATAGAGAATTCATATCAAATAGAAAATATGCTCAAATTTCTGAAATTTCACATAGATGCATGTTGTAGTGAAGGATATTCTTGTAAAAGAAAATTCTATTTCATTCTATGATTAAAATTTTGATTAACCTTTGATTATTGGTCCACATATGAAATTTGTAATAAAATATTCAATCCTAGATATTATTGAAATTTTCAAATTGAAGTAGAAACTAGATTCAATTAACTTCATTTCATTTTGCTAGGTGTTTATTCAAAGAATGTAACTTTTCATACATCAAATTCAAATCAAGCCTAAAGAGGTCAAAGTTGCCAAAATGCACTAGAAAAAATATATTTTGTGATTTCATTGATTTGTCCGAATATTGAAGGGGGGATGAGCATCATCTTGAAAATTATTTTTGATAGAAAAGAACTTTGTGAAAATTGGTATATGATGGTATTATTACAACTTGAACCAATTCAAAATATGATGATTTTTAATAAATTAGTAATAAATTGGTAAATCTCTCACACTATTAGAACAAATTAGTGTAGATTGATTTTTCCTAATATATTTTACAAAATGAACTTGTATATAATTATAAATTTATACAAGGGGGGAATTTCATTACCCATTTTATGTGTACTAGTGCAATTGAAGAGTCTTTACAATGTGGTTGGTAAAAACATTCTTCCCCTATTGAAAGTTATAACTATATGTAAGTTCACTTCATATCACTTACTAATAGGACTAATCCATGTAGTAGGTTAAACATCTTTTCAAAGTTAAAAAATTGTTGATATCTAAACTAGGGAATTTTTAGAAGCATATGCTCCAAACACACTCAATGGAGTCTAAAAAAATGGATGAAAATTCATACTTCTTTATCCTTGTAATGATCATTTGAAATCATAAGCCATTATTCTCTACCTCTTGCAATCTTAAATGATTAACAAATTTGAAAATGAAAACAAATCATTGAGCCAAACCAAAGTTGAAAATGAAAAGAATATTATCAAGTAATATTGAATCAACATTTATTGACCTCAAAAATAAAACCTATCACATTAGTAAAAATGATTCTATTTTTGGAGCAATAGATGCATTCTTCGTTTTTATACTACCATAATCTTGAAAGTCATCCATCAACCACTTTTTGGTTTAAGCATCCTTACAAGGGTAAAGGTAAGAACACTTAAATGTACAATTAGGTTCAATAATCTTGTACAACCATGTTTGATTGTGCCATTCAATTTTTTGGATATAATATAAAATACAATTGACACTTTTTGTCTTGTATAATTCACATTCAATTCTTACACAATCCCAATTAGGCCGATACCAAATTTCAATTTCAAAAAAGCAAAACCCCATTTTCAATGAATTGTTTCATTTCATATTCATCATTTTGCATGCTAATTGATTGAAAAACATTGGTGATGAATGTCTTAATTTGGTTGCATAGATATGTAGGAAACAATGGTGCTAGTATGTGAGTCCAAGAATGCGAGCTTGTGAACATTGAGCCTACATAATAGGTACCTATAATATAGATACCACATACTATAGAAGGTGTATGTATCATAAACACATATAATACGGGTATTTGTAACATATATACCCTATAATTATAGACAATTTCCATAGTATATACACCTATAACATAGATGTATAGTATTCTAGGCTCATGGGCTCACACTCCTATGCTCATATAATAGCAACCCTCTCTAGGAACTTCGGATATATACATCTTTTCTTCAACAAGAATCTCAAAAAAAAACTTCGAAATTTCCTCTATAGAGATTTCAGTGTTAGGGTAATAATGCCCAAATTTTGTAAAGTAGATATCTTTGTATTTTAACTAAATTTTAGCAAAGTAACTATACCATCATGCTCAAATGTAAAAAATTAGTTACAATGTTAGGGTCAAATAGCAAAACCCAATTACAATAAAAAAAATATATGTTTTATAAAATTTAGGCAATGTCACCCTAACATTGAAATCCTTGTAGAGGGAATTCTGAAACTTTTTTGGAGACGCTCGTTGAAGGATAGATGTGTGTATGGATGTTTCCTACATACCCATACAATCAAATGAAAAAAAAGTTTGTAACAAATGATTTTCAACCAATTATCATGTAAAATCATGAACATGAAATGAAGCAATTCACCAAATGAATTTTGCTTTTTTAAAATTGAAATTTGGCATGCTTGATTGGGATTGTGAAAAAATAAAATCTGTAATTTAACTTGGGTTGTTTACTTTGTTTGTTACATTGATATATTTGGAATTGTGTGTCACCTCGTCACTTTATTCAGACTCTTAGAAAGTTCTTTGTGAGGAGGGGTGCATGGGCTTTGTTTTGTGGTATTCTGACTCACGTTGTGAATGTTATAGAATTTTAAAGTTTTGTAAGTGAAAAAATAGAAAATTATTGTTACTTTCATTATAACTGTGGCAACAAAATAGGACACACGAGTGTTACTTATGCAAAACAAAAAAATGCCAATTCTACTCTATATTATGCAAAATTCTTTGAATGGCATAGTAGGCAATTGGTAAGAGTATTGTACACTTTGTTTGTTTTTGGTGATTTGTTGTCAATTTGCACCAAAATAATTTGCCCTGCACCAAGCCTTTAGAACATAAATAGTAAAATCTTAGATGGAATTGCCAAAAAACTTCAAATTAATAAAAAAATCTTGGATGAAATTGTCAAATTGTGGATGAAAACAAAAATATGAATATGTGCATCGGGAAACTAACCCCCCCCCCATTGCATGAGTATTGTTGCAATGGTTGAATAGTCCAATATTGAAATGGTATTGTCGCAATACTATTTGTAGTATTGCAATAAGGTAGAAGCACCTAAATCTGACACTTGTTTTGGATCTCTTGATATGGAGGGTGCGTACAGAAAAAAAATTATGTGAGTGTGTTAGGAAATGGTTTAGGAAACCAACAAAATTGGTTTCGTATTTTTTCGAGCTTGTATGAATATTATACGAATTTTTGAAAAGTACTTCATAGATGCACCTATTGTGAACATTAGACTAACACCAAAGTGAATACGGAAACACCCAAAAGCAACACTCCCTAAACTTGGATCAAGTGCGGTGATTGGTTGCTTCTTGGAAGAATGACAACTTCTCAGAACCCCACATGTCCACTTTAGAACCCCACTTGTCTACTTTGGGTCCACAAGCGCTTGGATTTAGGGTTTTTTTAGGTGTCCGTGAACAACTAATGTTAGATTTGGGTGCTTCTACCTTAGTACAATTTCAATATTGGATTGTTCAACCATTGCAACAGTGCTGCAATAGTACTGATGTAATGGGGGGCTTTTTCTCGATTTGATATGTGCTAATGTCATATTTTCTATCCAACATGTGGATGAAATGTTGAAATTTGGAGCACCACTGTAACATCTAATAGCGCCACTTTGGTACTTCACAAAAATGAAAAACAACAACCCTGTATTGTACCCTGCTGTACAGTACAGTAAGTTACAGGTTCCAAGAAGGTCGAGTCCCAAGTGTAATGAGTAAAGGAACTGACAGTAGTCAGTTGTAGTGATAATGAAATCCTGCAGATGATTCCAGACCACTCAGAAACAAAAGACAATTTCAAAGATCCACACAGCCGCAAGCACATCCACAACGCAGCAATGAATGCCAACATAGTTCTGATTTCTCGAATAACATCCGTGATCCGTCATTGCTCGTGCATAGTCATCATCAATTCTACTCTACTGGACAGTACTCTACAGTGGAGGACAATTGGGCCAGTTGAAAAAGAGGAACAGAATGTGAAGATGCTCTCAACGGTTATCCTGCCTTAGCAAATCAACAGTCACCTCAGGAAGGCATGTAATCCAGAAAACGTCAGTACAGACATTTGATTGAAACCGTGAACCCTGTTACACCAGTGGTGTCAATTGAGTGTAATCTCCCCCAAATGACATTTATTTGAGTATCTACTACGAGCTGTTTCCTTTCCTAATCAACTCCGCATGGCTCCTCTCCCCTTCCCAATCAGCAAGGCACATCATCAGCTGCTGCTGCCTCTACATTACACAGATCTGCGTTTACAATAAATGAAATCCGAAATTCGAAGGTAAATGTGACCAATTAAAAGGCCAAGCGGTCCTACCCCACCACGTTACCCTGTTTGCTGTTGCGCTCACATCTGCACACTTCTAATCATCTGCGAACAGGAAAATCAAGCATTTCCTGCCCCTGAGGCATTTCTGCAACAGAGTGCAAATACCAATATAGTTTGGAAGTACGTAGGGAATCAAGCCAGACGACTGTCTGCTAATCAAATGACCAATTTCCTCACCTTCAGGAAATGCTTCACATCGCTGAAGGGGCTTTACAGATGAGATCTATTCTCTTCATGTCGAACGAAAAAAATCCTCTTGAGCCTCATGTTTCAGCAAAATCTGGAGTCTTTTACCAGCTAATTAAGGCAGAGCCCTCCAGCTGTGACCGAGATTTAGTTGCTACCGGGCTCTACAGATGGATCACGTGAAGCTTTGTCGAACTTCACCCACCTCTTCTTCTTATCGTCAAATAGATTGCATTGTGTCACGATGGTGGTCATCAGAGGTATCCCAAACTCGGCTTTGTTCAGATGCTTGTCCCAGTTTTGCTGTAGGGAAGCGTACGCTTTGCGAAGGTTGTAGCTGGGGATCCTCGAGGAAACGTGATGAGGAATGTGCACACTGATGTCATGGCAGAGATAGTCGATCCTGAAGGGACAAGAAATAGTAATGCTATGAGTGTTAACGAATCAACTTGCAAAACCAGCAGCAGGCTAAGTGGCACTGATGTCAAACAACAAATCGATAAGTTGGCAAGCTTCACCACCAATACGATCTTTAGCCCCCATGCTTTAACCCCAAGCTAAAAAGGAAAAGTCCATTATGGAAAGCTAATAGTCGAATGTACCAACTTCCTGAATGTATTTCTATCGTTCAAAAATATTGCAGGTTCCAATTTCTTCTTTCTATTGGCACGTTTTGTTACCTTCCTTTATAGCTACTAAATGATTTACTTCAACTCCTGTAGATATGGAAGCAGCCACTCTAGGTCACTTGAGCAATTAGGGCTTAAGTTCATACTACATCCATAAAATTTCAATAGCGTGGACGGTTCTTCTGATTATACGAACTAAGCATTGATTAGGCCAGAGGTTTACCATGCAGGGTAGTCGCAATGAACAGTCCCAGCCAACTGGGCATCCACCACATTCCATTCCCGAGCTTGCTTGAAAGGGATGTGAGGTGCGGTGTGGTGAACCAGAGTGAAAGTGCTCATCCAGAAATGGAAGCCCAACCAGGGTACCACCCACCACTTAAGGAAGCCAATGGGACCAGTCAAAACGAGCAAAGGCAGCAGTGCAAAGACACCAAATGCCGCAACGGCAGCCAAGCTCACCTGCACACCGAATTGGGTTTGAGATACAAAAGATTGCATGAGCGAGACTGAAGTCAACAAGACGTGAAGATAAATTGAGCGAAAACAAGCACACCTTCACTTTCGGCACATCCTGAGGTCTGTACTTCGTGAGGTCAAAATGCCAGAACAACCAATGTCCCACAGAAGCCATCCACCAGAGGGGTCCCATCGCAGCTTCCATAGCAAATTTGGGGAAGCCCTTGGCTCTGTCATACATGTACGGTCTAAATGGTTGCCAAGCTGTGTCGATTACCAACCTGAAAGGACAGTGACCGTAAGTTCAGAACCATATCTCAAATGAATTACATCCCTTCACCTCCACAAAATCAAACAACCAGGAGAAGAAGTACGTGAGTGAGCAATCCAAGCGAAGTACACTCTTTACTGCGAACCAATTGAATCCGTGATACTCCATGTGTTAGTAAACTATTCATAACGTTATCCAAAAACCCTATGATCGAACCAGGGTTGAGAATTCCATGACGTACTTGTTGGTATGAGCATGATGAGTGTTGTGCTTGATTCTCCACGGCTCAAAAGGATACATCAGAGGCATGAACATTACGGTACCAACGATATCATTAATGAGTTGATTCTTGGAGAACGAATTGTGTCCACAATCATGACCCACGACGAAAAGGCCCGTCATGGCAGTCCCCAAAAATGCGTAAACTAACGGATAGAGATACCAAGGTGACACTGCCAGGGCAGCGTAACCAAGAGCTACTGATCCCAACGTGATCGCAACAGTCTTCCACGCCTTCAGATCATTGATTTCAAAAACCTTGGAGCACACAAAAAAGGCATAGAACGCGATCAGGCAAACCCAAATGTGAATAAGATGGAAGCTATACTCTCAGAACCCACAGACTCGGAGAGATTCAGAAGGTAGGCTTCCAAGGTAAATGCATACTTCAAGAGTTGGACAATCCTCTAAAATGCTCTCAGATCAACAGTTCGGCAACAATAGAGACATCAGCGAACAAGTTCTAGCAAAAAATTCAGCCGATTAGCAGTCCTTAAATCCCAGAATATTGTAGAAGAACCTTATTCATGTTGAATGTATTTACCTCCTTTGGCAGACTCTTGACGACCTCGCTCAGAAGAAGGCCCTCAGGGACCTGCACGTCAAGAGAGTTCAAACATATGTATTTCAGCACGGAAACAAAGAAAATAGGCACATATCAACATACTACAATCACTAGGATTTAGAATCCTTACCGGCTCACCGATTTGAGAAAACCCTGGCACTGACGTGAACTGTCTGGAAATGGGCGTCGCTGTGGCAACTATATTCAAATTACGTCTTTGTTGCGACTTAGTCACCACCTGGAATCAAGCAAGTTGACTGTTATACCCCAATTCTTTGGTACCGTTGATAAACTAATCAAGTGATGAATCCATTGAAAGAAACTTGGAACATCGGCGTCCGTCTCTTACCCTTCTTGATAGAGAAAGCCCTTTCAGGCATGATAGGGACCTGGGAGCATAGGGCATTCCCAGCCTCCTCTGGGAAAGCTTGCCACTCACATGCTTCTGCAAAAGATTGAGCGCAAAGTATTCAACCCCCACTTCAAGATTGAAAAGAACCCCTCCAAGAAAATCATTTAAACTCTCACATTGACGCAATTAATCAGAAATAATCTCCATAGAGAACATGAAGCTAGAAACATACGCTAAACAAGGAAAGGGGGCGGACCAGAGCAGTCGCCTGGGGGAGCACCAGCGCCCCCTTGTTGGAGTTAATCGCCATCATGGCTGACCTCCCTCACGCAGCTGCAAAAGAGAATATCAGTAAACTGCCTGCCTCAATTTAAATGCCAAATTCCAAATGGTCTGCATTCAAATCTCGAGACTATACTGGAGTTGGCGTTAATGTATTTGCAGAGTGACACGAACTCAACAGTACAAGACAGCCGGCCCTAACACAATAACGACCTTTCCAATCATCCTACACTCCAAAACTAAGTTTCCATTGCACCGTCGCAATGCTCATTACCACAAAGAAATATGCCACGGAAGGCTACTGTCGGAACTCACATCGAAACCAGACGAGATCTCGAGACAACTACAACCGTGCTCTTATCACACAACACTCAACCCCCCCCCCCCTCAAACTTCAGAAAGTTACCACTCAATGCCTTGCACCTTACAAAGCATAAACCATTGGCAAACCACGAATTCTACCCGAAGTAAGGCACCACAACCGCAATGCAGAAACAAAGCAACTTCGATACCACATAACCGATCGTTAAGTCATTTCTGATCCAAACTCCAATCAATGAGCGCGTCCTCTGACCTTCAAAGAAGACTCGCAACTGTCGACCAAATGCAAAACCCAACACCGACCAAAACCCACACCAGAAACGCCACCCACTCTCAAGTGGGACAGTTCCAACACACCCCAACACCGCCGATTCAACACCCACTCGATCCGACTAGCTACTCACCACAGGCGACACTCAAGCAAGGAATGCTCTATTGCACGATCGCTTGCAGATCCTCTGCCAGAAAACGCTGCAAATCGAGGGAGTTCTGGATCCTGGGCGGCTCAGTCATGGCAGATGAAGGTAATAATAATCATAGATCAGCAAAGCAGAAGACCGAGCACGGCATCAGACAGCTGCTTCTGCTGCTGCTACAGTGCATCTTCGGCGTTCATAGGCAGCTTTTTTTGCTTTTCCATAGCCGAATTCGTGAAATTGTCTCTGCAAAGATACTAAACTTGGACTCAAATTGCTAAATTTTTTCATCCATTTCGGGTCCCACTCGATCGATTCTCACGCCTTGTCATCCCATGTTTGGCTACAAGAAAAAAGTTTCCTTGTATTGCCGTTTTGTTAACTTACATTACCGCCAGATTTCATCTGCTGGTAACCGTCTTTTTCGTTTGTTTTGATGGCTTTCCATCCGATTGGCATCCGATTTTGACTTTGAAGTGGGAGTACTGTACGATACGGTAGCGCGCATGAATTCCATCGCCTGCCTGAGGCCTGAGGTGGGAATAGCCGGGAGTCGGTTCATCGGTTTTGTCGCGTTGGGCTTGGGGCCGTTCTTTCTGAAGCCCAGTGGCCATAAGCTTACAACAGCATCGTCAGCTCCGTCCGTCAACAGTGGCCGCCGGGTACATCCGTTTTGGACCAGGCAGTTTTGCCTAGGAAAGTACGACGGATTTGGTCCACAGATGGGAGGGGCCTATGACCGTGGTGGTGATGGTGCCTATGACCGAGCCTCGGACACGTTGGGGTACCGACGCGAGGGGGGAGAGGGGGGGGAGAGCTGATTAGGGCCGGCGTGTGCTAACACCTTGGCTTGCGGGCCTCTCTAATGTCACATCCTCTGTGCAGTGCACCTTGGAAGGCTGGAATCATTCATATTACATTCTATAATGTAACATCCTCTGTTTTCTAATTAACCCTTTTAAGGCCTGAATTCTTTCCTGGATTTTTGCACATTTTTGCTTGTTTCTTTTGTACAAATATTTTGGCTTTCCAATTTCATCTAAGCCTAAGTGGGTGTAAAGAAGGGTCATCTTGTAAAGAACCAAGAATGGCTTGGGATGAATGAGAAGATGTTTGGATGAAACATTAGGTTGAAGTGTTCTCTTCACCATTGAGAATATGGACGTCTAAGTGCTTAGGAGTTAATCCTTAGTTGAAAACCTATTAAGACATGTGCATCTATAATAATCACGATATAAAATGTGACACTTACATTTGGACCCAAAAGTGACACTAAAACTTGGATATTGATTATAAAAGATGAATACAGTCAAATCCTGAAAGCCAATGAGAGCCTTCTATCAATTCTTGATACAATTTGAAAATTCAATTTTTTTCAAGAAATGTTCAAATATTGCATGCATTGGAATCTCATTGCCAATAAAATCCAATAAAAATAATTTATACTTAATAATAATAAATATTATCAATTGCTATTGGTAATGATTGTGGATGCATTTACCTAATATATTTTTTGTTGTTACACTTTGTTGTGTCTTAAGAAATTGTAACCTCTATTCTTTCACTAAAATTCTAGGAATTTTAAAACAAATTATGTACTCTCGTAGTTACATTATGTTATTTTGCATGCAATTGTTAACAAAGAATTTGATTAGTAAGAAAATTGTTATAGATGGCACATTCTTGAAAACACAATTAGTTCATTCTTGTCATTTTTTTCATTTACAATCACATACATTTTGGGTGCTTAAGTGCAATGTGCACCCGTTAATGATTTGCTCTATGACTATGTAGTCAAACATCATTTCTAATCTCAATTTGACCTTTCAAATTATGTATTAGGTTTCATTTTACATATTCTATTCCAAAATGCCCAATCGACCATTTTATAGTTGTTTTCTAACTTTAGATGATGTTTTGAGGTGAACAAAGATTGATTAATCATCTAGGGCTCCACTTCTCTCCTCACTATCAAGGGTTCAATCTTTTAATATTGAAAATATAAAAATATGATTCAAAAGGATGAAGTTTTTATAGTTAGATTTTCATACACATAATGGTTGTCCTTACTAGCCTTATGGAACAAAGTGAACCTCCTATCATCAAGGCACTTTCACACATGTATCCTCATCCAGAAGACATTGCATGTCTTTGACGCAATATGGAACATGTTGTCCACATCATACACTATTGTAAAAAGTCCATTTGAGGATCCCTCAAGGTGCCATTGGTGTACTAGCACTTCTTACCACTTTGGCAATGAACCCTCAATTCAAGCCTTGACCTCTACAGGCATCTGCCTCACGTGTGGCATCAATGAGTCATAGATGGTGCATGCCCAATCATTGTTGAAGAACAAAGTTGAAAAAAGCCAGGAAAATTGTGGATCTTGAGCTAGGTACTACAAAATGGTTATTGAAGAAAATGCCAGGTAGTCACATCCTTTCAAAATCCCCCAATCCAATCCAAAAAAACTCCAAAAAAACTTAATTACAAAGAAAGAGAAGTCTCTTTTTAATTTAATATATTTTATTCGTAAATTTATTTAAAACATAAACATTTAAAAAAATATATTCAAATATTGAACCTCAAAAAATTCTTCATCAACTTTTTTATTATATAAATTATAAATGTAAACATTGGAAAATGAATAAGCATACAAAAAACAACTCAAAAGGTTGTATAGTGTATGAAAGGCCCCTCAAATTATTTGATACAATAGTTATGGCTTCCCTTAATACTATTTTTTTAGTCATGGCTATTATTCCATGTGTTTGGCTATAGATTCAATTGTGGCTTCACTTTCATTTCATGATTTTGGTCATGTCTATTCACACTTAGTGCACTTGAAATTCATCACTTGAATTTTTTTCAAAACAAAAATTTCTACTTTCAAAAGTCTTTTATAAGGATAATAGCACAGTGTTTAATATTATTTAGTGTTGGAATTTTACTATTTGCAAAAAGTATTGATGTTGTCATCATTAAATCTTGTACCTTCTTCTCACAAAACCTTTCAAACTACAACTTTGACCAATCACAAAAAATTCAAATTCTAAAAAGAAAAATTATATTTTTGATACAAATTTTTGAAGTTAATACCTAAAGGACTAAGAAGACATAATGTATTCCCTTCAAATTTCCAGTGGCAAATTCTCCATAGGATGAAACAAATCTCAATATTTTGTAAAGTAGGATCTTCTCTAGTAACAAGTTGACATCCTTGTTGCTTTTTCTGATGATAAAAATTTCAATACGAGAAGTATTTTAAATTCTTATTAGGAAATGTAATTTAATAGAAAAAAAATTATTCAAATTTTATTCCCAATGAAAGGAATAGTAGGGATGGAAAAAATATTTTCTTGGATTTTCTAGTATTTACTTTGCACAAACAAACTAGGTTTGGATAAAAAAAATCCAATTTGTTTTTTTAGCAATTTTAAAAATACAAGGTTCAATCTGGTGTGATTAAGAACACAAAATAATTAGAAATGATTTCAACATTTTAAAAGACATTCCAAACAATATGCTAATAATGTCGATTGTTAAATTAAAAAAAATTGATGCACATAATTTTTTTTTTAATTTTGTAGAATCCAATTTGGTCAGTTTTGGCTTCCAATTGCTGTTTGAAAATGTGTACAATTTGAGAGTGTTTTTTTTATCTCTTCTTTCTTAAATTAAAAAATGGTAGTTGTGCTTTAGATTCCATAACATTTTGTGTGTGTGCATGTGTAAAAAAGAATTATTCATCTTCTTGTAGTTTTTCTTTCCCAAAAGTTGTGTTTTTTGCCTATAAAGTTGATTATCCAAAATTGTTATAATCTCAAAATTCAATGGTCAATATTTTTCCCAAGTAATTCCATGCATACTTGACAAAATAGTCTTTACTTTTGTATAGTCAAATTAAAAAATTTCAAGCATGTGCTAAAAAAATATCAAATTAGAACAATTCATTGAAAACTTCCATTGTCAAAAAGTTGTTTGTCCTTGAGGAATTAAAGATTTAAAATTGATTTGAATGGGCGCTATAGATAAAAAAAAATTGTCTATAAAAACATCTTTCATTTTTGATGCTAAACATTCATATTTCCTTTGATGAAAATTTCAAAAAATCATTGAACTTGTATTTTATATAGAACACATTTGTGTTTTGTTCACCTCCCCTAGATCTTTTGGAATTCATACATCAAACATTGGCTATTAATATAAAAAATATCAAATTGATTCTCAAAAATGCTATGATTTTTGTAGCAAAAAATGGAAATATATGTAATATAAATTAAAAAATGTACAATTAATCTTAATTTTCTTCTCATGGTATGAGTATCAATAGAAAATAGTGTGATATTTGTTCAAGTAGGTGTTAAAGAGGTTTAAATTCCAAATATACTTGCACTTCTCTCACTATAATAAAGTTATGCAAGTATCTTGTATTAATACCACTTTGAAGTACACCTTTGACCTTCTATACAGAAAGTCTAAAATTAACCTACTTAAATTATATATAGAGAGAGAGAGAAAAAAAAACCCTTCAACTTCTTGACTTCTACCTATATATATTAAAGTGTCTTATAAATAGTGGGTTGACTTGTTACAAATGAGATGAAGGATAAATGCAAACTAAACTTAGATTTTGTGGGCCAATGCTTCATGCTGTAGGATGAGGACCTTGAAAAATGTTTGAAGGGCCCAATAGCACTTTTCATCTACTTTTGATGTGTGGAAGACCATCCACATGAAAGAAGTGAAGATGCTCTCAAACACACACAAGGTAAGAACTAAAAATCTTTGGTTTTCAAAATAACCAATTTCTAGAGGTTTGAATGTTTGAGGTTGTCATCAAGGTTTATTGTCTCCTAATTTGTTATAAAAGTGAAAATACATGAGAACAACTAGTTCAAATGTAATAAAGATGCTTATGTGTTGGTTAAAATTTAATATTTAATCCTCAATAATCTAGAAAACAATATACTTTTGAAATGGGCGAAAAACACTAAGAATTGAAATTTCTTTTTGGTATTTAAGAATAAATGGAATGGAATGTAACTACAAACTTTGATAGCTTATATCAAGAGTGAGCATCTAAAAAAATATCAATGATTTGATTATATAGTAGAGTAAGTATTTGAGTTCAAAGTTTTATTTGGATTAATGAAAACTTGGCAACATACTTTGGAGAAGAAAATCTCAATGATAATATTTCAAAATGGTAATTTTATGTGTTCAATGAAAGATGAGAATGTGGGGAATTTTTATCTAAAACTTCACAACATTTTGGCAATTATTTAGTAAAATTTTTGGTGGAGCTTGAAATTCAATTTGGTCAAGAAAATGAGAGAATCGCAGGGATGGACACACTTTCTTCTTTCCCTTGCATATGCTTCTTTCTTTTTAGAGGTGGTAACAATCTTATTGGGTGGTTGCAATGTTTGAGTCTTTGGCCAACTTAAACAAGAAACCATGTGCCTTGAAGCTCACATTTGTAGTTCAAAAAACTCTATTGTACGAGATAAGTTTACTTGAAATTCAATGAAAGTAACACCATTGGATTGATCACATAAAATAATTATAAAATTTTGGGATTGTGGAATTGCGGAACTATTTTAACTACCTTCTTAATAATGTACTGAATTTTATAATAACTCTAACCTATTCAAGATTTCAAGGTATGTTTGAAAATATCTTATCTTGAGTTCACCTTTAGCAAAAAATAATTACAATTTTTGAAGTTGAAATAATGGTTCTGGAAATTAATAAGCCACTTAACTAAATCCAAGGAAATGGAAAGAAAAAGAAAGTCATGATTTTGTTTAAGATACCTATACAACTAGATTCAAAGACATATCTACTCAACCAAGACATACCCACTCAATAATGTAGAATCCAAATTCATTCCTCCAACTTTTCAACAAAATAGAGACACTATAAAAAGTATTGAGTTCTTTGAAAGCCATGACTATAAGTTATTAAGTTTCCTATGTAATGAAGAACAACCATTTAACTTCCTAGATTATTTGAAGGGTTGGTGAAATTTTATTAAAAAAAAATTCGTAATTGCCAAATTAATAAAAAAAAATGAATTGATGAACCAAACCTTCTAATTGTAAATCATTAGTTGGCAAATATGTGCCGAAGATGACCTTAGGCTTTGGTAGTCTGCATTGAAGAAATACATCAAAGTAGGGAAAACTATCAGATCTATGTAAAGAAATGTCGTGCATGTAAATTGTTAGCTAAGCAATTTTTTGTTCAAAACTGCCTCCTTAACCCCTTCAATATTTGAGTCTTTTTTTTGAATTTTTGCATATTTTTTTCTTATATTTGTAAAAATACATACTCTAGTATTATTTATCTCAATTTCATCATACAAGAAGTATTTTTTTTCAAAAAGTCAAGTATTGGATTGGATGAATGAGAAGTTCTATAGTCAAGAAGGCCCTTAGAACCTCTCTGTTCATCTGATCTAGATTTTAGATGTCAGAGTGCTAACTAAGGGGTTAACAAACAAACATGAAATCAGGTAAGATAGGGTGCTTTAAAAGTGACCTTGCCCTAAAAGCAACCTCTAATATATAGGGACATTTTGCTTTCTTCAATGTACCAACAATGTACATTTCAAGAGGCGGTCAAATTTAGTAACCATTTCATTTTAGCTTCAAACATTCGTAACTACTTCCACAAAGGTCTAAAAAATATGAAACGACTTGGGTTGGATGCCAATTCCCTTTTTCTTCCTACAAAAATTGACTAAAAATTGTTTGTCTCAAGGAGTTTAGCTTCACTCTAAACGTAATCAACGGCTCTTCAAAGGTTGCTTTAACCCATAAATGCTTACACAGACATTTAGTGTCCAATGGATGATAAATAATCTTTCTATGTAGAATAGAACTGCAACTATTCATCCTTGGAATTTTTGTGCAAAAAGGAGAGATTGATCTTGCATAGTTCTTTGACCTCCAATGAATATTTTTGGGTTTTATAACATAGATGATGTTGCATGGTTCCAAAAGAGAGGATTTCTATGATCATCAATCCATCCTTTAAGGATTAACCCATAAACGATGCAGGGGATGTTTTTTGTCCAATGAATGACAATAAATTCTCTTGTGTAGGACAGAAGTGCAACTATTCATCTTTGGAATTGGGGGCTGAAAGTCGAGATTTTCTATAGTAGTTTGACTCCCAATGAATATTTTTGTTTTTTCCTAGTTGATGATGTCACATAGTTCCAAAAGGGATGATTTCCATGGTCATTAGTCCATCCTTTGAGGATTAAAGAGCAAACTACTTCTTAGTAAGCTCCATCTCCAAAGAGGAGGCAAATTACAAGGGCAACTTTGAACACTCACTCACTTCTCCAACACTAGGAACATATTTTAAATAACTGAAGTTATAAGGTAGGAGGCTTGAAATTTGCATAGGCTCTAAAACTGCCCACCTCCTCAAATGTACATGGTTTGTACATGGGTTTTTTTCCTCTTTATAGGGATGTATCAACAATGTACATTTGAGGAGGTGGGCGATTTTAGAGCCCTATGCCATTTCAACTTCAAAAATTCATAACTAATTCCACAAAGCTCCAAAAATTATGAAACGACTTAGATTAGATGTCAATTTCACTTGTCTTTCAAGGAAAATTGACTGGAAAATATTTCAATGAGTTTCACCTCCCGAAAATTCAGTTTCAGCTCTTAGATGGACACTTTATGGACCTCCTACCTTACTCCGTATTACAGAGCAGCAGCCCTGGCTGTTGCCCAACTTGAGATAAGCTTAGAGTAGGTAAGCTTATTACCAGTGTAAGTTACGTACACTTTTCGAACGCACTCAGTTCTGACGACGGGTGTGGTCTGTTTGTGGTTCCCTGTCTGTGCTCCCGCAGTCCCGCCAGGCCGCCAGGCCAGTCACTTGTGGCTGCCGGTCCTGGAACTGAAACTTAGTTTGCCCCAGCCTGCCTGCCTGCAATGAAATTGCCGTTTCTTAACTTAATTATTTGTTTTAAAACAAACAAACAACTTACTGAACAAAAACTAAAAACTTCAGTTCTGACTTCTGACTGACAGTCCAGCCTCCAGTATCGTCCGTCTGCCTTTCATGCAGGACGGAGCTTCAAAAGAGATCGATGCATGAGTAACTTAAGCTTAAGTTAAGTTATTGATCCCATCCTGCAATGCGGAGTTTCCACAGATATTAACTTACAGTAAGGTAAGGTAAGCTGAAGATTCGATTCGAGCTTCATGTCCGGATCCACCTAGACATCCAGTTCCACCACAAACTATTGAAAGAAGTTGCCGTGAGGAGAAATCCGTCAGCTGGCATGGAGTTGGAACAAGTTGGAACCAGCGACACTTTGCCAGAGTTGATATAAGTTAACTTAAGCTTATGGTACGTTCACACCAACATGTAAGAGCGGTAGTAGAGGGCGTTGGTAGAAGATAGTGTGAATGTCCTTCCACATTGGTGGTCATTTGCATTTGCTGAGCCTACATGGATGAGGTTTCAACGCCACTACGAGTGTTCTTTCGTGGTGTAGACTTTGTATGTTTTTAATAATCAGACGTTGGCAACACTATTAAAAGAAGATTGCATCTAGGGAAAAGCTAGATTTATGGCTAGTAGCAACAGTTCTTCCTAAAGGGGCTCGCGGAAGCCTATTATAGAAGAAAGACATTTTATCAATTAAAAAAGGATATCATTGCGCAGTAGACTCCTTGTCAACGACTTGCAGATTGTGACAGCTGCAGAATGGATCGACGATATGAATTGCGGAGTTGTGTTAAAATCAGAACAAAATGGAGAAATCTTGATTGCAACAATGGTGAGTGCATTTGCAAGAGACTAAATTTCACGGGAGATTCACATGTTTTGTTCGCTATCGACATCTATCTAGGTATTCTCAAATTCCTAGTGGATTTGCATACAATAAGTCTTTATTGTTGTCACGACGAGCAAGCAATAATTGGATTGTGAGAGAATTCTAATGATGTGCAAGTTCTTATTGATTGTGAATGAGGAAGATGGATTAGCACCCACCAATGGCATATAAAGGTGGTTCAAGCGGAGGACAAGCCAATGGTGAATCAAGTAAGTAATCACATACTATTACCTTGTCTACTTTCACTTGTTTGACTTGGCATGTGAATTATGTGACATTAGAGTATTGTCTACAAGCGGAATTTAATGTTGTTCACTACCACAGTCTTTTTCTATAAAGATCCCATGCATAACCCCATGAATTTGTCACATGCAGGACTTCACCCTTCTAGTCCATCTGTTGCCGATGGTACGTGGATTTCCTCACTGACTTTCCCCTCTTCCTACACAGTGACGCACCATAGCAGTTCAAAATTCCTTTGCCGTGGTGTCCTCTTTTGTTAGTTCATTTGTTCTTTAGCCTAATGTCCTCCATGTTGACTTATGCTCCAATGTTTGTCCCAAGCACAATTAACATTGTTTTGGGGCGCGTGCCCACAGCCCCACACTTTATTTGGAATTGCTCGACTAGTGAGTGAAGTTGGAAATTTAGAAACGTTTGAGGCAACCAAATGTGTCCGCAAAGAGCGAGGTCCAAATCGGAACCTGCTTGAGATCAAGGCCCTAGTTGATGCCAAAAGAGTTGTTCACTTTCAAGACATGAACAACAAAGATGGCCAAGAGCTCATGATTGCAGAATCGAGTGAATGGCAACGCATTAGAATAGTTGTCATGCCTACAGGTGTGTCGCCTTGTCACTATAATGGTGGTGCTTGCAAATTGAAATGGAATGAGTTGATTCATGACTTCAAATGCATTTTCAACAACTTGAAGCGGGGTGGTACTAATGAGCCAGTATTTTGGAGTATGACACCTACAAAGCGGAAAAAAGAGGGACTACTGAAGACTTTCCCATGAGATGTTTTTTTGCACTATACATGAATGGTACGGAGTGTGGCCAACTTTATTATGCCACCTCATAGTTGCAATGCTCTCAACTTTCAAAATACCAATTATCACATTGTCGCCTTTGAAGCTGATGACCTCTACAACAATGAAGACGAGGACTCTTTAGAAGTCCCTATACCTAGTAGGCCAAAGTTGAAGGGTAGTAAGGAGCAAACCACTTCAACACATTGTGCCTCTATCGGCATCAATTGCCTAGGATTGCACAGTGGAATGGGACCACGACAAGTATCTATCCACAATTCCCTTGTTCTTCCTTTGAAAGGGATGTTGCCCCTTGGCGTAATTTTGCACAATGTTAGCACTTCGGATATGCAGAACAATTCTTCCTCTAGAAGAAACCCATGTTTTAGGTGACATTTTCAAATTTTTTAAAACAGATTTTAGGTGAAGTCGAATGCAACAAACCCTTGTTTTTATGTCAACATTGATGTTATGTTGGACATTTTGTTGACATAAAAACATGCATTTATTGCATTTGACATCACCCAAAATCCGTTTTAAAAAATTTGAAAATGTCACCTAAAACGTAGGTTTCTTGTAGTGTTCCAAACGCCGACCTGCCAACATTGGAGTTCTTAGGAAGAGTTTGTCTAGCCATTCACTGATTGTCAAAGCTACTCGGGCAACTAGAGATGCTATAGCCAGACAAATGAAGGAAATGGCTAAAGCTTCATAAGACTTCGAAAAAATTAACCAAGATGGAGGTATAAGTGAAATTGTTTCAAGAGCAAATGGATTACCAAAAAGAACATGATTGTCACGACCCTCATCACAAGGCGTGCCCATGCCACCTTGGTGAGCAAGGGGGACATTGGGGGTGACTCCCCAAGCCTTGCAAGAGATGAGGTGAAAGGGACTAGGAGTCCCAAGCGATTAGAGTGTGTTAGCACTCTGATCTGGGCGAATTTGGGGCGTGTAACACATGCTTGGAAAGGTCTTGAGGAGACACTTCTAGCCGTCCAAAGAATGCGTGATTTGGACGTATGAGTCAAAAGTTATGGGCGTTCAAAGGTGGGGGTGTCCCGGTGACGCCGGGACACTTAAGGGCTAAGAGGGAGGGGTTCATGAGGAATCCCTTCATGAAGTATGTCATGTAGCATATCCTTGGAAAGATAAGAACACAAGGATGCTATATTGACAAGCATTACGAGGTTCTAAGGTAGGATCCTCAAGTTATGGCTAAGAGAAGCGCCGTGGTGAAGACGTGACGCCTCTCCCAGTGGACCCGAATCTTTGGAGGGCGATAACTATACAAGTACTTGTCCAAATGAGTCAAGTGAGTAGTCCATCGGCATCTACTCGTCAAGTAGATGTCGAAAATGGGCTCGCATGTGAGATTTGGAGCCCGGACCGCAAAGTTATGCTGGGTAGAAGTTCGGGAGTCTCAAACTAGGGCGAATCGGGAGAAAGGGGGTGGTCTTCCAAAACCAAAGTGGGTTTGGGAATCCCTTTTGACATACAAGGGGGGGGTACCGAATCCCACAGAGAGTACTATAGGAGGGGTTGGTCTCCCTCCTCACTCACTCTTGGAGCCTTGGTGAGTTCCGATGACTCAAGGTTGGTGGTGTGGGGTCACCACCACTCCAAGGCACCATGGGACACTTGTGGGTGTCCCGTGGCACTGGTTGGGTGGAGTCCCACTCCTTGCTAGGCTATGTTGAGGTGGCCCGAATGGTGAGTCCCGATTAGTGACGAAGTGGAAAGTAACAAATATACAAGGAGCCTAGTATGGAGTTGGGGTGACACTCAAGGGCAATTAGGACCATGGTGAGTAGTGCCACCATGGGTCCTTGTACAATAAGATGGAAGTCCCGCCCCAAGTTACCAAGTAACATGCCCCGGTGACTGGGACTTAGCATAAAGAGTTGAAATGGAAGACTAACATAGGATGTGTGTGGCATGTGTAGTGTTAGGGGAGCGTGACCCTTGGTGCCACTAAAGTGTTAAGTGCTTGGAAAGCATTAGAAGGTGAACTTAAGATAGTAAGTGTTACTAAGGAGCGCGACAATGATTGTTGTCTCGATGACAATGCAAAAATAGCAAATGAGACTGCGAGATTGGCTATACAGAAACAGGATCAAATAGTTCTTTGTATAGCTAATTTGTCTACGGTTTTGTTAGTAGGTCTCTAACAATGATGAACAAGTTACCGCATTCTTTCAAACATGGACAATATTGCCAGAGATTTTTGTTGAAACTAGCACAAGTTTCTTCTAGTGTGGTCAGTGAAGCAAGTGCTTGGAGCATTGGATTGTCATCCGTGCCATGAGTACGAAAGTGGCACTCACATCAACAACTCAATCGGAGTGCTTGTACCATTTTTGGTTTCTCTAAGGCTGCTATATAGTGTGAAGTTTACAAGTAGTAAGTGTGTTCACAATAAGCTATGGGGGAGCTAGTCAACATAACTCCTCATTTTCTCTTACTTTGCACACCTTGTATGCAATGTTGTTGTTCATAAATAAAAAGACTTTCTTGTTTCTTGATCATATCTTGTCATGAAAGAGAGCAACATGTGCCAAACCACAAAGACATGTTGAAATAATGCTATCACTGAGGTTGGATAATCAGTAGGCCAAAATGAAGTTCTCAAGTCAACATATTAAAACAAAATTGTTCTAGCAACTAAAGGAAGACTCTTTGCAAAGTCAAGTGAACTCCCAACTCCCAACGCTTATGCTACCTAAGTTCTTCTCCACCGTTCTTATTAGGCACATGAGTTGCATTTTTAGCTCTAGTTGTTGCTACTTGTAAGTTTCTAATGTAGACCTTGGACTGTAGAATTGTACAACTCATCACCACATCATGAAGAAAGTCACATGTAGGTCCAACTTTAGATGAAGCTTTTGGAATGATTATTTGAGAACGGCAAAGGCATTATCAACAACAAACCTGGCAGACTGGCATGACTTAGTTTCCTATTGAATATCACAACAAAGCTTGGAAGATTGCCTAATTGACAATGTAGTATCATCAACCAAGGTAGGAGAGGGTAACCTCCATCCCTAATCAAGTATGGCAAAAACCCATGAAATGACAATCCAACATCCAAAAGAGTGCCTCATTGTCTTCAATGGAAAAGAGTTGATCTCCAAAGCACTTTGGAGTAGTTTGTGGAGCCAAGCATGCCCATGTTCAGGTCCAAGAAGTATTTAGAGCTATCCACGATTGCTTGGCATGTCATGCTGTAACTACCGGATTTGAAATAGAAATAATCTAATGCTCCATACTGCGATAAGTGTGGTTTTGCTATTGAGAATTGTATTATGTTGATTGCTCCAACGACATCTGGAAGCCCACACACTTGTTAAAAAGTTGATGCAATGTCTCTAACTTCCTCACCATGTGGCCACAAAATTTCATTTCAAAGGCCTACATTCACAACGTGCACCACATCTCAAAGGAGCACGGAAACCATGTTACGTACAACTGTGAACAATTCACTACAAATAAAAAGGCTCATGCCATGGCTAAGTTTGAAGAGAGTGCATGCCACACAAACCATAACAAGAAAAATCTGACAATAATTGGTGTCTCGCTTTCGAATTAAGGAAGCCAACAACTTTGAGAGCGACAAGAGAGTGTGCTTTGTCATTTGAAACATGTGAATCCACCAATCGTCATTATATTCTTCTAAGAGGAATTTGGAAAACCAAGTGGTGCTTTGAGGCTTCACCCCAAAACCCAGTTCTTCATCAAACAAGAGTAGACTATTCCACAAGTGGAAGTGATGGAGAGCGACTCGACTGACAACATCCTTAATTGCAATGGCTCAATCAAAACCATCCTAGAATACAATCATCGCATCTTCCGTCTCTTCATCATTGTTGTCATACATATTCAATTCCAATGACTTGTGTGTATTTAACAACAACAATAGCATCAGTGTGGCCATGGAGAGTAGGTTGAGTAGATGGTCCACGTAATCAATGACAACACAATAGATGTGACAATGACCAAGATCCTATATAGAATGAAGTGCTAAAAGTAAGGAACAAAACAAAGTATATGGGCTTCAAGACTTGCTGGCAGTGCTTTGATCTTGACGAAATTGAACTATAGCCACTACACCCACATTTCTATTATGCATATAATAGTATCCCTAATTGAACGAAGTATGAAGTCAACATGTGCAAAGCATGACATAAAGGAATCAAATTCATAAACATGGCGGTCATGCAATAACCCTAAAAAAACTAAGCTCTACAATAGAAACTATAGGGTGGGGAGAACTAGCAATGCTGAAGCGGTCTGCCTATATTGATAGTGGACAAGACATACTTCCAACGCTAGTTTTGCTAATGAAAGTCACTGCCTACTCTTATCGACACCTCTACTACCGCCAACTTTGAAGACGACGTTTGCTTCTCTAGAATCGTGGATTCTTCTTCATTGCTATACTAGGCATACTTTGCCACTACACTCATTGCAACATGGGCCTCCACCGCCTCCGATCGGCTCCCTCTACATTACTCCTCTAAAAGTGCAACATCCAACCAAGTACATGGCACATCTCAACACTGTGACTTTGATGGCGGACGACGAAATTGTCACAAAAGAAGTATACCCAATCATTGTTCTTTGTTCCAATTTGGTTTTGGATTCGTGGGCCCGCTAGTGCTCTCCTCACTCTTCACCGGTGTGGAAATGCATTGGCAAGTGCTAGCTCCCGACACTAACAATAGTTCTAATATGCTTGTAAGACCGCTAGGTGTGAACCTCGGGGTCATAGGAAATGCCATGTCTATGTCAATTTTTCACCTACCACACAGCATTGCCTATTCACGGCACTCAATGCTAAAGTCGTCATTGCTTGACTGAGTTTCAGATATAGTAACCATACTTCCAAAAAACAGGTATGAATGTTCCATTATTAACCTTGTAACATTGTTGTGGACACTAAGTTAAGTGTCTGATGAATGACAAAGAATTCTCCCAGGTGAGAAAGAAGTGCAATTGTTTGTCCTTGAAATTTTGTACAAAAGGGAGAGGTTTTGCACAATAGTATGACCACTAATGAATTATTTTATTTTATTTTTTAAAGTAGATGATTCACACTATTTCAAAAAGGAAGATTTCCACATTGATTAGCACGTCCTTATATGACTATGTGTACTAAATGAAATTATAAAGGACAAGCAAGGTTTGTAGGCCATAAGTTAATCTATAGTGGGGATTGAATCTCACAATCAAATTCAAGGCCGGGGTGAACTGACCCTCTCTATTGTCCCCAAGGGAAGAACTTGATTTTTTTATTTGCCACACATGATGAAATTTGCTAATTTTGAATTCATGTTTGTAATTAGAGGCCCTAAATTAGTGAAGAGGGATATTGAAAATAATTTAATGAAGCACAAAATAAGGGGTCTTTCTTTTAACATGCACCTCTAGATTGACTGGCAGGGGACAAGTAAGGGGATCAGTTCACCTTGGCCCAAATCAATGGAGGATGCTACACGTGTCTCACGAAGTATGACTAGCAGGTTGAATTTAACCCTTGGGAAAACATAGAATTTTTTTATTTGCCACATATGAAAAAAAATTCAAATTGTGAAGTAGTATTTGCAATCAAAGGCCCCAAATTAGAGAGGGGAGGGTTGGTTGTAGAACATAAGATTAACACGGCACAAAATAGGGGTCTTTTTTTACGTTTACCTTGCAAAATACAAAATTTACCTTCTTGATTGCACTTCATGGGACAAGCTTAGTGTCCAACCAAATCAATGACATATGGTAGATGACCTAGCCATTTCCTTGTCACTCAACCCTTAAAGGACAAATTGGTGATTGTAAAAATCATCCTTTTTGAATTGTGTGACATCATCTGCTTGTATATATATATTCATTGGAGGTCAAACTACTATGCAAGATCTCTCTTTTTTGTGCAAAATTCCAAAGATGAACAATTGCACTTCTATCCTACATAGGAAGATTCTTTGTCATCCATTGGACAAAAAATGTCCTCGGCGTCACTTATGAGTTAAGCAATTTAGTATGCAAGACACTAAAACCATCTCACAAAGTGGGCCACACAAAGTGAATTTACACTTGGGAAAAAACAGAAGAATTTTTTATTTGCCACACATGATAAAATTTGCAAATTTTAAATTCCTATTTGCAATTAGAAGCTCCGAGTTAGCTAAGGGAAGTAAAGGAACATAGAGTATTAATGTGGCACAAAATTGTCTTTTTTGTTTTATTTACAAAACACAAAATTCACCCTATATGGACCACTTCATGGAATGGGTTTAGTTTCTTGTTTTAGAACATTTGCAATATAGGTATGGTGAAGGAAAATTTACCTATTAGAGAAATAGATTTAAGGAGTTTATGTTTTATACCTTATTTTTCCTCAAAAACCAAATTACTGTAAATTTTTTATGTAAAGATTTTGTTCAACCTATTCTTGATATATAGATCACCGAATTTCTAACCATAGGCTAGTTACAAAATCGGCAATGCTTCAATGTAAGTAATAATTGTGGCTTTCAATGTACATTTTGTAATCACTGTATGATTTCAGTATACACCTCTTGGACATTTTTGTTGCTCTTGCTCTACATGAGTTGTCACCTAAACCAATGGGAGTCCTATTTCTAATTAGAACTGATAAAAAATATAGCAAGCTAACCTAAGAAAATAGGTGGCTGATCAAAAATGGATTAGCTAGCTTAATTACCACTTTTATCAACTTCAATCATGTGTATTAGAAAAAAAAAATGATGCCAACAATATTGAGCTTCAGTTTTTATCAACAAAATGCATCATAACCAAAGCATGCATCAAAAAAGTTGGGCCACATTATTTTGATGCCACTTTGATATGAGAGGCCATTTCAATTCCATACTTCCAATCACTTTGATACTAAGTTGGCATGGATGCAGGCACCAAATTATCTTGATAGTGTTTCAATGCACCATATTTGCATGCCTTGAAGTTCTTGATGAGTGATTGTACTTTAGCTAAGTATTTTCCTTGGTTTAGAGTTCAGTGTAAGGGAACTACTCCTAAAATCTTTCAAATATGAATTCAAGCTTGGTTCCCAGAATTGAATTGTATAAAATTCTATTGGATCTTGTTAAAAGGAGATTTTTGGGTCACTTTGCAAGCAATTTTTTGGACAACTTATGAAGAAATTATGAATTTTCAAAGGAACTACATTGTAGGCAAGAATCTCAATGGGATGGTTTTACAAAAATGTTAAATTTAGGCATGCAATTATTTAATGGCGTTTACAAATTTGACAATGAGGTTGAATGTGTACTTTTTTGAAGTCATATGTTGTGGGTCCAATACAAAATTGGGCATAACTTTTAGGGTCTTTGGGTGTCAAACTTGAAAATCATATTGGATGTGAACATTACATTGCCTAAAGAAATCCACATTTTTTTTTATAATTTCTAAGTTTTTTTTACCATTTATCACCTATTTTCTCTAATTTGTCACACTTTAGGTTTTATAAATATGGACCCCCCCCAAAGGAATTGTATTGGAAATTTTTAGCAACATATTTTTCCACTACAGTTATGCCTATCATCAAGGAAATCTAAATGAAATTTATTTTTCCTCTGCGTGGATGCAAAAATGGCTCTCTTCCAAGCGCATTTCAAAACAACCAAAAACATTCTTTGGGCAATTGCAAAAAATACATGTATCTTTTGGCACACTTTGCATATTTGAAATTTTTTTCGAGCACAAATTTGGGAGTAAAGATCCAAAATAGTTGAAATTTATATTTAAGGTGGATATGACCATTTAAAACTTATTACAATCTTTTAGTTATTCTTTAAAATTATTTTGGTACAACATTATCCTTTCAAAAAATATATGACATTTGTAGTTTTTGGTTTGGGATTACTAAATTGAGTACCCATTTTAAGGAATTTTGAGCTAAAATTTGGATGGAATGGTCTTCTAGTAGATTTGTAGCTATTGTATGAAGGAATTATAATAGATAATTCTATGTTTTTATGGAAGTCAACAAATTGAGCTTCTTTCTATATGTATTTTGAAACATGGAAAAAATATATTGTGGTGATTCTTTTGGTGAATGACCACCTCTACGTAGTTGTTACAAGTGGATAATTTTTTGTTTCTTTTATTTATAAAAATTATTTTCCTATTTTTTACAAACTAAAATGTCAATGAACCTATTTTTATATTTAGTACTTTTCTAGTTCTCCCACTTAAAGAATTATTCTATGCTCTATCTTCTTTGGGTAAAATTTCCTTAAAAGTCTTAACATTGGACAATATTTATTCATTAATTTTTTTCTATTTAAAGGACTCCAAGAAAAAAAAATAATAGAAAAATGCAAAAAATCCAACAAGTGCTTTTTGCAATTGCCCCTTCCTACATTTCTATGGTAGAATCTTATTTCCATCAAGTTAAAATTTGACCTTATTATTCCTTATTTTTTGGGGAATGTTTGCAAGCACTATTTCTAACAATTTAACCAAGAATGCATCTCTTATTTTGAATTCTTCCGTTAATATAAATTTTATTGTGCATATCTTTTGGAAAAAAATTATGCCTAAATTTTTTTAAATACAATATTAATATTTTTTAAAATTTAATATATTTTTGTCCATAAGCTCAAGTGCTCCTAGTACTAATCTCACATGTAACAAAATCAATAGGTGCTTATTCCTTTCACCCTTGGGTATCCTAAACTAGTCTTTTATTGACACTTATATATAGTGTAAAATAGCTATTATTGGATCTCGAAATGGCACTTTCAACTTCTAAAAAAATTTCCATTGAGTGAATGAATGATGAAAGTTTTCAAGAGCTTATTGTCAAAGGAGTACAAAGTGGATGACTTCAACACATCTAAGTATGTTAAATAAATAACTTTTTGTCTATTCTTCACAAATTTGATCAATTTAACTACTTGATACTTCATGTTTTCTTGCAAGGTGGGGAATCAATTTTGTAGAAATGGAAAGAAAATAAAAACTTGCAATTATAAAGATCTATGTCTATATTCTTCTCAAGGTAGTATTTACTTTTCGTCAAAGATTTGTATCTACATTCTCTTGGCTCCTACTAGCCTCTTTGAAGGATTAAAGGGTGGCCTAATGAGTACATTAGAGGAACATTTTAGATGGATAATTTGGTAGAAGTAGGATGGATAGTATCTGAATTGCAATTTCACTCTTGTAGTTATTTCATTGAACTTAAAGAATTTAATTGTTCAATCCAAACTTAGATGTTGACTCAAGAATTGATTTAAGATTTAATTATGGAAAGAAACCTTGAAAAATTGAGATGCATTTTCACGCTATATGAGTTCTTTTAACTCTTAATTCCCTAAGCATTCTAAAGTCTTAATTTTGGATTACAACATGTACTCTAGGTAAAGTTTTATTACAAAGAATAATTTCTCATTTGTCCAAATTACTCCTCATGCATTAGAAGATATGCTTGAATCTTTTAAAGGTGTATAACTTTTCTTAATGACCAAATGGTGAAATTGAGCCTTACAATTTATTTGTACAAAGATATGAAAAAATTCAAAATTTTCAAAAAAACATTCAAGCCTTAATCCCTTAAGGACCATATGTTTAAATTTTGAACAATAGATGAACGCAAATACATTCTATGAACAAAAAAATACATTTTTTCATCCATTAATTTTTTAGATTCTTTATTAGTTTTTTAACATTTTTATCATATAAATTTTGAAGACTATGATTTGCAATTATTCTATAATTCAATGAGTATTTGTAGGTTTGGCCTATAAAAATAACTTTTTCAGTTTAAAAATGACCCTTCAAGGTTGTTGCAAGAAACACTTGTTTTTGGCTCAAAACAACCTTAGTATTGTAGTATTGTGACATGTTGAAATAATAATTTTTTGAATGAAATAAAATATGGATAATTTTTATAACATTGAGAATAGATTGTCTCTAAAAAAATTCAAACCTAGAAAAATTATTTCTAAAAGTTATGAACAAAAAAAGCACAGTGGAAAATACCAAGAAGATGGAAACTCTTATGTTTGATTTTCAAAAAATTGAAAAAAAATTAAAAATTGACAAATAAAAAAATACTAACTTGAAGATTCTCCTTCTCAACCATTTTCATCTTTGGGAAAAAAATTGAGTTCTCTACACATGTGCAAAGGTAGTGCACTTTGAACACATTTAGAAGATGGATAGTTCACTATTTTAGAAAATCTCTTCATGGACTTGTATAACTTTAGTAGAAGTCTATATATACCAATTTTGAGCTTCAGATTCTCATTTTTGGGTCAAAAATAATTCTACACACACACACACACACCTCTGAATTGGCCAAGATAGACATCCAATTGGGGGTTGTTTAACAATAGTAAAACAATTTTGAAAAATTTGAAAAAATTACTCAATGTCTGAAACTACTACACATGCCTTCATTCCAAATTTCATGCCAAATGGACAAACTACGCAAAAGTTTTTGAGCAAAAAAACACCTATCCGAGACCAAGACGAGAAATAGGACAAGTGTTTCTTGCAATCACCCTTCAACAACGACCTAAATAAGTAAATAAATCTTCAAAAATCACTTTGATTAGAACTTTAAAATTTGAACTAAAATAAAAAAATTCTTGTTAAATCACAAATATTCAATATATATAAGATTTTAGAAGAAATTTTGAATTGGGGGCTTCAAATTTGATTGAAAAATATTGGTTAGTACAATAGGTGATCTAACTTATGAATGTGATTCATAAATCATGTTTTACAAATGTTGTTTGAGATTCATCCTTGAATTATTATTTAAAATATCATTTTATAATACATCTTCACAATTTTAGAAATTTGGACTCTTGTTGGTTCTTAAGGGGTTAAAGAAGCATTCAAATTTTGAACAATGAAAGAATCCGAACATATTGCAATCATAGAAAATTGTTTATTAAATTATCCAAATATTTGTAGATTCCTTTATTGTTCTTTATTTTCCAAAATCCTTCTTTGCAAATAGGGTATTGATTCCCAAAAATTTTCTTTGAAAATATTTTGTTGTTTTAGGTGTACAAATGAATGTCACTTAAAAAAGTATAATTTTCAATAATTATCCTTCAAAAATGACTTGCTTAAACAAGTAAGATGAGAATCTTAAGAAATTGCCTTAATTAAAATTTAACATTGAACCTAAGGGAAACGGATTATTGGAAAAATCACAAACATCTAATCCACAATTTATTTAACCCTTGGAGGACTAAAGAATCCACCTTGAGCATTAGAGGAGAATTGAGGGCTTCAAAAGCCCGTTTCGGCATTGTTCCCTGCATTGTTCTTTGTGCTACCAAAAATTGGGAACCAGCCCATAATGGGCTGAATTTACAAATTTACCAAAAAAAAATCAAAATATCTTAATTAATTTTTTTCAAAAAAAGTAATTAAAAATAATATTATTTTCTAGTGTGGCAATGTCTGTAGCATGTCATATTGCTAATGTGGTGAGTTTCGACACCTTGAGAACTCAAAATAACTTGCAACTTCTTCATGCCCTCAAATCTCTTCTAATGTTTTTTGAGAACTTGAGTAAGCTTTGTTGACTTCATAATTTAGAATGGGGAGAGGTCTTGCCAATCCACCCAAATAAATTTCAAGGAGTTGGGAAGTGTTGGTTGAAGTCATCATTTAAGTGTTTGACTTTGGACAAACTATAAGCAAGGACAAAAACACAAAAACATTTCAGCCAACACTAAAGCACAAAAAGCCCTTTAATTTCTTGATTATTTTGGGCTCAAAGTTGCAAAGGTTATAATTCTAGTTTGGAGATCAAGATGCCTAGATTGTGCACAATTGTGAAATGTTGTCATTGCATTAGAGCACAACATTGAACAAGAATTCGAATGCAATCTAGCAAAACAAATTGTGGGAAGTGTTCAATGTCTGCCCTTCGAGGTCTTCAATTTCTTCTCATGATTTATTAAACAAAAATTGACTTGCTGAAGGCGTTTCTTTTGTAAGATTGCACCGTGCATAAGTTAGGGATGGGAAAAGTCAGACGAACCTACTGTAGCTTCCAATTGACACTGAAACTTATGAAGAGTACGAGCGACTGTAAAATCTAGAAACTCCTCATGACTTCAGCATAAATCCCAGAGATAACACTACGATGGAAAATAATAAAGATTTGTTCGCACTTGATATTAGGGGTGATGTTTGGAATGTTAATCTGGCCCAAAAGTAGGTCTAAATTCGTTCTTAAGACCATCAGTAACAACACTCTTTTTAACACCAAGTGCGAACATACCTTTAGTGGGGAATCATTAGAAGAACCCTCCAGGATCACTAGTTTGATGATCAAAGGCCAACATAACTTCATAAAAGTAAGCAGCAGTTCTCAGAAATAGCACAAACCGGCATTGTGAACCCAGGATGGGAATAATTTATACACAAGGACCCATAAAAAGTACAATGGCAACCGAAAGATTGCAGTCTCAGAATTGTTGCTGACATTATTGCGGTGTGGCAGTGGGCACCGAATAAGACCGATCACTAAACTCAACTATGAACAAACTCCTAAAGGGGACTCAGAATGAGTGCATATTCCCCAAACAGAGACTAGAAAGCAAGGATTTTGTACTGAAAAAAGGGTCCCTAGAAACTGCCCTTCAATAACTTAGGCCGTGCTGTAAGGTAAATTTCACCATATGGTTGCGGTTGATCAACATCGACGTAGTCCTTTGTCTTCAACACCTGAAGAAACCATACCAATAGATGCACAAGCTAGTTACTAAAACTTGCAGAGGGATCTAAACCTCGTCCTTTCAATATTGTAGTCTGTAATAGGTCTTATTACGACATTAACGTAAAACGGAATTCCCATTGCATTAGCTCCAAAAAGAATTAGTGAAAAGGTATTATTATGTATGATAGCTGCGAGATGCTTTGAAGAGGTTACGACGAAACACAGATACAGAAGGGAACTTGGACTTTGTATGCTAAAATCTAACAAAGTTTCTCCTCCTAACTCACAAACCGTCGGAACATTAAAAGATCTGTAAGGCATACCAAGGTCTCAAAAAACAATCGGGCAGCTTCTTTTCTAGTTTTCCCCCGAAGAGTGTGGTCAAGTCCGATTCTAGGAGAGTCCTCTTGCCTTCCTTCTAGAGTAGCACCCAAGCTTTCAAATACTCCTTGCAGGTATCCACCTACAGCCCTGCATAATAACCCACCCTCCATCAATACAAAAAGAACGCCCACAGATCATCGCATTCTGGCACAGATGTCGCATTGATATACAGGTGTCAAATGTTTAAAAGTCAACTAGCAAGAACCTCTTTGAACCTGCTGAAAAGGAAACGAGTCAAACCGATGTGCGACACATATTACAGGTCTTCTAGACATACGTGACCATCAAATAATAGATCACCACAACGAAGAATATTCACGAGCTCACATTCTGATCTGAAGGTATTTGTGGTTTACCTTGTACGAGCTGACCATCCACTTTCTACTCTTACATCTTGGACGCTGTCATCATAAGGCTCAGTTTCCTCATTCAAATCATCATCATCATCTTGAAGGAACACTGCAGAAACGAAGCCAGATGACTCTCAGTGAGCAGCATTCGAAATTTAAGGTCAAGGATCCTCGACTGGCACAAAATAATCCGTCACCATTACATTCTACTTAAATCCACGAATAACTTTGCACAAAGGGCGGAAAAACAAAAATTCAAATCGGTTGAGCGAAAAACTATGGACATGAAAGTCGGAGAGTATACCTGTTTCCCTAGGCTCGCCAAGAAAGCCGAGCTCCTGGTCCCAGAAAATACGTCAGTATTATAGATTTAAGACTCGAATTCACGAAAAATTCAACGAACTGTTTTGAAAGATAACTTAAGCTACAAAAATATATATAAATCAATAAAGTCATGGCTGCATTACTCTGGCAGTCAAAAATTGACTAATGAGAACCCCATGAAATGGACTTCCAATCAAACAGCTCCAGCAGGGCATACCTCTTGCTGAACCTCTTCCCCAACAATTTCTTCCTTGATAGCAAACGGTGATGTGCCCTCATCTAAAATTGTACCATCATCTTCCAGCACAATAATAGTTCTTCCATTAACACCTTCAACAACCACGGCAGCCCCTTGGGCAACTGCTTCTGCAACAGCCTCTGCCTCGGCAACAACTTCTTGTAACAATTCTGCCTGCTCTGCAAGAGGAGTCTCCCCTTCCCCAACATCCGGACCCCTAAATCCTGTCACTTCCACCTCTTCCTCGGTTGGAGGAAATTCCGGTGCAGCTTCTTGGACACGAGCTTCTTCTTTGATTTCTGATTCTTCTTGTGACTCAGCTTCTATCAAAATGAGTTCAGCTGCTGGAGCTGAGGATGGGATATGAGGTTCCGAGGCTGCACCTGGTTCAGTCTCAAGCACTGGAAACTCTACGACCTCCTCTGTGGAAATAACAGCTGTTCCATGGCAAGTGAAAGAGTCCACATATTAATTGATATAAAAATTGAGAGTGCAAAAAGCATAATTGAATTGAAAAAACAGACATTGTAAAATATTATGTAAGCAAGGAGCGAAGCTAAAATCATGTGAACTCCTATAAAATACTTGTCACGGCAGCTTTTGCTGCAAGGCAACAGTACTGTGTTCCACTAGATTCTTGTTCAAATCCTGACCTTCTAGTATGTGTTCAGGTTGTAGCCGGACCTCTAGCTCAGCCGGAAGATCAAGACCTGAAAGCGATCAAATCCAATTATCAAAACTTTATCCAATTGTGAAATCTGATATCCTCTGACTGGACAGCGGAGCTGACTATACAAAATGACTCCAGCACTTTGAATGCTACACCCTCCCTTCGAAATCACAACAACTTGATACAAATATATTCAGGAAATAATGCAAAATACAATTCTAGAGAAAGTAGGAACTCAAAGAGATCACAGTTATCACTTCAGAAGGAAAGATCCAACCGTATGGACCCATAAAAGCATATATCATACAGATATCTAGGGCCCTAGGGTGAACTTAGAATTAAACCTGCTTCAGGTTGCCTTTCAGCAACTGCTTCTACAGGTGGCTCCATAACAGGCAATTCCAAACCTGGTTCTTCGACAAGTTCAGCCATAGGTTCGGCAGTCATAGGTTGAGCTTCTTCAGGCTGGGGCTCAGATATCCTCTGTTCATCAGTTCCAGGTTCTTCGACTGGAGCTTCAGCCCGAGGGGTAGCGGGGACTTCCTCACGGATTACCTCAGGGGTAGCTTCTCGTTGGGGTTCAGCTAATGGCAAGTTCGCACGACCAGGGACTAACACACGGGTATAAAGCTCCCGCAATGCACTACACACACCTGCACGGACAAACAGGACAAAAAATTCAATACTAAAACGGACATGAACATATCCTATTGGATCAGAAAGTAGCAATTTCTCGAAATGAAAATCAAGAAGCAACTGAACGCACGACGCAAAAAGCTCAGATATGAAATAGTACTTGAACATTCCAACCAAATTGTCAGCTCTCCCCTCAGCCCTAACTTTAACAGTAAAGAGGTATTTGATGGATACCAGGTACGGAAGGCTCGTTGAAGACTTGACTGCCTTTTGCCAGTCTCTCTACCGTCCAAAGCTCAAGCGCAGTACACGGGGCTTTTTTGCGGACTCGACGAATGTCAGATGTCTCAGCCAACTGCTGCCTCATTTGGCTGCAAACCATTCAAAATTCACCAATGTCGGCGAACCCATCCTTTGAAGGAGAAGCAACGTTCAAATGGTCTCACAGAAAGAATGATAATTGCATACTACTGAATATGACGAGTCATTTACGATTGCAAAGTCACTTACTCTCCATTAAGAATCATTTGCACGTCAAGAATAGGTTTCCTCTTCCTCGGTGGGGGCTTGGGAGCACGCCGGGGTCTCTGAGAGGGGCCCGCTTCACTAGGAGTAGGCAAAACTCGCAAAGAAGGTGTGCTTCTTCCTCCTGTGGCGAGTCAATAATGAGATGCAAGTTCATATCAATCACGAGAGATTAGACCCCCGTGTCAAGTGGCACTATCAACTGAATGATTCCTCTTCAAACAACCATGCCTCGTTAACTTTCAGCTGCAAAAGTACATAATACTAATAGTATCTAGATCACTGGGGAATGAAACCCAGCCGCACAGTGACGCCAAACACCTACTAGCACAAAATTTAAGCGGCATCACAGGAATCAAAACACACCATGAGCATGAATGATTGCACAAAAATCACTTGGGCCTAACAATTTAGAGAACTCTATGCTCTTGTTAACAACATTCTAGAAAGCTAATCTGGTGAAAACAGGTCAAAAATAGTTCTACATACCCAATAAAGTTGCCAGTACATCGTCGTCAGCAGGTAGGTCAGACGGGGCAAGGCTGGGCCTTCTTCTAGGTGACGTGAGACCAGGAACTGTCGCGACGGATGTCTCTTGCAGTTCCTCCACACTCTCGGGTAATTCCAAAGGCTGCTCTGCTTCCACCATTGGTTCATCGGTGTCTCTGTTCATACAATTGCAAGTTACAAGATTCTGTTCAATAAATTCTTGCTAAACCAGTAGGAACGCTTTCTTGGTTCGCATTACTAGAAAACCCATCCAAGGGAATGAAGGATCCAATTCTGCAGCTGAAAGGGCTCGGACTTGCCAACGTCGTAATGGAACTGCTAAACATAGTTCCAACGCACTCGAATATTTGTAGTTAGTGAAAGCTCATTAGAAGAAATTACAGAGCCATGATTGCTGAAAGAATCATGTCCGGCTTCGTTTCACTTGCAATTCTCTCTCTCTGGAAAAAGAACAAGTCCTGAACAGACATACCTCGCCGGAAAGTCTTCACTCGGTCTTGCCATTTCTCTCTCAAATGCGAAAAGATCAGGAGCCTGGTCAGTCGGTGCCTCCACTGCAGACCGGAGAGTCTCCACCTCTGGAATATCTTCCATTTCCAACTGGAGAGGAGCTGGAGAAACTGTCACGGGCAATTGCTCAGCAGCAGCTTCAAGAGCTGGGACCAACTCATCAGGAACTTCAACAAATTCTTCGCGTGCCTCCTCAGCAATAGGCTGCTCTTCAAGAGGCACTAACTGCTCGGGCTCTTCTATGACAGGTGCCAATTGCTCAAATTGTTCTGGCCTCTCTTCTGGACGTTCTTCCATTTCTACATCCACGTCCACCATTGTGGGAGCAGCTGGCGTCATAGGCGGCAAGTGCTCCACGTCCATGGCTTCCATCTCGTCCAATCGGTCAAAGTCGATCCGATATCCCTCAACCGACGGTGCCACTCTGTTACACACAAACAAAAAAGGGGGGTCAAGTCTGCTCAAGTTAAATTGCTCGAGTTAAGCAATCTAAAGTCAGAGAGGACATCAAAACATGAACCACTCTAGATGAAGGAACCAAAAACAATAGAAGGAAGCAAGTATAGGATGAGGAGATGGTAGTAACTCTTCTTCTAAAGTCAATCTTGGACTCCGCTCACGTTCTTGAGCCTCCTTCTCCCTCTCCTGCACATACGATGCCCATAGAGTACATGAATAAAAATTTCATAGGCGAGTAGTGCTCCTTCCAGTAATAACTCGTCATAGAGGTCAGTATAGTTTTAATGCAGATGATGTTATTGATGAAACCTTGCACAAGAAGTATATATGCTAATGTTACTATGTCATTATAAATTTGCCGTTCTTAAGAGAAGGTGGTGTGAAGATTTTATAAGCCAGTTTTAGGGTCTGCAACAGACAGAATTTGAGAAGTCGAGATCATCACACCCGCCATCATCGATCTCCGCCAAGATTTCCATCAGGTCATATTCTTTCAAATAAATCATGTGCGGCTTGGGAAAAACATCTTCACTTCGTAAATTCGTGACAAGGAGGCACTCGAATTGCTGCCATATTTCATAGACTCAATATTGAATTTGATCCAGAGTTGCATTAAGTTCTGAATACTGGGAAGTACCGAGAGCCTAACAGCTGAATCTTAAAGACCATTAGGTTAACATTAAATCAACACAGATGCGTTTTAGAACTAAAGCATCATGAGATAAAAGATACCAAACGGGCTATAGTCAAGATGACCAATTTACTGACTTTTCACAAATGCCCGTAAGATGAAGAAGCACAGGTATTTGATAGGGTAGGTGTATCTAACCTCTTCAAAATCAAGCCCCATGCGTGGCAGCTCAACTTGGGGAAGTCTATCTGCAAGTGACAGAGGAACCCAAATCATTAGTGATCTAAGGCGATGAGTTTTTGGACTAACACAATCTTCACCTCCCCATCTCTTATCATAACCAGAAACCAAGCGGCTACATGTTCAAGTATTAGAGTATAGACATCTGTTGAGCTCACATTCGACGTCACAGAGCCTATTCGAAAACGCTCAATAGGCATCATTATCCCCTTCGTTACTGAACGAGGTGACTGGAGAAAATTAATGATATTACTGCAAATGAACGCTTCGATCCAACATTCTCCAATTCACAGCACACTTGAAACGCTTCACTAATCAATTTCAAAACAAAGTTCAAAGAAGTCGCTCCATACCATCGAGACCGAATTGAGATCCGAAGTAAATATTCTCCTCCGTTGTATCTTGCAGAGTGATAAGTTCTCGGGTAGTGACATGTTGATCAACGGCTCTGTTGTTCAAAACCAGATATATCTGATTGTAGTCAGATGCTCATATACTCAAAAGAGAACCACTCACCAAAAGTACGGATCAAATTTTATTAGAATTTCTCAAAGTCAGAAACCTCATCACAAGGTAGAAATTGACAGAGACTACACTGTTAGCAAGAATTCCCGGCGAGCCCGATAAGAAAAAACAAAAATATTCTCACTACAGCAATCATGATTATGAGATACCCGCACCTTCTCGCCAACTAGAGTATAACGTTGAAAGTCATATCTAGATATGCCAACAATTAAAATGATGAGCACAAACGGTCAAACCACATACCCGCTGGCAAGAAGCATACTCTCTCTTTCCCCCAGAGGCTCGAACTCATCAAGATCGAAATTCTCAGGAAGAGTGATAGCGTGAAATGGGGCTGTAGAAGCCTCGGGCGGAAGATCGACTGCCCCTGAATGAAAGGCTTGCTTAATCTTTGTGAGTGCTTCACTGCAGTCATGGAATAAGTAATTCACCTTCCGGGAATAAATTCGGACGACACCCAATAGCAGGTGACCCGATAACCTAAGAGCAATTGGAGCTTCGGGGAACAAAATGGAGTCTGCAATTCCAATAAAACCACGTTGCACGCATAGTCAGAACACTCACATAAGCAAGAAGAGTGGTTAGTACTTCACAAAAAAGGTCCAAGACTATGCCAGAAAAATACTCTGCTAGGTCCTCATAAGTTGATTCACAACACTGTTTGCCCAGAAGCCCTTTACATCAGTATAGAAAGCACGACGGAGTTAACGTCCTGTAGTTCAACGCCGAAATATATTTTATAGTTCCCCTAATAGTGACAAGCTTATGAAATTGCAAATGTAAGGAAAACGTCAATCCAGATGAAATTAGTACTAGTGAAAATTTGCAAAACCATCCTCCTTTAGAAGGGCCTCTTCGTTCATTTAAAATCGCCTACGTCGCCTTTCCACTGTCTTCAGGTGAACCAGCCTCGTCCAAAACAAACATACCACTAAAATCCTGTTATCCTTTCGCCGGTGAGAGGAGGTTTATCACACCATCCTAGTCTCATGGTTTAAAAATAAGTAAAAATCTAAGACCACCCTTCGCCACTCCTACCCCTCTGAAACAGTTCAAACCAACTCTAGCGTCGAACAGAACTCCATAAGAAGATCTTTGTCGTGAATTATCTATCGTGTCCTTAGTTGCGGTAGCTCTTCTGTAAATGAGGTCGCAGTTGACTTTCATCAAGGTTGAAGAGTTCTTCCTTAATTCTCCACACACAGTATGCTGAGGCATTTGAAACCTTACATGAGATAGTCTGTGGAAGTTTAGGAAAACGAGAAAAATTATAATCTTGAAGCAATCGAGATCCTGAGGGAGGAATGCGTACCAACGGAAACACTGATATTGGTCTCCGTGACCTGATTCTTCCGCAGCTTACGCTCCAGGTGAGCTGCAATCCATATGGTTCCCAGTGGACCCTTTTTCGCCAATATCAACTGTGAGTAAAACATCTTGAACCCCGCTTTTTCACCCCCGCGGCTCCGGCACTAAAGGAGGAACCACGAACACTGGGGTTGTTTAGGCAAAGAAAAGAAACACTAACGTTTGCGAATGATCTCCAAACCTCGATTCAAAGCTCAAGCCTCATCCGACTGTAAAAAATCGTATAATACCGGCACAGGAATATCTTGGACTCTGACTACAGCCCCGTTCCTGGAGAGTTTTGGTGCAGCTTAACACGGGTGCAAAAAATCACTTCAAAACTGCGCAGATAAACCTTGGACAGGAAGCACTCCAATCAAAACACAATAGAAGATCCCCTGTAGTGACCTTGAACTTCAACACGCTCCCGGCTTCCGCTGAACGCTTGCAGGAATCAGCCTAAAGTGCAAGAGCCACTGAAGGGACTCCTGGAAACTGAGTAGAAATAATCTTGAAGCGTTCTTAGAGCTCACAAGTCCGTCTTCTGAATTGCTCAATATCTTATAGGCCGAACCAAGTGGAAAATTGCCAAAAAATGCCGCTGTCCGGTAGACCTTCACCGCCACACTATCCCACTGAAACAATCTCCAATGAAGCCAATAGATTACAACAGTCAACAGCCGAAACCAGAAACGGGACCCGCTCAACTCTGACGCACTGAAACTTCTTTACACCGAAGCTGCTTGTCTCCTCTGTTTTTCAACCTTTCCACCAGGGCTTAATACACCGCTCTCAGGCCACACCGCACCACGGCGACACTAAAAAAGCCGAACACCTGTGCATCCAAGAGGACAAAACAAGGCACCGAACCGAAGCGGAACTATCGTCTCTCCATCTCAAAAACTCATAGCGCGCTCCAATAAATTACGGCAATGCACACTACCGCTCCACAATTTCTCTGCACTGCATTCCCAGCACCTGCAGGGCAATCCAGCCCCTAGGGTAATTTCATCGTTTAGGAGCCGTTCCTGCAGCTAAGAAGCTCGAAATAGGCGCAGAAAAAGGGCGAATCCACGAGGACTGGCTGCTACGAGAGAGCGACTACGCAAGAGCGATGGCAACGAAAGGAGGGTGATCGAACCAAGCGATGGTGAGCGAGACGAGACGCCCGCACCTGCAACGGGACGAGAGGCGTGAACGAGGTACACCCCCTGTGACCCTCGCTAACCTTGGGGGGCTGGCTGGAGCGCTGGCTCCCCAGGGTCAGAGCGGGAAGGCTCGGGCCGGGTCGGGTCGGGTCGGGTCGGGTCGAAACGAGCGAGCCCGGGCCTAAGCGCCGGGTCACCGGACACCACAGCTGGACCGGCGGAAGTGGCTGACTGAGTGACTGCCGTATAATGGGAACTGTGAACTGGGGAGCCTTCCGACGAAATCCTCCAACTGAAAACGAACGCTCTTCCTCTTTTCGTCCGTCCTTCCCGTTGGCGCTTTCGTTCGTTCGTTCATTTCGCTGGCTGCTACTGTATGTTTATTCGTCCGTCCTCTTCGTTGATTGTTCGTCGATTCCGCTCGTTGGGAACTGCCTTGCTCTCCTGTTCGCCACGTCGTTTGGTTTCGGCGCGGGACTTTTCTTGTTCTTGGTGGCGGGAATCACCATTTCCGATACTCCGATGTCCATGTGGTGACTACACATTGGATTCTGTGCTCTCTTTTTCGATGGCTGAGATGAGACGTGAGCAACTGAGCACATTCAAAGTGCAGATGAAACGCATGGTTGAGTCTTTCAAAGTTCAAAGGCAAACCTACCTTACCAGGGCTTTTTTGGGGTGGGGTGGGGTGGGGTGGGGGGCGAAATATACTAGAACCACCCATTACCAACCACTTAAGCATTCTGTGCATAAAATGCAGCAGCCAAAAGCAATGTAAATTTTCTACCTTATACACTAAATAGGGGTATTAAGGGGACCAAAAAATTAAAGAGATTGATTGTGGAAATATACTAGAACCACCCATTACCAACCACTTAAGCATTCTATGCATGAAATGGAGCAACAAAAGGCAATGTAAATTTTCTACCTTATACACTAAATAGGGGTATTAAGGGGACCAAAAAATTAAAGGGACTGATTGTGGAAATCTGTAGATGTTTGAAACATGATGTACATAACCTAGACACTTCAACAACTAGTGATAGTGAAGGTAGATATTTTTATAGTGTGAAATGTCAATTAACTAGTATGGGTCCCTGTAATACCCCTATTCAATGTAGAAAGATAGAAATCATAGGAATTATTAATTTTTTACTAATTTTCTGCCTTGAATCAAAATTACTATGAATTTTAGTAGTCAAAAGTTGATATGGACCCATCCCCATCACATAGAGTCTTCCATTAAGGTAACTACACCCAAATTGGAGCAATCCTAAAAAACTAATCCCTATTTTTGAAGGGAAAATCAACCAAGAGGGTACCGAAAACAGTGCGCATTAAAAGGACAATTGTAAGGGTGTAGTTAAGGGCCATTTTGAAAATTGGGCAACTCTATTAATAGCATTGTGGAGGTGTCAACCTCTCAAGTGGTTGATTTTTGATAAACTTTATGTTGTTTCAACTTCTTCTTTATGTCATGTTTCAATACTACTAGTGTGATTTCTTGATGTGCATCAAATGCATTTTCACATTACTACTTGACACTTTTAGCAGTCTACACCTTGCATCTTTGAAAATTTGTAACTAATTCACAATATGTCCAAAAATTATAGAACCACTTGCATTTTGATTCTTAGTCTTTCACCAATGTGCAGAAATTGTTGTTCATTTTTTAGAGCAATTAGATCATGTCCCAAAGTTAGATCATGCAATTTTAGGTGTAGTTGCCTCACTATTATTTCAAAGATTGTTGTGGCTCTCAAAACCGAGTTGATGTGTCATGACATTGATGGTTAGAATATGGTTGGAAATCAAGACCTAATGGTTAGAAATCAATTAATTCTCTATTGAATTTTTCAGTACCTATAGATTGGCTATGAGGCCTAGTTGGTAATGGGTGGCTCTACTATAGTGCCAAATTGCACCCCAAAAAATTATTTGGCTGAAAATTATTCACGACAAGACTTCAAATTTAAAACAACAAATTTGGATGCAATTGCCACATTAAGGATGAAAATATAATTATTGATATTTATGTGATATGTGCTAATGTGATATTTCTATTGCATATGTGGATGAATGTTGAAATTTAGAGTACCACCCTAACATTTCATATCCCCACTTTGGCACTCCATAAAAAAGGAAAAAAAAAACACCTCAAGTCTACCCAATGAAGTGTTTAATTTTGGAACAACACGAGGACCCAAAGTATCCTTTAGCTAATAAATGACTTCACTACTCATTGTATAAACAAATAATGCACCTATTGATTCAATAATTAGAGTATGTTGGTGACTACCTTGGTCATGATTGAAGGCCGTGTCCTTCTAGGATTAAGGTTGAAGACCTCACAAGAATTTTTTAACATAAAAACTACAAGAAAAATTCTAAAAAAAATAAGATATCATAGGAAGTTAGAAATGATTGACTTTAAACTAAAGGATTCAAAAGAATATTAAATTGATGATATGGAATTTTTTTTGAAATAAACAAATATTATATTTGAATACATAATTTATAATCAACCTTCTCTATAAACCTTGTGGGATGCCTAAACACCCAAATGTAAGAATCTAGTTGGTCAATGCATTTGGATTTTGGATTGGAAAGGAACCTTAGAGGGACAATTTAGGTATAATGTTTTTAGAATGGAAAGTGGGGTTGAGAATGAAATAATGTCCCTCTACCTCAATGTTCATTGTACTTTTTCTCTAAGTCCTTTGCAAATTTGGCTTGTTTTTTTTGCTCCTATATGCCAATACTTTTTTGGAGCTTCTAGAAGCATAATCCAAAAAGAATCCAAAGCTCAAATAATTTCAATTGAAAAAAGCTTAACTGCATGATTTAAAACAACATGTATTATGATGACTAGGATAAGAAAACACAATCATATTGCATATGAATATGTTTATGATGTTTCATCACAAAAATTAGGAAGTTGTTCAATGTCCTTCAATTCTATATTTTTTTTGTCCAATCTAAAATTATGGTGAAATAAAAAAACAAGATTAAAGAAAATAACATATTTGACCATAAACAATTTATTTGATTTCAAATTGTATAATACAAAAGTTTCAAACAAATTTGTAATACACTTTTTTTCTTTGAGACTTGATTTGGGACCTCCTTTCTATAAGTACTAAAATAATTTTTTTAATTAATTTTTAAATACCACAAAATTAGTCACGTATCTTGGTATGGCTCTATACATTCTATAACATCCACCTTCTCTAAAATTATTAGAATTTAACCTTTATACATTTTATTTAACCTTTAAAATTATTTAGAACTTCATAATTGCATTTGCTAATTGGATAAATGAAACTTGAAGACTTTTAATTGAATCCATGGAACAGGATAATCTTGGCAATTTTGGAGGTTTGAAGTAAAAAAACATTGGTACTAAAAGTTGCTATAATTATAAGTTGTTGTTAGATTAAATTGCATTATTTTTTATGTAAATATCGTATTAAGAAACCTATAAAAATTATGCAAATACATGTATTTCAATCATAGACTCATGGCTTACTCAACAAAATTTCCAAACAAAATTTTCACCAAATAAAATGCAAGAATTACCAGCCCTTGACATAAGAAATAGTCACGGTAGCTAGCTACAATGAACACATGAGAACCATTTTTGAGAACTTTGGAACCATTCTTGAGAAAGGATTTTGTGCACCATCTTAAAAAGCATCCCCAATTGCAAACAGTCTTGCCATATGTGAGATTCAACCATCCGAGAATTCCAATCAGGAGGTAAGAGCAACATTCTTGTAGGTGCAAATTGAAAAGCTAATCTACCTTAGTTCTCTCGGTTGAGTAAGATATTGATTCAAATATTATTTGTATTGATTTCCGTGCGCAACCATATTTTTGTAGAACTTCATTTAACCCCTAAAGGACCATTGTCCCTTCATGGGACAAATGGGATTTGGGGTAGGTACCTATGGTCTCAATTTTTGCCTCATTTTTTGATATTGTTTATGAAGATAGAAAAATTGATTAGCTTCATGGGAATATAAGGTTTTTTCACTCAGTGCCCTCGAAACAAAAATTATGTCCAAATAAGCTCAAAACAAAAGAAGAGGGGCAACAAAAAAAAATTCAAAAATTTCAAAAATTTGAATTTTATTAAATTTGAATTTTTTTCCTCACAAATTATATTTTTATCTAAATGTAAAGCTTTGATTCATTCCATTTGGATTTGTTATGAGAAAGTTATGGGCAATCTTGTTTTTTGTGCAATTAGAGCATCTTCAAAAAAAAATAACTTATAGGATTCATTTCTAAATGCAATTTTTACAATTTTTCCATAAAAGAAGGTCCACATAATTTAACTTGATTGCTAGAACAATCTCACAATTGGAATTAGTGTATTTTAATTCCATCTTAGAGATATTAATAATTTAGATTTTCCTTCTATCTTGTACCTACTTCTACTTAAGAATTTTTTAAATATTAAAAATGAAATATTTTTTTGTTTTTTTTCCTAGACCCTCAACTCAATTCTCCACCATTAAGATTTAAAGCTCAAAACTTTGTAATGCAAAAAATTAAAGTTAAGAAGGTTCAAAGTCAAATAATTTAGTCCCACAATGTGTTGAAAACTTGTTTTTTCACTTTAAACACAAATGTCTTGCAATCTATGGGGTCAAAATTTCTGAATTTTTTTCCACACATTCTCATACTAGTTAGATGTAAGATCCTATGGTTAGATGTGGAAGAAAAAAAACAATTTTCAACTTTTTTTTACTCTTTGCTATAGAGATGACAATTTAGAGTGTGTTTTTTTGTAGAAAAAATGCCTTGGTCCTTTAGGGGTTAATCTTCTTTGCTATAGAAGCAAAGCAAAGCAAAACACTTTTATTTTTGTTATTGTTTTCAAGTGTTATAACATGCTGAAATTGCTCTCTTAAATTTTATATTCATCTTGTTTAGCTTATTGATCTAGCCTACAATAGAGCCGCTACAATAGAGGCTCTGGTGGGATAACAAGAGATCTTAATTAGTCAATTACCACTATGTTTGGCAAAGATAATCGTTGTAGCATTCAATGCGCATCATCAAGCAAACAAATTAGTTGAGCTTCAAACAAAGAAGATATTCAATGGAACATATGCTAATTGATTGACAAGAGTCCTTTGCTTTGCAAGGAATTCATATGAAAAAGGGGGCTCAAACTTGGTGGCTCCACAATTGTAATGCAATACATCTTCATTGTTTTACAACATATGCCACCCACTTTGCCTCATACTTTGAAACCTTACCCAGGAGAAGAGTTGCCCATAGGCTAATTATGTAGTTACATTGGTTTTTTTATCACAACTTCACAAGACAAACAATGGGAGATTTTTGTGGACCAAAATATAATTAAGCGAGATAGGGATTACTACAAACATTATATAGTGATTACATGCTTTATGGGAAGGAAACTACTAGACTACGTTATACAACAATGGTTACCCACCTACAAACAACCGTCAAGACCTTAGACATTAGGTCGGAATGTGGAGAAAGGTTTTTTTACAATCAAAGTTGCAACTACAAAAGTGGTATGTAATTTGTTGTTGTTTACTCTGTTCAAATCTAGGCCTAGCCTCTACATTTTCGAGTGGTGGGCCTCGGAGTTCAATTTTAATGATGACTATATCATGACCAATATTAGTGGGACTCAAACCTTGGAATGAAAATCTGACATGGATTACTTTGAGATATACATCAAAGGAGTTCTTATGAATCTTTATTCAAACTGAGGAAAGACTAGGGATACTTATAGGATCTGACATTGCCAATAACAACCATGTTGTTCCCAAATATTATGTAGCAATTAAAACCAACACACAAAAGGTAATTGTCAATGATTGTTATTAGGTGAATGTATGGTTGATTGGTTCAAAATTTTGACAATATTGAAATCTAGAACAACTAATTTTCAAATGCATATAAAATACATGAGAAAAATTAAAAACATACAAAGAAACTTGTTGTATACTTAACTTCATTTCAAATACATTTCTATTGTCAAATAATTTTTAAAGAGTTCTATTAAAGCATGGAGGACTTAAAAGAATATATGGCTATGATAAATTTGTTGTTAGAAAATTCTTTAAGGACTTTTTGAACATTGCTTTTTTATTTAAACCAATGAAAATGATTATGATTCAAGTTGGTGTTCTCTTAAAGTTTTTAGAAAGGATAGTCTTGCATAACTATTAATGTAAAACTTTTCAGAAGTAGTTTTAGTGATTAAATCTTGGACAAAAAATAGTATAATTTTTTAATTAATTAATTGAGTTTTGACAAAAAAGAATTTAATCAAAAAATTCAATTCCAAAAAATAGCTTACACAGGGACCTTGATGTAAATTATATGTGTGTGTGTGTGTGTATATATATATATATATATATATATATATAATTTTTATTTTTTATTTTTTATTTTTTTGTTTTATTCTAATACAATCATCATATTGGATTATTTTTTATATTGAAAAGGACGTTCACATGTTTTTACTTCTAAATATTATAGAAAATGAAAAAAAATTCAAATTATAGAAAAAGAGTCATTTTCTACTCTAGTATATGATTATATATACACATAATTTTTGGGGATTCAATCTCATTATTTTTCATTAGAAGTAGACCCTTTTTTCTGATATTGAAAAACTGACAAGTTGACATCTAAACTTCAATTGGAAATTTAATAAAGATTTTGATTTTTTGATGAATAAAAAAATATTAGGCAAAACATGACTAGAAAAACTAGTCATAAAGGTCTAACTCACCTATAACTAATAGATTAGATTCAAAATACAATAGCTAAAAAAAAATAACATTGTAGATTTCACTATGTCTAGCCCTTTTTTTGGTACCTTTGAGTATGATTTGACCCATACACTAGAAGAAAACGAGGGATTATACAACTACTATTTGCAACTAGTTTTGTAGTTGCACAAGACATTTGCACTTAGGTGACAATTTAGAGTCCGTAGTTGCAGTATACAAGTTGCATTGGTTGCAAATTAGTTGCAATAATTTTCAAGGTTGTTTCTCATCTAACAACCTACTTTAAAGTTTGTTGATGAACTCTTCTGACATGGTTGTTTATAAGGAAGTTCTTTGTCTGCATCTGGTTTACAACTAGCATGCAACTAGTTTCCTATTGACAAGCAATTAGTTTGTGACTTATTTACAACTTATTTGTAATTCATAGATTTGTAGATTTTGAAATTTTAGATTGCAAAATCCTAAAATTTATTTAACTTTAAATATTTAGAGATTTTTAATAGATTATAGAAATCTACAAAGTGTAAAAATCTACAAAATGTAGAAATATTAGAATTTCATTATCAAAATTCATTACATAAAAATGCTATAACTTATAATTCTTATATGTCTAACCTAATGGTGTTCTTGACAATTGATATGGGACAATTAATAAGAGACTTAATAGTAGTTGCATTTTAGTTTTTTTCTAGTTACATACTAGTTGTATTCTAGTTAAAATCTAGTCATTGTTTAGCCAAACTCTAGTCGAATTGTAGTTGTACTATAGTTGTAGTCTAGTTGCTTCCTAGTTGCAATCCAGTTGCAGTCTAGTTGTAGTGAAGTTGCTTTGCTATCAAATTTAGATTATATGCAATTGTGGATAGACACATTGGACTCTACAAAATGTTAAATTGTCCACATAGACAATTTTGATGAATATTGGATGTAGAATACCTCATATCAACTCTTTTGTTACATTCCTATAACTGTAATTGCATTTTGCGACTACTTTGGGACTATTTTACAACTACAGTGTAACTATGTCAAAGTTGGTGCAAATACATAGGATTGTAGTTGTAAGGCAGTTGCATAAGACCGTAGTTGCATTTCAATTGGTTGTAACATAGGCGTTTTTCTTCTAGTGATATTATTCTTGACAATATCTTCTTCACTTTTGAAACCATAGCTCATGCAAAACAAAGTGCCCAACCTTCTTGTTCTTAAGTTAGATTTTTTCAAAGCCTATGAGAAGGTGGATCTCTACTTCTTATTTAAGGCCATGGTCAAATTGGATTTCTAAGCATTCAATTAGGATGACTTAGTTGATTCACTAATGCAAAAAACAAGGTATGAAGAAATGGATGATCCACATGTTCTTTCTCTATTGAGCAAGGGGCATATCTCTTCTTGATTGTAGGGAAATTTTTGAACCACATCTTGAAGAGGGAGGGCACTAGTGTCATTGATGCATCAAAGAAATGAGAGATTCTTAGTGCAAGTGAGCCTCAAACTATAGACTAATTCAATGATGACACTTTACCAACCACTGGAAGCAAGGAAGTATATATTAATGCCACAATTGATACTTTAAAATATTCCAACCATACCATAGTATTCATTATCAATACAAACAAGCCTTCTTTGTATTTTGGGCACCTAGGATAACCTAGAGATCTAGTATAGACCCACCACAAGCCACTTTAAGTGGCCATGGATTGAAGCTATTTAAATCTTCAGCTCCAAATTAGTTCTTGAGGGCCTCTCTAGATTGAACTTATCAATAACCAATATTGATGGGTTCTTGGCAACTAAAGTCAACAAAAAAAAAGTGATCCATTGGGTTACAATGATAATAAAGATAAACTCATCAAGCTATGAGACTTTCTTCAACAACATTCTTTATCTTGGGAATGCTTTAATTTTTAGCGATGTGAAGGTAAGGAGTCAAAGTCAAAAATCAAATTTGGTCCAAGTCTATGAGATCATCTAGACCTTAGATATTTTGATAGGTATATTGCCTTTGATGCAATGACAATGGCCTTAATTTGATTGACCCTAATAAAGTCATAGTGGTGATGATGCCTAAGTAGATTGTAGTTGCTTGTGAATCGAGATCTTCAAACTTCAAGGTTTTGTTAGATAAGACATTGACTTTCAAAATTTCAACCCAAAGTCAAGGAAAGTGGGATTGAGCTTTACAATAGTTTTTTAGACAAGCATATAAAGGGTCATACGGACCACACATTTGGAACTTCAGTATGGCATCAAGATTGAAAAGTGCTACTTGTGAAAATTATTATGAAACCACTCAAAGGTTATATTAAATGTTTAGATGATTGCTTTTGAGAAGGCCCCATCATTGGTGCATCGATCCACTCTTTCCCAATTAAAATTAGAATAGCAACTATGTCAAAAGATAGGCAATTTCATGAAAATGGCGGTATTACAGTAAAATGGCACAAAATATGTTAGGAATTGCACAACATTCCATTAAAATGGCGAAATAATACCGCCATTTTAATGAAATTGCCTATAAAGATAGTATGTCCATAGAGATGCATGGGACAAAGCCCAACTTAAGTCCATATCACAACAAGAAACAACCAACAAATTTGGATTTAAGCAACAAAAATTTATTAGTTGAAAAATGGTTCAACAACAATTGATTGGGATTAGCTCCTTCTTTTTATATGAATCCGTTATCCAACCCAAGAACAATATCGATACACCTTCTATGACTATCCACTATATACAAGCTATTGTGGTTATCCAGGGCTAGATGATCCTTAATGCATCCTTTGTCCCTAATTGCATCATCTATACATTTGCCAAGGAAATCTTTGTAGTGGGTCATTGCAAGAAACACTTGTTGTTTTTGGCTCAAAACAGTCTTAGAACTACAATAGTGTGACATGTTGAAACCCCCAAAATAGGTCACCCAAAAATACAAGGTTAAATGGTAAAACGGCATAACATGCATAACACCAATGAATTTGCAGATTCTCAAAATTTCCTATACAATTTTTAAAAATTAATTCTAATGTGGTTTTCTCTCCAAGATTTCGTGTATTCAAGATTCATTTCTAAGAACCCTCAACGCAAGAAAATCAAGATTTGCCATGGATAGCCTTTGCACAAAATCTTCAATAGAAAAATTATTATCATTCATTTTCATAGTCGGATTTTAGACACTAAAACTAGGCTTCAAAAGGAATTTTTCAAAAATATAAACTAATAAATAGAGGAATTTTTTAAAGTTTTATTTAACTTCAAAACATTGTCGACACCAAAATTTGGTGCCTCGGGCATTTAGGGGTTAAGGGATTTAATGGGCTAGGTTTGACAACATGGTTTTTTTTTGCTTTTCAGTGCTAGATTAAACCAAAAAAAATAATTTGGCTAAAACATAGCAACACAACATGAAGGTTTTTGCTAGAAAACTTAGAATTAAAAATAATCTTGGATGAAATTGCCAAATTGTGGATGAAAACATAATTATGGACATAAGATATGTGCTAATGTGATATTCTCCATCCAATAAGTGGATGAATGTTGAAATTTGGAGCATGGGTCTAACATTTTACATCGCCCCTTTGGCACTTCATTAAAAATGAAAAAAAAACACCAAAAATCAAACCCTGTTTGACAGACATTGGGGTCGCTTTAGCAACTGGGTTGGCTTGGTTTCCTGGGCTCTTCCCCTTTTTGGAAATACTTCAATTTGTGCCTCCCCCCCAAAAAATAAAAAATAAAAAATAAAAAATAAAAGCGCCCCCAATTAAGAATAACTACCCTACGAGACATCACCCGTTGACACAGAGCCTGGCCCACAATGCCGGGGAGTGGCGTTGACTCTCAACCCACCACGTGTCCTTCCCCCTCCCAGTTCAAATTACAAATCCCCCGCCACTTCTCTCCCGCTCTTCCCTTGGGTTTTCGCGCCTTCTAAAATCTAGGATCTTGAAATGTACATTTATGGAACGTTTGTAAGTTAGTTATGTCCCGGGCCTGGGAACGGTTGCTTGGTGTTTCTCAGTTCAATATCCGCCGTCGATTTGCATCGTCAGGTTGTACATTTCTGCCAGTGTTTGGATTCTGGGCCCCTTGGATTTGTTGGTTTGTGCCTAAATTTGAATCTGAGGGATTTGGGGTCAAGGTACCACATTCGATTGCTTTGTTTTACCCTTCTTCATGCTCTTTGGATATAATTGTTTTGTAAAATTTATTACTAAAGCATCAATGCATTTAGAATAGCTTCAGTGCGTGTGCAATTGGGTAATTGTTGGAGAGATTGATCCACCCATCCATGTTTAGTGACTAATTTTAGAATTTTGAATCGTATCTTCAGTTTCTGAAGTTTGAAGTCGTTGGGGAAATAAAATGATAACTTTAGTCAAGATCCTCCTGTGGATGAAGAGTTTTCTGGGGGTAGCTCCTACTAATTACGCCACATAGGGACATACACAGAGAGTGCAACCTTGATGCCTCTGAAATTGGTCCACATGAACTTTTCCAAAATGATTGTAAACTGAAATCCAGGTCGTTTGGAAGCTGTAAGAAAAGATAGTCCAAACATCCATTGACAGCACTTGCCAGGATTACTTAGGTATCGACTGGTTCCGTTATTTGTCAACGCAGAAGTAAGGCTCCGATTATGCACCTATGCAAATCCAATAAATTGAAGGGGGTCCCGGCCTTGCACATCTCTCAATACAAACAAAATATTCCCAACCTCTGCAATCAATGGCATGGTGTAAGCTGTTAGAATTACACCAGTTTTGTCACGGGTCTACTACCAAAGTATGACGGACGATGATGCATAGATTGTAAGCTTCCTCTAAGTCTGTAAGACCGATGACAGGCCTTGCAATGACTATATTACGATGGAGGCCTTGCGTGGTAAGGTATCGATGAATAAAGGAGCTCAATTCTCTTTAAAATGAAAAGATTTGGAATATGAAAGGTTCCCAATCCATAATTCTTTCAGTTCACTACAATGAAATTAATACCTAAGGTTTTGTTGGCAGTTCCAGTGCGATGTGAATCCTTGTAAGCGAAGCCCATTCACTTCTAAAACCATGTCCGGAGCTTCTTGGATAGGTCTTTTGTTTCAACTTGATCCAGCTTTGATGCAAATATGAAGTCATTTTCACTCAAGCCCCCTGCACATGCCAATTACGGATAATTAGACAAGGCAACATTCAACCATTCACAACCATGCTTTTCTAGCTCTTGCCCCTTAGTACTAGTATGTGAAGCTGAAAATAACCACTGCCCATGGTTCGTAGGAAATATAACATCTTGCAGAGAAAACTCAGTGCTTGAGTAATGACATTCAAATTTAGAAGGCAGGATAAACAAGAACGAGGACTCACCTATTGATGGAGTCCAGATCTCTACTCTAACTTTGTTGTTCTCCAGAGTTTGAATCTCATGTTGGTAGTTCTCAGCATCTGCTACCTTGCCCAAGCGGGTGTAAAGCTCAGCAACCGAATCAGAATCTTTCAAATTCCAGTCACACTGGAGCTTGAGAGGTTCACTTGAATCTTGGTTGATTAGTCTCCAACCTACAACCTGTTCAATTCACTTTCTAAATTAAACGTTCACGTGACCCATGATACGACTGAACTGTGTACTAACAATCCCTACTGGATCATGTAAATAGTTTAGTTACGAACACATCCACCAAACAACAAGCTTGCGAATTCCCAAAATTGGAATTCTTTTAGGAGATACTGTTCACTCTTCATCACGCAGTCTGACCATTCTCATAAGTTCCCCAAAACTCTCTATCTCAATATTGAGGATCAATGTCCGCAGGCAGAATTTAAGCAGGATGGTACATGAACTGAACTCGAAATAATCAAAGAGTACAACTTGAGGATATCAGATATATGTGCACTCAAAAAAGTATTAGACATGAAAGGATAACATTAGATTACCTTTCGAAGCAAAGCTTTGGCCTCAGCTTCAGAGAATGGAGCTGCATCCACTGGAAGAGGTTTAATTGATTTCTCAGAGAGACTCAAGACAGCCAATGTTGGAACTAAAATTTGATGATCGGTCGTCGAGTTACCAAGTGTTTTGTCACCAAAGTTACTTCCCAACTCCTCTGCGAAGTCCAAACGAAGACATAATTGTTAGCAGTGTACTATGATCTTCTGAAAAACAACCCTAACCAGAAAAGACAGTCCATGTCAATCACCTCATTCCAAGCAATTCAAAACAGAGAGCCTACGAAACATTCCACAGTCTGTTCAGCACCTCGCACGGCGACAACCGGCGTCAAAAATGCCCTATCCTAAATTCATTAAGGATCCGGTAGACCATCAGAGCCAATTTCTCCGCATATGACCAACGGGACGTGTCAAAATGCTCTATCCCAATCCTCCAGTAATTCCTTTCTCCGTTGACGCCCGTTCGAGCGACATTTAAAAAAATGATGACACGATAAGAACTTCCGCTCTTGAATGAACTTGTCGTCAATTTCCGTAGAGTTTTAACTGACATAGTTTCCACCTTCTCTAAAAAGATACATCAATCCGAGATTTTCTTGGCAGAATGTATCCACTATTGAAGGGAACGGGGGAGAAAAGAAAAGAAAAACTAAAAAAACTCTCGAAATTTCTCTCATCTCAGCAATACCAATCCTCGTGAAATCATTGAATAATAACCTGTCTTCGAAGCAAACGAGATTACGTCATCCACCTCTCAAAAGCCGGCTTTCCCTTTGTCTACCAAACCCCAAGGCACTCGATTACTGTAATACATCAGCACCATACCCCCAGAGAATCCAACCTCAGGACCAAACTCGAACCTACGGGGATACTGCACACAAGGAAAGGAACACCATTCTCACCTGGAAACGGATCTCGAGCTCCGAAATCGCCTAAATTGTCCCCGTTGGCGCGCACCGTAAACCTCTTCGTCCCGCTTCTTCTCCTTCCAACGGCAACCACGCGAGGTCTCAAGCTCGTGCTGGAGCTGGTGCTGGGGCCCAAGAGGTGCCGAGGCTGCGACGTTGTGAGGTGCGAGGTGGAGCACGCCATCGCCGCTGTCGTCGCCATCGCCATCGCCGCTGTGGTTCGGCGACAACGCTTCGACCAGAGCGCCTTATCTTAATTCGTAGCTGTTTCTCTGTGGAACTGGCGCCCCTGTGCTGCACCCGTTTAGCACCCGAATCCTATCTTTGAATATCTTTGAAGAAAGAGAAAAATAATTTTCAACTTTTCACAAAGGTTGACATATTTTGGAATGGATATACAAATAAAAGTTGTAGATTTTGATTTGTAGATTCCATCTCTATGTTTAGATTCACCAATGCTATCACCAATATTTTTTTTATAAATTTTGAAAGAGAAATTCCAAAATTCCTTCAAAATTCGATTACAAGCAAAATATTATCATTTTTGGAGTAAATTTGTTGGAATGGATTTTGAAATGAGGTTCTTTTCACACAATGATTTTTGGAAATTTTTGTGTTCTTCAAATCTATGAACTCGTTTTGGAAAATCTAGTTATGAACTAAAGTCGATGCAATGTGACCACTTGACATACTGGCATATTGATAATTTTAGAAAAATATGTATCCTAGTAACACCAAATCCAACCCTTAGACAGAACAAAAACTTGATAAAGTATCTCCAAAAATTAGAATAATTTTCATCCAAGCAATTAGGAGGGTGAAACTTGAGTTTTAATTTGTTCATCATCCATAGAATGAATATTGGAGCGCTTAGGGGTTAAGAGTCTTTTCATCTAAAATCCTATGACAAAACTACAACAAAACTAGAAAGTCATGAACAAACTACACTAATTAGGACTACATACCTCCATTAGAAGGGAGACTATGAATACTTTTCCTAAAATCATGGTAGATGTAGATTGTGTCTAAAAGTGGTGTTATGTTTGTTTTTTACAAAAAATTCTCAAAATTCTAAGTGTTGACCTACATTTATCATGATAGATCAATGTTATTTGGTAATGGTGGATTGTTTTCTAATTTTTGGTTGTGTAATAATGTATAGGATGAATATTTGATTGCTATATTATCAATAGTATTAAGGATGTAATTGACAACATTTTTTGGTAGTAGTAGGGCTTTACATAGGTCAATAATTGATTGTGTATGTGTGGTTCACCTAGAACTAACTATGATTACTATAAGAGGTTTAGTACTCCATCCAATGTTATTGATATATTCTAGGAGTGGTTGATATTCAGTGGTGGTTTTCAATACAATCGCTTCTTATGAGTACCTGCCATTGCAATAAGTGAACTCTAATAATTGTATTTGGTGATTTTTGGTTGATTGTAATGGTGGAGGATGTTGGTATTGTATGGTTTTTATATATAATAGATCAAGATAGAGTTTGGGATTGCAATTTATATGGAGTTGGCAAGAATATAGTAGTAGCCATGGGAATACTATTAGTTTAGGGTTTGTTTTTTTCCAAATATGTTTGCATTCATCAATGTGATGTATCTTATGGTTGCAAGTAACATTAGCAATTTGTGTAACAAAGCTTTGTTGTGCCTTTGAATATGTGGTGTTTTTATACAAGGTTTGGTATCCCACAGGAATACATATATCCAAGTGTCTATTTGAATTAGATTAAATAGTTGGCATTTTATAGATGGATTGTATTTTGTTGACCAAAAGAGATATTTGCAAGCTTGACCCATTTGTTGTTCATTTTGGAATTTTAGTAATCGTGTAATCTGCGCATATATAATAGTAGGATTGGTTTAGAATTTCCTTAAGAAGTAGTGATGGATGAGAATTTGTAAGATGTATCAATGTTATCATCAACATTTTTTGGTTTAGATTAGATTTTAGGGAGCAGATTGGTCCTTTGTATGGTGTGTGTTTTGAGGAGAACCAATCATCTTTATAGAAGTCCTATCTTGAATTTTTGCATAATTTTATAAAAGCCTTCATAAATATGTATATATTTAATTCAATTTCATCAAATTCAGCATATAAAAAAGTGTGGTTTTTTAAAAGTCCAACATTGGTTGTAATGAATGCGAAGTATTGTGGTCTAAAAAGTCACTAGAAATTCTTTATTCATTGTCCAAAATTGGGACATTGAAGGGCTAAGGGATTAACTATTTAGTCCCAAGGTACCCTAAATTGTTTTTTAGAGAGAGAAAAACAAAAAGAATTTATATCTAAGGGATTGGAAGTGATTTAGGAAATAGAAGTCACTAATTTATTTGATAAAAAAATAATCAAAGCAATTGAATATGGAAAATACAATTGTATGCAATATTTATGTATGTTTATACATGGGTATGTTTGTCAATCTTTGTGTAATATATGGAAATACATAGAAAGAATTGCAAAAGATGTATCCCTTCTACTCTTTGAACAACATAGGCATTTTGGGGGGAGTAAATACAAAGATGATATAAGTAGATAGGCCCTTTCTAGAACGAAGGTCACCATGAAAAAACACAATGTATATGTGTTTTATAGCCAATAGTATGCTTTTTTTGAGTCTTTTTCCATCTTCTGTCATAGATGTTGGCTTCAACTACACCAAAGGAAGTGTTGATCAATCACAAAAGAAGCACAACTAAACTTGTGTAAATTTTGAGTAGAAAATTTTGTATGCGCCTATGTTGAGAGCTTTTCATACTAAGCATGTATTTTCATTCATTCAATTTTTTAGTTTTTAGTATTGATAGCTTTAGATAAATCATAAGAGTAATGCCTATTGAATCTGAAGGTCTTCAAAGTAAATCTTTTAGAAGATTTTTTATATTGCAAATCTATATTTGCACATTTTCATATATTGATGTCAATGATATAGTATACAATATCAAGAAACTCTAAATTCTTGCAATACCAAAGGCAGATTGTCTTAATTTTTACATCTTCATTGTCTATCAATCATTCTTCAATTTGGTACAATTACTTTCTTCACTTTGTCTCCTCTGTCCTAAATAACTCTACATCTACTAATTAAAGACCTTGTTTTTACACTTACTTGGACCTAATTAACTTTGGTATTTAAAGGATTGATCCTTGAATTCCTAAGAAGTCTAATTTGGATTGCAATATGGTATTTGGGGGTATTTGATATATATAATATATGAATTGTCATATACAACAAATACAAAAGTTTCATTCATACTAAGCTAGATCCAATGACACATGACATTTTCAATTTAGATCACTAGTACACTTCCTAGATGTCTAAGAAGTTGCAAAATGGTCAAGTATTCTACTTGTATGGTACCGTATGTAAAGATGACATGGTTTTGATATTAAAATAACATCCAAATGAAATATGTTTATTATTGAATTTTCAATCCAATATTGTATCTTTTGCCAAATTTTAGTACATATTTCTTATTTTTAAGAATAAAATATAAAATTGTATATGTAGTCTCCAACAAACCTTTAAAGATTAACCCTTGACCATAAGAATCTTTTTTTGAATTTTTCTATATTTCTACAAATATCTTCATAGGAATATTTTATTTTTCTCATTTTTGCCACATTGATCATAAAATAAGTCTATCTTTCAAAGATTCAAAATTTTATTGGCTATTTTAGGGTTGATTTGTACAACATGGAAATTCTAACTATTGTTGAACACAACCCACACAAACAATACATATACACACATCATATATCAAACAATTCATACAAATGTATTATATATGTATAGTAGGAGAAAAAATCACAAAAATTGAAAAAAATTGCAAATAAAATTACATTGGCTAAGCTTGATTTATGCAACACGTCTCTAAAAACTAGCCAACATAGATTTGAGTTGGATTGAACAAACGAATAGCAACCCAAAATGAGACATTGTTCATTATTTTGTCTACTTGTAGATGGAAAATTGATGTTCCTCATGCGAGTTCTTCCCCTCCCTTTTAGACTATCCCTTGTATAGATTTTCAAATTAGGGTATGTACTATAGATCATTAATATGTGTTATATAGTAGTTGTAATTTAATTTGCTTCAAAGAAGTGATGCTATAGTAACTTGAATATGTTTAAATAATTAGCTTCAACATTTAAAATGTACTCCATATCCTATAGTAGGTCTCACATTGTTTTTAAAGTAACCACTAGTGAAGTATTCGGGTTTGTCTTTGGAATAGTAAGGGATTCATAACTAAGGGATAAGAGTGTTTGCAAGAATCTTTGCACATTAAAATTGGCATGCTATAATTTCCTATCTATATTTGGAAAATCCTCCAAGTTCTCCCTTTCTATTCTAATTATTGCCCAAATGTGTTCAATAATTGTCAATTGACCAATCACAAGTCAATGTAACATAAAATTGAGTTAATGTTGATTTTGTGGACACATACTTCGTATAGTAGGAAAGAGGCATTAGAGAATATTTGGAGGGGCTTAGAGCAAATTCATTAATTTTGGCTATATATCATACCCTTCAATATAATGCAGAGATGTAATGCTTTAAGAGCATATCGAGCAACACATTAAAATTGCTCCAACACAAAAAGGCTTGGTTTTTTGTTAAGAGAGTGTGTCACTTGCTTACTCCATCTATTGAACTTGATATAGTAAATTTCAACCAATATCTAGTATAAAAAACAAACCTTTACCATTTATTATTGCTAGTTGGCATTTTAATTGTAGAAGTAGTGAACTCTAGAAAAAAAAATGCTTATTTATAGTGGCAAAGATAGCCTAGTAGCAAGTCAAAGCATTAATTGCATATTTTTCATCCAAAATGTAGCAATGTCTAAAGTTTTATACAACCCTAGGAGATGTTTTTTTACCACTAAATCTAAATGAACTTGATAACATTTAAGAGGGGGATTTCTTGAGTTGAGTTGTTACATTCAATCAAAGGGGCATTCAAAATATTTATCTCTAGGTTGATTAAAGGATTTGGGTATAGGAGAGGAATTATGAATTATAGTCCTCTCTTGCTTGGCAATGAAAGAATGATATTGTTGTTTAGAACTTTGAATTCAACTAGCAAATTGTACAAGAAAACATTGCCATTATAAGGTTGATTGTGAATTTAAAAATGAAGGTTTGGCATGGTTGAATGGATGTTAACTAATAATGTGGCATGAATGAAAAATTGTCAATAGCATTTGACCAATTACATGACATCACGATTGTGACAAAGCTCATATAAAACAACACTTAACTTTTTTTTAGAAGCTTGCATTACAAAAATGAATGTTATTATGTGTAGAAATTATCAATAGAAGGTAATGTATTCACCAAATTCATAAGCATTCAGCTTGAAATATTCGCCAAAAAATCTTTTGATTTTTCACATTTGAAAGAAATGCATATTTTATAATATTTGATTTAGTAAAAAATTGCTAATGAAACACTACTTTTTCCTTACATTTTTTTCTTAACTCTAGAAAAGGGTGTTTGAAATAGAGTTCTATTATCCATTGAATGTTTTTGATTATGGTGAATTTCATTTTAAATACATAAATAAAATTATTATTTTTAATTATTTGAAAGAAAACATTATAGTTCTAAAAAAATTGTATAAAAACAGTGCCTAAAGTAAATTAACAACTAAATAATGTTTAAAGTGTCTTTTACTTAGAGATTCACTTGCAAATTTGGAATCAACATCCTAGAATATTCACTTTCACACATACAACTACTTTGCATCCTATATTTGCATCCAACATTCAAATATGAACACATGTGCTGAGTCTATTAGAACAAACATTTCAAAGACCAACCAAAATAAGTGTCTACTTTTAGATGTTTCAAATTAATAGAAGAAGATGATAAAAATTGTAACAATTTTCTAAACCCAATATTAAATCCCAATTGCAACCTATTATAAAACCTCTATTAACATGATCTATCTATGACAATGTAGGATTGATTTGGGTATGCAAATCAATCTTGGAATTTTCATAGTTTATTTGTACTATGTCCCAAAAAATCTAGAGTCTCCTTTTGACACAATCCGACAAAAACTTAGATAGCTTAATAATAGAAAGAACAATCAAAGACTTACTTGGACAATAATTGATGTAGTTGCTGTAGACACAAACTTTCAAATGGTTGAAATCTATCCAATAGATATCAATAAATCTTTACCTAAAAGCCAAGATAATGTTCTTGAACTTCTAAGAACAATTATGCAAACATTTTGATTGGTATAAAATTTTTATTCACACTCATGTCTACATGAAATTTGTGGAAAAAGGATTGTAAATTACATCTCATAATAGATACAACAATTCTTATAATCATTACATACCTATATTATAGATGTAATTGAATTATAAAATTTTTACATGTATTCATATGATAATAAAGAATCCTATTATGTCTAAAGTATACAATACTTCTTGAAAAAGTAGGCCATCAAAAATTGGCACTCAAACATTTTTATGTTTTTTGGATCCTAAATGATGAATAAAAAACCCACTTATTCAATCTCAATTTTGACCCTCTATTTTGCCATAAAATTCATAAGATTGTAAAAGCTCTATTTAGAAGTTATATGGAAATTTTATGCAAAAACTTTAAAAATCTTCAAATTATGTGATTTGTTATAGTTTTGTAATCAAATTTGGTTGTTGTCAATAAAACCATGTTATCATTACAAGTGTGACTTTCTTTATAAAGGTATATTAAATGCAAAATACAAAGTTTCTATATACATACATTAAGTGTTTAGAGTACATATATCTATCATGCAGAAACAACAATTTAGAATTAACGTAGAGTGCTCTAAATCTATACTTTTCTTAAAATTGTTTGGTAACAAGAGATTAAATTATAAGGTTTAAGTGGATCTATGGAAAGCATTTCAAGGAAGGGATGCTTTTATGACACTAAATTATGTCAAGTTCAAAACTCATAATCAATTTTGTCGAAGTTTAAGAAAATATAAACAAAAATAATTCGATGGGATTTTATTATTCTTTCAAACAAAATTGTGGCTTAAACTTGATTGTGTTGAAGTGAGCAATTTTTTTGAAAATCTTCATTAATGATAGAAAGGCACTTAACTCTTGAAGGATGGGCCGGTGACCATGGAAATCATTTTTTTTTGCATTGTGTGAATAGTTGGTTAAAAGTACTCCAAAATCACTCATTGGAAGTCAAACTATTGTTCGAGACATTCCCTTTCCATAAAAGATTATGTGGATGAATAGTTTCACTAATGTTCTACACAAAAGGATTCTTTGTCATTCATTGACTAGAAAATGGTTGTGGCATCCTTTATGGGTTAAAGAAGACCATTTTAATCCTAGATTGTCCAATCAAACCATTTGGGTTACTCTCATCCTTTCACGGGCCATAGTACACAACAAAATGTCTAATTTCATGTATTTATAATTTATAATATTTTTGTCTAAGTTTTCTAAGAATTATACAATCTAGATTTTAAAACCTGTTCTATACAAAAGTGACATACCAGAACTCCAAAAATTGAACATATGTTTTGTTTTCACTCCATGTGCCGTAATTTGAAAATGAGTGGACAAATACAAATGTTATAGTATCATGTATGCATTGCAATCCTAAAAAACTTGAAGCAAAAAATTATAGTTTGGAAGTAAGTGAATTTCAAATCCAACCACCCCTATAGACTCAATTATTTGATCAATTCTCAAAATCACTCAAAAAATTATGAATACTTTTGTTTTGAACCACAATGACTTCAACAATTTATTATATTTTGTTGTACATCATTGAAGACCCACCCTATTGGTATTGTACAAGTTTGACATATTTATGATTCAAAAATTAAATATATACAAAAAATGTAAAAAATATGAATTTGAATGAAATTTGAAGATTCTTAATGAACCAAAGACTTGAGACCTCATTCACTATAATAGTTGATTTATAGGTTGAAATTTAAAATATTGTTGCATCTACTTTGAATAGTTTTGAAGATATTTGTCCTACTACACAATCAGTACAAATTTTTTTAATTTGTATTTAGCAACCAAAACTATCTTTTTACCCACAATCTTTTTGAATCTAAAGTATCTTTTGATAAAGGTATTACACAATATGTTTGTTTGAATTTTAGATGTGATTTCATCACATATGACAACAATCATTTGATAACAAATGTTTGAGTCATTTTAAATAAATACTTTAGATTCATCCAAATAATTTATGAATGCATTAAATATGTGTATTTAGTATGTTCATTTTTTTATCTCAATTTTTTTTATTAAATTCATTGCTAAATTATTTTTCCTTATTGTACTTTAATACACACCTTCACATTTTTTGGTTCTAAAATTGTCCTTAGAGTTATAAAAATGCCTAATATTCAAATCCACTACATAAGGTGAGATTGTATCTTCAATATAGTTATAGTTTACATTTTAAATTTGGGAAGATTTTGAGAATGCTTTTCTAGACCAGAAATTTCAATTTCAGAAATTCAAACTTCCTCCCATCCCAAAATCATTGTCCGATGACAAAATTTTCCCAAGATTAACACAAATTTTGAGAATTTGGTAAAGTAATGAATGCATATCATTAACACATGATTTGCTCAGTCATTTGTAAAAACGGCAATATCACATTCAAAGCGTGAATTGCTTAAAGCAAGAAAGTTGAAGTTACAACTTCACATGACAAATCACTTGTTAGTTCACAATTTCCCACCAAAAATGAGCACTAAGCACAACCACCCAAGAGTTTTCCATTTTGTCTTTGTACCTTGTGAAGATTTTGTGAAGGTAGCTTAGAATTAGATTCCTTGTGAGTAGTATGTGTGTAAGTTTTTGTGAGTTGCTTGTGTAACTGAAATTGACACTAATTATTTTATGAAATGTGTCTTTGTATAACTATAACTATTATTGAGATGTATTGACTATTTCATGAATTTTGTCTCTGTGTAACTAAATTTGAAGTAGTGGATAATCATTTTTGGACATCTATTTTTGGAATTATGGACAATCATTTCAGGATGGATGGAGTAACTATTTTCCTAAGACTCCCCCCAAGATGAATCAGAATGGGGTCCATGTTCCTTCTATGTTGTCTTGTAAGGAAAATTTTTAAGAAAATGTTTCAAGAGGTGTAGCCCCTCCAATAGGAAAATCAATACTTATGAGGATGCTTTATGGACAGTCTACCTTAATTGTTGAAACAAAATCAATGTGTGCCAACAAAACCTTTGAACACCCATACAATTGCTAGCTTGAGTTGGCCACACTAGGCATGGGGTCAATAATATAAAGTTCCCCCCTCCACACCTTTACACACTAGGGATAAAATTTTTGTCCAAATCCCTCCAAAATTTGAGTCTTACATTGAATACTGCTTACTCATCGTCTTTAACATACATCCAAATTGGATTGACTATTGGAATCTTACATATTTCAATATCTCATTAGGCATGATAATGTACATACCAACATGATGATGAAGTGGTGGGCCTTCTACTTCAATCATAGAACAAAAGATTGTTGTTGTGTAGTGTAATCTAGACAACAATGTAGAGTTGAAGATTGAGCAAGTGAACCGTTGAAGATCTTCAATTGGGATTGGTGAGGCAACAATATATGTGGAGAGTACAGGTGGGGATGCTCTTAAGATAAGAGCATCCCTTAGCATCACCTTTTATTTGAGGACATTAGAAAAAATGTCTATGAAATTGGTTCAATGATCCAATTCAATGAACTAGTACAAGTTACTTTCTAAATTCAACACAATTCTTCAAAAGTAATTAATGGGAGTTGAAGAATTCATTGAGGCAATTATTGAAAATTGAAGCATTTTGTCATAAACTACAATTACATTTTTCATACATTCAAAATTGACATGTAGCTTTGCAATCATGCATCAACATGGTTTAGCACTTAAATAAATGACTTCATTCAATAAAAAATGAGTATATATGATTTTTGAGATGCATAAGAGACAATCATATTGAAGAGAGAAAATGCCAGAAAAAATGTGACTCTTTTCAAGGACATTTATTAGTCACTAACAGAAAACATATCACAATGACAATTTGTAAATATATATTCCTACACGCTTTAAGACTTATATTCCTTATTGAAATGTGAAGAGGTTGCCTCCGATAATTTCATTCTAGCTTTAAGTGCCTACATGTACAATGAAGGAGGTTAATTTTTAGTGAATGAACAGTATAGCTTAACCTTCAAGGATTTAAGGCAACATAAAATATGAAGCAAAAGTTTAAGGTAAGAAAAATGCATAACCACTATATCTCTAGAAATTGCAAATAAATAAGAGGAAAGAATAACAATAGTAATAAAGGAAACAAGAATTAAAAGGTGGCAAGTACTAAGAGGTAATAACAAGTAAAAAGTAAGATGTAACAAAAAACAAGAAGAATTAAGAATTAAGATGCAATAAAATGCAATAAAATACAACAAAATAACAAGAAGAAGAATTAAGATGCAAAAAATAACAAGAAGAAGCAAGAACTAAGATGCGACAAGAAGCGACAAGAAACACAAGTTGAAATGCAATAAAATGCAATAAATAATAAGAAAAAGCAAGAATTAAAACGCAACAAGAAACACAAGTTAAAATGCATCAAAAAGAAATTAAAAGCAAGAATTAAGAAGCAACAAGAGACAAGAACTAGGAAGCAAGAATTAAGACATAAGAAGAGAAACTAGAAGTAAGGAGCAAAAACTAAGAAGCCAGAAGAGGCAAGAACTTGGAGGTAACAATTAAGAAGTAACAAGAAGAAAATAGAAGCAAAAATCAAGAATGAAGAAGCTACAAAAAGTAAAAACTAGGAAGCAAGAAGTAAGAAGTACTAAGAAGATATTAGGAGCAAGGATTAAGAACTAAGAAGCAAGAAGAAGCTAAAGCTAGAAAACAACAAAAAGCTAAACCTAAGAGGCAATAAAAAACAAAGGAGAAGAAAAAAAATGGTGGTTAGGGTTTTTAAACCCTAAATTAGTGGTAGCTACATAGAAGTGGTGTCTGGGGTTTTAAAAATCTAGTCATGCACATGACTTGCTCTAGTCATATGACTTGATGTAGTCATGCAACTCACTAAATATGACTATACTAAGCAACTAAGCTATTTTAACAAAAAAATATGTTACAAAGTAGATGTATGTTGCAATACAATTCTACAAAACTTGTAAACGGAAATTATAAGGCCTTAAACAACTATAGTTATGGCAAAAAAAGACAACTAAACAAATGCCATACATTAATCAAAGTATCTACGTCCATGCACTAAATATATAAGAGCAAAAGTATTTGATAAAGTCAATATTTAAAAGCATCTTTGAAATAGAAAAAGGGATAATATTTTTATCGTCTATGTCCTTATATTAAGAACATTCAAACAACCATCTTTTAGTTGCAATAAGAGCATTTATATTACAGTAAGCTTCAATCTTTATATAAATAATTTTGTGACTTCTGAACGGCCCTATAGAGATCCTCTATGAATATGACTTACATGACATTGCAAAAAATCTTTATAAGAAAGAGACAAACTTCAATACATGATATATGTGAGTGTTTTATCTATATTCTTGAAATAAAGCAAATACAATTATATTTTGTAGTTGTTGGGCTTCAAATCTTAAGTTAGATATTTAAGTATTGTTCAATGGTCATTCTAAGCAATGAACAATTTTATTCTATTGATAAATTGTAAGTGGTTGACATTTAAACTAAAACAGACACAAACTATAAAAATTAGAGGTTTTAGATGGTTGTGGCCAATTTAGGTCAAAACTCTAGAACTCTAAATCCAAGTTGAAAAATTAAAATTTTTTAGTTGAAGTTGTAGAGTGTTGCATGCCTATTCTAAAATAGTGAAGATATTTATAATGGAATATTTTTAGCAAAAAATAGAGATGGATGAAGGTTTGTCTCTAATTCATTGTTCAAAGTTTCATCCAACATTTTCTTTTAGCCTACAAGTCTAAATTCATTTTTATTTTCAAAATTGGATTCTAAATGTCACTAAATTTTAACTTTTCTTTTTGACTTGAATTGGATGAATTTTGGTATCTTTTATCAAAAACTAATGCTACAGATTATCAAATTTCATCGTACTCTATCTTTCATAATTTTTATCTATTTTTTAAAATGTCATATGTTATTGGATTCCTCCACAAATTAACTAAGTGATCTTGAATTCAAAGTTAGTTTAATAAATTCTTAGAGGTTTGACCTAAATGTCTAATTTGTCGCACAACTATAGTTTCTACAAGAAGAAAAAAAACTAAGTGTCAAATTTAAGGACATGCCTCGAAATTTGTTTCCACAACATCCCCATTCTCCAACATATATATTGTAATTTTATCATGAGGTCTATTTTAATCCATTTTTTACTTTTTGTTGCATTTTTTGTGTTTTTGTATACAATTTAAATAACAACTTTTACAACAAGGGGTATAAATTAGATATATGATCTAATTCTTTTTTTTCAACCTATTTCTTCTTATTTCCCCCTTTGGACTTTCTCGAAATTATTTTCAATATTTTTTGTTTTTTTCCTTCATTTTTTGGGATAGTTTAGAATTGCAATCTTTGACTTTTATTACTACTAATTGATTTCTCATTACTCTAGGAATCAAACAATTGTAATGACATCAATCTCATAAGTGCTAACGAAATACATACTTAAGACTTGAAAACTTCATTTGATCAACTATGTGTATTAGAATAAAAAAATCTTTGTTTAATATATAGTCAAATTCCTATAAGGGGGTCATATTAGTCTCCTAACCATGTCCAAAGCTTTGGGTAGCAACTTAGAACCTACACTTTTTCTTCTTCAAACACTTAGAGACTATTAATACAAATTGCATTCTTCACTTACTCTTGCTTTATGGTTACTCGGGTATAAATTTTTCTCACACTGTTCTTTCTTCTCTTTGGATTAGACTTTTCCCAAGCTTCAAGTATTTTTTCTAAACTCCACAACCTTCAATCTACATCACTAGTTTAAATGCACTAGATTTCACTTTGTATGAGCTATTACAATCAATTCACACAATTAGTCAACCCCACGGCAAGTTCCAATAGTGGGTCAAAGCAAGCTTGGTTTTCATCTTGGATTCTCAAGCTTAGTCCCACCTTAGTACTTTGGTTTGTCTATAGGCTTTTATTCCTCTCTAATTTTTCTTTAAATCCTCAATAACAAATTCACTATCTCCTATAATTAATTGCTTTATTCTTCTCTACTCCTTTTCTAATTCCTATGGAAATTTTAAATATATTAATTAAAATATAAACATGTGCCACCCCAAATTATTTGGACATTAATTCTATAATAGACATATCATTCAAAAGAAAATAATTTATTATAATAGCTATTAAACAAAGTCATACCTTAATCCCAAGGAATGGCCTCTAGGAGCAAAATTTAAAAGACACGACTTAGATTACCCACCTTTTCCTTAGCCTCCTCCTAAAGAAAAAAAAATTCCAAAGAAATGTGTCTACAAAATAAAACTAGCAAATATGACTTAGCACTCTCCAAATATATTCCCTGCCCACATTTTCTTCAAGTTGCCCAAAAAGAAAAAAATGTAACTATCGTAGAAATATGACTATAAAATATGACTAAAGCAAAAATATGACTAATAAATATGACTATACATTCCCCAAACATATTCCCTATAAAGCCCTATGAAGTATTTTCATATTCCTAACCAAATTTTTCTTAAGCTGCCCCAAAAGAAAAATCTAACAATCATGAAAATATGACTTAACATTCCCCAAGGATGTTCCCAATCGTTCCCTACGAAGTACTTTGGTATTCCCAATGGGCGTATACTATACACTTGTAAAGTATAAATGTAAAATATGACTGCCAGTCATATTTGTAGTCATATTTTTTTTCCAACATATTGGCCTCCAAAATATCACGCGAATGAGTCACCAGTCATCCCCAGTCATATTCTTTGAGTTATAAAACACCCATTTTCTTGTAGTGTTCATATATTTCATTTTCATTGATATACTTCATGTGACATCTTTCTACATTGAATAGGGGTATTAAGGGGACCCATACTAATTAATCGACATTCGATGCTATATAAATATCTACCTTTATTATATATCAGTAGTTATTGAAGTGTCCAAGGGATGTACATCATGTTTCAAACATCTACACATTTCTACAATCAATCCCTTTAATTTTTTGGTCCCCTTAATATCCCTATTCAGTGTACAACATTAAGGTTTAAACATCTAATTGCAACACCTTCCATTCTTCAACACATAAAAAATGGATTTGAATGAAAACTTCTAGGATTCAAACCACAAATTTTCAAAAAAAAACAATTAGAAGTGAGGAATAGGATTAATTTTTTGCCATACAACACTAGTATAACCATGACCAAGACTATTAGTCCCCCCAAAGTTTGATTGGCTATGGGAATAGCCTTGTATTGTGTAAAAAAATAACCTTGGTGTAGAGTCTTTTTAAGCAATCAATGAAAGTTAAGACAATTCGTGCTTCAAAGGCATCCATTCAAGGTGAGTCTAGCTAATGTTATATATAGAGTACCTTCTATTTTCAACAACTTAGAAAATGTATAAAGTATTATGAGTGTTAGAGAGTTACAAATAATGTAGATTGCATTTTTCTTCAGTTCGCTAATAACATCATGAAATTCTCATGGTCAATCAACTATAGAGATATTAGGACCACAAAAAATGTTGCAATTAGGAATTACTTTGTCACATCTTATGCAACTCATAGTGCATTTGAGATTGCAAATTTGCTAAGTCACAATATTATATTTGATGGTCAAGGTTGGCCAAAAAACGTTTCTAGAAGCAAAGGGCAAAATTTGTGTATATTGATTTTTCAGAAAAACTCCTTGGAATAAAATGAATCTGTCTATTTTTAGACATTTGTCAAATCACCTTTAATCAATTATTTGGCAATGAATGTTCACCTTGACCATTGTACCAATAAAGTAACTACATCTAAAATTGAATGAATAAATAATTCAACATGGTTTCTATCATTATATTGAATTTTTTTGAGGGGTCTTATTGGTAGTAAAAGGGAATTCTAAAATTCTATTAGAATACATTTTTTGGACACCTTAAGAAGAAACTCTGAATATGGTATTCAAAGTGTTTAAAATAGGTGTTTTTAAAATCAAACCTAGACTCTCATGAATAGTGAGAGTATATTTTAGGCAAAAAACTATAGGGATCAATTCTAGAAAGGGGTCCAAATTACATGTACCTTACTAGTAAAGTACACCATCCAATTCCATTTGCAATCCAATTCCATCATCCTAATTTTGTCCCCAATTCTATCCCCCCAAAACATTCAAATCCGTTCATTTTTTGACAAAATCACTACATTAATGCCAACAAGGGGGGAACATGCCGATCTTTTATTGGTGCATACTCATGTACCACTAGGTACATGGAAAGGTGATTATGGGTGATTTTTAGGACGTTTTTGACTCAACTTTGTGAGTGATTGGTTTTATAATTCCAAGGTAGATTGACCACTTCAAAAATTCACATAAATTACAATTTTCATCGGAAAATCATAAATCCATTTCAATTTGATTCACGAAACAAGCACACACCTCTAAGTGAAAAATGTGTGCCCACTCTTGAAATTGGAATTGGCCCCAAGATATTCAAATTGCAAATCAGGGTGGTAATAGGCTTGTCTTAAAGTACTCTGCTCTAAAAGTACCCATACTCTAAAAACAAATCATCATACAAAGGTACACTTTGCTTTCTTCAATGTACCAGAAGTGCACATTTCAAGAGGTGGTCACTTTCAATGACAGTTGCATTTCAACTTCTAAAATTTGTAATTAATTCCACAAAGGTCCAAAAAATATGAAACAACTTGGGTTAAATGTCAATTCCATTTTTCTTCCTACTGAAATTGACTAAAAATTGTTACAAAGAATTTCGCTTCCCCCAAAAGGCAATCACCTCTTAAATGGTCGCTTTAAGAGCAGACTACCTTAGTACCTTACCTTACCTTACCTTACTTTGTCACAAACATGATTGATTTTCAGTCCAATTCATTCTGAGTCAGCATGGGCAAACAGGGGCGGGGGGCACAGAAGGACACCTCTGTCAGTGTGTGTAAGTTTGCATGGGCTGCCAAAAGACTATCTTCCCTTCTCTTCCCTTATTACCTCCAAAAGTCATGCCGCTCTGCAGCCAGTCTGCACACTAACTTAACTTAATTTAATTGAAGGAATGATGTTGTTGTTCAATTAATTTAATTTAATATATTATATTCTGGTTAGCTTAGCTAGTCAGAAGAAGACTGTCCAGGAGGGGTGGGAGGACATGTTGTTTTTGTCATTGGTTTTGGGGCTACGCACCAAAGGAATCTGGCTCAAGTGGAGTGGGGAAAGCTATTTATATCCATCCACATGGATAAAACATAGAAAACGTGGATGACAACACATATTATATCCATCCACATGGACGAAACATAGAAAACGTGGATGAAAAACACATCCATCCATCTACATGGATGAAACATAGACAATGTGGATGAAAACATATATATCCATCCACATGGATGAAACATATAAAATGTGGATGAAAAATGCATATTATATCCATCCATATGGATGAAATATAGAAAATGTGGATGAAAAATACATATTATATCCATCCACATAGATGAAACATAGAAAACATGGATGAAAACACACACATTCATCTACATAGATGAAACATAGAAAATGTTGATGAAAACACATATATCCATCTACATGGATGAAATATAGAAAACGTGGATGAAAAACACATGTTGATGTTCTTCCAAAGTTTGTAAATTCATTCATCGTGGAGTTGCATTGTCCCTAGACTTTGTAACAATTGAGTGATTTCACCCATCAAAAGTAGGGGAATCTATTGCTGATTTTTTTATAGAAAAATTACAATAAATTATCCTTCTAAAAAGCATTGTATTTAGTACCTTTCGTGAGGGTTAGATTCAACAAAAATGAAGTGGTACCTTTTGTCAAAATGTTGTCATACATGTGTCATCTTGTGATTGATTTAGGGCAAAATGGACCTTCGAAAATTTCCCTTGGAAAGTTCAATTTTGGTATTTCCTTGTAGAATTTGACCATCATATATATAATGTGTTTGGTATGTCAAATATATAGAGTGTATGGAGAAAGCATGTATACTAAGGAATTCGAAGGGTACAACAAGGAAAAAACCCCAATGGTGATGAATGAAAGCCAACATATTTCTATTAATAACCTTATTTCTAGGACAGTGTGCACAACAGGCAAATATGACAATTTGGCATATTATTTTATTTTATTATCAAAGCATACATGGAAGCTACAAAGACAAAACAACTAATAGAAAAGACGTCTCGTGGTACAAAGTTAAAATACTGTAGATGGGTGCCAAAGATCCATACATATTTGATGTGTAATGAATGGAATACCATATTTTGGTTCCCTTAGGTCTTTTTTTACTAGTTGACAACCCAAATTGCTTTACAAACTCTATATTTTAAATATTTCTTTTCATACACACACACCATCCCTTTGGGATCTTTGGGCTTGTGGTGACTTCCAAGTAAAAGGAACAAGCTTCCAAATAAAATATAGTCAATTTTTGAATGAACATCTACAAAATGATCAATAAGAAGAGGTCAATATATTATAAAATTACTAATAATATATTATATAAGCCTTCATGTCATTTTACTAATCCATTACATAATACTTATTGAGTTATTGTATGGTATTGTGGTATGTATAGTAGGACAAATTGTATTTGAATAAATTGACAAAATTTCAACTTTTAACATACTTTTTAATCTAATTTATTCTCTAGTTTCCATTTTTTTAGTCAACACAAAGCTAGTATCAAGTAATGTTTTCTTTTAACTTATAAATGGCTTTATAATATTCTAAAACTTTGAGAAAGGATAAATATTAGTGAAACAACTTTCAAATATCAATGCATTTCACAAAATATTTTATAGATTTTAAATAATTAACATAAAAACAAGCCATAGTGAATTAATTAAGTTGTACATTAAAGCATCAATATATATATTTTAACCTATACACCCCTTTCTATTGGTCAACAATTTTTTTCAAAAAACTTATGTCCTCAACTACACAACATTTGGGAATTTTTCAACAATTTATTGTTAACTTAGGTAAGCTTAATAAAAACAAATGAATGTAACTGCAAAACCTCTTGAATTATACTGTACATGTATTTGCATGGAAAAGATTTACTTATTCTAACCTCTAAAGCTTCTTGAAGTCCAAAATATAATATTGTACTAGACTAGCATTTAATTCAAGAGAAAAATTATTTTTTTGTTGAAGTTGTTCATAAAGTATACATATTGTGTTTTAGACAAGTTGGAGCTACTATAAATTTGTGATTTATTTCTTAGAAAAACTTCTAATTGTCATGCTTTGCATATTGAATTTTGTTTTGTATGATTCCAATAAGTATTGCAAATGCTAAACAATTTTGCAATTCAAAATTTTTTAAGTAATAACTTAATATGGTGTAGATTGCATACTACAATATGAATTCTATGTGAAACTAACGTATTTTAACTATATGTTCAAAGTTAAGTTTCAAATGACTAAAAGTGGACATTTTCATATCTATTGCCCTTGAATATCATTACTATAAAAACTTCAAGAAAGGCAATAAAGTATAACAATTGAAAAAAACCCCTACATGCATATAGCAAACCATAAAAATATGTTTTGAAGGTTATTTTATTGCAAAAGATTCTTTATTTCTTGAAAATTTAATTATCAATAGTATAATTCTTTTTTCACCTATACATTTCTTGTGGTTGTGGCATGTGATTAATGTAAATGTGGCATTCCAAAAAATCACATGACAACCCTAAAAGTGTCAAAATAGAGGACATACTATTTTAACCAACTATCCACTTCTAAAATGGATTTTCTATTTTTGAGATTGAGCATCTGGGAGCCCAATGATATTTTAAAGCAATTTTTTATTTGTAGGCAATATGATTTTATTGAAAGAAAATTCGACAATAAATTCTTCAATATATAGTAGATAAAATTGTCTTAACCCCTAAAAGTTCAAAGATGTGGAACAATTATTTTAGAATTTTGGGCAAGTTCCAATATTTTCAAATTTTACTCTAGTTTTTTGACACATTTCTTTAAGGTAAGGTATTGAAGTAACTTTCTGGAAATATATAATTTTACTTCATTTGGTGTCCAAGAGAATAATTTATAACTTCCTATGTACAAAATGCATGAGTCTAATAGAAGAGAAAATGAAAAAACTCAAAGAAAAAAAAGACAATGATTTTTTTGCCATAGAGTATAATTATGTTTACATGTCTTTGATTCATTCCATTTTGATTAGTGATGCGAAGTCATGAATTGAAGAGTCTTGACACTAAGGCAATTAGGGCATTTCTTTGAAAAAATATTGTATAGCATTTGTTTCTAAACTCAATTTTAACAATTTTCAAAACAAAAGTGTTCATGGGGTGTAAATTGCTTGTTACAACAATCTCATTGTTAGGATTGACATGTTCCAATTCCATATTATAACTATTAATAGTTTAAGGCCATATTCGTTATATTGAGACCTTTTGCAGTCTCAATTTTATCCTCGACTCAAGGATAAACAATTTTATCTCTTTATTGGTATTTTTTTATAAATAGGTAACAAAACCAACTTTTAGAATTTCATTATAGGATCACTATTTGAGCATTATTTATTTTTGGTTTCAATTACTATTTTTTTAAATGAATTTTTCTATAACTAGCATTCTGTCTCAAAATTTGCGAAAAGTCTGAATATAATGAATATGGCCTTGTTTAATTTTCTATTCCATTTTGTACCTACTTCTATTCATCTATTGGAATTTTTTTTAAGAATGATGATTATTAAGAAATAAATATTTTTTTTCTTAGACTCTCAACTCAATTCCCCACCATAAAGATTTGAACCTCAAAACTCTATAGTACAAAACATTGGAGTTAACATGATTCAAAGCTTAAAAGCCTAATAAAGCAAGGTGCAAAAAAAAAATCTTCTCACTTGGAACATTAGTATTTTGCAATCTACATGTTCTAGGTATTTGAATTTTTTTTCCAAACATTCTCATATAAGTCCAATGCAAGATCTTGCAATTGCGTAATTAATTATGCAAAAGGAATTACTTTGGCTTTTATTGTTTTTTTATAAAGAAAATCATAAACCTTCATAGGTTAAATTAGTGCTCCCCAATCTTTGATGATATCACTATCATTTGGATAAATTATAAACCTCCCAAATAATAATAGACATTTCATCTATATTTTGCATAGCTACATTAGGAAAGTAACTATTTGTAGTATTGCAACAATATACTTTCAATATTCTACTTTGATCCCATTGAAACAATACTACAACAGTGGGGGGCTTTTTCCCAATGACTAATCTATATTTTACATGTTTCATCTATATTTTTCATGTTGCATCTATAATAAGTTATCCTAACCATGGATGTAAGTAGCTTCATCTCTCCACATTAGATGTTTTTTAGCAACACTAAATGGCCGTTTTAGGTTGGTTCCCCATGTTGGGAACTAGCTAGTTTAGGCCAAAATTAGAAAAATTAGAAAAAATTAGAAAATTAGAAAAATTAGAATCTTTCAAATATCTTTTTTTTTATTATTATAATCTGATGTGGCCAAACTTCGACCACATCAGCTAGCTAATGTGGATGAGTTCCAACAGTCCCAGAACTTGGGGGAACTCGCTAGAACTTGCGGCCCTTTACAGTAGGTGGCTACTCTAAACTCTATTGTAAAGATTCCCACTCAATAAATAAAATTGAGGAAAAAAACGGAGTGCTGGCCATTCTGGCCCAGCGAGGGACTCATTAAAACCCCGGCGAAGCCATCGTGGTGATGACGACGTACGTGATGAGATAGGTCAGAATCAGGTGGGGAAGAGACAACGCAGACGGACAAAAATCAATGATAAGTGTTGCCAGGCACCCTCACCCTCTCGAGGCCGGCGCGCTCGTCAGAAGGGTTTGGTAGGGGAATACGTCAACATGCATTGAAGGAGAGAAAATGACTGACTGACTGATCGAATGATTTACTAGAGCTCGATCGCTTGCGCTTCAATTCAACTCATCATGCCCGGCCACACGACTACCTTATCGCAACAGACGGACCAATTCCATCATTCTCGAGAACAGCGCGCGCATGCATTTCTGTACGAATTGAAGCATTCATTTGAGACTGAATTGAAGCTAAGGTAACATCAATCGGTTTCGAGTTTTGCTTCAAGAAGTAGTGCACAACCTGGTCGTAACGATGAAGCGGTCAGAGATCGAGCGAGGGCGGTACCGTAGACGCTTCTTTAATCGATCTAAGTTACTCTCTTAAGCTAAGCTTCCATTCCCTGCCAATTCATTCAAGGCTTCAGTTGATTTCGGTTTACACAATTGAAGCGATTGAAGAAGATATGTCGTGATCACCAACAGGTACGGTAACAAGAGAGTGATGTTTTTAATTTGAGCATGCAAGAAAAAAAAAGTGCTAGAACGAAGGACGCTTTGAAATGACACCTGTAATTTGGACCTGGCAACAGTGGCAAGAGTGACGATGGAGAAAGCTGCGAAGGTAGTACAAGCGGTAATAAAGAGACGACGCTTGCAGTTTCTAAAGAACCTTCGCTTGCAGTTTTCTTTGTACGTCGAGCTGAGTGAGCACTCGAGTTCCAGCAGGTCTGGCAATGGCAGACGGCCGGGTTCAGCCGTTCATGCGTTGCACGCATAGAGTGTTAAAAAGCCTAAACTGCTCTTAGCACTTGCAGGTGGCTTCATGAGCTAGCTAAATATAGAGTGGCGACCACGAATAGAGGACGACGTACGAACAACCGGCCGTCCAGGGAAGAAAGAATCCGTCGTCTCTGAATATCCGATATAGCAGCAAAGAAACCCTTACTCCACATCTTACTGAGCTCAAGTCTCAAAGCCTCCAATCAGTGGCGGAGTTCCAGTACTTACCATAGGGAGAGAAAGATTCTTTCACTTTCAAGCTCGTATAAGCAAATATAGAAGCCCATGATTTACAGAATCACCGCGACAATCAGGGCTGGGCTTGCTACGAATTTACTCCAGTATAGTTTCATACGTCGAATCTTGGACAATACGACAATGTGGGCACTACAGTATTGTGAAACCTAGCAACTGTTCCTACCATTACAGATCCCGGACATTAAAATAGATCTCCAGGCACTTAGTTCGTGCCCCAAATTTCACCACTTCGGAAGCATCTAGAGCTTTCTGATCCCTCTTTACTACTCCAACAAGCCGGCTTGAACCTCGTAGTCGGGCCAGTAGTCTCTGGGCCTCCAAGGAAGTACTGTAACAGATCTACAGGGAGTTCGTGAGGAGCTTGGTATAGTCTGGGAATCTCTGCAATCTGCAGAACAAGCAAATCTTCAGTTACTTTTAAAAAAGAGACAAGGAAAAAAATGGCATGATAGGGCTCACGCACACCGAGTAGCACAAGACAAACACGCCTCTAGAGACAAAAAATGCGCTGGTTCATTGCTTGATTCCCGAGCTACAGAGCGTAGTTGACCCTAGCTAGAGTCACCGTGATCGCGGAGATGGTAGAAGTCAATCAATTCTGACCCAGTCGCAGAGCTTTGATTACCGAAAGTGAGAATCGAATTCATGGAAAAGAAAGGAACAATGTGAATAAAACCCGCTTTGGGCGGTTCACGTGCGATGCTAAACGTTGACAAATTGATGCTAAACTGGAGATGTCCATCTGTCTGTCAAAGATTCAAGAAGATTCATCTTATTTTTGACTACTTTCCCAAGTAAAACCGGCTCTCCGGCATCCAGGCTTGAAATCCAGCGAAAGCTGCAGTGCTCACCAGTTGCTGTGGAAGCAAGGACGTAAGCTAAAAAGATCAAGTCCCTCCTGAAATCCGGCTCAATGTAAGAAACGTGGTATGCATACTACACCACTGGTTTCGTGCGAACCACGAGGTGTCAACATAGGTCAAGTGTTCTCTGAGTTTCCGCTTACTGAAAGGCGGAGATAGAATGAGTCGATGCAAGAGACTCTGGCAATTTAGAGATTAAAGAATTATACGAAGCTTTATTATAGGGATTTTTCTTTTTTTCTTTTTTCTTTTTCCTTTCTGCCGGCACTAGCTTGCACCGAGGTTACGGCATAGTTATGCAAATATACAAGCTTACACCTCTGAAGTCTCCAAGAGGAATTTTAGAGCTTATTTCTATGTAGCTTACATAGATGAGCATCGGCCAAGTCGATAATGAATGAGCCAGTCTCAATTGGGTACAACTGTGGACTATTACTGAGCAAGTAACTTGCAGTTGGCTGGAGGCTCCATTTATTCTATTTGAGTAGCTGGTTGGTAAGCAAAAAATGAGTTGAGAATATGTCACTTCGGACTGCCAATCTAGCATCCCTCGAAATGACTTGCAACAGCAGGACCATTCCTATCAAATTAATGGTGTTTAAATTGGAAAGACAGTTGCCTCTAGTTGTGATGCTGAGACAGGGCGATGCCGATCGAAGTCAAGGCCAGTCCCACCAGGGTAGGCCTTTTTCCGCCTCATCCAATTGCGGCAATGTGTAATTACAAGATTCGTCTTGAGATGAGCCTTCCTCAAGCTTCACGGAAATGCGTTGGCAAGCTTGAGGTGAAAGCATTTGGTCGCAGAGGTTGTCACTCATGTGAATGATGCCGGAGTCCACCATGTGAGGATAACTGGAATTAATGTTGTCTAGCGGGAGGAGTGCGCCGCTGTCATTGCTTATGCGAGGGCTGTCCGCATTTAGTACTTCGCTACTGGCACTTACAGTCTCCTTAGGCCCCTCCCCATTGCATGCCGGTGTCAGAGGTCCATCTTTACTGTTGGCCTTAGGCTCGGGTATCCTTTCCGTCTTTACAGAGGCCTCGCTTGTCTTCTGCGATGAAGCAGTTTTTGATCTCTTTGTTTTCTCGCGTAGATCGGCAGGGTTCGATTTTGCCGTTTGTACCTTTCCCGTCAGACTCTCCATCTGTTAAGATACAAGATAAAATCATCACACTTCTGATGTTTACATTGAAAATTTAAAAAATATTTTAGAGTGAGATTTAATCCTTGCGCGCTTGAATAAGAACAAAATTACACCGAGACCAAGGACTAGATCTCCTTACGATTTCAAAGAATGCTCAACAAGATTGTCAATGGCAAGGACACGTACAGAGGATGGTAGTAACCGACACGTTAAAACAGACTTCGACGATCTAAGAGAGCTCTGTGTTTTAGTAGTAAGCAAAGACAAGATTAGAATGAAGCCTTAGTTACCTTGCCCTGAAGTTCTTGCTTTTCTTGAAGCACGGCATCGAACTCACTTTTAAGCCGGTTGAAATCTGAGGACAGTACCTCGTAATCCCTCTCTAGTTGCTTAGTTTTCCAGCGAGCACGACGATTCTGGAACCATACTGCCACTTGCCGAGGCTGAAGACCAAGTTCTTTAGAAAGCTGCATTTTCCTCTCGGGCTCCAATTTGTTCTCTATCTCGAAGGTCCGCTCAAGTGATCTGACCTGATCAAACGAAAGCCTTCTTTTCTTCTCCACATGTTGTGTGCAGTCGTCTCCAAGATCCTCATCCCCTGGATCTTCCCCCGACGTTTCAAACATAGAATAGTACGCGCGCTTCGGGCCACAACTGACAGGACTCTCCTCCATGCCTCGAACTGCGCAATGCGCGAGCAAAAATAAGATCTTAGGTGAGTCAAGCATCCGTGGTTGCAAGATCCAGAATCGCAAAGTGTTCGAACAGACACTCTGTCCAAATAATCCTTCATTTTTACAACAAAACGTTTTCATCTTCGTGATGTTCAACTATAAAACGCTAACAGGTGAATGTTAGTTCTAATTCAAGAAGACACGACTAATGTGAGGCTTAGATTCTCAAAAAGCCATGTCTTACGGTTTCTTAAGTGGAAGAACTTAAACACGAGCTAACTAGTATGTTTAGTCTACTGACCTTGGAACGCAAAAACGCCGACCAGGTGAATATTAGTTCTATTTCAAGAAGCTCGACTAATGTCAGTGGAGCTCAGAAAATCCCTCTCTTAAGGTTTAATTCTCAAATGAAAGTAAACTCCATAATCTGAACAACGTCAGCAACAGACCTTGAAGCGCAAGAGGAGAACACGAGGCGAGCATGGAAACTAAGGACAAGTCGGTGGAGCCCTCGTTCCGCATAAGCATGACATTGGAACCACCGTAGCCTCGGCCGACGTTATTCGCCATCTCTAGCCAGGTCGTGTCGCCCGTGGAATACTCGCCAAAGCTCACGGGCTCCGGCTGCCTTGGCCCTCGCATCGACCTTGCGTCGTTTAGTTTAGCAAAGACGTACCTCGACGCTTAGATCTCCCCTCTGTCACCTTCCTCACCACACTATACCACTTCTGCCACACACATTACCCTACCGATCATCCACTCTCCAACCACAACCTCCAATCTTGCTGGAGCTTCGTTCTCTCTCTCTCTAGATCCACCTTTCTGTGTGTTCCCTCCTGCGCCCGCATACACAGAGAGAGAGAGAGACAGAAAGACAGCTGAGGAGGACTACAGCAAATTCCAAGTGCTCCTAAATTTGGCAGCATGAATCAATGACACAAGCACGGCGGGCGAAGTCCACACAAGGGAGGATCCAGCACTATATATACCAAGCTTCCTCAGTGCAACAGCTGCTGCCAACAAGCCAAACACAAGCTCCGGGGGGGAGGGGGGTCATATATGGTGGGCCTTGGCTTGCGAGCTCCGGCTCCGTCCTTCAACACATATATGACTAAGTAATTAACGAGCATTCTCAAATTGATTCCCGGCTTTAATTCCCTTCCCTCCCCGGCAAGTTAAGCTCGGCATACCGGTCTTTGTGTTACTCTCCACCCCTGCCAGCCTCTAACTTACTTCGTCCATCCATACTAGCCGTGTGCTGCTGTTTTCAACGCGCTTCCGAAGCCTTCAACGTCACGACTAATTAGAGAGCGAGCAATGCTGCCAAGAACTGGCTCGGAGCATGTGCTTCCTCCCACCATCAATGACCCCGTCGGCTTCTTCGCCAGTCCTGCACTCCTGCACTCCTGCATGCGCGCGCGCGCTTCCCCACCGACAACGCCCTCCCCTCCAACGCCATTTTAGTGCTGTCCACTTTGACCAAATCGTGGGTTAGCAGGCTGGCTTCGGTGGATTCCTTGACCTTCCTGTAACTGCAGTTAAGCCTGGTAGGTGGGTGACGGTCGGAACCGCATGACAGTTTAACTAAATGCCCAAGGCCTGTTTGGAGCTCCTTGAAATTTACTCTTAATTGAACAAACAGTCAACATTTTCATAAGTTGTACCAATTTCTTTTGAATTATAACCGTACAAATTCAAAGTAGACATGTTAAAGATCACATAGGAAAAGAAAACATAACAATATTACTTCCAAATTGAAAGATTATAATGTTTGATCATGAGGGTGTAAAAATTATGAAAATTTTTCAATTCTCTTTTTGTATGTCAACTCTAAAAAGTTGGTCACTAAAAAAATATGAGGTTACAGGGCCTAGCATGCACAACCCCAATCAATTTACGACTTTTCAAAATCTATTCTACAATTTTTTTAAATGAATTTTGAATGTGATTTTGCCTCCAAGATCTAGTGTATTTGAGGCTCATTTTCAAGAGCCCTCCACACTACAGGAAGTCAAGATTGCAATGGGCATCCTTGCACTAAATCATCAATAGAAAAATCATAATCCTTTATTTTTCAGATCAACTTTTTTATCCTAAAACTAGACTTCAAAAAGAATTCTCCAAAAACATAAACTACTAATAATAGCAATTTGGTTGGATTTTACTTAACTTCAAAGTTTTTGAAACACCCAAATCTGGTGCCTTGGGCATTTAGGGGTTAAAAATTGAAATGTTTTATTAATTTGGGAAGGGGGGTAGAAATCATTCTTCATAATAGGTTATGAGAAATTCTGAAGACATTGGTTGACGGTTGATTTGTTTTTGTTTTTGTTTGTTTTCTTGGAAGGTTGATTATTTTTTCTATTGACTCTGTACTCAATCTCCTCTTAGGGGCATCTACATTTCAATCCCCTAATGCTGTCAGAATAATGTTATTAAGTATATGGAATTAGAACTATAGAGTATTTTCATTGGAAGTGCATTGAAAAATTATGTAAATTAAACACAACAAAATATAAAATTTGGAGATTGGGCTACCCAAAACATCCCACTCATTATTATTATTATTATTATTATTATTATTATTATTATTATTATTATTATTATTATTATTATTATTATTAAAGGGGAGGGGGTGACACTAAAAGAAAAACATGTCCGCCACAACCGACTAAAATATGACTAAATGTCCTATACAACCATCCTATGACTGTAGCCCTCTCTATTTGCACTAAATTCTTACATCATTGTTTGAAGTCATTTTTATACATCAATAGTACAATGTTTAATTGAAAAGTAGTTGTAGAATGAAGTGAATACATTGTTTTAGTTGCATAGCAGTCATAAAATGAAGTGTAGGATTATGAGAGTTGTAATAGAGTTCAAATTTAAAATGAATGTGAATTATCCTTCATCTAATATTCATCATAGTTGTCGATGTTGACAAGTCTATGCTATATGGAATCCACCATGCCAATCTACTATAGCAAAAAGCGACTAGGAAGCAACTAGAAAGCAACTGTAATTTTAAAATAAGGCTGGTTGTTTCTTGGTCAATTTCTAATTGTTTTTAATCAATTCCTAGTTGTTTCCTAGTTGTATCAAAGTTGTTTATTAGTCATTTTTTAGTTGTTTCCAAAATCATTCCTGATTGTCTTGTATCAATTTTACCATATCAAATTATCAATTGCGAAGAGTACCATGAGGTTGGACATATAAGACATGTAAGTTGTTGTATTCTAATGTAATGAATTCTGTCAATAGAATTCACAGATTTCTACATTTTGTAGATTTCTATAGTGTCTAGATTTCAACAATTTGTAGATTCTACATTCTATAGAAATCTAAAAATATTTAAAATCCAAAATTTTTTAAAACCTGTGAAATTGTAGAATTTTCAAAACTAGTGAAATCTATTAAATACCAATATTATAATTTCTGAAATTTAAAAAAAACAAAAACTAGATCTAAAATCTACAAATCTATGAATCAGTGAGATTAAAATTTTAAAATCTACAAATCTTAGACAAGTTGCAAATGAATCATAGACAAGTCGCAATGAAGTAACAAATGAGTCGCAACCAAGTCATACATTAGTCGCAAATGAGTTGGCAATAAGTTGCACACTCTCCAATTGAGTGACTGACTTCACTTGGTAGCAAATACCACACAAGCAACCACGTCAAAAAAGTTCATCGATGAAGTTCCAAGTAGGCTGCCGTAACTTGCAACTACAATCCCATGTGCAACTTCTCCACTACAACTAAGGGCTCCAAATTAGCACCAATCGCAAAATGTCCTATGCAACTCAAAACCAATTGCTTTTTGCAATCACAAAACCCTTCATTTTCTTATAGTGTGAAGCCCACCAATCAACAATGGAATGAGAGTTCCCAAAAACCAAACTCCCATTCCACTATTGATTAGTAGGCTTCACTAGCCTTGACTCTACATAGAAGATGGCCTTAAATACCATCGTGAATGAAGAAATTGTTGGAGGTAGTCCTATATATACCTCATTCCAACCTAAAGAAAATAGTATTCTAAGCCCAAATGATTAACCCTCAAAGGATAGGCTTATAATCACATTTTAAAACTTCAAAGTCCCTCAATGTGTATGCTCCCGTTTTGCTACTATACATAAAAGAAATTACTTCCATTTATTTTTTAGAGATAGAATCACATGTCTTCTACCATTCATAAAAATTTCATATTTTTTTGTGAAAATTTGAAATTATTGAGATTTTGAAGATGAAGAGTGTGTAAAATTCATATAAATACAAAATATGCTTACATACTATGAAATTTTATCCATAGGTGTATATGATAATGTAGAACTTCATTGTGCAAATCAATTTACTATGCCATTTTAAAATTAGAAAATCAACCCTCCATGATTTAAGCCAAATTGTAATAAAATATTGAATATGAGGAATTTTTTTAATTTAAAATTGGTATAAAAGTGTAGTTGATCATCTTCATTTCATTAGTTAGGCTCAAATTCAAAAATCATATCTTAAATGACTAAAATTAGATCAAAATAAAAGAATAAAAGATGCCTAAATTTACTAATGGAATTTTTTTGTTAAAATGAAAAAATTAAAAACACCATGTTTTCATTCTTTTTTTCCTTTAGCTCTAAATTCTAGGACTGATTTAGATTTTAGAATGAACTATCTAAATGTAAAAGTGCCAAGTTTGTAGAATACCACCATTGTAACAAGATTTTGGTTACTAAAAATCCCTCGATTTGCCATTTTCTAATGTTGGAAAGTCAAAAAATATCACAAAGAGGGAAAATCTAGACCATTCATTGAAATGAGTTCAAGCAACTCTAGATTACAAAATTTGAATGAAAACATGTTTTTTGCATCCTAGAGGCCTAACTAAAATCATCCAAAGGACAAGACATTTTTGTCTCAGGTGTTTTGAGGGTTAAAGTGATATTTTCTTACGACTATAAATTGTTGATTCTCTAATGATACTCCTTTGGAAGACATAGAGTTTTTTACATATACTCTTTTATGTATCTTCACAAGTTGAAGTGTTAAAGTTTTACAATTGCACATATATGCAACTAGCATTTCTATTTTAGGTGATTTTTCATTATGTCTCACAAGTTTAGGACAAGACAATCAAGCAAGTCTCTCAAAATATAAGCCAACATAGTGATACTAGTTGATTGTTATTATTCTAAAAAAATTGTTGTATACAAGATGATAAATTTTGAGGATTTATCAGGAATGTGCAATTTTGAAGTGTGTCATTAGATTGAGTTGAAAATTAACTCTTTAAGATTTTTAGGTTTGCTTTTAAATGAGTATGCATGCCTTATTCAATATATGCAAAATTTAAAAAATTCATTGGTTTTCATATTTTCAATCTTAGGTATGTAATGAAAACTTGAAACAATTTTAATTTATCATTCATTTGGAGAAAGTTTAGGTTTAAGTTGTCATGTATAGACCAAGAAAACAACCCACAAAAAGATCCACATGGTAGTTTAGACCACTTGCAGATCTTCTCATAGATTGTTTTCCTAGTCTTCTTCTATTAGATTCTCATTGAGGTAGGGAGATTTGAAAACAATCATTTTTCCATTGTACTTAGTTTCTATAATTAGATTGATTTAATTTTTTATATTCTAATTGGTAAATGAAAAGAGATTTCAATGGACTAACAAATGCATCATTTGGATACTATACATAAAAGTTATGAAGGAACAAAGTTTTGGGGGCAAATTTTTTTTGAAATCGTTTCTTCAACAATAGGTATATATTGATTGAGAATATGTATTTACTAAACACATTTAATCAAGTCACTTGATTTGAACATCTCTAGGCATGTGGAGCATTTGGGTGTCCCTACTCTAGAACTAATTTACATCAAATCAAAAGTGAGAAGGGAAATTTTTTGAAGGTTTCTATTGATTGGAATCAAGGAATTTCTTTGAAAATAGATTTCCACCATAAAATGTGGTCATGGGTCTCCAACAAGGACTACTAACGTGGAGTGTATTATTTTTCTACCTAGCATCAAAAGTCCTTAAATTTTGAACCCACAAAATTTTAGTCAAACCTATGTCAAGGAAATGGATTTGATACAAAGTTATGAGGTCCATTAGAGAAAACTTGGGGCCCTTGAAGGGTTGTTTAACTTTCAACAACTACGCAAATACAAGGAAATTAAAAAATTGAATTATCACCAATCTAATGTGGTATCCAAGGCAATCATGATGTTTTACATGATGTTTATTTTTAAATTATGTTTAAACTTTTTGTGGTATTTTCACTAATGCTGAAAGTCCAACGAACCTACAAAGGCCCCAAATTTTTTCTAATGCCTAGCTAAAAAGTGCAATTTTTCATTTTATTTATTTATTTATTCCATTTCATGCCTTCTTGACAGTTTACACCACTTCAAAGAAAGACTTCTCAATGTCAAACAAATGGGGGGATAGGGAGACTTCTCAAATTTCTAGCCCCATCACTTTTGGTGTTAAATAACCGGACCTTAGTGCATTTTGTATGATTACATTCCCATAAATTAATGGGAGTTGCTGAGAAAATTCAATGGGGCAACCCAAGGAGTATAAATTAAGCTTAGCTGGAAATTCACTGCTATCAATGGTGTCAGAGTTGAGGTGATGGAAGTGAAGTAAACAATCCAACAAGCACTTGATCTCTTGTGGGTTGTACTGTAACTTATGATACATGCTTTTGCTTCAACAGAGAATTGCGTCTACTACAGTAGTACTGGAACATGCACTTGATCACTTGGAATTTGTAATATTATTGGACCAGACTGTACATATAAGACACATGTCTATTACTATGGAAACTAGCAATTTGAATCATATCTTGGGGCCAACTCCAAGAGGTGCACATATTTGTCAGAGGTTTGCTCTTGTTTCACAAATCAAACCCAAGTGGAATTATAATTTTCTGATTAAAATTGTGATTTCTGTGAATTTTTGAAGTGGGTTGTCTTAAATTCACAGAACCATTCATAGAGTGACCTCATGAACATCCTATAAGCAACCCATAATTGCTCTCCCATGTATCCAATGGTATTTTTAGAGGTTCAAAATGCCATGCACTATTTGTAAGCTGAAAGGAGGCTAAAATGATTGTATCTCCAACATGCACCTCCCCATCTCTATTACCACCTTTTTGAAAGTGTATAACCAATTTGTCACCTGCCCTAAATAAGTCACACAATTATTGCTATGTTTTTGTAGAAATTGCATAGATTTGGATGATGTGTTGAACGGTATTGGAGCCAAATGTAGGATGACGGAATTAGGCAATGAATGGAAATGGATTGGTCTACCTTAAGGGAATGCCATTTTCATTTTTCAAAGGCACTCTAAGTATGAAGTCTTGACTAGATCTTAGAAGTGATTTTCATCTATAAATATGTATATTATGGATGAAACATCATTTGTTCATTTAATTGCATGTACATGCATCCATTCCATGTGGTGACATCATCCTCTTTTGAATTTTTTCCTAGTGGGTTCTAGTGATTTCATCCATTCAAAATGGAGTATATTTTATAAATCATTTATTTTATGTTTTCAAAACCACCACCCTACAAAAGAATTTCACAAATCAAAACTTTGAAACAAGTGTAGGCAATGAAGTTAGAAAAAGCATATAAAGTTGTTTTCAAGAATTGATTCTAAAAATTCTCAAATTAAAAAAAAAATAAAGAGTACCAATTTTTTGAAAATGTTAGAAAGACAAAAGTTCACCTTTTTTAAGGGCTAAAAATAACTATTTTTTGAAGTTTAGGCACACTGAAGTTGCAATCAATGGCAATATTCACTCTAAAATTTGAGGAGGATGTACTTGAATAAATTAACAAAAGAATTTTATGGTTAAATTTGTTACACAAATAAATATAAATGAAGATTCTAGCCTCACTTTAGATTAGAAAATTTTGAAGCAGTTCTAGGACTCTTGAATATGAAAGAACTTCAGGGGTTAAAAAATTAGATTCTACATGCACACCAATTCAATAAACAAATCAAAATTTCTTCTCTTTGTTTTTGCTTTAAGTGTTAACATATAGCAAATCAAGTGCGGTTAGTGCCTCTTTTAAGAGGATATTGACAAATTGTGTACATAGTGTTAATTTCGAAGAAAATCACACATGATTTCCAAAAGGGGGACATGTGGCATTATCCCATTGGTTGTTAGGTTTTTACAAAAGGTTACACATATAATTTTCGTACTAGTTGTAAAACTTTTGAGCAAAATTTTAAGCAAAACCCTTGCGTGAAATGAATTCATGAATTCAACATGTAAAACCCATTCCAACCACCAATATTTATATTCCTAGGGAACTTGCAAACCATATGCAATATATTTGTATTTTAAACTTGCGAATATATATGTATTCCATATCTATATTCATATTTTGTGAGCGTATTCACATGTACATCTTGTATTTCATAGTCTAAAATCAAATCCATATCAAAGATCCATGTCTGTATTTTTTATCTATATTCTATATCCAAATTTGGACAGCTAAGATTGTTTGTTCTATAGGCAACGGTGCTAGTATGTGAGCCCAAGAATGCGAGCTTGTGAGCATTGAGCCTACATTATAGGTACCTATAATATAGATACCACACACTATAGAAGGTGTATGTATCATAAACACCTATAATATGGGTATTTGTAACATATATACCATATAATCATAGACGGTTTCTATGGTATATACACCTATAACATAGGTGTATAGTATTGTAGGCTCATGGGCTCACACTCCTATGCTCACATAATAGCAACCCTCGTTCTATAGGCATCAACGGCTGGGTTTTTCAGATGATTGACAACATTTTAGGGGAGGATTTTTCTTGTTTTCATATCCATGAAGATCGACGACATTTAGGGGGGAATTTTTCTTGATCTCTTATCAATGGCTCTTGTTATCTCCAAGGGATGGAGGGGAGAAATTGAAATACAAACATCATGTTCGCATCTTTAGGAGGATAGTGTGCCTAAATTACTAGTATTCGAAGCTTCACAAAAGCATTAATGCTATGTTGTCTTTGATTGAAGAATCAAATGGAAACCTTAAATTGGATTTTGGGTGCCCTTTGTCATTTTTTATATTACTTGACAATATTGAAGCACTTTCACTTCTTTGGGGAGTAACGTGGATACTCCAAAACTACCACCTTCTGCTAATATTCCTTGTTCCTATTATTAAACTAGTTAAATTTTCATATTTTCTTGTTGGCAAGTGAAAGGAGGTTCCAACACACCAAAGAACACAAAATTTGGAGACCATATGTAAAAGTTATAAAGGATCAAAGTTTTGTTTGGTACATGTTCTAAAATTGTTTCTTCCACATAAGTACATATTGATTTTGGAGATGTACCCAAAGTGATGATGGTGGCTTTGGGTCAATGGCACATTTGAGGGTGCCCACCCTTAATGGACAATGCATACAAAGTAAGGTAGAAGCACTCATAAGCATGAGTTTAAGGATTTTGGAGTATCAAAATTGATCGTTCAAGCTTCAAAATAATATTGTTAGGTGAGCAAGTAGAAACCAAAAATATCATAATCAATTTGAGTTTCAATAACAACCATCTGCTCACAATAATTTTTCAAAGTACAAAATCACTATAAATTCATACTCATCTATAGCATACCCTGAAATAAAGTGGAATTGAAGTCTTTCTTGTCCTCTTTCTCATCCAATACTAGCCTTAGTAGTGATTGTAATCATAACATGGGAAATACAAATCCCTCAAAAAATGGTCTAAAAATCCAAGCTCAAGGTATTTCAAGACTATGTAAGTGGTGAAGTGAATACAATAGGTCCAATTGTATGGCCAACCACATGGGTAGCCATAGTCATTGCTTGAGGCATGAGTAAATACGACTATCAAGTTGCATCTTTGGTCGAGCTTTATGTCGTCTTGTTGGATCATGCCCTCCCTCCATTAGTTCTCGACCCCATTTCCATTGCATGCGGACCTAAACTGCATCACCTCCACAACCTAATTCCGTTGTATCTGCCCTCCATGTTCGTTGCATCTAGCCCTGTCTGCAACATCATTGAAGAGAACCATTGGGGTGCCGTTGGAGGCCTTTTTGTCTATGGGCTAGGTTGTTGGATTGATTGGGCAAGTCTCTTGCTACCACTTGCGAGCCCTTTGACAACTTCAATCTCAAGTCCTTGTGTGCCTCTACGTCAATGCTTTCGAGTTTCAACATCACAATTCTTCCTAGCACGCTCAATTGCCTTGCATGTTTTCTCACGCTCTCAGTCAACCTTCATCTGGTCCGCTTGAATCCATCGCATGAGCTTATTAGCTTCTTTGCTTACTTTTTCTTGCTCTCATTGTGTCTTCCTTTGCTCCACCTGGTTCTTACAATCCTCCCATTCTTTTGCCACAACTTCCTTCTTCACTACTTTTGCTTCCATCACTCCAATGTAGTCATCAAAGGTCATGGTGATTGATTTAGAGTAATCGATCAATGGTTCTCCAGCATGCATTTGTCTCCATGTAGGGTGTTGCACATGAGGCAATGGGAACAAATTTTTGAGTGTCAAGGTTGTTGGTCTGTCTCCTTCCGATTCAATGGTATTGTTAGAGTCTAGATTTGACTCCTCATTTGACTGCATGAAGAATTGTGGCTCCATAGGTTGCGTATCTGGAATACAATCAGCCAGTCCTTCTAGATTTTCATGATTTGTCTCATTCAAGCCTTCATCATTGTCTTCTTCATGAGGTCCTAGGTAGCATGTGTTGGGCTTCATATAAGTGTCCATTGCAAATGGTTGTAGCAACTAAATTACGGTGGTGGCAAATCCTTTCATGATTTTTGTTGGAGTAAGCGCCTTCTTCAATCCTAAGGAGACCCATTCTGCAAGTTCTTCTTTTTGAGCACCCTTCCTTTTGTTTTGGATGGTCCATCTATCTCTACATGCTCGAAATGCTACTTTGAATAGTTTGAAGATACTAACATCTAGTGGTTGTAGTTTGTGGCTTGTGTAGCTAGGTAATATGAAAATGTCAAGGCCTTCCAATGTAGCCTTCTGGACCACTTCAAGTGTCTCATGCATCCCGTGTCCATCTAGAAGTAACAGTTGTCTATTTTATTGTTAGATTCCATACCTCTCTTTGACAATAGTAATAAAATGCGAGATCTAGGCAGAGAATAGAAATGTAGTCATCCAACCAATTCGGTTGCATTGCCATGGAAGATTCGGATTTACATTTAGCAATGTAATTTATGAGTTTGCATTTACCTTTGAAATTATAAAAATTTGGAATATATTGACTTGATGCGTTCACACATGAGAAGACTGTCAAATGCTCTCTATTATTCAGTATTGTTGAATGAACAAATTTGCTTCCGTGTCTTGCAAAAACTAGAGCCCCCCCCTCCATTTTTCCCTACTTGTGCTCTTGATTCATCCGTGTTCAACATCTGGGACAATGAATACCTTTGGTGCTTGTATGCCTTTTATAGATTTTCATACAATGAAGCCACACTACTTGGATTTAATCCCCTTGCTTGCCCCTCTTCTAAGCTTTGTGCAGATCTCAATGTTAGCTTGGGGTGACAATTTCGAAACCATTGAAGCCATCTATGCCCGGGGATGTTGTCCTTGAAGGGCATCCAACGTTCTTATGTAATCTCTACAACCTTGCTTCTGAGCTCTATGATAGAAATAGAATGTGCATGATCTTGCATTTTGAGCATCCAATGAATGAGTGCAGATTCTTCCTTCACAATGAGGACCCCTTGCTGCCTTTTTTTCCATTGCACCGTTTTGTTGGACATGTGGTCTCTTAAGGAGGATTATCGGATTCCAAAGTTCCTACTTATAGTGCCTATCTTGCTACCGGCATCTATTGTAGCCACTATAGCTACGAGTTGAGAGTTGGTCCACATTCCAATGTACCTCCGATGATATTTTCGACCTATAGATTCCGGTAGAGTAATTGCTGCCATTCCGGTGATCACCCTATTTCTGCTTGTATGCCCTATTGATGTCGCCCTCATGATGCACTTTAGGCCAGCATCCCTACCTTCATGATTTGTGATTGTCTAGACACCAATGTAACTATGGTTGAACACAGTAGGCTCTCCTATCAAAGTACCGAATTTAGGTTGCAGACCTAGTCGCCATCCATAAAAACTTGTTTCACTTGCATGCATCGCCGAAGGTCTAGAAACTTCGAACTGTAGTTGATCGGACTGGCTATCAAGACTACCATATTGCTCACAAAATGGAGACCATCCACCTCCTCTCTGAAGTCCATATACTTGTAGGTGCCCATGATTTTTGCAAGTTCTGGTTGCTCTCAAATTATCGATCAACTTGCTTAGTTGCAGTCGATATAGTCCCTAATCCCTCACTGATCATAAAGCTCAAGTTAATCCCTCACTAAGTTAATCAGTGGTTGTTTACTAATTGAAGCACATACAAGCATTTCAAACTTTGCTCACTTGCACTTATAACACTACTCACCAATACCTTAACCCCTAAAGTTCCTTGACTATGTTATCACCAAAAACCCTCAAAAACTGCCATTTCTTATATAAGTACCAAATTTTTGAAAATTATCATTTTTGGACAATTGTAACCATAGAATCTTGTAGTACACTAGATTGAGAAGATGTGAAAAAAAATTCAAAAAATTCCACTATGTAGATTGCAAGATATTAGCATTTGAAGTGACACAAATCATATTTGGGCCCTGTGAAAAAATGGGCAGTTGCACTTCACAGGGTCACATTTTTATGAAAAAATGTCCAAAATGGTTGTGCTTATTCTTCAATGCAAGTTGGCTACATTATTGAAAATTTTCAAATCATTTGGAATTGTGCAACATATAGGAAAAGAATAGTAAGTAGAAAGATGTAGAGAATGATTCAAAATACTAAATTGTTAACAATTTATTAATGGAATTGAAAAATCCCAATCCCAATGGTTGTAATGTTGTAATAAAAAATCTACATCTAATGTTTTTTTTCAATAAATATTGAAAATTGAGTTAAATAGAGGAATTTAAAATTTATTTTAGAGTAGAGAATCCATACTTGCCCATAAACTAAAACATTTCATAACTTTTGACTCATTGATCAAAATGGAATGATTCAAAGCTTTCTATACTATATAAATCTAGAAAACCAATTTCAAATTTTTATTTTTGAAAAAAATGATTTTTTCAGATTAGCCCAGACTGCCCGAATTGAGAAACTACATATTAGGCCATAACTTTTTACTCATATTTACTAATGCCTTGAAATTTTGTGCACATGAAAGATATTCCTTGTCCACACCTTCTAGTAAAGTTTGGGCCCAAAACATGGAAATCTCTAGTCACACATACTTGCCCCAAAAAATTATGTTGCCAAAAAACACACCTTGGTCCTTCAGGGGTTAAACTATTGCATTTACTTCCACCATCACTAGTCCAAGTTCTTATTGATGTTTGAAGATTCACCCAATATTTCCACCTTGACCCTCATATTTGTCTCCATGAACAAGGCAATTGTCAAAGATTGCATGTTTAATTGTGTTAAATAGCCCCTAAGCCACCATGCATAGCATCTTAAAGACTTAAACCAAACCCGCATCTACCATGTCATTTTATTTAATGATGTTACTACTGAATATGTTCCATCATTCATTGAGCCTATTTCCAAACCCATTGGCATTTAATTTTGCTCCAACTTCACCCATCATCGTCATTTTTTCATACTTGTCAATCAAAGGACTACAAACAATAGATATGGATTACAATATAGGTCACGTCCATGGAGACAATCATGCTTATGGGTGCTTCTACCTTAAGAACATGGTCTCTTATCTCTTATGGAAGTGATTATTTTTAATCACTATTAAGTTGAATACATTTCAAATATATGCAACTCTATTTTCTTATATTAAATTTAATTATTGTTTCTAGATCTTCTATAAGTAAGTAAGTGTATTTGATAATTAATGTGTTACATTCCTCCATCCTAAGCTAATACAACTTCCTACAAACTTCCTATTTGTTATCAATTTAAACATCGAAGGTGTAGAATAAGAAATGTGGAGGTTGGAGTTGATCATGTTGTATTTTTTTTATTCTTCACATTTTGGTCCTAAGATGAATTAGCCAATACTTTGAAACCTGAAGAGGGTTTTGAAATTGAATGAACATTTGCATTTACAAGGTTTCAGCTAATTTAATAAAATATAATTCATTGTGTTTATCATATAATTTTCAAAATTGGATGAAATTGTGAGCAACTTCCATTCTCCATGTTTGTTAATCCATCCCACCAAGTAGACAAATTATGTTTTAATCCATAGAGATTCAATTCATTGTCTATTTTGTGGAATGAATTTCATTGATTATTAACCCTTTTAGAACTAAAAATTCAAATTTTAAATAAGGGACAAATGCAAAAATTTCTCATACATACAAATTACTTGGTTATATCTCTCGATTCATTAACTTTGGTAAATACTTAAAAGGTTGACAAATTCGTATGATCTCTATTTCTGAAGCGATTTTTTTCAAAAAAATTTTAATAAAAAAATAACAAATTGGCTTTCCAGGAAGATAATTTTCATTTCAATTGGTGACTTAGAGCAAAATTTATTCCCCTTGAAGTTTCAAAAGCATTTACCTAGCAACAAAAATAAAAATACAAAAAATTGAAATAAAATTTATAAATTTTTTTATTACATATATTCTATTTTTATTTAAATGGAAAGTTTTGATTCATTACATTTGGATTAGTGACTTGATAGCTATGGAGATTCTTATTTTGTGGGGCAATCATTGCATCATCTTGAGAAAATAACACATTGAATTCATTTTTGAACTCAATTTTCACAATTTGCAAAAAATAAAGTTTGAAAGGGTTTAGTTTGTTTGCTAGAACAATCTCCCATTGGAATTGGTGTGCTTGAGTTCCATCTTAGTTAGAGCTATTAACTATATAATTTTTCCTTCTATCTCATACCTTCTTCAACTTAATATTTTCTTAAAGAGTGAAAAATCAAGTTATTGTTTTCGAACTTTTTTCACTTACACTTTCAACTCAATTTTTCAGCATATAAAAATTGAAATTAAAAAAAAAAAATATTGTAAAATTTTCTATGAAGAAGATTTGAAGTCTTACAATTTAGTCATACAAGGTACAAAAAAATATTTTCTTCACTTCAAAAGCAAATATCTTGCAATCTACATGATCAAAGTTTCTAAAATTTTTTCCAAAATAATGTTCTTATACTAGTCTTATAGTTAGTTATGGAAAATTAAAATTAAAAGATAAACAATTTGCTCCTTTAGTTGCAATAGTAATGAAGTTTTGAGTGGATTTTTTTGTAAGAAAAGGTCTTGGGACATTAGGGATTAGTTCAAAATTGAACAACCTCACAAATGTTATTTGATGGGCTATAAATGTGACACCTTTGTCCAAGTCTTGAATTTTATATTGATGTAACAAGGTGAAAACACCAGAAAATGTCAAAATAATTAATTCAATGTAGTTGGAGACACCCTTTTCAAGAAAAAAAAACATTTATGTAGTATAAGCAATTGAAAATCATGAATTTTTCATTTATAAATGTAATTTTTGGATAAGATATAATTATTAAGAATTTCCAAAGTGGAAGCTCCTTGTGCCTTTCAAACTATCACATAGGTTGATCATCAAAATTTAAATTTAGAAAATCAAAAGTCAACCAATCACAATTAAACAAGGGAACAATTTAATAACACTTTGGGGGACACTTTTAATGGAAGTCTACTTGTCAAGAATGGGTATTTACAAGGACAATTTTGGATGTTTCACCTTACTAATGAACTTAATGATAATTTCAATGGATAAAGGGATGGAGGTCTTGAAGTGCTTGAGAATTTGAATCCTTGAGCATTAGTAATTTGAACTAAATTATGTTTAGCCAAGTAGAAAACAGAAGCAACACATAACAATAACAAAGTATACTAAAATGGTCATTTAGCACTATTGTATTGGTTTATGACTTGAGGATGAGTAACTTACCCTTGAATCCGTGATACACATATTGCCCATGGGTATAAAAAATATTTCTCTTACAAATTCATGTACTATTGAAATGTATTTGTCTTAGATATATATTATCCTACATGAAGGTCAGATTTGACATAAATTAAGTCATTTTTGTATAAAATACCACTTGTCATCTTGTGAATTGTATGAAGTGACTTGGACTCTTAAGAATATGACATGGAAATTCAATTTTGGCATGTGAGTGTCAAATCAAACCTTGCCAAGTACAATATTTCTAAACAAGATATATAGTAGAACCACCCATTGCCAACTAAGATCTAATTGGCAACCAATAAGGTGTGTAAATTTCAACAGAGGTTGGGACTAATTACCATGATTAGTTTTTTGGATAGTTATAATCAGGTTTAGCGTTTGATGGCTTTGAGTAATCTCAGTAGTAAAACATGATTGCTGAATGTGACATAAATTACAACATGAGCTATAGGCAATGGTGACATGTATTATATTATTAGTTACATAATGACTTGTAGGGTAGTTTCCCAACTTCAACAAACTTGTTTATAGATTAGTGGCAGTTGATTTGTGCACATAGATGGTAATGAACATGCCAACTTTGGAACCATCACTTCTTGGTTTTCAAATAATTTTTTTGGTTGCAATAGCATTGTAGGTAAAGAAATGTCATGATAGATGACCTTATTTTGGGTGCTCAAATTAGCAAGATGTACTTTCACAATGAGCAATTATAGAGGACTCTATGCATTGAGTATGGGTGCAATCCAACTTTTGGCTTCCAAAATTCATGGTAATCTTGAACTTAAAGAAAAAAATAACAAAAAATTGACAATGCTTGTCATTTGTATCTTTCTACACGACAGAAAAAGTACAATGCCTTCTACTACTTTAGATCATGAACATAATGCTTACCCCTTAAAGGATGGATTGGTGACCATGGAGATCATCACTTTTGGAATTGTGTGACATACTAACATCATCTACTTTAAAAAAATCAAAAATATTCATTGGAGGTCAAACTAATGTAGTAGATCTCTCCTTTCCATCCCTAATTCCAAGGAGGAATAGTTGCACTTATGTTCCACACAAAAAGATACTTTGTCATCCATTAGACACTAAATGTTTGTGTCGATGTTTATGGGTTAACCCATACTTGATGCAACGGACATTTTTTGTCTAATGAAAGATAGGGAATTTTCTTCTGTAGGTCATAAGTGCAACTATTCCTCCTCGGAATTAGGGATGGAAAGGGGAGGTCTACTACAATTATAGTTTAACCCCAAAAGGACAATTGTCCGGTGAACGAACAATTAAAAATCCGGGTAGGTTCCTATGAAGTCAATTTTGGTTGGATGTTCTTCAAATTTTGAGACAAGGTGTGAAAATGTACCCCCTAAGTGGGAAATTAATTTTTTTTTTCCAATTGAGTGTCCAGATCAAAAGTTATGATGCCCTAAACTTTTCTAGCAGCTCGGGCAGCATGTTCAAAACTCCTCTTTTAGTTCTCAAAATTTGGCAAATATGTTAAGTACATGATAAAAGATGCAAATGTCCAAAAAAATAACCATGTGCAGTGTAAAAATCTCACTTTAGGAAGAGTTAAAGGTTGCTAGCCTTGTCAGGCAAGGTTGAAAAAAAACTTTTTCTTCTAACTTCACACATTATAATCTTTCAATCCATGCAGTCAAAGTTTCTGAAATTTTTTCAATGCATTCCCATAGTAGTCTAGTACAAATTTATATGCTTGAATTTTTTTCATTTTTTTCTCACAACCCTAAAAAGTGGTAGTTTTTCACAATTTCTGCCCGAAATATGCCTCCAGGCTGTAGGAGTTAACCTCTAATGATTTTTTTTGTTTTTTTTAAAGTAGATGATGTCACATAGTTCCAAAAGCAATGAGTTCCACAATCACTAGTTTGTCCTTCAACCCTGTAATGTTGTCCCAAACACAAAGTGTCTGATGGATGATGGAGAATTATCCCATGTAAGACAAAAGTGCAATTGTGCATCCTTGGAATTTTGTGCAAAAAGGGGGAGGTCTTGAACAATAGTATGACCTCCAATGAATACTTTTTTGCTTGCTTGTTTAAATAGATGATTCACATTGTTTCAAAAAGGAAGATTTGCATGGTGACCAACCTATCTTTACTGGGTTAAGGGTTAAGTGGTTGGTAATGGGTGGTCCTACTAAGGTAGGAGGTCCATAAAGTGCCCATCTAAGAGCTGAAACTGAATTTTGTGGAGGTGAAACTTATTGAAATATTTTTCAGTAAATTTTCCTTGAAAGACACATGGAATTGAAATCTAATCCAAGTCGTTTCATAATTTTAGGAGCTTTGTGGAATTAGTTATGAATTTTTGAAGTCGAAATGGCATAGGGCTCTAAAATTGCCTACCTCCTCAAATGTACACCTTTTGGTACATCCATGTAAAGGTGAAAAAACCCATGTACAAATAGTGTACATTTGAGGAGGTGGGCAGTTTTAGAGCCTGTGTGGATTTTGAGCTTCCTACACTGAATAGAGGTATTAAAGGGACCCATACTAAGTAATTGACATTCCACACTATATAAATATCTACCTTTCTTGTACATGAGTAATTACTGAAGTTTCCCAGGGATGTACATCATGTTTCAAACATCTACAGTTTTCCACAATCAATCCCTTTAATTTTTTGGTCCCCTTAATACCCCTATTCAGTGTACCTTAACCCCTAAATGCCCAAGGCCTGTTTGGAGCTCTTTGAAATTTGCTCTAAATTGAACAAAAAGTCAACATTTTTATAAGTTGTACCAATTTCTTTTGAATTGTAACTGTACAAAGTCAAACTAGACATGTTAGAGATCACATAGGAAAAGAAAACATAACAATATCACTTATAGATCGAAAGATTATAATGTTTGATCATGAAGGTGTAAAAACTGTGAAAATTTTTCAACTCACTTTTTGCATGTCAACTCTAAAAATTTGGTCACTAAAAAATATGAGGTTATAGGGCTTAGCATGCACAACCCCAATCAATTTACAATTTTTCAAAATCTATTATACAATTTTTTTAAATGAATTTCTAATGTGATTTTTCCTCCAAGATCTAGTGTATTTGAGGCTCATTTTCAAGAGCCCTCCACACTACGGGAAGTCAAGATTGCAATGGGCATCCTTGCACTAAATCTTCAATAGAAAAATCATAATCCTTTATTTTTCAGATCAACTTTTTTATCCTAAAACTAGACTTCAAAAATAATTCTCCAAAAATATAAACTACTAATAATAGCAATTTGGTTTGATTTTACTTAACTTCAAAGTTTTTGAAACACCAGAATCTGATGCCTTGGGCATTTAGGGGTTCAGTATAAGCAACCCATATCTGTAAAATTTTAGACAAGGCCAAAGTTTAATTTGGAAATCATAATGGGCTGGAATGCTGGATGCAATAAGAAACTGCACTGATTCGCGGTTCCACATTTCTCAAGAAACCCGTTGACTTATTATTCGGTGCAAAAGGCCGCAGGTCAATAATCCCAATATTCCTTCATTACCGACAATGAAGAAGACGACATAAGGTAACTACACCTAACTTAATTTAGACCGCTTTTCTCAAATCGACCACTCTAACTTAGAATCTTGCCTAAAATGTACTCCCTTTCTTCATCAGAGTCTACGGTCAGTTTTAGAAACACTTATAGTTCCAATTCTTCGAAAATTTGTAGTTTATTCATACGGTGTTCAAAAAATGCATTCTAAGAGAATCTAGACTTTCTTTTTGACTACCAACAAGACCCTACCAAAAAATTCAATAGAATAATAGAAACCTTCTAGAATTGCTTATTTGTGTGATTTTAGGTGTAGTTAAATACACTAAATAGGGGTATTATGGGGACCCATATTAATTAATCAACATTCCACACTATATAAATATCTACCTTTATTGTACATCAATAGTTATTGAAGTGTCTGGGGAATGTACATCATGTTTCAAACATCTATAGTTTTCTACAATCAGCCCCTTTAATTTTTTTGGTCCCCTTAATACCTCTATTCAGTGTAGTTACTTGAACCTTTAAAAGACATTTCATGTCAGGGCTTGGTCAAACTTCATTAGTTTTCTACATTATTATACATTTCAAAAATTTGATATTTCTTTCATATAGTAATATATGTCTAAAATTTATTCCCATTTTCATATGATTCTTTAACCCCTAAAGGTTTTTGACTATGTTTTCACTCGAAACGCTCCAAAACTGTCATCTCCAATACAAGTACCAAATTTTAGAAAAAAATACTTTTTTGGACAAATGTAACCGTAGGATCTTGTAGTAATCTGGTTTGGGAAGATGTGGAAAAAATTTCAGAAATTTCCACCGTTAGGATTGCAAGATAGTAGCATTTGAAGTGACAAAAAGCCATTTTTTGGCCCTGCAAAAATCCACAAGGTCAAATCATTATGAAAAAATGTCCAAAATGGTTGTAACTCTTTGGATTCATTCTTCAAGTCATGTTGGCTACATGCTTGAAAATTTTTGGATCATTTGGAATTGTACAACATATAGGAAAAAAATAGTAAGTTGAAAGAAGTAGAGAATGATTCAAAATACTAAAGTGTTAATAATTTATTTATGGAATTGAAAAATGCCAATCCCAATGGTTGTAATGTTGTAATAAACAATCTACACCTCAAGTTTTTATTTTTTTCCAAAAATATTAAAAATTGAGTGAAATAAAGGTTTTCAAAGTTTATTTTAGAGTAGAGATTCCATTACTACCCACAAACTATCCACAACTAAAACTCTTCATAACTTTCATCTCACAAATCAAAATGGAATGATTCAAAGCTTTTCATGTATATATAAATGTAGAAAACCAATTTCAAATTTTTATTTTAAAAAAAAGTGATTTTTCAAGAAGTTTTTTTTGCTTCCCCGGCTGCCCGCCGAGCAATGAAAACAACATATTATACAATAACTTTTTAACCATGTATTCAAAAGTTATGAAAATTTTTGGGTCTTAAAGCTACTCCTCGGGAAAATTTTGTGTGAAAATTTCAAAGAAAAAAAATCAAAATTCCATCCGTAGTGAGCTGCCCAAAATCGCTATGTTGCCAAAAAACACCATTTGGTCCTTTAGGGGTTAAAGGAAATTCTTTGTAAAAATCATAGTAATTTCAAAATTGCTTAAAATAATATGAATATTAAAAAAAATGGAAATATTAGTAAAAAACACCATGGTGTAATTGGTGTATTCTTTGAGCTCACACCAAAAGAAATTCAATAGAGAAAGTTCAAAAGTGTTGTAATTTGAGCTTTCAAGATACTATCTTCGAAGTGCCACAAAAATGAAAATTTTGGAAAAAATTAAAATGAAGTAAAAAGTAGATTATTGGAGCTACATTTTCTTAGTTGAGCTTCAAATCATTGAAAATCAAAGACTATGTGAAAAATTCAAGTTTGACTTTTAAAATGTGTATCAGGCTTCTATAATCCTTTAAGGGTAAACAATGTTTGTGAATGATGAAGGGGTCCCTTTGCATCCTTAAAAGGGACCCCCACAATAAACAAAATTGTCTTCTAAGGCTCTTCAACCAACTTCAATTTTGGAATTAATTGATAAGTCCCTCCCATGCATCTAACAAAGCATAATACCTTCCTAGTATAGGGAGGACCATTGTTTGGTTATACAATGTTATGTACTATAAAATTAATTGGAAACTAAACGATGTTGTAGCTAGGGCTAGAACTCATCTAGTCATCTGGTCTTGAGGTCTTTTTCACCCTTCAAGGAATGAAAGGGAATAACTATAAAAATTTATTCTTTATTTGGGCCATCAATTTTGTATTTTGTAATCTCTCATAGCTATTTCAAAGTCTTAGATTTCAAACATGAATTCAGATATTTTCCCAATTTCATTATCTTGTACATATTAAGCCCATGTCTTTTTCCCCAAGGTGAAAAGACCAAAAGACCAAATGAACTCTAGCCTTGTCCCAATGCAATGTTTTGGCTCAATGATTCCAACTCAGACAATCACTAAGCAAGTATCATTTATTTTTTATTTTCCACATATATTTCAGAAATACTTAAAGAATTAAACCTGTGCCTAAATTGGAAATTTGAAAAATTCATAATAGTTAGTGTAGACTCATTGGATTTTTAGAATCTAATTTTGAAACTATGCCTAATTGAAATTGTTGTTCATTATATAGTTTTGTTTGTTGGAACAATTGTTGATGGTATAAATATAGATAATTACAAGTTGGAAAGTAAAAAGGTTAACAAATATGAATAGTGCCCAATCCATAAAATCTTTTTGTGATACTAATAAGCTTCTCAATTGGGAATTAGACTTTACTTGGTAGGTAGTTAGCAAATGTCACCAACTTTAAGTGGGAAACAAAAGTCAAATGGGTACCATTCCTATAAGACAACTTCCATCCTAGCCCAAGTTGGTTGTGTATCTTCATTATTTAGTTTCTTGTTGAAATGTAATGAAAAGTTGATTGTTGGAATTAAGTTGCTTGTGATGCTTGGGTTGTGTGTTCAACCCTTGATGGACCAAGGCCTTCTTTTTGCCAAATAGCACTCAAAACTGCCATTTCTAATGCAAAGAGTAAAAAGCTTTGAAAATTGAATTTTTTGGGACATCTAACAGTTGGATTTATACCTAAATAGTATGAGAATGTGTGGAATAAATTTCAGAAATTTTGACCTCATAGATTGCAAGATATTTGCATTTAAAGTGAAGAAAACAATTTTTTTCCCATTGTAGGACCAAATTATTTGAATTTGAACCTTCTTAACTCCTAAATGCCCGAGTTTTTCTAAGTGTGTTTTGACTATGAAAAAAGAACATCAGCTCATAGTTATCCCCAATGAAGCAAATTGTTTTTTTTTCAAAATTTAACCATATAGGTGTTTAAAGAGCTTGCTTATTAGTATGCCTACCAATTATTAGTGCAAAATTGTATAGGAGTTGTGAGATGATAACAAGAGAAATGTACATTTTTCTTTTTTAGTATGCTTTCCTTCTCCACAATGATCCAAAAATTTGCATATAAAAGTTTTCTAGGATTAGAGGTGACATGACCAACTAAAAATTGTGTTAGCACACTAAAATGCACTTTCAAAATCATTAAGTTCAAATGAAGAGCTATCAAACTCATTAGACAATCCACCTTGCAATTGTTGAAACACAATTTTTATTTATAATTAGAAATTGAAAATAGTTCCAAATCAACATTTGCATGTTTCAATATTCTATGGTTAAAATCATGAAGATACTTTATTCTTTCCACTGGGACCATTTTCAAAGCAAATGGATGAGTACAAATTTTAGATCTCATATCAAGTGAAATTGGTAAGCTTTGCTCAAAGTTGCGAAATGAAGTATCATTAGCAAACTTTACTCTTCACTAATGATACATATATGCCTGTGAAGACCTCTCAAAAATCAAATATTCACATTTTTAAGTGAAAAATAAAAATTTTCAATAGTTAACCTTCAAAATTGCTCTAAATTTTTTTTAAATAGGCAAAAGAATTTCATTGCCTATACCAAAAAACGAGCTTGAAATTTCAGATTGATTGTATATAGTTGGTTGGGCACTCAAGGGTTAACTTCAATTATTTGCACTACAAAGTTTTAAGGTTTAACCCATAAAGGACCAAGGCATTTTTTCTACAAAAAAACACACTTAAACCTACCATTTCTATAGCAAAGAGTAAAAAAATTGAAAATTGTATTTTTTTTCACATCTAACCATAGGATCTTATACCTACACTAAATAGTGAAATTAGGTTGCCCCACTCTATATAAATACGTAGTATTACATTACAAGAATGCACTACTTTTGAATTAGGTGTTGTTGTAATTGGAACTCCTAAACCTTCATTTATACAAATGGAAATATATATAGAAATTTTCCTTGACTTTGATGGCTTGTAAAGTACCTTTTGAGGGGTAAGTCAATCTAATTGTTAAGGAAACCTAATTTCACTATTTTGTGTAGATAGTATGAAAATTTGGAAAAAAATTCATAAATTTTGACCGCATAGATTGCAAGATATCTGCGTTGAAAGTGAAGAAAACAAGTTTTTCAACACATTGCAGGACTAGGTTATTTGACTTTGAACTTTCTTAACTTTCATTTTTTTCACTATAGAGTTTTGAGCTTTAAATCTTTATAATGGAGAATTGAGTTAAGAGTTTGGGAAAAAAAATACAAAATTTTTTATTTTTATTCTTTGAAAAATTGTTAAGTAGAAGTAGTGACAAGATAGAAGGAAAATCTAAATTATTAATATCTCTAAGATGGAATTAGAATGCACTAATCCCAATGGTGAGATTTTTCTAGAAATCATATTAAACCATGTGGGACTTTTTTTTCTGAAAAAATTACAAAAAATGCATTCAAAAATGAATCCTACAAGTTATTTTTTTAAGAAGATACTCTAATTGCCTAAATGACAACATTGTTTATAACTAATCCAAATGAAATGAATTAAAGATTCCCATGTTGACAAAAATATAATCTGCAAGAAAAAAAAATTCAAAAAAAATTCAAATTTTTTAGATGCCCAATCACCCTTGTTTTGAGCTTATTTGGGCATAACTTTTGTTCCTAGGCACAAATTGAACAAAAATCATATTCCCACAAAGCTCATCGATTTTTTTATCTTCCAAAAATATTTCAAAAATCATGACAAAAATTGAGATTGTAAGTACTTGCTAAAAATCCAATTTGTCTCCCGAAAAGACAATGGTCCTGTAGGGGTTAAGACATGTGTGAGTAGATTTTCTATGATTTGAAGTTGTCTATGTTTGTAGGTAAAACAATTCATTGTTGAGTCACTATTGGATTGAGAGTAATATGTATTGTACATAGGTTGTTTGATATAAATTGAAACTTTTGTGTTGTAGTTGTTAAAGCTTATGAGTACATTACATTGTCAATACTTTGAAAGTTCATAACTTATTCATGCAATATCTAAATTTTGCATGCTAAAGTGCATTGGAGCCTTCTTTCAATTGCCAATAACCCAAAATAAAATACTATATGTTTAATAACAATAACTATCAACTTTGTTGTAGTTCCTAACAATTGTAGGTGCCCAACCTTGAATGCCAACCATTTAGAATTTTCACTACTAACATTAGGAAGCAATATGGCACAATTGGACCCCAAAGTAGGAATTCTAATTGGATTATGGGCAATTTCAGGTCCATAAACCTTGTATTTAGGGGAATTCTTTCACATTGATATCAACATTCTAGTATGCTTTTTCAGTTCTATCATCTAACTTATTTTCCTTCAATTCCCATATAGCACCAATTTTCCAAGTACCGAGTCCATTTATTTTCTCTCCATGTTTTTCTTCAAGTACAAATTTTATACTTTTGTTTTTTCACTGAATTTTTCCCTTATGCTTTCAAATTGCAACCGTCCCCCACCCCAAAGTCCATCCAACGGTGGGTAAGTTATTATTGACCCTTGACAAGGTCTCCCAACTTGATGCTTGCCACTTGCCCCTGAACTTAAACTTAAGTTAGTGCTCTAAGTTCGGGCTTTCAGGGGATCAGTTGCAGCAGCTTGGAGAATATGGAAAATTTATTTGGAGGATTTGCTCGGGACTTCATTCCCCCTTAACCCTTGAACGAGGCGGCGGACGATTATTGTCCGATGAATGACAAGGAATTCTTCTGTGTAGGACGTAATTGCAACTATTCATCCTTGGAATTAGGGGTGGAAAGGGAAGATCTCCTACAGTAGTTTGACTCCCAATGAATATTTCTGTTTTTTCTAAAGTGGATGATATCACACGGTTCCAAAATGGCCAATTTCCACGGTCACCAGCCCGGCGTTCAAGGGTTAAGGTAGGAGGCTTGAATTCTGGAGGGGCATTTACAATCATGCAATAGAGTTTCAAAAATTAATCACAATTCCTTCAATGCACTTTTTGTTTTTTAATTGTGTTCTTAAATACCTTTGAGAAAAATATACATTGATGTAAGGCTAAAATAATTGAAAGCATGATGTGGACCATTCTTTGAGAGTCAAAATTATAGAATCTTCCTAAGTTTGAAGTGCTCCATTCAAAGGCTGATTTTGATTAAGATTGGTCCAGTCTATGCACACCAATAGTGACCTATGCACCTTTCACTTTGAAAATTCATATCTGATTCATTTGAAGGCAAAAAAATTACGATTTAAATTATCAAGGAACTATTTCACTTTTCTCTTTCTACCAAAAATACATGAAAATACTACACTCTACTGATTTTCCTACAGAGGTTTGTTTCTCCTGAAGTGCACACTTCAAGAGCCTCCTACCTTATTAAGCTTATTGTTATTGTGTTTTACTGCTTCTCCAAGTGTGTTTTTTAGGGGGGCTCCTTTAATCAAATGGAAAAAACTTCTCCAAGTTTTTTTTGCTTTTGTTTTTGAACCAAACAGACAATTTTCATTGAAAGAGGAAACAGTACATCGAACCAAGAGAACAGGTCTCCAACGAAAATATTTAGATTTTAGATTTAAAAGCAGGGAAAGCAGGGAAACAACCTCAGAAGCAAACAGAACCAGCCTTGAAAGCTTCTCCAAGTTTTGTGGGCTGTTTTGTGCAAGATTTTATTTTAAATTAGGGGCACTTTTTTCTTTTTGTCTTTGATGATGGAATGTACAGTGGGGTCCAATAATCTTAGAACTGCACTGTGCCTATCGGATGTGTGCCATGCATTCATAGAACTTTGCATAATATAGAATACCATTGGCAATGTTTTGTCGTGCATAATTAGTAATGTGCAAATTGTACGCAATCCCAATCAAGCGCACCAAATTTTCAGTTTCAAAAAAGGAAAACAGTGACTGCATTTGGGGTGAATTGTTTCATTCCACGTTTGTGGTTTTACTATCATAATTGATTGAAAAACATTGGTGATGAATTTTTAAAACCTGATTGCATGGATATGTAGGAAACATCCATACACACATCTTTCCTTCAATGAGCAACTTTCCAAAAACATTTCAAAATTCCCTCTATTGTATAGTAACTACACTGAAAATGGCATGAATAAGCTTTGTGGCATGATCATCAGTATGTTCTAAGAAATGAAAAAAAATCTTACAAATCAGTGAAAGACTGTGAATCAAAATGCCAGTAGTTTCATAATTTTTTGGACAAATTGTGAATTGGTTACAAATTTTAAAGATGCAAGGTGTAGGTTGCTCAAATTGTCATGTAGGTGATGCCAAAATCCATTTGATGCACATGAAGAAATCTCACCAGTAGAACATGCCATAGAGAAGAAGTTAAAACAATAGAAAGTATATAAAAAATAGACCACTTGTAAGGTTGCCTCGTCCTCAATACTATAAATAGAGTTGTACACTTCTCAAAATGGCCCTTAATTCCACCTTACAATTGTCCTTGTAATGTGTATCATTTTGGGTATCCTCCCTATTTAGTTTCCCTTCAAAAATAGGGGTCGATTTTGAGGAGTGATCCATTCTATGTCAATAACAAACTCAATATCCTTTGCTTTGTACGCCACTCTATTTTGTCACTAAATATGACTATGAATTAATTTTATTTATTTTTCAGACATGAAATCATATATTTTCTAAAAGTCATAAAAATTTTAGATTTTTTCCAAAAAAATTGAATTATTGTAAAGTCTTGAAGTGATTGTGAAGAAAATTTATATCAATTAAATACAATTTATACTCAAAATTTATGAATTTTTAACCGTAGGTTACTATTGTATTATGGAATTTAGTGGTGCAATCCAATTTTCCATATCATTCTACAATTAGAAATCAAGATATTATAATTGGCTCTAAGTTCAAATTGTTGTAAATAGTCAAATTTTAGGAAATTTTCAAATTTTCAAATTGAAGTTGAAAGCATAATTCTTTAATTTAATTTCATTAATTGAACTTAAATATAAGGTAGATCATTTTTTGGGGCTAAAATTCAGATTTAAAGCAATGAGTTACAAATTTTTAAACTACATTGAAAAAGTTGATATGTTGTGATCTGTTCTTTTAGCATTTTTTAGGTAGAGAAGACCTTAGAACCCTCCCAATTATCTTCTTATAAATTATCTCTTCATGTAGGAACCTTAAGAGATTTAAATCTCTTTGACTAAGAATGGCATGTCAAGACCCTCAAAATCCCATTGCATGTGTTTAGAATGTGTCGTGTAGAAGTTGTTCAATCATATGCATAGAGTTGGAGACATGATCACAAAATGTGCTAGAATTTGATGTTACAAAGAGTGAGTGACATTAAAAAATTTTACATGTGTTAGAAATTTAGCAATGCCTACTAGAAATGTTTCATGAGTAAAATAACATTGAATATTTATTTACATAGATTCCCAAAACAATATTGAAGACTCGTGAATTTAGACTAAAAGCAAATAATCATCTAACCTTATATAAGCAAGGGAAGTTAAATTGCCTCATCTATTAGGAAAATATTTTTTAGATACTTGAAATTAGATATTGTTTGTAGTGACGAAATACTAGAATTGGATGACAATTTTATGAATTTGAATCACAGTAATTACAGTAATTTTCCTCAATATATAATACAATCAATATAAAATAATAATAATAATAATAATAATAATAATAATAATAAATATAATTTGTATAATTTTTGTATAATTATCATTATAAATAGTTATCTTGAAATTTGTCTATTGTTTGGCCCTTCCTTCAATTCTTATTCTAGTTTGCATTTAAATTTTGATTACACTTATCATTATGATGTCCAAAAAAGAATGATTGCATTTATCCTAGCCACATTGAGTTGTCATTTTTCTAAAATCAACTTTTGATCCTACCCCATGTAACTCAAAACTCAAAACTCAAAACTTATATGTAAGTTCATGATATATGAATAAATATGTAAAAATAAAATTCTCAATCATTCTTAAAACATTCTTTTAAGTAGAAAGTTGTATAAGGTAGTAGCACCAATTGTTAACCACGCCCAATATCCAACCTGTACGGTGTGCTATTTCCAACCTTAGGCTAGAATTCAAGATTGGAATGTGTTTTTTTTGTCCTTTTCAAGGTTGGGACTAATAAGCTTATGACACATGTCTCAAAGTAGTGAGTGGAATTGAATGATCAGAATTGGAGGAGTCTAGACATTGGTTATGGGTCATGAGTACTTTTTGGCTCCCAAAATTCACAGTAATTTCAAATTTGGGAATAAAATTCTGAAAATTTTGCTATCCCCATATTTCCTATCTTTCTACATTGGAAAATTTCTACCACCTCATACTCTATATGATCTGCTCTAAAACTACTTAAATGATCGACTACTAGTGCTTCTACCTTAGATTGATGATAATTTATAATATCTCAATAAAATAAAATAAAATATTCAAATGGTGAGAATGTTGTACTAGATAATCTTCAGTTCTATAGACTTTTCTACAATTTATTCCTTGAAACTATTAATAATTAAATTCAAAAATGAAGTTCGAATGCAATCATTCCATGGAAAATGGAACTTGTGATAACTTTTACTCCATCAATCACAAATTCCCAACAGAATGATTTGAAACTCTCAATATACAAATACACAAATAAAAAATAAAAATAAAATTGAAATCCTTAATTGTTCAGATTCGTTTGCCCCCCCTTCTCCCAAGATCACAACTTTTGCAAGAATCCCATGAAATAAACCTTGACATGAAGAATTAGATGACTTAAGTGGTATTCCAAAAATATCAGAAAGGCAATTGAAAAAAATTCAAAAGTACAATATATTGTCCAAAGTGAAAAAAAATGCATGTTGGTCAATGAAAGGGTCAACTATTTATGAACTACTTTTTAGCTCTAACAACCTCAATGAGTTAAGAAAATATAGCCCCAAGTGGATTGTTCTTTGACTTTCATTTAATATGTCATTGGTTAATGCATATTTTTCCCATGTCTACAATTTTAGATTTAAAATGCAAAAAGAAGATTGAAAGGCTTCAAATTACTTCAAAAAAATTTACCCCCTTCTTGTCAATCATTATAGTGTTTCAATCCATATGTGATATGTTGAGCTTTATTTCCCTATGAGATCTATAGCATGCCTAGTTTATGATTGTGTAGTTACAATTCAAAAATAATTATAAGTGTTATCAAAGATTTTTCTTTTTCTTTTAGTTTACAACACACTATTGGAAGCTCAAAAAAGACAAACATTTAGAGATTACGACTATACTTTGGTTAATTTCTACCATTTCTAGGGCCATTTAGGTCACCTCCCAAGCCATGGTTTCAACTAGTGAACCCTTGCTACTCCAAGTAGCAAAAAAAGATTTTTTCTTTTAGTATTCCATGGTGTACAAATGTAGATATATCCATTGACATCACTTGGTTGCTCCAAGTAGTTAAATTCATTTGATTATTAGTAAAATTAGAATAGAAACAAGAAGAATGTTCCAATTTTTCTTGAGGCAACTCAATATCAAGAAAATATTAGTATAGTTTACATAGGCAAAGCAAAAATATAATTTTGCATTGTAGAAAATAGTGAGTAGGGGACTAATCTTAACCTTTCCGGTATTATTTTTTTTTTCTCTATTGTTCAAATTGTACTACAATGAAGATCCAAAATTATTCTTCTAAAATGAGAGAGTGCTCCAAACCTCTATTAAAGAATGTCAACTATTTCAAAACCACCGACTTCTACCCCGAGATGGTTAGTTTCACTCTCAATATACCATTGTATTCGGTTGGTAACTATTCACTTGACATTTTTGACTAAATTAAGATGCAAAGGACTATTGAACCATCTTAGGTACAACAACACCTAAAATTGACCACATAAGTATTTGAGCATGATTCCTATAATTCAAAACTTTTTAAGTTTTTGTTGGAGTGTTGGATCTTTTGGGGAGTGAAAGGAGATTCTATATCCTCTTAGTATGCATTTTATGCACACCATGGGAGTAAACTACAAATTTTCAAAGTCCTAAATTAGGAATATTCCAAATTGACATTAGGCTCTCATGAATAGAGATTGTACATTTTAGGCAAGGATCTATAGGTGTTGGTTTTACAAAAATAACTTATAATTAGGTATAAATTATTAAATTACCTTAGGAGGTTTAGAAATTGGAAAAGTGTCATAGTTATAGGGCAAGATTGGTAGAAAATATTCTCAAATAGATGCCCAACTTTTAGGGAAATTATAAAAAAAGAAATTTGTAAAGTGAAAAAATAATATTGGCAAACAACAAATATTTGGCAAAGAGGTGGAGACCTTGCCCTACACTTATAGTACTGACAATATTGGATCTCGGGTATGCAACTTCTATATTATATGGCCCTGATTATAATCACTTATAAAGCGTTTTAATCCAATCTCAAGGGATATAATTTGTTTTAATGTAGAATAATATTGTAGCCCTTTTAACAAGGGATCCAAAAACGTACTTATGTACATAAAACAAATATTTTTGAAGACAATAATAGCATTAAAAACCTAATTATATGAGTTTTTTTTATACATGTATCATAGGCCGAGCTAGGCAACTTTTGGGGCTTTCTAATAAAAATTTAATTTTAACTAGACCCAACTTCTTTGTATGCATTTTTAGAAACTATGCATAGGTGTTTCAATTCTTTATATATATTGTGAGTTTTTTTTTTCTAAAATGTATACAATTCAACATTTTCTACATATAATTTTTTTAAAATTTGGTCTTCACCTAGCTTTTTGGTCTTTTTAATTTGATATAATTTTGACAAAAGCTGTCCTTTGAGCTGTTTTAATGCCGATGACCCATGTATATAATACAAGAGTTGCGTACCTAGGCATTGGATACACAATAGAACCTCTCTAAAGTAATAGTGTCAAGATTAGGCTGACTATATTTCATTGGAGAGGTTACAATTACATTAGGGAGGTCCATTGCATTCATGGCATTTGTATGTGGCCTAGGTTGGGACCAAGAAATCAATATTACTTTAAAGAGGTTATTACTGAGTACTTTAGATAGTATACTTGTAGAGAGGTTCTATTGTATCTCCCATATGATGAAATTAGCCAAGTCTATAGTGAAAAAGGATGTTAGTTCCAACCCCAAACCAATCAATCTCACCACAAATTGCAGTCCAAGAAAAAATCATCATTTTCAAGAGTCCAAAAGACTATTCCTCTAGTACCTTATACATTAAAACTTCTAATAAGCACTAGGGACCAGTTTGACACATTGCTCGTTACATTAGAGAGATTATTACAGTAAGGGAGAGTCATATACATTCATGACATTTGTATGGGGCCAAGGCTGGGACCAGCAATAATATTAACTTCAGAGAGTTTTATTACTTCACAGAGTTGACTGTTAATTAGAAGTTCTACTGTATACCAGTTTCCGCCCTGTCGGATTGCCACAGAGAGGCGGTGCAAGAAAATTTCAGAATTGCACTCAATAACTTACTGAGAGCTCCAAAATTTGTACATTTTCCTGAAACCCCAATAAGCTTCCTGTATTCAGCTAGTTCAGTGTGAAAGCTTGCTAGCTAGCTCAGTAGCATATGATGGTCACAAACACCTGCCAGTTCAGTCTGGAATTAATAAGCTTAGCTTATCCGTTGTCAAGACTTGCAGCAGAAACACTTTGAACGTGTCTTTTGCAGCCATCTCCAGGTGTGTCCTAAGCTAGGTGTCGGTCCATCGATCGAGTTGTTGCACTCATCAAATACTGATGAGACTGAAGTCGAAATTCCTGTACTGTACTGTTAGTACAGTAACGTCGTACTTGCCTCGCTCCGGCCAGGACTCGCAACAGGCGCTCGATCACTTCGATCATAAAGGTGCTCCACCCACCCACCGGGTCACCGCCGTTGAATGGTGGGCTAGCTACAGTAGCTGGGTGATCGAGAAGTGGCTGGAGAAGTGGCTGGAGAATTGAAGCTAGCTAGGTACTGCTGATCGCGATCCATGTGTTTCCACGAGTGACCCACAAACAAATCGATCTGAGCAATTGCGCTGCAACAAGCTAGGCCCGCCGGGAGGGCCGATCGATTGCACTTGCGGTGAATTATTTGGGAAAGTCTGTTGCGCCTGTCGGCAATGATGCATTTCCATCAGCACAAGGGTGGAGAACCAGCCAAGAGTACAAACTATTTCTTTAGTTGGGTTGGAAGCTTAGCCGACGATTGAAACACGTCACAGGTAAAGGAAGAGGCCAAGCAGCCGAGGGGATTTTTCAGTTGCTCATCAGTGCGTAATTATACAGGTTGCACATTTGATTCGTGCTCATCATTTGCAGCAGGTCATTGACCTTCTCCAAATAGGTTTTCAAGTCGTAACCAGCTCTGGTTGTGTGCATCTGTGTGCTGGACGGTGTTTCATCCACGAGCACGAGCAGGATAGTTCGATAGTAATCACATGATACTCATCCACGTAGGCAACAATTACATGAGTTTTCATCCGTGTGCAGAGCTGGTTACGTCCTGTAACCCACTCGCCGCCTTCCAGCGGCTCGAAGGTTACCTAGTCTGTAATGGGTCTCTCAAGAGATCGATGGTGAATACCGTAGTTAGTAGTAGACGTTGCATTGGTAGGGGTAGAGTAAACCTGCCATTTATCCCACACATCCAAAAAACGGAAAGCAACCATTGTCATTTATTGAACACTGACCACATTATTTCTACTACCAATTCAATTGTGATGGGAATAAAATTCTGTATCATTGCCCAATGACCTCATATTTTGTGGTTTATGGTTGGAAATAATTTTTAACTAGATTTTAGCTTCATCTTCTTTAAATTGCAATAGAATTTGTTGGAAGAAATATTTTTACATTTTGTTTTTTTGAAGGTGAATCTTAACGTGACATTTAATAATCACGCCAAATTTCAAAATATGCAAGCCTCTATATTTTTGTGGAGAAGGATTTGAATTTTGTTAGTGCAGTAATTGGCAAGTTTACTCTAATCTCACCTTCGATTCCTCACTCCATCTCAATCTTTAGAGAATGGAGATGTGGCACTCTCTCATTGGCTCTCTTTGGCTTACAGAGATTCCATTCTTTGAAGATTGAGAATGGCCACACTTGTCCTCCAAAGTTGAAGAATGGATGTGAAGAAGAATTTGTTGAAGAAATCACCCTTTGCATGCAACAACTTCACATTCTATATTTTTTTAATCTTTTCAAGATGTAATTGTTCAATTGGATGATTGCAAGAAACACTTCACGTTTTCAACTCAAAAAAACAATTTCTACTCGTAGGTCTAGTACTACTCCGGACCACTATCAATTTCGCGCATCAAACTGTGCCTATGAATCTCAACCATCAATTTGGGGCGCCTAAATATCTAAACTATTGATTTAGTACTATGGAGTACTATATAAGCCACTGGGAGCAAAAAATAGTAGAAAAGGGGTCTATGGACCTTTTCATTTTTAGTAATTCAAAAAACATTCACAAAATCCGGAGAAAAAAAAAGATTTTCGTAGACAAGCCTACTCTCACATTGCACCAAAAATTTCTTCAAGGAAAATTTTCTCCTCCTCGAAAAACGTGTGCAAAAAATAGTCACTTTGGCCCCATGTAGACACCTCATGCAAAGTTTTTTTGCAAAAATTCTTTGTCTCTCATTGGATTGCAAATACACATTTCAAACATTTCCAATTCACATTTTTGGGTACAACTTCGGACCAAAATCCCCCAAAATGGCCAAGGTAGACACTCAATTGGGGGCACCTTAAAAATAGTAAAGTAATTTTTTTTAAATTACAAAATGTGTAAAACTTTTATGTGTACCTTCACTCCAAATTTCAAGACAAACAGACTTATGATGCAAAAGTTATGACCAAAAAAACATGTGTCCGAGGGCAAGGGGACAAAAAATAGGATAAGTCTTTCTTGCAATCACCCAATTCTAAAATTATTCCAAACTTTAATTATTAGAAAATTATTAACCACTTACATTGTTAAATAATAAATGCATTTTGAAGAGAGATATGAAAAAATTAAACTATATAGAGAAATACTAAAAAATATCAATCAAATTTTACAAGATCTTTTTCTACACGTGATGCACAACATGAAATCCTAAGTTATCAACAATATTTCATATGATGTAAATTTTACTATTAATTTTTTATCCCAAATTTTTCATTTATTATAGAATTGAATATCAAGGTTTTAAAGGTTTATTTGTAAAGTCTTTTTATATTTTGAGCCAAGAAATTACAAAAAACGTTCAATTTGGGATTAAAATCAATGAAAAAATTGGAGATATATATCCCGTTAGGGATTTTTTTCTACTTTCATTTAGAATCCAAACTAAAAATTTCAAGCAATGTTTTTTATATTACTTGCTCATGGATGAGTCATTAGGGCTACTTCAAAATTCCAAAAAAATGAGAGGATGTGAAAACTAGTATTCATCTTTAAGTGTAGTGGATGTACTTGGGCTAAAAACTATTACCTAAGAACTTAGAATTTGAATCTACGCACTCTACAAAATTAAAGCTATTTGTAGTAACCAATAAAATGCACTATCATTGAAGAGCTCACCAAAGCACAAAAATATGTAATTTCAATTCAAACCACAATTCTAGAAGCATCACATTGCTTGGCACTTTGTGAAATGGAAAAAAATCTTTAAAATACCAAAAATTGAAGAAGTTATGTGTGTCCTTCAAAAAAAAATTTACACTAGTTCCCTTCCAAAATTACCCCATCCAAAACTATTGTATCTTTGCAAGTCCATACAATACACATAAAAATACCCCCAAAATTATAATTTTATAAAAACAAAAATTTTAATTCATAAAACCTACTTACAATAGTTGTGCAAAAACTCTAAATCAACAAGTTGGTTTTAGGGGTTAAGCATAGAGCATCTGTCATGCAATTTTGTAAGTTCTCCTAAATTCAATCCATTAACAATGCTATTGAGTTAGAAGAATCGGTAGAACTTCTTTTTTCTCCTTTGTCATGATTCTGTAATAACATCACAATAGAATTTATCTAGTTTATATTACATAGTTTCTACAAATGATCTTCTTTATATTAAATTTGAATTGTTTCTATGATACAAAATCTAGAGCACAATTTCCCATATTCTTTACAATAAAATTTTCAATGATAACAAAAGAAATTAAAATATCACCTAACCTTGAGTCCAAGATCAATTATGAGATCATCAAACAAAGACTTTTCAAGTTCACAATTTGTATTAAGCTCTTCTAAGTATTGTGCACAACCAATTACAGAGGTATCCTGAAAATTGACATGAAGTTTAGCTTTTGGTTCTTAAAAAGTGAATTAATGATGAGACTATGGCTTTAAAATTGAAGGTTGATTAAAATAATAAATGGATGTATAAATAAACTTAGTGAAATCAGTTAACCAAATACAAAAAAAATCAAATGGTTGCAAAATTCAAAGACATTTACATTTATAAAACACTAAATTTTATTAGATTGTTAAATGTATAATTTTAACATTGTTTTTTAAGGTTGTTGTTTTAGCATTGAAAATATACTTTAAAAATTGTTACAACTCAAATTCAATATACATTTTCAAATTCTTTCTTAAAATATGAAAATATATGAAATTAAAATATAAAGAAACAAAACATATATTTTATAAATTATAAATATTTATATTGCACATAAAATTTTTTACACCTTTTTCACAGATAATTCATGAAATTTAATAAAACAATTCAAGATAAACATACCTTCATCAATTGTATAAAATAAAAATAGAAAAAAAATTAGAATTTTTTTAAATTATATATATATATATATACATGCTTCTTTAAACCCTTAAAAATCTAATCTAAGATTTTGAACTTCAAAGTTAAATAGCTAAAATCTATGTTAAAAAAACTAAAAACTATTTCAATAGTTCTTAGTGAGATCTTTGAATTTAGTACACACCATGCATTGTGACGAAGTACTTTTATGCAAATTTTACAATTTTGAGCATTTGAAGGTTTTTAAATTTTTTTGGGGTGGTAGTTAGGTGGGCTTCTTCCTAAAATTGCCCTTCAACTCAAGTTCAATGTGCATTAATTGTGAATTTTTTTCAAGTTTCTCAAGTATTGCCTTCAATGCATTGTGACAAAAGAAACTACACTACATAAGGGTATTAAGGGGACCCATATTAATTAATCGACATTCCACACTATATAAATATCTACCTTTATTGTACATTAGTAGTAATTGAAGTCTCTAGGGGATGTATATTGTATTTCAAACATCTACAGTCTCTTTAATTTTTTGGTCCCCTTAATACCCCTATTCAATGTAGTTATTGTAGCATACAAACATCGAAAACTATAATTTCAAGAATGATTTGGATTTGTTCAATATATAATATGAAATGAAATAAAAACATTGTAAGAAAAATTATTTATGAATATTCAAACAAAAGTAATATTATTCAAATATATAATTATATTGTCATTGAAAAGTTTCAAATCTTTGAGAAAATTAAAAATAACCTCTTCATAATTCTCTCTCAATTTTTAAAAAATCTAATAATTTTACTATGTAATAAATTTAATAAATAAATAAATATAGAAACTATTGATTTTGAAGTGATTTTCTAGGACATAAATTTCAAAGATTTAAAGCATTGAACTCCATGAGATTCAAGAGATTATTAACCCCTAAATGTGTCAACGTCTATTTTCTGGACGACGAACAATTTAAAACACCAGTTTCATCTCCCTAACTACTTGGATGAAAGTTATTTTAATTTGTGAAGATACATTATCAAGATTTTGTCCTATCTAAGGATTGGATTTGGAATTACTAGAGTTCATATTTTTCTCAAATTACAAATATGCAAGTGTGTCAAGTGGTCAAACTGCATTGATTTTAGTTCTAAATTGGATTAGCCAAAATGAAGTCATAGATAGGAAGAACACAAAAATTTCAAAAAATCACCATGTGAAGAGAACCTCATTTCAAATCGATTCCAACAAATTTTACTCAAAAAATGATAATAATTTGCTTGTAATTGAATTTTGAAGGAATTTTGGAATTTCTCTTTCAAAATTTATAAAACAATATTGGTGATAAAATTGGTAAATCTAAATGTACAGATGGAATCTAAAAATCATAATCAACAACTTTCATTTGTATATCAATTCCAAAATATACTTCCAAATAGCACTTTATAATGATTTTTCTCAAATTGTCAATTCTGGAGATGAATCTGGATATTTAGGGGTTAAGTTCAAACTTAATATTTCAATTATTACTTTACATATATTAAAAATTATTTCTAAAGTTTAAACCAAGTTGATTATTTAAGTCTCATTTTGGAACTTGTGAGGGTATGAATGAATAAGATTTCTTTTAGTGGAACTGGCACATGATTTTAAAATTCCAGCAATATCAAAATTGCTAATTTAAAAAAAAAGGATTTCATATTCAATTCTAAATACACATATTTATTTAATGAATGAGGGTGCCGTATAATTCCCACTATAATATTATAAGAGATTAATTTATTTTTAAAGTATTTTTATTTTATTTTGTAGAACTACAAAAAAGAATGAGATGGGTCACAAATTTGCCCTTGAGGTTTATACCAAGGAAAATGATCCATTTAATTATTTCTAATGTAGTCTAATAACTTAAATGATATGGAGAATGAATAAATTATTATAGAAATATTTTAAACATTTAGTTTCATTGGTGCTAACACCTATAATTTTTTTGAAATCATCACAAAAGCATTGCAATTGTAGACAAATTTCTAGAAATAAAATAAAATTACAACTATATTTATTGAGAAAGAAATATAAAATACATACAAGTTCAATCAATTTTGATTTTGTAATTGCCAATTGTTCTTTCAAAGTCATTTTCACTTCTTGAAATTCCTAAATGAAATTAAGTCATTATTATCTTCCAATGATTTAGTTTAAAGTTTGATGATAATTAAGGGTAATTTCTTATGTACAAAACTCTTGCATTGGCTACAGAATTATAAGGAAATTTTAATTAAGTATCTTCCTTCAACAATGAATAATATTGAAAATTTAGAATATGTTTATATAATTTTTATAAAATTATTTGAATAATAATTAAAAATAATATATAATCACTTGACATTTGTTCATTTGAATGATAGGAAAGGGCAAGGAAATTTGATTTTTTTCAATCATTTACAAATTATAAATTGAAGCAATTGCAAAAGATTTGATTTTTAGTACATTGTCAATAAAATGCTTTCAAGTATGCATTTTTATATTTAATAAGACTCAAAATTTTATTTTAAATAAACAACATAGATGAAATATTTAGTATAATCAAAAATATATAATTAATGATGATCAACTATTGAACCATACATCTGTGAGTTTTTCAACATTTGAATTCAAAAGAGGTTTTGGATCACCAACATCCTATAGTAATGACAATCAAACAAATTTATGATCTCGTACTAATGTATTGGGAAGTATTGGGGTTTAAACAACAAATTTCATCAAATATGTAATATTGTTCAAAGAATAAAGTTGTACACCCCATAAAATAAATTAAACTTAAAACATTGACTCCTAGAATTTTCCTTTCAAAATTGTATATTCTTTGAAAAATCAATACAAATAAGAGTTATAAATGAATTTTATTACGTCATCATTTGAGTTGACTTCTATATCCAACTTTTCTCGCCAATCTAGAAGATCCTATACAAACAACTGTATTATTATAAGTCTTCAACATCCCAAATCAATATTCATTTATATATCTATTACATATCGATAATAAATAAACACAATTCAAAATTTGAATGCTAAAGAGCTAAGTCTTTTTGTCTAAATTTTATTATTATTACAAAGGTCATATTAGACATATTCAATTTGTGGGAAAATTTTCATAAAATTATATCAAGTATGACAATACATTTCAGTATTAATTGGTGAATTATTTAATGGGAATTATTATTTTAGTATTTCAATAGTTAAAAGTGTTACTTTCTTTAAATTTTGGACATTGCTAAGAAGTTCTGATCTTGACCTATTCAATCCTTCTAATATTGAATCCTGTTCAAAATATTTTTTTCTTCAATTTAATTTATGAAGAGTGTTGATGCTAGTTTTCAATTCATTTAAGAAATAATTCTCCATGCATATTAAGGTTTAAGATACTTTCAAATAATAATTTACATATTTAAAGCATTTTCATGTTTTTACTACAATAACTCTTGAAGATACCACAAGTTTTTTAAAATAATAAAATAAATATAACAAATGTATAATTATATACTTTATAAAGAGTTATTAGGTTTCTAGTCTTACATTTGCAAGTAACATATTCATGTTTGTTAATTCAAAAGAATCTTCATTTCCAGTTTTATTGTGTGAAACTATAATAGTTGAAGAAGATGTTGGAGATTCTTCCATATTATCAATCTACATCTTTGTTTATAATCTCTATAACTATTTGTAAAAGAAGTAATGATTGCATTGAATTTTGTAGAAAGGTTCATGAAAATATGATATAAATTGTAATTTAATTTAATTTAACATCAACTAGTATGCCCTATGTTGTTGCCACAATATAAAAAAGTAAAATAAAAGCAATTTCATAATTTTTTAATTTATAAAAAACTTCAAAATTCAATATATATTTTGTCTTGAGTTGCAATGCCACAAAGAAAGCCTATGCACCCTTCCTAGCTAAGTGCTTTCTAATGGTACCAAGAACCCAACCACAAGATGCATGGTTCTAAAGATCTTACCATAGTTAACAAAATAAACAAAATGAAATAAACAAGATTGCAATTGCAAATAATGTTCAAATACTAATGTAGAAATAGTATTTATTTGTTGATATTACAAAATATTTATAAAATGTAAAAGGTTCATGGACTAGCAAGATAATATTTTATAAAACTCTAAAAAAATGAAAAGAATTTAATATTAAAAATAAATTTTATTATGATTTTTTAAACATAGTTTTCATTCATAATGCATTATGAATGAAAGATTAGGTAATATTTATTATGTTTTCTTCATTTATCCATCTATTTAATCCCTAAATGTCAGTGGCCTTTTTTGAGCTTGGAGTTTCCTAAAACCAAACAAAAGTCTAAATTTTGATTAGTTTTATCAATTTCAAAAAAGTTGTAAATGTCTGAATTCAAACTAGTAGCTGTGTTATGAATCACATAGGAAATGAAAATTCAACAATGTCACTTATGGATTTAAAGATTATAATGTTCAATTAAAAGGGTATTAAAACTTTGAAAGTAATCTGAAGTCTTTCAATTCACATTTTACATGGTCAAATCTAAAATTGAGGTCATAAAAAATATGAAGAAAAGAACATAATATGCATAACCATAATTGATTTACAACTTCTCAAAATCTACTTAACAATTTTTTAAATGAATATGACTTTCTCCAGTAGATCCAATATATTTGAAGCTCATCTCTACAAGCCCCAAGCACTAAAAAAACAAGATTTGCAATGGATACCCGTGCATAAAATCTTCGGTACAAAAATCATAAACTATTTTCTTCAAAATAATTTTTTTGAGGATTAATATTTGAAGGACCAAGTACATGTACCCCTTTAGTAGGAATTTATATATTTTTTTGATTCAGTACCTGGGTCAAAATTAATGTTGCCTTAATTTGGGGGTATAGCTTAGGTTGCTTAGGGTAACATGTGCCAAAAAATCCTCATAGAATTATGAAATTTGGTAGGTATGTAATTTACATGATGTAAGATGCAAATGTAAAAAAAATCCATGTGTAATATAAAAATCTCACACTAGGAGTAATTGAAGTCTATTAGCCTAGTCTAGGAAGATTGGAACTTGGAAAAAAACCCTTTTATTTCTAACTTCAAACATTACAATCTTTCAATCCATGTAGTCAAATTTTTTGAGTATTCCACACATTCCCATAGTATTCTAGTATTCTAGTACAAATTTGTACAATTGAATTTTGGAAAAAAACTTTCTCTGAAATTTTTTTCTCATCGCCCTAAAAAGTGGCAATTTTCCATCCTTCAAGGGAGTAAAAAGACTTTAAAGTATATTAAACTACTAATTAATATAGTATATAGGTAAGATTTTATATAACTTTGAATTTTAATCAACACTAAAATATCATACCTTGGGCATTTTAGGGTTAAATTCCATTTTAATATTGAAGCCATTTACCCTCAATTATCCAAAACAAATACCAAACCAAATTTTATAAGATAAAATTAATGCTATAATAGAATGAAATTTTTTGGAAATTTTATATTAGTATTTTATGCAAGAATAAATATTTTAAAATAATAATTTTTGTATTTATTGTTCCTTCGTATACATTCTTTATTGTTCCTTTGTATTCAAAATCTCTAAAATTGCATCCTAAGATTATTTTAATATTTCATTTCAAAATTCTTTCAACTAATATAGCACTTTTCAATGATTTTCTTGGCATTCTTTATCTTCAGTGCAAAAAAATTACTTGTCTAATTTCAAGGACAACCTTTATATCAACATTAGTATATGCAATTTTCTTAATGCATTGATATAAAAAGTTTCCACAATTTATATAAGGTTGAGGTGCACGTAAACAACTAAGGTAGGAGGTCCATAAAGTGTCTATCTAAGAGTTGAAACTGAATTTGGGGGAGGTGAAACTTCTTGAAATATTTTTCAGTAAATTTTTCTTGAAAGACAAGAGGGATTGGCATCTAACCCATGTCGTTTCATATTTTTTGGAGCTTCATAGAATTACTTATGAATTTTTGAAATCGAAATGGCATAGGGCTCTAGAACCATCTACCTCCTCAAATGAACACAGTTGGTACATTCATGTAAAGATGAAAAATATCCCATGTACAAATAGAGTACATTTGACAGGTGGGTGGCTCAAAATGCCCTAACGGAGTTCGAGCCTCCTACCTTATTAGAATAGGTACATGAAGGTATGGCTTGATGACGAGATTTGAAGCTCAAACTATTTGATATCATTTTTGTCTATCCTTTGATCCATTATATATGAAATTCCATTTGTTGTGCAAAAATCAAAGCTAAGAAATTGCAAAATTTGTGAACAAAATATTGAATATTTTTGCAAGTCAATCTTTGTGTATAAAAAGATGATTGAAATTGGAAAAAATTACCAAACAAATTTCATAATTGGATTACATTGACACATTTGTATGAATATACATACATATAGATAGTCTCAAATAGCATAAAAAATAGAAGTGTTGATAAGTCTTTAAGTCTTCAAACCCTAAACCCTAAGTCTTCAAGTCCCAAACCTTTAGTCACTCATAATACAAAGAGCATTGAAATACTAGCCATTTAGCAATGATTCATGAAAATTTGATATTTATACATTATTTTGTATTATATTAAAGCATATTAAAAATTTACATTTTAATAAGTTTTATCGAATCTTAAAAGTAGAATCAAAATTAATGTATACAAGTTTTAATTGTTCTGAGACCAATATTTTCTTCTAGTTTTTCTAGAGCAAAAAAATGCACGTTTAGTACAAAAAGAATTGAATCAAAATTTCTTCTTTATCAAACTTGGATTGATTTCCAATCAACAACACCATAAAAGTTACTTAGAGTTATATTAGTATTATAAATGATGTTGAGTGTATCTTCTTTGGCCCTCAAATGCATGCAACCTATGGAATTGAAATTATTCTCTAAGTGCTTGAATTAGGACAAGACAAGCATATAATAGAATCTAGAGTGAATAATATCTTAGCAACATTTGAGGTTCTTTATATTTGGGGACTTTAAATTTCTACTTAGAATTATAAAGGTACAACCAAAATCCCAATTGGAAAAAAAGAATCCAATTCAATATCAATAGAGTTCATGCAAGTTTGATGAATTTTAGTCATTTCCAAAAAATAAGCAATTAGATAAAAATTTGAATACAACTTAGAAAATAAATGGGCATGTATTCAAGAAGAGTGAGAAATGAAGGGCAATATACTAGTAATAATGGGATACTTCAATTATTCTATTAAATTACTACATACTATTTTTGAGATGAAGAAAGTGTTTGTACATAACTTTAACAAAGGTCCAAAGTCGAACTAATTGTTGGTGTATCCCCCATGATTGTAGTGAATCAATGAATGTTCACTTCTATGTCGTTAGTAATTAAATGCACACCTTTATCATGAAAAATGAAGGTAACTTTAGTTTTTTCAAAAGAAATCTATTGATTTTCTTCCTCCTCATCAATGCAATGTAGGACATAAAAATGGACCATTGAAAATAAGTGTCTCCTAAATTAAATATATTATGCTTTCAACTATTTAAAATATTTTATAGAATAATATAAAAATATGATCTATGCATGACTATATTAATTTTAAAAATTAAATAAAAATAAATGATATTTTATATTTTTTAATGATAAATCAATAATATGACCCAAATAAAACTTATATTGTCTTGGTTGTTTTGTTTTTAGTTTGACAAAATTGTGAGGTACAAGGAATGTATGTAAATTGGCAAAGGAGAGTTTGTCAATAATATACATGATTAAATTTTTAAAATATAGGATAAAGAAGCCTTCCAATGTACAATTGGTTAAACTTATGAGGATAGGAGAGTCTCTTTTTAGCACAATCCTTTAGATAATTCTTCAAAAATTTGCATAAAGATGAACTTGAGGACTTCATTGTCACAAAAAGATTATTAAGTCTATTCTAGTAAATCAATCAACAAATTAAAAATAAAATAAATATTTTTGTTTTTAATTGAAAAATCATTACAAATAAGAATGTCACTAAAGTAAATGACAATAGCATTAAAATCTTCATTGTTTTTTAAATATCTAGATAATTATAAAAAAAAACTTTAGAAAATATACTATTGTAACTAATTTTGAAGATGTGAAACCCTCAACATGATAAAGTGACTCATTATACTAGGATACTTTCAAACATGCATATATAATTAGCTTTCTTTCATTAAAAATCAATATTAAAAAAATATTTGAATTAAAATAATATAAAATAAATCAAAATTTTCAGCTTAGTCTAATTTTCCAAACAATTCAAAATTGAATGTTTTATGCAAGTAGTTTTGAAAACTCATTACATCATAACCTAACTACAATAGACCCTTCTTACGTTCTTAACATTAATGTACAATGTTACAAATAGACAATAATACCTACTTTTCCAATGCACTTTTATTTCCATACATATTGTAAATGAATTTTTTTATACTAATTGAATTTTGTAACTATATTTACCACATTGACAAGTAATTCTATATTTATTAAACCAAGGTCTACAAAATTTCAATATGAATGCCAACTCAATATGGTGATTGTTTGGGAGGTGTTTTGGGCTTATCTTCTTTTTCTTTTTCTTCCATGATTTCTTCATAAGTTTTCTTTATATATCCTTCATACTTGATTTTTTCATCATCTTGGGAAAATGCACCTAATACATATTAAGTAGATAAATCTCATTATCAATGCTTCAACAATCTTTACAAAAGAATTCATTTTTTAATGAATCTTTTTAATTTATCATATATCTAAATTTGTTCAATTAAAATGAAAGATTTTTTTTCTAATTATAATTGTTGTAATGAAAACAACTTAGTTGGTTTGTAGAATTGATGTCAATTTGAGATTTTTGGTTTCTAAAATTACAAATCATAGTATGTGTTAACAAGGGAACGATGAAAAGAACACCATTAGCATAGCCTTTTACTAGAATGAAGATGATTTTATTAAATCTTGGAACACTTTTAGGTACATTAGATCTTTTATATGGTATATTTTATTTCTAATATATAAGACACTTTTGAAATTTTTGCATTTTCTCATTAGGAGAGATTTGAGGACAAGGGGGGCCGTTTCAAGGTTGTTCCTCTGGTTGTTCCCTTGCAGTGTGGGAACTTTGAACAAGCCATTGCTTCCAATTTTTTTTATTAAAAACATTAAATTATTATTTTTTTCAAAAATTTCGAAAAATATTGGAAAATTGAAAACTAATTTATTTAAAAATTGTCTTTTGTAAAGAGTTAAATTCAAAATTAAAATTTAATTAAAGAATTAATATTTTATGATGTGGTACGATCTCAACCACATCAGATCACTGCTGCGACCAATCCCCACAAACCAAGAATTGTAGGGAACACAGGGGCTTCTTTAGCCCCAAAATTTCTTCTAATGCTCTAAATTATTTCTTCTATTGTAAATGTTTAAATGTGTAGAATTGGTTACTTTTGTGTTTACAAGAGTTGAAAATATATTATTTATAGAACTTCAATGAAGTCCTTTAGAAATAAGAAACTATACCCCTTAGTTTAGAAAATTTAATAGTGAGTCTTGAAAATTACAATAAAAACTATTAGTTTCATTGAAAGTATGCTTGGACACTTAAAATATTTTATAGATTCATTTACCTTTTTTCTCCTTCTTTAGTGAAAATTTTAATGATATTTTCTGAAAGTGATTGCAAATTTCTAAATTTTATTTCAAAGATAACAACAAAGTGTTGATACAAATATAAAAATGTACTTGAAACAGGAGGTGTTGGCTCTTCTATAGCCTTTGTTTTTTTCGCTTCTTCTACTTGTTTCTGAACTTGCTCTTGCAAATCCTTCAAATACTCCATCTTCTTGTTGAGGTTCTGTTCCATCCTCAATCACAACACCAATAGTACCATGAACTTAAACTACAAGAACATAATGGTGAGAGAAATAACTCCAAGTCTTACACTTTAAAAAGATATACATCATTTTCTTATTTCATTGAAAAACTAACTAATAAAAATCTGAAGTAATGAAAATCCACAACAATCCTTGAAAAAGATACTTCACAGACAACCCACAATGGTGATTAAATTATTATCCTTAACTCCTAAACCATTTGAAATCCTTATTTGAAATGATAAACAAAGTGCTTCATGACAACATTTGTTCACATAACTTCTCATTCATCCCAAATAATACTTGAATCTTTGAAATACAACTTTCTTTTATAATCCATAGAAGTACATTATATATTGTTCAACATTATAAGCAACAATTCAAAAGAGGATCATTTTAGACTTTATCTCCCTAGTGCTCAACCATCTACTACATGGATGACAAATGTAGTGAAATGTACACTTCACCCAATCAGTATTCTTTGATGAAGCTTTAAGAAATATCATGGAAAAAATACCAATGACTAAGTACATTTCAATTTTGGATCAAGCACTAAGTGTAGTGTGCTTCAATTGCAAATTCTCAAAATTGTACAACACACGTTGAAGGCTCAATGCTTGGTGAATGGGATGTCATTGCTAGAAAAAGAAAAAAATGATTAAAGAAAGATATAGACATTTAACCCTCCAAGGACATTGAGGCCCTAAAGTGGTCAATGGATGACTTTTAAGATTAGAATAGAAATGAAGAATGCACCTATTGGTCCAAAAATTAGATTATTTTGGCAAAGTATTTTGGTGATAGGTCTTGTCTTTTCAAGGCTAAAGAAATTTCTATGTTTTTTATAAAATTTCAATAAGTAATCTTAGTAGAGTTGTGGACAAAAAGATCCATTTCTCATAGAGACACTTCCCCACATAATGAATAATTCACCAAATTTTACAACTAACTACATATTTTGAAAGCTATGAAAAAAGAACAAGAATGTATTCAATTTTGAGATGTATCAAACAAAGAGAAATCATGGTAAAAAAATTTAGAAATAATAAATTAAAACCAGGCTCTAGAAGTTGTTTGAAATCAACCACCAATCTACCACCAATTTAATACTAATCCATTCTCAATCTTCAAGATGCTTGCTTGATTATAGGCACTTGTAAGTTCTAAAAAGTGGTTTATAGCACAAACAATGTTGGTAGATGTTGATGAGTATGGCACATTGCTTGGGAATTTAACAATGCTAGTATATGAGCACAAAAATGCGAGCATGTGAGCCTTGAGCAAATGTATAAATAGCTATCCTACAACCATTGAAGGTGCTTATAACATAAACACCTATAATATAGATATCTATGATATATAGTTATACTATAATAATAGAAGGGTTCTATAATATAGGCACCTATAACATAGGTATATAATCTTCTAGGATCATGACTCATGTTCCTAGATTCACATAATAGCAACCCTCCTTTGGAATTATAGGTACAAAATTATACTTGATGGGGGATAATAAGGATGGTAGGACAATTTCTTGTACCTCAAATTTTAATACATTCTTTCAGTGACTCTTTCTTAGCTTTCAAAATACGTATGGTAGAACCACCCATGACCAGCCAAGCTCCATGGTCAATACATAGGTAATGGAAAATTCAATAGAGAGGTGATTGATAAGTAATCATTAGTTTCTCAGTTTCCTACCATCTTCTAGCCATCACTGTTAGGACACATGTGCCTCGTTTTGAGAGCCAAATTAGTCTTTAGATGAGTAGTGATGGAAGAATCTATGTGTTGGGGATGGGTGCATGCCAACTTTTGGCTTCTAAAATTCATTATAATTTGAATTTAAGAAAAAAAATTCTGAAAATTTGATAATACCCATCATTTCTATCTCTCTATAGTGCGAAAAATTAACAATGCCTTCTACTACTCCAGATCATGCACCAAATGCTTAAGTGTCTGGTAATGGGTGGTTCTACCATAGTTAGTTTTAAATTTGGTGTAGAATTCTCTCTATGGGAAAGGTCCAACTGAGGAATGTACTTCTTTGTCAACATCTCTATCTTAGTTCGAGCACTTAAGGGCTAAGCAAACAAACTATGCTTGTGTCAGCTACGAAAGAAGGACTGACATCCCATCAATACAGTTTGGTTTGTGCCGGATTCCCTTACCGAGAGCAACAAGATGAGTCTGTTTTCCAAGGTGAACATCGTTTCCAATTGTTCCGTGAATCCCCTTTCGGCCTGCAAGAATTGATGAAAGCCACAGAAAATCCGATCATTCTTTGAGGAAATTAGGTTGAAGGATTTGCAACACTTGCTGTTTCTTTCTTAATCAATTCAAGGAGATCGCAGAATTTGAAGGTCATTAGAATAAGTTTCAGTTAAGTGAAGTTATTACCAGCCCCTCACTGCCGGTGTGAAGCTTGTCCACCAGCTTCTTCGTGCCTTCGACGATGAGCATGAGCGGGTAGGAGTTTTTCCGACTCTTGAGATCCGAGACTCGGCGAATGGTGTTCTTGGTATTGTCAACCAGAGAGAATACTTGATTGATGGGCAAGGACTCTTTTCTTTGGTAAGCCTGCAGAATTTTGAAGTCTTTGGTATGTGATTTTCCTAGGTTTGAACGGAGGCTTTGGGCGATGGCTACACTGTTTATTTCAAGCACTGCAAGACGCACTAATTATATTGTTTATATCGCATTGTTTAACTAGAATGCATTTTGTTTTCGCTTATTTTAATGATTGGTGTGAAGAAAGAAGTGTCATCTTTGACCTTAAGTACCAGAAATTTGAAATTAAGTTTCATTTTGGTTGAACTATGTGATGTAAGACTAGTAGTGTGTCTCGCGGTAATTGATGTAATTGGTGTACGTAGGAAATAGAGTTTATTGCCTTATTGAAGTATATAGATTGAACGTTCGTATCTGCCGGTTTGGTGTTATTGTTAAGAGGATTTAAGATTTGTCACCTTCGGAATTTCTGCCGTGTTCTTTAGCTGCGCAAGACTTAATTGGAGATCCTTTTTCACTTGTTCTAGATAAACAACTTGTTTCTGTTGGAACAAGTACTGACTGTACATGCTTCGCATACTGTCAACGTCCATCACCATTTTGATCTTCCGGATTGCTCTGAGTATCTTCTTTTGCAACTCTGGGCCTATTAACTGTCGTTGGCCAGCAAACCATAATGCAATCAACTGCAGGGCAAAGACCATCCTGCATTAGTTCTAGTCTTGTTCAGAGATTGATGAACAGAATATTGTACGAGCTATGTGGACATGGATGCAAAACAGAGAGTGTTAAGCCTCACCTACATCATCGAGCTCCTTCTTTGCTTGCAGGCGCGACTTGTTGGCATCGAACACAACCATTCGAAGTTGCATGATCTGATGCATCTTCATGTCTATGACATTTGTCAAGCTATCGAGCTGCCATTTGCAAAAATTGGATTCTTAGGTCATGGCATGGAATTGCAAATCCCAGCTCTGACAAGTTGTGGCCAAATCCATTGTGAATGCAGACAATGGCTGGACAGAGTGTGTGGCAATGGCCGTGGTACCTGGCCGCTGAATATCGCTTTCTCCTCTCGCATGGGCTTCAACAAGTTTTCGAAATGTGATTCTACAACTTGAGTGTCCTTGGTCCTGGCAAAGATGGCCACAAGCCTGGCATCCAGAAGGCGAATCTTCTCCATGATAGGCGTGTTGGGATCCAGGACGTCAGCGCAATCAAGCTCTGCGGCCCTGGTTTCGGTGATTTGTTTTTGCAGCTGGAAAGGGAATAAAAACAACGTTAGCAGTCTTAAATCGCATGTACGTCATCCAAGTATATGCCCAGGACTTTTATTGTGCATCCTTGTCCTCTAAAACCAGGAAGTTTATACTATCACTGTTGGCCCTATCATTGATCTTGCTTGCCTGTAATTGCAGAGCAATTGATTTGGCCCTTTCCCCATCAAACTCTAATCGTAAAATTGCAGCTTGTTTACGCACGCCGTCTAGACCTGCTGCTTCCTTGCGAGAGGCCAACTCTTTCGCTTGCAGCAGCTGCAATGCTGAATGTAGCAACATGTTGGTAGTCCGTGCTGCCCTGATCAACATGCGGTTTCGTCGGAGTTTTATTTGAGATGCCTCCCAGTAGGCTCTCCCAACGATGCCTGCAAATGGAAACGAAACATGCCCGCCTCTTGAGTATGCCAACAAGTGAATCCCCGTGTGTCTTTCTCATTGATGTGGTGATCACTCTCTTTGGACATACCTTCACATTGATAAAAACGTTCTGCATTCCTTGGTAATTCTGTTGCGACTTTTGTACTTTGTAGTAGAGGCTGCGGTTCGATATTCTAATCTAGTATTCTCATTTCTCATGTGCTGATCACACAGACAGATGTGGACTTTTAACCAGGTCTTTGAAGTGAAGAACCATATGTCTTCAAAAGGATACGCCCCAAGTTCCCATGCCCCAAATTTTGCAGTGAGGAAGATTACCAAGTTTGTTGACTTTGAACTCGAGCTCAATGCATCTCTCCTTCATGAGGTTGTTTCTCTTGGCGTCTAACGCCATCTTTGCAAAGCTTCAACAATCAAGCTGGATCTAGAAGTTGTCTTCCACAACGAATCAGGAGAAGAACGGTAATGCCTACTTAATTATTTAGCTTCTTTTGGGGTTTGAATCCCTTTCCACATACTTCAAAGATGTCTAAAAGCAAAGTGCGGCTCATGTGTCTGCTCTGAACCTGTTACTAATCTCAACACCTACCACGTGACCTAATCCTAAAATACATGAGGACTGGAGATAATGAGTAACTGACATCAGTTTTGGTGCACTTCTGAGAAATGTGAAGCGATGTATTCAAGTACAGACCCAGATTTAAGCAGCCATTGAAATGCTTGAGTTCCCCAAATGCTGTATCATGAGGATGGGAGATAATGCAATGCATTTCATCAGAGTATACGACACCTGCATGAAATCATATGTGCACAAGAATGAAGAAGGATCTGCCTGAAAATCTGCCATTGCCGAGCTGAGATCCGAGTAGCGGCCGTTGCAGTTGGAGCTCATCAGTAGTCATCACACTTCCAATCCGGCCTTGAGCCACTTCACTAAATTCTCAACGGCTTTCATAGTAAGGCCTGAAAGGGTTAACTCTGAAAGGACGCGGCCCCCATGACCAAGGTAGTCACCAAAATACTCCAATTATTGGACCAATAGGTGTATTTCTGGTTTCTACAATTAACAATGAAGTCATCCATTAGACCTTTTAGGGTTTAGGTCTAGAGTGTCCTTACAGAGTTAACCTCTAAATGCTTGAATCTTTTCTTAAATTTTTGCTATATTTGCTTATATCATTATAAATATAGTTTATTTACCTTAATTTCTTTGAATTCAACATACAAAAAGTATGGTTTAAATAAAAGTCAAAGCACTGGTTTGGATGAATAAAAAAATATGTAGAACCTCTTTGTTCATTATAAAAAATGGAGATGTGACAAAGCTTTATGGTGGATTAGTCCATGGATTTTTCAATACATCCATTGTAGAAATGTCAAACTAAAGTTTGAATATGTGTTATTTTGTTGCATTGAAATCTTGTTGAATATCTTTTTAGTTTTTTTTTCATAGTTGAGATAGTATTTTCTTATAATATCTGCACTAGCCATGACGATCAAATGAAGATTTCAATTTATTATTGAAAATATGGTTCAAATTGATGATATTTTGTAATCCTTAAAGGACATTTCATATAGAGGCTTGGTCAAACTTCATTAGATTTCTATATTAAAGTACATATTTTTCACATGTAGTAATATATGTCTAAATTTTGATTTTAATTTTTTATAATTCAAAATTCAATATTATTTTTTTAATTTTAAAATAAATTTATTTATAAAATTATAGTAATTACAAAAATGTTTAAAATAGTATAAAATTTACAAGAAAAATGGAAATAATAGTGATGAATATGATGGTATTATTGATATACTTCTTGAGCTTACACCAAGAGAAAATCAATAGAAAAAAATTGAAAAGTGGTGTGTTTTGAACTTTCAAGGTATTATCTTCAAAGCCTTACAAAAATGAAAATTTGAAAATTTTGAAAAAAATGAAAATGGAGAAAAAAATAGATTTTTAGAGCTACATTTTCTAAGTTAAGTTTTAAGATATTAAAAATGAAGAACTATGTGAATAATTCAGGTTTGGACTTTCAAAATGCTTGTGGGGCTTGCAATGTCCTTGGAGGATAATTTCTTTTCAGTATTGACAATTGTAGGGTATGTTTTGAGCTATGAAATACTTTGGCAATGGAAATTTTTATGTAAATATTTGAGTTAAAAGGAACATATTATTTTGATATTAGATGGAAAAAATTTGTAAGAAATTTTTACAAAAATTCAATTTGTACTCCTATAGTCCCAAAGGTTAATCAAAATAAGAGTGTATAACCCCTACCTAAAGGACAATATTAAGCTCCTATAGAGCTTTTAGAATGCTCAAGTAATCTCATATGAAGTCATTTTGAACAAATGAAAGTGAAATTTTTACCAAAAACTCATTCTAGTACAAGCTTTGTGAAGTTATTAATTTTATCCCGATTGGATGTTTAGATCAAAAGTTTCGGAACAAATTGGATAATGTGCTAATAGAGAGGGTGAACAATTAGGCAAGTTGTGAATTTTTTTCATTAACTTTGAATGCTTATATCTTAATCTATGAGAGAAATGGGCTCAATTTTTTCTACACATTTTCCTATCAATATAGAAAAATAGTGTGTGTTTAAAAATGATTTTTTTTCCTTCTAATATTCCCTCAATGCATCAAAAATGACAGTTTTAACTCTTTTAGAACTTTTATTTTAAAACTATTATCTCAAATTTTAGAGTAAAGAGTAAATTCATGAGATTTTCTTCAATTTTTTTGACTTGTATTCAAAAAATATATTTTTTTATTGATCATTGAAATTTTGATTCTTCCAAAAAATGAATTTTCCAAAACCAATTGAAATCTTACTCATATAGTTTCTTGTTTTGGACATCCTCTGAGTGCAAGATGATTTTAGGTATGTTAGACACTTCCATTATCTTTGAAAATCTTCATGCAAGTAACTAACACATCTACCTATACCATATTCCCATCGTTTGAGTTTCCAAAGTTGGATAGTGCCTCCACAAAGTTGAGTTGAACTATATTGAGAATTTAGATGCATTTGTATGTTTGAATAGGATTGTCCTTTATACCAAAGTCAATGACTCATGTAATTATTCTCCAATTTGCATCTTGAATATTTTTGAGTAAACAACCACCAAGGCAATATTTGTATTATAGACTTTATAAAGTTATAGTTTTATCTTAAATGAAAGAGTAGCAAGAAAGTTGTCTACACTCTTGTAGACATCATTGCGAAATGTACACTTAGTTTTCTATACTCCCTTGTGAGACTTTTGGTTTTGTTGGACTTTAGCCTTCCATGTAACTATGAAATTACTTGAAGTATTTTATAGATATTGGACAGTGATTGAGGTGTATACAATATTCAACAATTATTGGTCAAGTCCTTTAGGGGGGGGAGCCATATTTGCTTCTAGCATCCATCGTTGACGGATCTCTTAGTAGGTTCTAGGAGATCTTCTCTATTATACATTGGATACAAAAATCCTTGTCAAAACGGGTAATTCTAGAACCTTATTTGGAGATTTTCCAATCCAATTAAGTGAACTTGTGCACACTCAAGGATTTATTTGAGAGACTTCTAAGGAGGATGGACTAGAAAATATATAATTTTTCTCATTTGCAAGCAAACAAAGCACTCCTTCTAATAGTTATGGGTGCAGAATTTGAAGCATGTGAAACATCCATATCACGTGATTCCAGGAGATCTCGAGAAACATAGAAAAACATTGGGGGATTCCAATAGCCCTATAATTCTGGACATTCGAATGTTCAATTAAAGTAGTTATATATGGTACAATTACATTTGTTTAGAATTGTGTGGAAACTATTGCAAATGATACAAAGTTCACAAACAAAAAGAAAGAGAATTGACATAAGAATCTTCAAACATTTAGGTGGATGGAAAAATCCAGACTTTGTGTGCCTAGGACATATTTGTGTTCCTCTGTTGGTGTTCAAAACTTGAATGTCTGGTCCTTAATCCATAAAATATTCAAAATACGTCTGCTTCAAAATACTCAAACCCATAGTTAGGCTAAAATCTTCATTTGTACCAATGTTTACCTTCTAACAAAGCCAATTTAAAGATCCTTTAGTTAACTTGTTTAACCCCTAAATGCCCAATTGACCATGTATGGTAATCTAAAATTTCAAGCTCATTTTGGTATGGGTAGTTAAATTTCATTGATTGTTTAAAAAAATTTTATAGACAATTTTGAAGGTTAACTATTGAATTTTTTTTATTTTTCACTGAAAAAGGTAAATATTTTATGTTTGACAGGTCTTCAAAGGCATATCTGTACCATAAGTGGAAGAATAAAGCTTGCTAATTATACTTCACTTCTTGGATTTGAGTAAAGTTTTCCAATTTCACTTGATTTGAGATCTAAAAAAATGTACTCATCCATTTGATTTAAAAATGGTCCTAGTAGAAAGTGTAAAGTTTTTTCATGATTTTCACCATTGAAAATTTAAACATGCAAGTGTTGATTTGGATTTATTTGTGATTTCTACTTATAAAAAAATTGCATTTCAACAATTGCAAGGTGGATTGTGTAATGAATTTCGTAGCTCTTCATTTGAACTTACGGTTTTTGGAAGTGCATTTTAGTATGCTAACACTATTTTTAGTTGGTCATGTCACCTCCAATCCCAGAAGCTTTTATATGTAGTTTTTTGAAACATTGTGGAGAGGGGTAGCATACCAAAAATAGAAAATATACACTACTCTTATTATAATCTCAGAACTCCTATGCAATTTCACATTCAAAATTTATATATATATATATATATATATATATATATATATATATATATATATATATAAGCAAAATCTTTAAACATTTAGACAATTAGATTTTGCAAAAAACACAATTTGCTTCATCAGAGATAACTATAATCCCATGCTCTTTTTTCATAGTCAAAACACACTTGGAAAGGTTTAGACATTTAGGGGTTGATACATCCTCCCAAAATTTTAGAGTGAAAATCCAGACCAATTGCAAGTTCAATCAAACTAATCTTTCAAAAGTAGATTTTCTATCCTTTTCCAAAAGTGAAGTTTTAGCTTTCAACATTTTTAGGAAAAAAGACATAAAGCCCATAACTTTTGCATTTTAGTCAATATGTTGAACAATGGGTTGAAAATACATGGGAAAAAATTTTACCAAATAAAACTTTCATATTTATCTTTCAAAAAATTATAATATGGAAGGTGCTGCTAGATGAAAGAAAAACCTTGATCACTACTAATTTTTACAAGAAATTAAGAATTGTAAATCTCAATGGAAAGAATGTTCTATTCAAGAATAAGTATTCTAACTTTCTATTTCCTTTTGTTTATAAGATGTCAAAAATTGCTTCCAAAAACCAACTTTGTTGTCTTGCATACAAAATTAATGTAAGGTAGTCTGCTCTTAAAGCGACCATTTAAGAGCTGATTGCTTTTTCAGGGAAGCAAAATTCCTTATAAAAATTTTCAGTCAATTTTAGTAGGAAGAAAAATGGAATTGACATCTAACCCAAGTTGTTTCATATTTTTTGGACCTTTGTGGAATTAGTCACAAATTTTTGAAGTTGAAATGCAGTAGTCACTAAAAGCAACCATCTCCTGAAATGAATAGTGTTGGTACATGAAAGAAAGCAAAATGTACCCCTCTGCCATAATCGCTTTTAGAGCATGGTCGCTTTAAGAGCAGACTACCTTATACCATCCTTCTATCCATATAGCCTTTCTCGTGATCTTGTGCTTAAAATCTGGCATCTTCGGATTCTTCTTATAGTTTCGGTTATCCCACCATAGCCCAGGATTAGAAAAATATTCCTCTTAGTCTCTGGTCTTAGTACGAGCACATATGGTCAATTTCATTAAAATGGTGGTATTCAAATGCCATTTTTCAGACCGCGTAGTCTGAACTCTAGAAGGATATCTAAGACTGTTGTAGATTTCGGGCATCTAGGACACTTATAGATTTCAAAAATCTAGAAGAGTTATAGATTTGAGACCTCGCAGTCTGAAATATTTATGACACTTCTAGATTTCAGACATCTAGGATTGATCTAGATTTATAACATCTAGAACAAGTTTAGATTTTAGACCATGCCAAAGTAGTGAAATGGACCACTAATTTACTAGAATACCGCCAATTTATTGGAATACCGCCATTTAAATGAAATTGACCATACATTCGTTTCGATGTGAAGAACTAGTTATCACCAAAACGGTCCCCTGACCAACATCGACTCCGACCACCACTCTCATTTTCCGCCAACGAAAGACGAAACTGCATCGACGATCCCATCCAGGAAAAGCGGAGACGTTCAAGTAACCAGTCGCTGCCTCGGCGAACCATCATTACATGCAACCAAAGCACCGATATCACAAGCTCCACCTGCACCCATCCCTTCCAGCATACTCAAATACTGAATTCCTCAACTCTACACGCAATCCAGATACGGCAGGAACAAAATCTCCAAAAAGACTCACCACCGTCGTAGACTCAGTGTGCTCCTGAAAGACTGATAGTCTTTGAATCAATATCCACCTCTCGTCTGCTATATCTGTGTCTTTCAGATCTCACTCATTTCGGAAAGTTATGAGCAAAGGGAAGGGAAGGGGGGGGGGGGGGGGGAGGAATCTCACACTCCAATTAGGGAAGTTGTGAGCGAGTGTGTGTGTGGAAACATCCGCTCACACCTCCAGACACTATAGATACTTCACTGTTGATACTTATTCATTAGTTGGGTACTTTATTTATTTATTCATTCATTCATCTAGCTCAGTGATTGTATAAATTCCCTCTTTGGGACTTGTAACATAACTAAGTTGAGTAATACAAATAGCTTCCTTGGAAGCTGTTGCATAGTCTCAGTTTGTTGTTGATTCTCATTTGAGTTTGTAAGATTTTCGTTTATTTGCAACAATCTCAAGACTCACATCATGGTCTAGTGTGGAGCGGAACACCATTTGACTAGTATCAAGAAGTGTATAAGCACTCTATAGTAACATGAAACCAATAGTGAGGTTTCATCATCAACCTCACTTCATGTGGTTGCTATGGCTCACTATGACATCATTTCGGAAGGATATGATAGAATATCCTCTTGATGATACTTTTTATGGGATTTGGCATCATTTCGGAAAGATAAGGTAGAATATCCTCCTCATAGTCCTTTTATGGGATTTGACAAAGTTATCCCCCACTCTTATAAATTTTATGACATCCAAGACACTTCTCTCTTGGAAGACTAGCCAATTTTTTACCTTGGTCCAAAATTGGGCCCCCAAGACCTCTTGATCTTCTTATGAAATAGACTTTAGGTTCTTATTCCAAATCTTTGGTAGAAGCTTATTTTCACAATCTACTCTTTCTTTAGATAACCTTGAACTATTCACTTTTCTAAATGCAACAAGCAATGAGCAAATTACAACCCTCCAAAGGTCCAAGTTCCTCAAGAGGTGTTGTCATGTATTATGGGACTTTATCCCCTTTGTTTGCTCATAACTTTTACCTTGTTAATAAGATCATTATGAGCCTTAGCAAATTGAAAACCTTATCTTATAATATTTCAAACAATATATGTCATGTCCTATTTGGATGAGGTGATCCTCCTCCAAAATTGTCCTCCCAAGTCCTACACCTAGGGTTCACCTCTAGGACATTGCCAACTTTGAAGAGTCATAATTGTCCTTCACATATGATAGCTCATTGCCCAGATATGCATGGATCTATACACAAATTCAACCACAAGATAAATGGCAAGAATGGCATATGTTCACAAACCTAAAAAATAAGAGCCATAGATCAATTTTAGGACACAGGTAATCAACATTTTGAAAGATGAATTATTCATGTTTCTATGCGATGTCTAATTATAGATAGTCTAATTTTTTTTTCAATTGCTTCCAAATTGAAATCCATTAAGAAGTAAGACAATTTGAGTAATAGGAAACATGCTCAAATGCATATTCAAAACCTTTTAGGTGCAACATCTTTTACCAAATTAGCACTTGATGTTAGGGTTGGTGATAGCAAAACTTGAATCTAATACAAAAGTATTCTTGAATTCATTTGATAAGATCCTCTCTAATCAAGGTCAAATCTTACCTTTATATATTTTTCCAAAAGTGTCTTTGTGATGTACACTTGACATGGGAAATATGAACCTTGAAAAGCTAGAACAAGTAGGTGGTTTGTATACCTGCCAAACCATTGTCACTCAGATCCATTTTGAACCCAATAACTTAAAATGAAACACTATGGACCATATATTGGCTCTAAACCAAAGGGGGTCAGTCATTCATTGTCCTGACAAAAGCTACAAATGCAATGAATGTGAGGAAGTTTGAGTGGCCGACAGGGCCTCATTCCCGTCGAGTACGGTACCTAGATATCTGTTATAAGAATCCCGGGGTCGCGGAATACTCAACTGCCGTTTGGCGTTAGTATCTCTGCAGTAGCGAGGCCCGAGTGAATGATGAGACATAAGCTTACAGCGAATGCCAGAAATAAGTATCTTCGATTCCCCAAAACTTTATCTTACATGATAAGTTGATGATCGATATATCAACCCGGGCAGGGATTCCCAGGATGTCAGACTGACTGATGAATGGAGCAGAAGTTCCCATTTTGTCAAGAAAACAGCTCAAAGTTGCTTCATAATATTGAAATGTGCAGAACTTGCATGACCTTCCAAGACATTACATGTGCAGCCCTTTCTGATGACACTGCCTCTGCATGCCTGGTGACAAGAGGGCATCATCGTACACATTCGTACACATTCAGAACTTGACATCTCAATTGAACTTGTCCACTACCCACTCAAAAGAGTCAGGCCACCACTGTCAATAAAAGAAAGCGTTTTCTACGACAACTCGCAGAAGTGCAATTTTACGGAGCACAAAACATGCTACTGTAGGTCTGGATCAGTCCCACCATTTGCAATTTGTGAAACATGGATCCCGCATGGACACAAGCTTCTGCGAATGAGCTCGTCATTGCACTGGTAGCTGTAGCTTTCGCTTCGTTTCTGCTGATTTACTACTATGCTGAAGCCCGGAGGCGGAAGCACTTGCCCCCGGGACCCTGGCCATGGCCAGTCGTCGGAAACTTTCCTGCTTTGGGTGAAATGCCTCACAGATCACTGGAGAAGCTGGCTGCTAAGTATGGAGGTCTCATGTATCTCCGCTTAGGTACGACTCTCTCTTCCTGCACCCTCTCGAGTTCTTCAGGTATGAAAATTTGATCCCCCGTGTTATGTTTGTTAGAATCATGGGAGATCACGGTGCTCAGATTTCAGTGAAATTGACGCTAAGTTTGGGTTGCCAGACTTAAAACTCAAAGCTCTATCATGCTAGTCGTAGTTCTCAGAGCTCTTACCACTTAAATGTCGTCAGTAGGGGATAACGGAACACATCTTAGGAGATATATTAATTATAGATTTATACTTTACAGTATCCTAGTGTGACTATGTATCCAAACTGACCAGGGTCCAAGCCCTGCATTGTGATATCCACGGCGGCCGTTGCCAAGGAGTTTTACAAAACCAATGACGCCAGTTTCAGCTCCCGACCCAAACGGCTGGGCTGGACCGTGTGGCACAACGGCGACGAGAACTACCGAGTGCTCTCCCTCACTTCCAACCTGCCTTACTGGCGTCGCCTGCGGAGGCTCTTCAACACCGAGCTCTTCTCTCCGGGGCGCCATGCGTCTCAAAGAGAAATTCGGGCCGAGGAGATTCTGCACATGATGAAACTGCTGATGGAGGATTGCAAGAAAGGGGACCCTGTGGACATCAAGGCCTGGCTCTACGGGGTTACGTCCAACACGATGACGCGCATCATTGTTGGCAAGAGGTACTAACACCATCATCGCTGATTAGAAGTCAGGCAAACCATTTCTGGAAAAGTTGGGAAATGTGAAAAGTGTAGAAGTGATCAGTCCGTTCGTTCCGAAAATAGCTTCGATTTAAAGTGATCGCCAAATCTGCAAACTAGATGCAGATAGTTTCTAAATACCAATTATTTCAAGAGCGAGAGAATCATACCACGAAAACCATGCATGTGGAAACTCGTCCGCAAAGGTGTGATTGCTTTCGATTATCTGGAAAATGTTTGTCTCCGCAGCTAGTCCGTGTGACCGTACATGACATTCCACTTCCGCTTGTGATCGTACATGACAAAGTTAGGCTGATTGTGATCCTATTTTGATTTGCTTTAGTATGCTGTATCATAAATTTATCACTCCAAAACAAGAAGCTTATTTCACTTCCCGTGTGTTCAACTCAACATTTTAATTTCTCCGACTTCACAGGAGACTTGCAGAACATTTTCCCCTCCATGCATGAGTTTCCAGCACAGGATTCCAAGCTAGTTCCCATTCAGAATTTGAAGTCTTTGATGGCTTTGGATAGAGCACGGTATGATAGCTCCGAATTGTTGCACTACCTGCGTGAGCAGATGCTGTACCATATGTGTGCAATTTCTGTAATACTTTTCTTTTGTGTGACATTATGCAGATACTACAGATCGTCCGAAGTGGGGGCTGAGAAGCAAAAAGAAGACTTGGTGAAGATGAACAGCAGTCTCTTCGATCTCGCCGGTGCGGTGGTTATCAGTGACTTCGTGCCCTCATTGAGCTTCGTCAACCGACTGCAAGGACACGTCGCCAAGTTTGCCAAGGTCCGAGACTTGTGTGCGGACTTCACAGAGAAGATTTTCGACCTGGAGGGCCACCGACAACGGTTGAAAGAACGAAAAGACGATCCCAGCTACATCCGGGACTTAGAAGATGTGCTGCTGGAGACTCCGTTGGAAGATGGAGAGTATCTCCCTGACAAGGACATGCTCAAGGTATTGCAGGTAAATCTCCGCTCACAGACCGACGAAACGGCATACGCCGCGCTCTCTTGGATGCAAACTATCACGAAGGTATCTACACCTAATTGCTTCCGAATGTTTAAGAAATGTTCAAGAAATATTCCTTTCTTAAACTGCTTTATTCTTGGTTCTGTCTTGTTAAAAGTCTATAGTCTATACATGACTCTAGATTCTCTTCTTATGCTTTTTTTGGAATCTCTATGAATAGATTATGAATTTTCAAAGTGCTAAATACAGATTTGTTCAAAAGTAATTGTAGGTTTTCATGAATAAAGGTAATACATTTAGGCAAGAGGTTGTGAGGGTCATTTTTAGAGAAGGATTACAATTAGGTGTAGTTATCTTACTGAAAATTAACATGGTCAAATCAAACTAGTGAAATGATCGCAAGAAGTCTCATGTCTAGTTTAATTGTTTCTAAAAATTCTAAATGCTTGGACAAGTACATATCTATATTGCAAGTTGCACATCTTGAAAGCACCAATGGAGTCATGGAATACCTCCAATTTAATGAAACGAGCAATTAGATCATCATGTGCCATAACCATTGGATCCATGGTGAAAAAACTCTTCATTTATGCCAATTTCATAGTGAGATCCAAGTTCCTTCTCTTATTGCTCTTTGTACCATAATGGGCTTGCCACTCCACACTATGCTTGGTTTTGCAAGACTTCCATGGTTGCTTGTTTTCTAACCGCGTCAATCCATTCCTACGAATTGTAGGATCTTTTGAATGCAGGCACTGAGACAAGCTCCACCGTGATTGAATGGACGATGGCAGAGCTCATCCTTCATCCCTCCCTCCTCCAACGTGCACAATACGAGCTCTCCTCCCACATCCCCTCTTCCCCCCCTCGACTTGTTCTTGAATCCGACCTCCCCCACCTCCCCTTCCTTGCTGCCATCATCAAAGAAGCCTTCCGCTTGCACCCCCCAATTCCCCTCCTCCTTCCCCACGAGTCCCACACTGACACTACCTTCCGTGGCTACCACTTTCCACCTGGAACCTTGTTAATTATAAATGCATTTGCAATTCATAGGGATAAGAGTGTATATGAGAATCCAGAAGAATTTGATCCAGAGAGGTTTGTAGGGTGTGAGGTGAATGAGTTGAGTGGGAGTGAAGGGTATGAATTGTTGCCATTTGGAAAAGGGAAGAGGATGTGTCCAGCTTATAATTTGGGTAATACGATAGCAACCTTGATGTTGGGGAACTTATTGCATTGTTTAGATTGGAAGATGCCAGAGGGGAAGGGGAAGGTGGATATGAGGGAGGTGAGTGGTTTGTCAGTGGGGATGAAGGTGCCATTGTGCTTGTGTGCAAAGCCCAGGTTTGAGCTATCATGAGGTAGTAGGGTATGTTGAAACTATCCTTGTTCATAACTTTAAATGAGTGTATACTCAAACTTCTTTGTCATTTTCTTCTCTTCAAAGATGGTATGGTCAATATCCTACACAATTGTTGCACTATCATTGCTTAAAACACTTTTGTCTCCCATTTAAACTATTTGACCTATAATATGACAACCTCCTAAGTTCTAGAGTTAAGGGGATATTCCAAACACATGGGATGTTATTCGAAGTTTTAATGTAATCACAATGAACACTTGTTGAAGCAATTAGACACCTATATGATCTTTAAGACTTATATAAATAAAGTGTTTCTAAGTGAGTTGTATATACATAGATTGATAAAGATAATTTGAAAAATAAAGGTGGAAGATTGACCTAGAACCTATACTTTTAGCAATTCCACTTGCATACTTTGAATTAGTATATGAGACTATTTTTGAAACAGTGAAAATTGAAAATTATAGATTTTCAAAAAATATTGGTAATTTTCTAAATATCTATGAATATACTATGAATTTTTAAGTTCAAGTATTTCATGATTTTTAAAATCATGTGCAAGCTATACATTTTGTACTACTTGTATCTACGTAATGTCATATTTAGATGCAAATACCTTATTCATGCAATTGATGGCTTTAAACTTAAAAGTATTATATGTGTGAGGAGAGCTCATAAACAAAGTGTCTCTTGAATGAGACAAGATGAAGTGGTTATAGCTTGTAATTGCATGTTCTTGCCATCTACTTTGGAAACCTAAGGTTGGGTGAAAATGTTGTAAGCCAAGTCTTGTATGTGATTTTTTTATTCTCTATTTCATAACTATATTATATTAAGCACCTATTAGAAACAAAAGTCAAATACTACTCAAACTTAGGCAATTAAGGTAGACATGTACGTATTGCAACTGAAAGCCTAATATGGTGCCCTATAGTGATAGGTTAGTTTAGAGCCTTGACCTTTCAGTTAGACATTTGCAAGTACACGTTTAATCTTTGGTTTAGTTCTTAGGAGTGTTTCATGAAATACATGTATTTTGCTATTATCAATCTACTATTATGTTCTTGTATCAACTAAGAGTGATATCAAACTTCCTAGTCAAATTAATGATGTGAATTTGCAATAAAATACTATTGTAATTGTCTTCATGCTTTCAAGAACTATTAACCCCTAAAGGACCATTGTCCCTTTGGAGAGACAAATGGGATCTCCAGTGGGTATCTAAGGTCTTGATTTTTGTCTTGATTTTTTGAAACTTTATATGAAGATAGAAAAATTGGTTAGCTTCGTGGGAATAAATTTTTTTTTCATTTAGTGCCTAGGAACAAAAGTTATGCCCAAATAAGCTCAAAATAGGGGAGAGGGGATAGCAAAAAATATTCTGAAATTTGAATTTAATTTTTTTAATTTCTATTCTTCATAGATTATATGTTTTACTACATGGAAATCTTGATTAATTCCATTTGGACTAGTTATGAGAAATTTATAGACAATCTTATTTTTTGGGCAATTAGAGAATCTTCTTGAAAAAATAACTTGTAGGATTCATTTTTGAATGCAATTCTTACAATTTTTCAAGAAACAAAATCCCACAAGGTTTAATTTGATTGCTAGAATAATCTCACCATTGAGATTAGAGCATTTTAATTTTGTCTTAGAGATATTAATAATTTAGATTTTCCTTCTATCTTGTATCTACTTCTACTTAACAATTTTTTAAAGAATAAAAACAAAATTTTTTTTCTAGACTCTCAACTCAATTCTCTGCCATAGAGATTTGAAGCTCAAAACTCTATAGTGCAAAAAATTAAAGTTAAGTAGGTTTTAAGTCAAATAATCTAGTCCCGCAATGTGCTGAAAAACTTGTTTTTTCACTTTAAATGCAAATATCTTGCAATCTATGTGGTCAAAAATTTTGAAATTTTTTGCACACATTCTCATACTAGTTAGGTGTAATTAACTGGAGTTAGATTTGCCAAAAAATTCATTTTAAGAAATTCTTTGCTATAAAAATGGCAATTTTGAGTGTTTTTTCCTACAAAAAAGGTCTTGGTCCTTTAGGGGTTAAGATACAATTAAATACAAAGAAATCTAACCTATAAAAGTATATGGATACTTGGGATACAAAAATCCAACAAATAGTGGCACAACTTTTTTTGGCTTAGAACCAAAGTGGGTGAATCATTGTATTGACAAAAATTACACACAAATGATATAATGAATGTGGGGAAGTTTGAGTGGGTTTGTAATCAACAAAGCTTCAACCTCATTGTTTAGAATGCCTATTTGTTAGGATAGAACAAGATGTGACCACCCATATTTGTAATTTGGGTATCTTATGCAATATACTTATTGTTGCTTGTATTTTTCAAAGAAAGAATTAACGGAATTGATTGAAATTCAAGGGGAATCCTATTGATTTGATAAGAATTGAAATTGATACGAATTTTAAAACATGTATGGTGCAAAAATATAAAACCATTAATAGGTGGGTGTCATGACCATCTTAAAAGGTTCAATTCAATGACACCAACCATTCTAATCCAGTTTGATGAGTGTTTTTATAGCACAAGTTGAACATTCATGTTTAAACATGTTTGAAAGTATTAAAGCTTGAGTTTTACATTCAAAATATAAGTTCCACATGTGCAAGTTCAACATGGTAATTAAAATGTGTAATTTCAAATGCGTTTTAATTTTTCGAATTTTTCAAATTTCAAGTTCAAATTAAACGTGTTTGAAAGTACAAATTCAACAAGTTTTAAAGCATTAAAGCACAAGTTCAACATTCAAAGTATAAGTTCAACATGGACAAGTTCAATGTGTGCACATGGGAATTAAAATGTGTAATTTCAAATGCGTTTTCATTTTTCTAATTTTTCTAAGTTCAAGTTCAAATTAAAACATGTTTGAAAGTACAAGTTCAACATTCAAATTACTTGGCTCTAAACCAAAGGGGATGAAACCTTGCATTGACAAAAGCTATATATATTTTACAATAAATGTGAGGAAGTTTGAGTGGACTGTCCTAGAGATGAGCATCAACATCTTTCCTAGGTCAAAGTCAAATCAAAATGAATGATGAAAGATTGATGCCAAAATAAAGTATCCTTGCCTCTCCAAAACTATATCTTCTGTAGTACTCCCTCTATCCCAAAATAAATCCAGGGTTTCCAAATATACTTGTTCCAAATTAAATTCAGTAAGGTGTAAGAAATCAACCCTCCACAACTTGATCAACAACAACTAAAGTTAGATGGCACATCCCGAAGCAAAAGGATTTGCAAATAACATTATATAACAATTCAATCCTTGTAGAGGCAATTGAAATGCAACCTCTAACCAACCAAAGGCAAAGAATTTAATCCACAAGTGTACAAAAATTGCTACTAACAAATCTCTTGTTGAGAATTTCCTAGAGTAGAATCACAAGACATTGAATATGAAGGACATTAATAGATGTCAATGCACCAAAGTTTCTTGGAAAATGATCAAAATTAATACCACTATAGCAGTTCCCCAAAGGAAAAAATTAGTCACTTTTGATGCTTGCTTTCACTATGCACTATTCCACTATTTATTTCCACTCTTTCACACCTAGTGGGGTTTATTAGAAGCTACAATAACTATACAATCCTCTCAAAATATGAGCAACTCACAAGCTAATCTAGACATTTTTAGGACCCCCTAGATTTATTTCGAGATAGGAGTATGATATAGTAGAACTTCTCTAAAGTAGTTACTTCGACATGATGCTAAACCTGTCCCACAAGTGGAACCAATAGGGTGAATTTATCCCTAGGAAAACTCAAGAATTTTTTTATTTGACACACATAAAAAAATTTGAAAATTTTGAATTCACATTTGCAATCAGAAGCCCCAAATTAGTGTGGTGGTGGTGGTGGTGGTGGTGTGTGTGTGTGAAGAACATAGGCTTAACATGGTACAAAATAGGGGGCTTTTCTTTTACATTTATCCCACAATACACAAAATTCACCCTATTGGTTCTTCTTCATGGGATGGGTTTAGTGCCCTACATAAATCCAAGACTAGGCTCAAGTCCCCCATGCTCAAGAATCTCAAAGAGCTTCTTTAACCCCTAAATGTTTTCAACTATGTTTTCACCAAAAACACTCCAAAACTGTCATTTCTAGAACAAGTATCAAATTTTAGGAAAAAAACATTTTGGGACACATGTAACCGTAACATCTTGTACTAAACTTATTTGAAAAGATGTGGGAAAAATTTCAGAATTTTCCACTGTGTAGATTGTAAGATATTAGCGTTTGAATTAGCAAAAATCCTTTTTCTGGCCCTGTGAAAAAACGGGCAGCTGCACTTCACAAGGCCACATTTGTATGAAAAAAATGTTCAAAATGGTGGTTACTCTTTGGATTCATTCTTCAAGGCAAGTTGGCTACGTGCTCGAAATATTTCAAATCATTTGAAATTGTACAACATATAGGAAAAAGAAAGTAAGTACAAAGAAGTAGAGAATGATTCAAAATACTAAATTGTGAAGAATTTTGTTATGGAATTGAAAAATTCCAATCTCAATGGTTGTAATGTTTTAATAAGCAATACACACCCTATGATTTTATTTTTTTCAAAAAATATTGAAAATTGAGTGAAATAAAGGACTTCAAAGTTTATTTTAGAGTAGAGAATCCGAAACTGCCCGCAAATTAAAACACCTCATAACTTTCATCTCATAAATCAAAATGGAATGATTCAAAGCTTTCCACACACATATAAATCTAGAAAAACAATGTCAGATTTTTATTTCTTAAAAAAGTGTTCTTTTAAGAAATTTTTGGGCTGCCCGAAGATCAATGAAAATTACTTATCATGCAATAACTTTTTAACCATGAAGTCAAAAGTTATGAAAATTGTTGGGCCTTAAAGATACTCCTCGGGCACATGTTGTGTGAAAATTTCAAAGAAAAAAAAAGAAAAACTCCATTCGTAGTGAGCTGCCCAAAATCGCTATGTTGCCAAAAAACGCAGTTTGGGCGTTTAGGGGTTAATGTGCATGTCTAGAATTGGGCCTAGTGTAAGACCAGGTCATTGCCTCAAAGAAGTTCACCTTAGAGAAGTTCTATTATACTATATGGTGAGTACCCCCAAATACACCACTAGCCCTATACTGCCATCTTTTCTTTTTCTTTTTTTTCCTTGAAACAGATGGACGATTTCCATTGATGGGGAAACAGTACATAGCAACCAAGGGAACCAGTCCCTGGCAAATCATCTTTACATTTTTGAGTCTTGAAACATAAAGCAAGACTAAGTATATCCACCTTTTTTTTTCTTTTTTTTCTTTTTTATCAGTTTTACTCTTTTCACCTAAAACAACACAAAAGAAACACTAACACCGGGAACAGCACCCACCAAGCCCAAATGAGGACCACTGCACATCCCAGCAGAGGGGTTTGAAGCCCCTCAAGCAAAGGCACCCAGCTTAGGGTGGGTGAGGTTCCAACTAAGTTAATCTGGTGATGAACTCTGACTCCAAAGAACTTGGTATGAAGCCAAATGTTGTCGAACCGCTTCAGGAAGAGGTTGGCTTTGTCAGGATAAAGGACGCACAATTTTGAACTGCACAACCATGCAACCCACCGCGTGGTGGTATACAGACCATACGAAACCTGCCTCCTTCTGGGGACGAGAATTGTGCCAGATCTCCCCCCACCTCGACTGATAAGGTAGGAACACCTAAAACAGACACTTGTTTGATATGACGTGATTGTGAGGGTTTGTGTTAAAAAAAAATTGTCCGCGGAATAGGAAATGGTTTAGGAAACCAACAAAATTAGTTTCGTATTTTTCCAAGCTTGTATGAATATTCTACGAATTTTTGAAGACAACTTCGTAGATGTACATACTGTGAACACTAGACTAACACCAAAGCGGGCGTGGAAACACCCAAAAGGGACACACTCTAAATTTGAATTAAGTGTGGATGATTGGCTACTTCTTGAAAAAGTGACAACTTCTTGGAATCCCACATGTCCACTTTAGAACCCCACTTGTCTACTTTGGATCCACAAGCCCTTGGATTTAGGTTCTTTTATAGGTGTCCATAAACTACTCCTGTCCGTTTTAGGTGTTCCTACCTTAGTGATAGTCGACAGCTCTATGCCATTTCTCCGCGATAGATTTGTGAAGGGTCTATATTGCCATCTTCACTCTATGTACATCTCCAAAATCAATTATGTACCTATGTGGAAGAAACACTTTTAGAACCAAACTTTATTCTTTTATAATTTTTGCATACACAATCCATATGTTGCATTCTTTGGTGCATTAAAACCTCCTTTCACTTGTGAACAAGAAAATATAAATATTTGATTAGTCTAATAATAGTAATTAGGCTCAATAGAAATTAGTGGTGGTTTGGGGGGTACCCACCTTAAGGTAAAACAACCCATTACGGACCAAATGGGGGGTTTGGCCTCTTATCATTTTTGAAATTTTCTACTTTTTTTTCCCAGAGAAAGTCAAGTGATAGAAATGGCGAGAGCATTTGAAACTATATTTTTTCTGACAAAATGTGAATTTGTTATGAATTTTTGAAGTGTTTAGCCCATCACAACCTAAAAGAGTTTGTAGACTATCCCAAAACCAACAAAAACTGATCCATAACACTCATCTTACTCACCTTTTGCAGTCACAATATTTTCTAACACGAAAGACCTGAAAAAGGCACTTCCTACAAGGAATTAACACTTAAAAACTGAAAGTTCCTATTGCAGTCACTAATTCCTCCACTCCAATTAGCTAAGACATTGAATGTGGCCTAGATCTCAAGAACTAAAAGAAAACCAGAATGGGGTCATTATTACGAGTCCGCAACGGGTAAAAGGTCCGTAATGGGCTATTTTACCTTATCTTAACCCCTCAAGGCCTAAGGAGCCTGTTTTGGGCCTCCACTTGTTCAACAGTTCAAAGTTATAACTTAATTTTCCTACATTCTCAGAAGTATATCTAAATGAATTTCATATTATGATGTTCATGTTGAACGGGGAAGTTCAAAAGTACAATTGACATCATGTAATAAGCTTGATGTACAATGCATACTATCAATCAAAGTTCAAACTTGTGAAAAAGTACAGAAATTTCTTAGGCCTCAAGGGGTTAACTTATATCATCCCAAGCACAAATTTCTCAGGACATCAGAGTAGAGGTTCTCATTCTTTCAAGGAAAGAGCTCAAAGTTGCTTTACAATATTGAAAATGCGCAGTTATATAACCTTCCATGACATCACACAACCCTTTTTGATGACACTACCTCTGGTGACAAGTGGGCATCATCATACACATTTAGAACTTGACACCTGAATTAATCCTTAACCCCTAAATGCCCAAGGCACCAGATTCTGGTGTTTTGAAAACTTTGAAGTTAAATAGAACCCAACTAAATTGCTATTATTATTAGTTTATATTTTTGGAGAACTCTTTTTGAAGTCTAGTTTTAGTATCAAAAAGCCAATCTTAAAAATGAAGGATTGTCATTTTTCTATTCAAGATTTTGTGCAAGGATGCCCATTGCAATCTTGACCTCCCGTAGTGTTGAGGGCTCTTGGAAATGAGCCTCAAATACACTAGATTTTGGAGGAAAAATCACATTAGAAATTCATTTAAAAAAAATCATAGAATAGATTTTGAAAAATTGTAAATTGATTGGGGTTGTGCATGCTAAGCCCTATAACCTCATATTTTTTTAGTGACCAACTTTTTAGAGTTGACATGCAAAAAGAGAATTGAAAAATTTTCATACTTTTAATACCCTTCTAATCAAACATTATAATCTTTCAATCTATAAGTGATATTGTTATGTTTTCTTTTCCTATGTGATCTTTAATATGTCTAGTTTGAATTTGTACGGTTACTATTTAGAAGAAATTGATATAACTTATAAAACTATTTAATTTTTGTTTAATTTTGAACAAATTCCAAGAAGCTCCAAACATGCTTTGGACATTTAGGGGTTAAAGGATGCATTGGTAACTCTGGAAATCATGGCTTTTGGAACCATATGACATCAACTCCTTTAAAAAACCCAAAAATATTCATTGGAGGTCAAACTACTTTAGAAGATCTCCCCTTTCCATCCCTAATTCCAAGGATGAATAGTTGCACTTCTCTCTTAGATAGGAGAATTCTTTGTCATTCATCAAACAAATAACCTTTGTTATGTCATTTATGGGTTAAACTTGTCCACTACCCACTAAAAAGAGTCCAAAACTAAACATCATTAATCCCTAAAGTCCCAACTGAAGGCCATTTTTCTATCAAAAATCAACACACAATTTCCATTTCAAATGAAAACTAAACAAGAATTTAAACATAAATTTGTTATTTTTGTATATTCAATGAGAGGATCTGGCAATAGAGGCTAGTATGAGAATGTGTGGAGGAAATTTCTGAAACTTTGACTATATTGATCACAAGATATAAGTGTTTAAAGTGAAGAAATTGAGTTTTTTGTTTCTAACTTGATTAGGTTGTAAGGCTTTGAATCCTCTTTAACTGAAATTTTTTGTACTACAAATTGTGTATCTTAATTTTTTTTTTGTTAAAGAATTGAGTTGAGACTATTTGGAAAAAAAATTCACCCCCCTCCTTTATAATTTTCATTCTTTAAAAAATTGTTAAAAGTTGAAGCAAGTACAAGATAAAAGGAAAAAATAAATTGTTGATAGCTCCTAGAAGGAATTGAAACACACTAATCCAAATAGTGAGATTGTTTTAGAAAGAAAAATGAACCATGTGCACTTGTTTTTTCAATTGTTAAAATTGAGTTAAAAAATGGATCTAATACATTCTTTTCTTAAGAATTTGCGAAGATTGCTTGCAAAACAAGAAGCTTCATTACTTTCACATTATTCATCCAAATGGAATGAATCAAATCTTTCCATATAGACAAAAATGGAATTTATAAGAAATAAATTTTAAAATAGTAATTTTAAAGATTTAGTGATTTTTTTGTTGTCCTTGCTTACTTGATTTGGATGGGATTTTTGGGCTTATTGTGGCATAATTTTGATCCTGGACACCAATTGAAATGAGAATTATATTATCCCTAAGCTAATCAATTTTCTAACTTGACAAAATTTTCAAAATATCTTATCAAAAATTGAGATCATATGCAGATGCCCCAACCTTCAAGAATTTGTTGAAGGGCCCCTTGGGATTATAGGGGTTAACCAATGCTAGGGGGCCTTTTTTCTCCCCTAGAAAGTAGGAAACTCTAGTGTTACAACTTCCCAACCAACCATTGACTCTCTACATATTAAACTAAATTTACTTCGAGGAATTCTTCAAGGTTAGGTCAAGCCCACATGTCTACTTAGACAAAACATTAGAGACTTAACAAATTTTGAGAACATAAAAGAAGTTTGCAATTACATAGCTTCTTATTAGTATTTTTGTATGCATTAACAACATGACACTTCTAAACCTTATTTATTTAAATAACGTTGTTTACAAATTTGACATGTTTCGATAAAAACACAAGTAGATATAATTGCATGGTGTGTTATTAACCCTTGAAGGACATTGAGGACCCAAGGTGTCTGATGGATGAAATCATTGTTGATTGTAGAAACAAAGAATGCACCTATTGGTCCAATGATGGGAGCACATTAGTGACTACATTGATCATAGGGTTACATCCTTCAAGGGTTAAAGAAAATTGAGTTATTACGACCTTCTATGACAAAGTTTAAATTACTTTGTTTGTTGAGCTAATATCAATTCTTCTTGGGATGTCCCACAAGAGTAGATACTAGGTCAAGATTTCCATGAGAGAGGCCACTTCCTACAAAACCCCATTCACATTGAAGAGGATGGAGTACATCATCTCTTTCCGTCTTTCCCTCCCATTGGTACAGAGACTCACACAACCCTTGCTTTGCTTTTAGCACAAATTGACGATAAAGTCCATTGTTTCTCTCCAGAGAAGTTCAGGAACTCAACCTCTTATCCATACTTGATTCCACACTGCCTTCAAAGCGCTCCTGTGAAGGAACAGCCAATGATGACTGAGTTTATGGACTCCAGAGCTGGCCATGAGACACCACTAACAATAAAGGAAAGCAATTTCTACAACTTCCAGCCCCTCCAGGAAGGCAATTCTGAGGAGTATGAAACATGCTAGACACTGGACCAGTCCTGCCATTTGCAATTTGTGAAACATGGATCCCGCGTGCACGGAAGCTTCTGCAAATGAGCTCTTCGTTGCACTGGTGGCTGCAGCTTTCGCTTCGTTTCTGCTGATTTACTACTATGCTGAAGCCAGGAAGCGGAGGCACTTGCCCCCGGGACCCTGGCCATGGCCAGTCGTCGGAAACTTTCCTGCTTTGGGTGAACTGCCTCACAGATCACTGGAGAAGCTGGCTGCCAAGTATGGAGGTCTCATGTATCTCCGCTTAGGTACGACTCTCTCTTCCTGCACTCTCTGGAATTCGTTGAGTACGAACATTTGATCCTCCGTGTTATGTTTGATAGATTCATGGGAGATCACGGTGTGGAAATTTCAGTGAAATGGACGGTGAGTTTGGGTTGCAACGTCAAGTTTTGTCTAGATTAAATTTTATGAAAAATTTGAAAAAAATAAAAAGAATAGAATAGTAGGTTTTGAGCAATCATGTACTTGTGTCTACAACTAAGTTCAACAAATCACTAATCTCAGTGGGATTGTTTGATCAAGAAGAGTCGGGTAACCAACTAGTAATAATATAATCATAGACTTTACGTTGTATTGCAACCTTTAATTCCATGATTGCTTCTTCACTTGCATGCATACCCAATAGCTTTTTTGGCCCCTAGGTTTATTTGTTTTGTAATCACCATGTTTTTGGAAATCACCATGGATACCTTCAAATTTATGTAGACACTATTGTCTAGAATGGCTAGTTCCTTGCTAAAAAAATTATCTAAAACAAGTGCCCAACATTCATGTCCCAGGTTTGTGAAGAGCCTTTGAACTAGTAGTAAGATTGTATGTAAACCAATATGTTTTTTGACAACAAATAGAACCATGATAAGATTTGAAGTATTCCATGGCCCCTTTTTATATACCCTCTCAAGCACTACGTCCCCTTGAAGCTTTCCTATTTCATGATCATATTCATTATTTTGAGATGGATTTAACTGTCATTCAAATCAAGAAACTAAGACCATGATAGAGCCTCAAGTTGAGAAGAGAATTGGGTACATTTGAAGGGACCTCAACCAAGACATTGTGCCTAAAATCTAAACTCCTCATATTCAAATGATGTAATACAATAGTATTAGGGACAAAAACTTACCAAGAAGAATGCAACCTTAAGTGGGCTTGAGACAATAAATTCACATTTGTGGTTAAAGATTTTAGTAGAAAGGGGTAGTTGCAAGAAACACCTACCATTTTTGGCTCAAAGTAGCCTCATTAGTCATTACTAAAGTACTCTGACTATTGAAATATTTTTTTAACTAAATTAAATGTGAAAATTTTGTAAAGCATTCAAAATAGTAAGCATGTGAAAATTTAGAATAGGAAAAATTATCTCTAAAAGTTATGCACAAAAAAAGAGTGATGGAAAATACAAGAAAAAAGATACTTTTGAATTTGATTTTTAGAAATAGTAAAAAAATTCAAATTTTAAAGGCATTTTTTCTAACTGGAAGATGCTTCTTATCAACCATTTGCATCTTTGGGAAAAAAATTGTGTTCTCTATGTGTGCGCAAAGGTAGTGCATTTTGAGCACAAGTAGAAGGTGGACACTTTATAAATTTTAGAAAATTTCTTTATAGGGTGGCTTGTGTAACTTTAGTACAAGTCCAGCTTGTGTATCCCATTTGTGACCTTCAAATTCACATTTTTGGTTTTGAAACAATACTAACCCCCCCTCAAATGACCAAGATAGGCATCATGTAGGAGGCAATTTAAAAATAGTAAATTAATCTTAAAAGATTGTAAGAAATTAGTCTATGTCTACAACTACCACATGCACTTTTATTTCAAATTTTATAGAAAATGGACATACAATGTAGAAGTTATGAGCAAAAAACCACATGTTCAAGGCCAAGCAAACCAAAAAAAGAACAAGGGTTTCTTGCAACAACCTAAAATTCTAAACTCCAAACTCTAAAAAGAGATAATAAAAGTTATGAATTTGCATAAGTAGAGTGTGAGAGATCATGATTGAGAACATGGGAACTAGCTAGAAATTAAGGGAAAGCTTGAATGAGGTGAGACAAGGAGACAAGTGGAGGATCATCTTAGATAATTACAGTAAGTGGTTTTGATGGGAAGGAGCGTGGACTTGCAAATCCTAAAATCAAAGAAAGTAGAAAAGTTGAGGGACTTAAGCTCCATAATCAAAATCAAGCTAGCAATTTCAGCATGCAAACCATATAGGCCTAGGTAGTTAGATATCGGGTGTAGTCTGGGCATGCAAACAACTTAACACAATGCATGGAAATGTATGGGAGATTGGCACAAATGGGAGGATCTTGTAGATGTTGGAATTGGATGACTAATTGCATAGGGGTCCTTAATTTTATTTCAAATTCCGGAGTCATGGAATCCTCAATTGTAGGTGAGTGTGGTCATCTTTGTATTGGCGAAGCCTACAAAATGATATGGCATACTATTGGATAAACCCATGCGAGATTAAACTATCCTTGCTTCCCCGAAACTTTACTTTATATATCAATCCATGGATTCTCATGATGATAGATAGATTGATGAACGGAGTACAAGTTATCATCTTTTCAAAAAAGCACTCAAAACAGCTCAAAGTTGCTTTATAAGTGTTAAGAGATATTATTATATGCTCTCCAAACACTCGAGATGAATAGTCAACACGGGATTTTGTGAGGATCTTTTGGACGAATAGTAAAGGAGTACCATTCCACCTTCTCTCCTTTGTATATGCTTCAAACCTTCTTTGAAAATACACTTTGTACTTGAGTACTTTGGCTTGCTACCTCTATTCTAGAAGAATCTGTGTTTTATTTTGTTTCTCAGTCGCAACAATAAAAGTGATATGTGACGCTTTGATCACTTATATGACCTTCCATGACTTCACAACCCTTTCCGTCAGTGATGCTGAAAGGTGGGTTTCAGTTTATTCGCATCATCCTACACATTTGCAGCTTACCAGCTGAATTAGACTTGTTCACTACGGCTCTACCCACTCACAAGAGTCAGACCCACATTTCAGACTCAGAGCTGGCCATGAGACACCACTGACAATAAAGGAAAGCAATTTCTGCGACAACTCCCAGGAGTGCAATTTTACGGAGTACAAAACAAGCTAGTTTGGATCAGTCCCACAATTTGCCATTTGTGAAAAATGGATCCTGCGTGGACACAAGCTTCTGCAAATGAGGTCTTCGTTGCACTGGTAGCTGCAGCTTTCGCTTCCTTTCTGCTGATTTACTACTACGCTGAAGCCCGGAGGCGGAAGCACTTGCCCCCGGGACCCTGGCCATGGCCAGTCGTCGGAAATTTTCCTGCTTTGGGTGAACTGCCTCACAGATCACTGGAGAAGCTGGCTGCCAAGTATGGAGGTCTCATGTATCTCCGCTTAGGTACGACTCTCTCTTCCTGCACTCTCTGGAATTCTTTGAGTACGAACATTTGATCCTCCGTGATAATGAATGAACCTTATGTTTGTTAGAATCATGGGAGATCACGGTGTTGAGATTTCAGTGACATGGACGGTGAGTTTGGGTTGCCTGACTTAAAGTAACCTGAATGCTTCACTGCGCTAGTCGCAGTTCTCAGAGCTCTTCGCAGTTAATTGAATGTCCTAGGTTTAGAATTATGGAACATTCCATTTTAACAAGTAGGAGTAGAGCAGATCGTGTAAGTACAGTACAGTTCATGATTGGATTGGAGGACGTGCCTCTGTTTTGCAAAAAATTAAGAAAAGTTTTGTATGGCGGCAGAGTAGAACAATCAAGTGGCCAGGAAATCAATTAAATAATTGACATGTTTTTGAGAGAATTATAAATCAACAGAATTCTAGTTTGACTATGTACCAGGGTCCAAGCCCTGCATCGTGATATCCACGGCGGCCGTTGCCAAGGAGTTTTACAAAACCAATGACGCCAGTTTCGGCTCCCGGCCAAAGCGGCTATCCTGGACCGTGTGGAACAACGGCGACGACAACTACCGAGTGCTCACTCTCACTTCCAACCTGTCTTACTGGCGTCGCCTCCGGAGGCTCTTCAACACCGAGCTCTTCTCTCCGGGGCGTCATGCGTCTCAAAGAGAAATTCGAGCCGAGGAGATTCTGCACATGATGAAACTGCTGATGGAGGATTGCAAGAAAGGGGACCCTGTGGACATCAAGGCCTGGCTCTACGGGGTCACGTCCAACACGATGACGCGGATCATTGTTGGCAAGAGGTACTAACACCATCATCACTGATGAAAAGTCAGGCAAACCACTTCTGAAAAAGTTGGGAAACGGGAAAAGTGTAGAATTGATGATTTTTCCGTTCCTTCCGAAAATAGCTATGAGAAAGTTCATTAGAATGACCGTCACTATTCCATACGCCATTTTTCCATTCATTACCTTCTTTCAACATCAATTTCTTTAAATTGGAATATTTTCACAAACTTGGCACTTTTATGTTTAGACTGTGCATTCTGAAATTTTAGATCTTCATGCAGATGAATCACAATTTTGGGGGCCCTGAATCGTGCCAATTTCACGAAATTGTCCATTTCCACCCTTCCCCTTCCACGCTATTTTAATGGAATACTGCCATTTCAACAAAATTTTGATTAGCTGTGATTTGAAGTTGAAAATGATCACCAAACTAGCATTAGTTTCTAAATATCAATTATTTCAAGACCAAGAGAATCACACCAAGAAATCAAACCGTGCACGTGGAAGCTCGTCCGCAAAGGTGTGAGTGCTTCAGATTTTTTGGAAAATGTTTGTCTCCACATCTAGTCCGTGTGACCATATATGACATTCCAGTTCCGCTTATGATCGTACATGACAGAGTTAGGCTGATTGTGATCCTATTTTGATTTGCTCTAGTATCTTGTATCATAAATGTAGCACTCCAAATCAAATAGGTTATTTCACTTGCCCATGTGTCAACACGACAATTACATTCCCTCAACTTCACAAGAGACTTGCAGAACATTTTCCCCTGCATGCATGAGTTTCCAGTACAGGATTCCAGGCTAGTTCCTAGTTCACCACTTCGCCAGACTATCCGCTCTGAAGTGTTGCACTACCTGCGTGAGCATATGCTATACCACATGTGTGCAATTTCTGTAATACTTTTTTTTGTGTGACATTATGCAGATTCTACAGATCGTCCGAAGTGGAGGCTGAGAAGCAAAAAGAAGACTTGGTGAAGATGAACAACAGTCTCTTCGATCTCGCCGGTGCGGTGGTCATCAGTGACTTCGTGCCCTACTTGAGCTTCGTCAACCGACTGCAAGGAAACGCTGCCAAGTTTGCCAAGGTCCGAGACTTTTCGATGACCCTCACAAAGAAGATTTTCGACCTGGAGGGCCACCGACGTCGGTTGAAAGAACGGAGGGACGATCCCAGCTACATCCGGGACTTGGAAGATGTTTTGCTGGAGACTCCGCTGGATGATGGAGAGCATCTTCCGGACAATGACATGCTCAATGTATTGCAGGTAAATCTCGACGTTCCCTGCTTACAGAGCAATAAAACTTACGCTCTCTTGGATGCAAACTTTCACTAAGGTAACTACACCTAGTTGTTTATGAAAAAGCAATTGAGTAGTGTTCCTATTCTAAAATTGCTTAATTTTTCATTGTATTGCTTACACACAGAACTCTAACATCTCTTCTTGTGCATTTTTCAGATCCTTAAAAATGAATTATGAATTTCAATATACTAAAAAAGATGTATTCAAAAGTGGCCCTAGGCTTTCATGAATAAAGTTAGTACATTTGAGGCAAGAATTTGTAAGGGTCAATTTAAAAAAAAGATCTAAATTACATGTAGTTATTTTAGTGGAAATTAACATGAACAAATCAATTCAAACTAATGAAATGATTGCAAGAAGACCCACAACTCATTTGATTGGCTCTAAAAATTGTACTTGTTGGGACAAGTGTAGATTTATATTTCAAGTTGCACATCTTGAAAGTACCAACGCCCTCGAATACCACCAATTTAAAGAAATTGACATTCAAAGCATCATGTACCATAACCATGGGATCCATGGTGAACAAACTCTTCATTTAGTATGCCAATCTCAAAATGAGATTCAAGTTCCTTCTCTCTTTGTACCATAATAGGCTTGACACTCCACACCTTGTTTGGTTTTATAAGACTTCCATTGTTTCTTGTTTTTCTAACTACATCAAGATGTCCCTGGGAATTGCAGGACCTTTTGAATGCAGGAACTGAGACGAGTGCCACAGTGATTGAGTGGGCAATGGCAGAGCTCATCCTCCATCCCTCTCTCCTCCAACGTGCACAACGTGAGCTCTCCTCCCACATCCCCTCTTCTTCCCCTCCTCGCCTTGTCCTTGAATCTGACCTACCTCACCTCCCCTTCCTTGATGCCATCATCAAAGAAGCCTTTCGCATGCACCCCCCAATCCCTCTCCTCCTCCCCCATGAGTCCCACACTGCCACCACCTTCCTTGGCTACCACTTCCCCCCTGGGACCCTATTGTTTATAAACTCATTTGCAATTCATAGGGATAAGAGTATGTATGAGAATCCAGAAGAGTTTTATCCAGAGAGGTTTGTAGGGAGTGAGGTGAGTCAATTGAGTGGGAGTGAGGGGTATGACTTGCTTCCATTTGGAAAGGGGAAGAGGATGTGTCCGGCTTATAATTTGGGGAATACGGTGGCAACCTTGATGTTGGGAAATTTGTTGCATTGCTTGGATTGGGAGGTGCCAAAGGGGGAGGTAGAGATGGGGGAGAGAAATGGTTTGTCAGTGGGGATGAAGGTGCCATTGTGCTTGCGTGCCAAGCCTAGATTTGAGCTACCATAAGGTGGTGCTTGGGGTGGATTGAAAGAATATTAATTTTTGTTTTACTTTATGTTTAGTGTATTATAAATATTCTTTAATCTACAAGTGCCTAAGCCTTTTGAAGTATATTTTTCCTATGATTAAAGGGTATGGGCTTATTATTATTTTCAATGAAGCAAATGGTAACATGAACAACTAAAAGTTGTATTAGCACACTAAAAGTCACTTTCAAAAACCTTAAATTCAAATGAAATTAGAGCTATCAAACTCATTTACACAATCCACCTTGCAATTGTTCAAAGGCAATTTTCTTTTATAAATAGATATCACAAAAATATCCAAATCAACACTTTCATGTTGAAATTTTCAACCATGAACATTATGAAAACGCTTTAATCTTTCCATTTCATGGGACCATTTTCAAAGAAAATAGATAAGTACAATTTTTGAAATCTCAAATTAAATGAAATTGGAAAATTTTGCTCAAAGCCAAGAAATCAAGTAAAATTAGCAAGCTTTACACTTCTACTAAATACTAATGATACATATATTCCTTTGAAGACCTTCCCCAAATCAAATATTTATTTTTTCAAAATAGAAGATTCTAATAGTTAACCTTCAATTCTATTTGTAAAAAAATTTAGAATAGTCAAAAGAATTTAATTGCCCACACACAAATGGGCTAAAATTTTGGAGCAACCATATATGATCGTTTAGATAGTTAGGGGTTAATCTGATTTTCTTTTCAATGACAATAACTATGGTCAATGTGTTTTACATCAACTAACTATCATTACTTGTAGTACACTTGTCTCCCATTCAATATGGTTGTCTTCCAAGTAGTCAAGTTAAGGGGAGATTCCAAGCATAAGGGGATGCTATTAGAGTTTTTAGTTAGGTTAGAGGGGTACTCCAAGCATTGGGGGATGTTAATGGAGTTTTAACATATTGATACTAAACACCTGTTGAAGCAATTGGATACTAAATAATATGATTTTCAACAGTTTTGAAAATAAGAGTTTTTTTGAGTGAGTTGAACATACATGGATTGATTAAGGTTAGATGGATGAACCTAGAATTTATACATTGATCAATTCCCCTTCCATAATTTGGGTTTGAAGTGACGATTGAAAATTATGAATTGAAAAAAAATATTGGTAATTTTCTAAATATCTATGAATATACAAGTGATTGCAATAAACACTTGCACTATTTTTTGTCTCATGTTGCATGCTAAATTATTTTTTAGCCATAACTTTTGTATTATGGCTTCAAAAGACTCAAAATTCATAAGTAAGGTATTCATGATTATTATTCAAAATCCTTTTATATTAGTCCAAGCCCCCAATTTTATGTCACTCTCGCCAATTTTAGGGATTATAGTACTACTTTTAGCCCCCCCCCCCCCCCCCAACAACAAATTTGGAGGGGACAATCTAGGAGAATAGCATCTATTATTCAAAGAAATTCTAGAAATAGTTAATTGTATGTTGTATAGAAGTATAAAAAGTAAACTTCTTTCAACTTGCATTTTGAAACATGAAAAATATTATTTTCGTGTTTCTTTTGGTGAATGTCCATTTTTATAGAGTTGTTACAAATGATTAATTTTTTTCAAGGTTTTAATTTTTTTCCTAGTTTGTATAAATTAAATCATCAAAGTCTTTATTTTCTTGAGATTTTGGTACTTAAAGAATTTTCCTACACTTTATCTTCTTAGGATACAATCTTCTTAAAGGTATATATATTGGAAATACATATTTTTAATTAAAAATTATTTTTCTATTTTTTAAGCACTTCAAAAAACTAAGCATAAATGTTGTGAAAATGCACTTAAATCAACAATTGTTTCTTGCACTCACCTATACAATGATTTTTTGAAGTTCAAGTATTTGATGTTTTTGCATTCATGTATGCAAATTGTATATTTTGTACTATTTCATCTACATTTTTAGATGCAAATACCTTCTTTATTTAGTTGAAGGCTTAAATATTCTACATGAGCGAAAAGTGCTTGGAGATGAAGTGTCTATTGAATGAGACAACATAAAGTAGTTTCAAGTTGTAATTTCAAGTGGAGTTTGCAATTGTGATTGATGACTTGTGGAATAGCTCTCAAAGTGGAATAATAGATTATGAAAGATAGAAATGCTCTATTGTTGTAGTCAAGGATGGAATGTGGCCTACTTGCAAGAAGTTTTTGGTCTAAGAAATTGGAGTTTTTCACAAGTGAGGAAATGTGCAACAATGCTAATGTGTGAGCCAAGAGACATGAGCCTACGAGACTTTAACGTAGCTAGTTGATGTATGCACTACAATCATTTGAAGGTATTTATAACATATGTACCTATAATATAAGTGAATTATAACATGGAACAAGTATACAATATAGGTACCTATAACCATAGAAGGTGTCTATAATATAGAATCCTAGGCTAATGGGCTCATAGAATCTATGCTCACATGCTAGCACTCCCTCGAAAACCTATACGTATTGTGACTTTTAGTAGTGTATACTAGTACATTGGAAGTAAAGCATATAGTAGTACCTAAACCAAATGTAGAAATGAATTTAAGAAGTAATACAATGGAAGTACCCAAAACTATCAATATAAGCAATTCAACATATTTGGAGGCACTTTTTGCAAAAAAATATTTTTCTAGTATTAGCAATTGAAAATCATGAATTCATAAAAAAAAATAGAATTTTTAGATATGGCATGCAATTTCTAAGATTTTTCAAAGTGGCAACTCTCTAGACCGCTAAACTATCATATAGGTGGAACTGAAATCAAAATCTAACAAAATCAACAATCAAATAATCAATTGTAAGTAATGGAGAAATTTAAAGACATTCTAGAGGGACATTTTAATAGAAACCTAGAGCCACTTAAAAAGGAAACTTTGTTGTGTATAAATGGGAATAGGGACACTTTGGGGTGTTTTTACTTTACTTCATGAGAAGTTTTCAAGATAAATGGGCCCCAATCGTAGAAAGCATCTACAATGAATGTGAGGAAAGTATAGTTTAAGAAGGATTTTAGAATGTTAAGAAAATCCTAAAAAGCAATATTATCGTGAATTTTTTTGTAAAGATTTTGGTTGTTCTATTTTCAATATGTAGGCAAACCTATTTCCAACCATAGGTTTATTAAATCAATGTAAGTGATAATTGTGGCTTTCAATATACACCTCTAGACATTTTTGTTGCTCTTCCTAGTCTTGCTCTACTTGAGCTATCATCTAAACCACAATTGATCGGAAATATAGAAGCCTCGTTTAAAAGAATGGGGATCTACCTTACTTAATGTGCAAGGAAGTAAGGTAGAACAACATATGACCACTCATATTTGCAATCAAGGTATCTTGTGCAACGAGATAACTTGATTATTGCTTGTATTTTTTCAGAGAAAGAATTAGTTGAATTGACTTAACCCTAGAATGTCCAAACTCATCTCTAAAATTGACAATTTGAGAAAAATCATTATAAAGTATTATTCAGAAGCATATTTTAGAATTGACTTAGAAATAAAGTTGTAAATTGTGAGTTGTAGATTCCATCCATACGGTTAGATTCACAAATGCCATCATCAATAATTTTTTATGAATTTTGAAAGAAAAATTTCAAAATTCCTTTTAAATTCAATTACAAGCAAAATATTATCATTTTTTGAGTAAAATTTATTGGAATGGATTTGAAATGAGGTTCTTTTTCACATGGTCATTTTTTGAAATTTTTGTACTCTTAAAATTTGTAACCTCATTTTGGCAAATCCCATTTTGAACTAAAGTCAATGCAATTTTGGCTTGGTCAACTACTTGAATCCTTGCACATTTGTAATTTTAGAAAAATAGGTACACTAGTAACACCAAATCCAACCTTTAGATAGGACAAAAATTTGATAAAGTATCTTCAAAAATTAGGATGACTTTCATCCAAGTAGTAACAAGAAGATACAATAGTTTCAATTTGTTCGTCGTCCACTTTTTAAACGTTGGAATGCTCTAGGGTTCAATATAAGTGGAATCATACTAATCTAATAAGAGCTTGAATTGATATGAATTTTCAAACCAAAAATATAAAACCGTTAGTAGGTGGGGGTCATGACTATCTTAAAAAGGTTCAAAATCAATGACTTACCCACCTAATTCCATTTGATGAGTGTAATAGAAGCCCAAGATCAATATTCTAAAAGCACCTCTTTTATTGGTTGAAACTACAACTTCTTTTGATAAAAATTTAATCACACTTAAGCCCACCTAAACCAACATTTATTAAACTACATCTTAATCAATCGTAAACCATTTATAAATTGATGTGAACTCAGTGACATTTTCTAATAATAGCACCCAAATGCTTACCCAAAGTACATTACTTACATACTATGTGAAAATGTATCAGAGATTGACGCAATTTGGAGGGTCTTGTCTGTTTGGTGGAATTGGGTGACTAATGACAATGGATTGATTGACTCTACTTATTAGTTCTTCCTTACCCATGAAATTCAATTGGAGACAAGGTAGTTGGTGAAAACTATTGGAAATAATGTTCTTTTCACATATAGGGGAGGCAACTCATTTTTTACCACTTAAGCAAATACATGTATTTATAAGGGAATTTTTAACAGTGGGAAATTTTTCCATGTACAAAAATAGAGTTCATAGGATTTCCATAATTTTCAGATTTTTATTTCTCATAACAAAATTACTATGAATTTATAGCTGAAGATTATGTTCCACCCCATATTGGTCATACATACCTTCCTATTTTAGACCAAGGGGTGGTTGCGAAATCCAACGAGGTTGGTTTCAATATTCAGAATGTTGTAGCCAATCATAATGCCATGGGAACTCTGCTAGCATTAATTGTGTTAATCACCTCCTAATTGAAATTACTACACCTTTATGCTTCCATAATGGAGGACATTTTTTTTTTTTCATTTTTGGTAAAGTGCCAAAGTGGAAATATTAGATATTATAGTGGTGCTCCAAATTTAAATATTCATCCACATATTGGACAAAAAATATCACATTATCTCATATCCCATATTCATAATACTATTTTCATCCACAATCTAACAATTTCATCCAAGATTTTTTTTTAATTTAAATTTTTTTGGTGATTTCATCCAAAATTTTATTGTTTAAGTTCTATGGGCCTCGTTCAAGGCCCATTATTTTGGTGCAATTTGACGACAAATCGCCAAAAAAACCACTGATCAGAAATGGGTTGCCTCCCCTAAGGTAGGGGAGCATTTACAATTGGCCACAATGCTCTCAAGTGTGTGCAGAGTTCTGGGAGGGCATGTTTTCCATGTGCTACAGACATTGTTGTTTTTATTTTGGGGGGAAAGAAGTGTGGGTGCACATGTACAATACAGGTCCGTAGTCCTTTCTGCTGTAGTGATGACAGTTAGTAGGCAAGGTCAGTGTTCGGGAAGTTTTTTGAGTTTTAGCAGCTAATTTCCTGCAATTCCCAAATTGAACCGATTTTTTCAAGTACAGAGTCCGGTTATTTTCTCTATTTCCCATTCAAAATCAATTCTTTTTGTTTTTTTCCACCGGTTTCTAGCCGATGTTTACAAATTGCAACTGGGCTTTTTACCAATTCCACCAGCTAACTTTGAACTAGCCGCCGGATCTTCCTGGACATTGGCAAGGTACAGATAGAATTCTTGACTTAGCAAGTTGCAATAGTGTAGGAACAATATTGTCGTGTGTGTATTAACCCCTAAGCGCTCCAACGTCCATTTTATGGATGATGAACAAATTGCAACTAGAGTTTCATCCTCTTAACTACTTGGATGAAAATTATTCTAATTTGTGAAGATATGTTATCAAGTTGTTGTCCTATCTAAGGGTTAGGTTTGGTTTTAGTAGAGTACATTATTTTTGTAAAATTACAAATGTGCAAGTATGTCAGGTGGTCAAATTGCATTGACTTTAGTTCAAAACTAGATTTGCCAAAATGAGGTCATAGATTTGAAGAGCACAAAAATTTCAGAAAATCACCGCATTAACCCCTCAAGGACCAAGCTGTGTTTTTTGGCAATATAGCGATTTTGGGCAACTCACTACGAACAAAAAAATTCACTATATTTTTGGAAATATTTTTTGGATGTAGGGACGAGGAGTACCTTGCCACTCCACAGAAAAAATGACAATCAAATGTGCCTATGAATAGTTCTGGGGCAAAATGTCATTTTTCTTGGATGGGGGGCAGCATGGGTAGGATAATTAACACTATAGGGAAATTTTCTTGGGAATGCCTAGAAGAGCTTGGGCAAAGTCTGGAGCAACCTCTTACTCAAGTTCAGACTGGGGTACTTCTCTGACAATCTCTGAATCCAAAAAAATCACCCAATGTAGAAGGAGGTGGTAGTAGGGAGGTAGATTCTCTATAGCTTCCTTCAACCTAATAGAGAGGTTACTCCTAATTACAAACTAAAATATAAACAAAAACATCCACAAGACCAATTGAATCAATAACAAATGTCATTTGACAAAAAACCATCCAAAAAAATTAATTGTTGGTTGAATCAATTAGTTATTTGAAATGTTGTAGGACAAATTGTGGAGAGGTTGCTTTTATAATCAAATCCATTGTCCATTATGAATTCTCAAAGGGTATGGGACAATTTGAAGATGAGAGTTTGATCGCTCATTATCAAAACATAGGAATTATGTTCAAAGTAGAATTTCAAACCTCATTTTGCTATAGTAGAATAACTTATTTCATAAAACTTTGAACTAAAAAAAGTTAGAAAAACAATCTAAGTTTCATCTTCAAAATTTTTTGGGGGATTTAGAGCCTCCAAAAAAAATTTATGAACAAAATTTAGAGAGGATGTTTGAAAATGTTAATGAAAATGTCCTTTCCAACCCCTCTCTAAAATTTGTCCATAACTTTTGATTGGAGACTCTAAATCCCAAAAGGTTTTTTGGAGATGAAACTTAGATTGATTTCCTACCTTTTTTTAGTTCAAAGTTTTTTTAGATAAATTATTCTACTATGCCAAAATGAGGTCTGAAATTCTACTTTGAACATAATTCCTACTTTTTACTTAACTTTGACATGAGATGATTTCTTAGTAATTCTAATTTATATATCCCACATGGTTTGTTTGACTTCTTACTACCCCACTTGTATAAAGATCTTCTCTACCCCTCATATTCTTGTGCAAGCATGTTGATCTTCAAGTTATTGGCGATTAAGTCTTAACATTTCTGTCCTATCAACATTTACTATAGAATACTTAAAATTCTACTCCACTGAGCAAGGAACATCTTCATAATTTAGGGAAAGAGTAAAATTTTCGAAATGAAGGGAACGTGATGTAGTGTCAATGAGTTTTGATGATGAGCTGGGCTTCGCTAACCCAGACCCAGCCTCCTCCCTTCCCAGGTTGCCGAACTGCCCCTTCACTTCACCCTAGATACAAAATGATCAAACTTGTAGAAGTTTGATATTTTGTGTGATTTTTATTTTTATTTTTTCTTCCTATAGAGCTAGGTTAAATCTAGAACTCCACTGTTCAAATTTTGAATAAACTGTTGTATGTGCAAGCCATAAATTGTTGAAAAAAGGGCTTTGTATGAGACTTTTTTGGAAGCTAGTTCCATATCGGAATTTTTTGGTACATGTTCCCCAATTTAAAATATTACAATTTTTTTTGAACATGTGACCAACTTTATCACAAAAATCAAGAAAAAAAAGTTCAAGCAATAAAGTAAAATTAACTTGTCCAAAAGCCACCCTGAATCAAAACTGCCCGGAATTTGGATGCCCCCCCCCAACATTTTTTTCAACTTTAAACACTATAATCTCACAATCTATGTGGTCAAAACCTCCCATTTTTTTACTACAATATAATGAAGTAGTCTAACATAAGATCTTACGGTTAGATGCAACAATTTTTCATTTTTCATTTTTAGGGAGCCTTTACCATCAAAACAACCCATTTAGAGTGTTTTTGGTGAAACAGTCAAAGAACTTTAGGGGTTAAGAGAACCTCATTTCAAATCCATTCCAACAAATTTTACTCAAAAAATCATAATATTTTGCTTGTAATCAAATTTTGAAGGAATTTTGGAATTTCTCTATCAAAATTTATAAAAAAATACTAGTGAGAGCATTGGTGAATCTAATTGTATAGATGGAACCTACAGATTGAAATCTACAACTTTTATTTGTATATCAATTCCAAAATATGCTTCCAAATTGAACTTTAGAACGATTTCTCTCAAATTGTCAATTCTGGAGATGAATCTAGACATTTACGGGTTAAGGTAGACAAGCATATTACCACCTTGATTTGCAATCTGAATATCTTGGGGCCAATTCCGAGAGCCACTTGTGTTGACAAGCTCTTGTATTTTATCTCTCTACAATGAAATGCGTTTCATTTGTTTCAAAAAAAACAAAAACAAGAGGGACACATATTTTTCAGAAGTGTGTTCTTGTTTCCTGAATCAAATTCAATTGGAATTCTAATTTTCCAAGTAAAATTGTAATTTATGTGAATTTTTAAAGTAGTGTGCCTTGAAATTACAAAACTGCCAACATACTAGAGTCATAAATGTCCTATATACAACCTATAATGGCCATTTTATGTATATATGAGCACTTGAGTATTAACCAATGAAAACTTGACACATTAACCCTTGTAGACATTAATGCATTGAAATTGTCAGAAAATGGACAAATTGAGATGAATTTTATGGTGGAAATGGGGTCACATGTAGGATGGCAAAAATAGGAAGTTGGTAGTTATGGATTGGTGTACCTTATGCTGTAAAAGGAATGGAATGTATGTGGAAATTTTTTGTTTTGGTATAAGGTGGGTACCCCCCAAACCACCACTAATTGCTATTGTGCCTAATAATAACTATTATTGGATTGTTCAAATTTTTACATTTTTTTATTGACAATTGAAAGGAAGTTCCAATGCAACATTTGGATTTTGTATGCAAAAGTTATGAAAGAACAAAGTTTGGTTCTAAAAACGTTTCTTCCACATAGGTACATGATCGACTTTAGAGATGTGCACAGAGTGAAGATGGCAGTTTAGGGTCCGTAGCGCATTTGGGGGTGTCCACTACCGTAAGAGTGTGACATTGAAATCATAGGATTGCAATAGAGATTTAGAGTGATCCCAGAGAATTGATGCAAGATTCTTTGTCACTGAATACTACATGAGTGTGGACTCATATCATTAGAGGAGATCTGGCCAAAAAGAAGGCCGTTCCAGGCCTGTTCCCCCATTGTTGTTCCCCAACAATGAGGGCACGGACGACAGCAGTCAGCTGTTATAAATTTTTGAAAATTTTTTTTGTGAAAAAAAAAAATCAGGTCTTGAAATCGACAGAAAAGTCAACAAAAAAAATTTTCAAAAAAAAAAAGTGACATGGCCGCCTCCCAACCATATGAGCACGCTGCAGTGGCGCAGTAGTGGCATAGTTCCTTGAGTTCCCCGCTGCCTAGAACTCACAACCCTCTATTTGGCCAAATCTCCTCTAATGTGTGTGTGCTCTTTTGCAGTACCAATGTCTGTGGTCTGCAATTCCAAAATTAATGGAGATCATTGCAAATGTGGGTTGCGTGGAAAATGGCATGGGTACATATTGGATATGAAGTTCGCAGGTCAATAGTGGTGGCGAGTATGAAAGTTGTGATGTACACGAGGGCAATGTAATGTTGTTTCAACATGAATATGCCCTTGATTCAATACTTGTTTTAAAATGTTGAAACAAATTTAGTGGTCGATCAATTGTTTAAGCTAGCAGTTGACCACATGTTCACGGTTTCATTAATTTCAATGCCTTAGGCAAGATTATGGCCACAAATCAACCTAATGTAGTCCTCCTTTCATTTATTAGAAAAAAATCTGCCATAGGTTGACGTAAGACTCTAATGGGTGATTTTCTAGATGATTGCATTTAGGTAGTTTGTCTGTCATGGGCCGGTTTACCTTAGTGGATTTTGTTTAAGAATGATGGGAGTGAAATAAAAATCTCTTGTAGGATATACAAATGACCCAATGTTGTATGAAACATTTAAGGGAGGCAACCCATTTCCAACCACTTAAGTGGTTACACATATTTGGAGGGTGAGTTTCTTGGGTGGAAATTTTTTCTAGTGTGCAAAAATAGAGTTAAGAAGGTTTCCACAATTTTCTAGATTTTTATTTTTCAAAACATAATAACAATGAATTTTTGAGTAGAAGATTCCATTCCTCCCACTCTAGTCATGTAGACCTTCCTGTTTCCCACAAGGGCTAGTTGCAAAATCCACCAAAGATTGAGAGTTTTGTAAAACAATCACAATGTGCGACAACTACACAGGGAAGTGTACTGTAACTAATCACTGACATCTCCTCCTATGTAGAAAGAGAACAATCTATATTGCCAAAAGGGGTTAGTAATCAAGAATGGGTTGCCTCCTATAACATGGGCTTGCAAAGTCCACAACAGAGTCTTGGGAGTTCTATAGTAGAACCGCCCATTACCAGCCAAAACCCATGGTCAATACATAGGTAACGGGGAATTCAATAGAGAGATGACTGACAATTAGTCATTAGGTTTCCAGTTTCCCACCATCTTGTAACCATCATTGTAATGACACGTTTGCTTCGTTTTGAGAGCCCAATTAATCCTTAAATGAGTAGTGATGGAAGAATCTATGTATTGGAGATGGGAGCAGGCCAACTTTTGGCTTCTAAAATTCATAACAATTTTAATTTAAGGAATAAAATTACGAAACTTTGGCAATGCCCATGATTTCTATCCATCCACAAGGCTATAAATTAAAATTGCCTTCTACAGCTCCGAACCATGCACAGATTTCTTAAGTGGTTGGTCATGGGCGGTTCTACTATTTAGGAAAATCTAAGAATTTCCTAGCTTCTAAAAGGTGGCTCGTATTTTTCAAATTTTACCCGGAAGTGGGCCTAGAGGGTGTAAATTTTATCAATTGACATCCCCCATTTCCTAAAATGGGGGAGTTTCGGCAATTAGCAAAATTGGAATTCAACAATTATTTGCCATTTTTGTTTTTCAATTTGCCACTTTCCTAAATGTCTAAAATGGGTCCAGTTCTGCATTTTGGTGGTGGATTCATATTCACTCCTAATTTTTTTGGTTAAAGTGTTCTTGTATTTTACTTCTAAATTTTTTTCTTTGAATATCCTTGACAAGAGTTGAACTTGGCAAAGCCCCTACCATCTTAGGGGCGAGGATGTAGGCATGTAGCCTTCGGAAAATTCAAGGATCCAAATAGGGTCCAAGTTTTTTTTGAAGGTTAGTTAGTACTACAAGTCAAGTATCATAAACTTCGTACTCTAAAAGTTCTTCCAAGAAACACCTATCATATTTTGTGTCACATGGTGTGTGTTGATTAGTTTTTTGTCCATAACTTTTGTAATTTGGCTCCAAATGACTCAAGATTTAGAGGGAAGGTACTCATGACTATCATACACCTTCCCTAGTTTTTTCATAATTTCCAAAAATAATTTACTATCCAAAAATAGACCCCAATTCAATGTCACAATTGCCAATTTGGAGTTTTTTAGTACTATTTAGAACCCCCCAAAATAGATTTTGAGCTGAAATTTGGATGAGATGGTCTTCTAGTAGACTTGTAGCTATTGAGGGAAGGAATTCTAAAAATAGTTAATTTTTTGTGGTGTGGAAGTCTACAAAGTGAGCTTCTTTCTATTTGCATTTTGTAACATATAAAATATTATTTTGGTGGGTTTTTTGGTGAATGACCATTTCTATAGAGTTGTTGCAAATGTCCAATTTTTATTTTTTGTATTTACTTACATTTTCTACTTTTTCTTAGTTAAAACATCAAGTTATGTATTTTCTTGAGACTTAGTACTTTTCTAGTTCTCCTACTTAGAGAATTTTTCTATGCAATTCCTTCCATGGGTACCTTCATCTTACATGTATATACATTAGTCATATTTTTTTAATTTAAAAAAATTAATTTTCTAATTTTAAACTACTCCAAAAAAAAATTAGAAAAACGCAACAAAATCGATAGGTGTGTCTTGCAATCACACTTGTTTGGGAATCCCATGTACTCAAGGCCAATTACATCAGATGTTGTAAGCAAAATATAACACATTGAGTATAGTACAAAAAATTCTCTATACATCTTAAATTAATTTCCTAGAAAGTATGTGCTTGGTTGGCTACCTACTATAAAAAAGGCATGTAAATTGGTAATTTTCCTACATACTCCTAGGATGAACATCAAAATTGCTGAAGTCTACCTAGTCCATTTCTGAAAATCTCCTTTTTTCATTCGGAACCACTTCCTACACTTTTCTACCTTGTTTGGAAATTATCAAAATCAACCAGCTAGCTTATAACTAAATGTCGGTACTCCCTGTACATTGGTCCACAATGATGATCCACATCGATCATGAAAGTGCCAAATCAACAAATAAAATAATTTTTTTCTATATAATATTGTCCAAGTGAACATGACCAAATCAACAAACACAGTCAACAAATTTTATTTTATTTTTCCTTTCTTGATCCGGATATAGATATTTTCATAGTGGTTCTTGCCATCCAATCCCGAAGTTTGGGCATATGAATATATTAACAATAAACTGGTGGATATATAAATCTAGCTAATAGTAGCTTAACATATACTTTGCAACATAGGCAGGTCAAAAAAAAAAATCCATTTTTGTTCGAACATCCTTTACAGTTATATACTATCATCCACAACATTATCTAAAATTATTAAATTTCATCTCAAATATGAAAAAGATTATTTTCTTTGAAGATGCTCTTGACAATTTCATCCTCATTTTCCGGTTACTTTCTCGTGCAACCGGCTCTAAAAAATTGGGAAAGAAGCTGGAAAAAATTTGCCCACTTTACTACTGTACGAAAGGTCACTTTTGAATGAGGAACTCCTCCCAATTGCCAAATGCGGTGGTTCAAAATATCAGGCTTGATAATTTTCCTTTTCATATTGACTTCATGGTGGCCGCAGGCAACAGAAGCAGAACGTCATGAGTACGTCACATTTTTGACAGACGTCAGTTGGAAGTGCCGAAGTTCTCGTCACGGAATAAGGCAGCCGACCCATTTCCAACCACTTAACCCCTAAATGCCCAAGGCCTGTTTGGAGCTCCTTGAAATTTGATCTAAATTGAACAAAAAGTCTACATTTCCATAAGTTGTACCAATTTCTTTTGAATTTTAACCGTACAAATTCAAACTAGACATGTTAGAGATCACACAAGAAAAGAAAATGTAACAATATCACTTATAGATTGGAAGATTATAATGTTTGATCATGAGGGTGTAAAAATTGTGAAAATTTTTCAATTCACTTTTTGCATGTCAACTCTAAAAATTTGGTCACTAAAAAAATATGAGGTTATAGGGCCCAACATGCACAACCCCAATCAATTTACTGTTTTTCAAAATCTATTCTACAATTTTTTTAAATGAATTTCTTATGTGATTTTGTCTCCAAGATCTAGTGTATTTGAGGGTCATTTTCAAGAGCCTACAACACTACGGGAAGTTAAGATTGCAAAGGGCATCTTTGCACTAAATCTTCTACAGAAAAATCATAATCCTTTATTTTTCAGATCAACTTTTTGATCCTAAAACTAGACTTCAAAAAGAATTCTCCAAAAATACAAACTACTACTAATAGAAATTTGGTTGGGTTTTACTTAACTTCAAAGTTTTCGAAACACCAGAATCTGGTGCCTTGGGCATTTAGGGATTAAGGAATTTAGCATAGTTGCATGATGGGTTTGGTGAGGGAAAAAATTTCCTTCATGTAGTGAAATAGATTTTAGAAGGATTTGAATGTTTTTTACATTTTTTTTCATCAAATTGCTATGAATTTTTTTCATGAAAATTCTGTGAAACCTATTCTTGCTATATACGTCATTCTATTTCCAATCATAGGCTTGTTACAAAATTGATGAGAGTGATAATTGTGGCATTCTATGTACATACTATGATCATTCTAGGCTTTCAATGTACACTTCTTGAACATTTATGTTGCTCTATCTAGTACGTGTCAGTTGTGAGCAAAAATCTAAACCATGATTGATTGAAAAAATATCAACCTATACTGTGAAAATGGGGGGGTGGGGGGGTCAAGAATGGGTCGGCTTCCTCAAGCAACTTTATGTTAAGTTAGCATGGTTCCCATTATTGTATTGAAAAAGATTTTGTGATATCTTGTTGCATGACATTTGTATAACGAGCCAATGGTCCTCCTGGTGATGGAAAGGGGTCGAGACTATAGTAGTGCGACAAGCCAAATGAGGAGGTCTAGCCAAGGGTGAATGCAAAAAAAAGAACCCCTATTTTATGCTTGATTAATCTATTTCTTTAAAGTTCTCCTAGCTAATTCGGGGTCTCTCATTGCAAATATGAACTCAAAATTCAGAAATTTTGTCATGCCTTGCAAATAAATCGTTCTTGCATTTTTTCTAGGGGAAAAATGCAGGGGGAAAAATGGTCCTCACATTTGGCTCATCACACTACTATAGTCTCGACTTTGGGAAGGTATTATGTTATGTTTCAGTAGATACTCTAGAGAGACTTTTAAATAATTTAAGGATTGGAGGTGGTTGAAGAGCCATATAATAAGACAATATTGTTCACTTCCACTTTAGGATTCTTCTTTGCAAGGATGGAGAAGGGACCCTTACCTCATTGGTGAAAAATGTTATGTGGTATTCAAAAAGGGATTCTAGATTTTCTTAGAACATTAGATGGGATTCAGCTGCCCTGGAGGGCCATTTCAGGCCAGTTCCCAAGGCTGGGAACCAGCCAGGGCTGGCCAGAATTTAAAATTATTAAAAAATTATTAAAAAATTATTAAAAATTTAAAAATTTAAAACAATTAAAACAATTATTAAAAAATTATTAAAAAATTATTAAAAAATTTAAAATTTAAAAAAAATTAAATTTAAAAAAAAACAATTTATTATTATTATTATCCGACGTGGCCGTCGCTTGACCACGTCAACGAGCTGCTGTGGCCGAGTTCCCACAGTCTTAGAACTTGTAGGAACTCGCAGTCTTCCGCAGGAGCTCATTCTCATCTCATGATGTATGTCTTGGACACCGTATGAATAAATTATGAACTTTCAAAATATCAAACATTGGACTGGTTTTTCTAAAAACAATCCTAGATTCTCATAAATAGTAGGGATATATTTTTAGCAAGAATCTATAGGGGTGATTTTAGATGTAGTTACCTTACAAAAATCTATTTTGAAAGGAATTAGAAAGGGCTTTTGAATGATGGATCCCTCAAAAACGTGGATTTCACACAAGAGGACAAATGTGTTTCCCTCTACCATATGGGTTATTAAATGTAAAACCTATCCTAAACTTGTAGTGGTTAAAAAACTTTGTGACCTCTAAATTCTAATTGGGGGTTCATAATTCCAAATACGAAATTCAAATCTTTCATAATTGGTTCATATGGATTTTTTCCATTGAGTTCCATAAGTTTCTTACATGAGGGATTGATTTGGCATAAAGTAAGTCATTTTTGACAAGAAGTGGCACATATCATCTTGTGATTGGTGTACAATGACATGGCCCTTTGAAATTATGATGTAAAAATTCAGTTTTGGCACTTGCTTGCTAAAATTATCCTTCGCATACAATAACTTGTTGTCCACATATACATGCACCTATATACAAACTCATACACATGGGAGATGGCAATAATGGCATATATACACATAACCTCCAATATAAGAGCCTTAGGTCAAGTTGAAGTACATCTATAATCAATAGTTTGAAAAATTTATAGTTTTCATATGATGTCTAAGAGAGTCTAGAGTTGTTTTTTCAGTTGCTTACAAATCAAAAACTATCAAAAAATAAGACAAGTTTGGTGATTGAAACCATATTTAGATGTATATTCAAAACCTTTTAGGCATAACGTATTTTTCAAATTAGTCGTTGTTGTTAGGGTTCGTGATAGCAAAGCATGAATGTAGTACAAAGGAGTTCCTAAATTCATTTGATAAGATCCTCTCTAATCCACTCTTAACACTAAGTGAGAACATACACGTACTAGTAGAAATATGGGCCATGTAGACTTAGGAAATATGCCACCAAAGATCCACAACTAGCCTCAAGTTGTTCATAAGGGGTCTTCTTATGCGGGCTTTTCTTTATGTACATGTCCCATGTTTCTACTAGTGATACATTTATAAAGTTTTCCACAAGATTTTGTCCTTGCACCATACACTTATCATGGAAAACATGAACCTTGAAAGCTAGAACTAATTGGTGATGTGTATACCTAACAAGTCATTGTCACTTAAATGCATTCTATCCAAATGCATTCTAAAACCAATAGAATGAAATATTACCATATATTGGTTTTGAACCAAAGAAGGTGAAACATTGCATTGACAAAAGCTACACATACTATGAATGTGAGGAAGTTTGAGTAGGACTATACTTGAAAAGCAAGCCAACATTGTGGGAATAGTGCCTCCCATCAAGTGCAATACTTGTTTGTTATCTGAATTCCAGAGTCATAGGATATTTAATTGCAAATGAGCAAACAAGTCTTCGCGGTTGCTGTGCGGGCGTTTGGCGCGTTGTGGTGGCCCTGGAGGAGCCTCCGGCCCATTCTGTGCGTCGCCGGGGTGCTGTCAGTCTTGGTTGGGGGGTGTAGGGGTTGTTTGTTTTGGGTCTCTGGGGTGGGTTGTTTCCGCCAGGCCGCTCGTGGTTGGCTGGTATGTTCGATTTTTCTTGCAATGAAATTCCGTTTCATTTGTGTCAAAAAAAAAAGAGCAAACAAAGTCAAGTGAAAGTCAAGTGAAAGTTAAGTGAAAGTCAAGTGAAAGATAAGACATTCATCCAATTCATTCTTGTAATATAAGATAGTATGATCTAGAAGTGCCCATGCTTTATAAGCAATCATGACACAAAGGTAAATTTTGTTTTTTTCAATATACCAATAGTATACATTTTAGGAAGTGGTTACTTTTAGTAACCACTATGTTTCAACTACAAAAATTCATAACTAATTCCATGAAGGTCCCAAAAATATGAAATGACTTGGGTTAGATGCCAATTTCATTTTTCTTCCTATAGAAATTTATTGAAAGTTGTTTCAAGGAGTTTAGCTTCCCTGCAAATGCAATCGGTTCTTAACTTGAATAGTCACTTTACGAGCATAATACTCAACATCTGTAACCCATGTGGCCAGAGACTGGCAATCCTTCCAAAATTTTGTCAGTCGTTGGCCACAAGTATAGCCTTGTATTGCATAAGGGCCTCTTCACACTATGGCCGTCCAAGTCGAGAGGCTGTGGGATTGAGTGGCCAAACTTTGGTGAGAGTCCAAGGAAATTAGCAATAAATGGGCCAAAAAAACTAGGAATTGGAGCCTTCAGCTGGTCATAGTGTGAAGCCTCCAAAGTCCACAGTCCAAGCCCAAAGTCCAAACCTATTTCATTTTTTCGACTTCTATCCTTTCTCTCCACATAAATCCATCCAATTTCTGAAATTTTCAATGAATTGTCACCCATGTGACAATTTTTTCAAGTAATTTTTTCAAGCAAAAGGTTAAAAAAACATGAGAAAGGAGTCAGAAATGGCCTTTGAAAAATTATTACAGCATATGCTCTCATCACTAAATAAGGAATATGAAGGATATAAATGGAATAAAAAGGTGGCATTGAACATTGAAGGGAAGTAGGTTCATTGAATGCTAAGACTCACCATTTTAGTAGTGGAGACTACGTTTCAAACCCCAATGGCGACACAAATAAACAAATAAACAAAGGAGGGCATCATATCTATTTCTACAAAAACAATCCGATCTAATGGCTGAGATTTTGTCAGATTCTAAAAAAAACTTAATGAACTCTCAATTAGAGTTTGGGTCAGCCAGAAATAGAGACCCAAATTCTAATCAAGAGTCCGTTGCCATGTAGGTAGACAAATGGGTGATGGACTTTGGACTGTGCCTCCTTGTGTGAAGGCTTGAGAGGCCGAACTCTTGAGTTTCTATAATCTCATTGGTTGAAACGGACAAACTCTCGACCCTGTGCTGTAGTGTGAAGTGGCCCTAAGCTTAGCATTGAATCAGTCCATGCTATAATAAAATGTCTTTGTGTCCACAAACTTCTTCTAAAGTCTATCAACGCAGATAGGGACTCCCAAGATGTCAGAGTGAGTGATGAATGGAGCATTTTAAGTTCTCATCCTGTCAACCCTAAAGCTCAAAAATTGACTTGATTCCTAACATTGACTTGATTCATAATATTGACATTGTGAGGTAATATCTGCTCTAGTTGGGGTGTGCCATTTTGTGAAAGTCCACTTCCCTACACAACGTTCACATTGCAAAAAGATGGAGTAAGGCAGACGCACCCAATTGTCAACCACACCCAGTACCCAACTTGTAGGGTGCAATATTTCCAACCAAGGGATGGAATAGATTTCCAACCGAAGCTTGAAGTATTTTTTTGATTCTTTTTAGGGTTGGGACTAACAAAGTTATGACACATGTCCAAAAGTAGTGAGCAAGAAAGTAGGAAGTAGTGATTAGGAAAGTAGTTCTTAAACAATCAAAATTGAAAGAGTCTAGACATTGGCTATGGGTCATGAGTAATTTTTGGCACCCAAAATTCATAGGAATCTCAATGATGGGAATAATATTCTGAAAATTTCACAATCTCCATATTTTCTATCTTCCTACATTAAAAAATTTCCACCAATCACCTCATATTGCTCATGATCTACACCAAAATTGCTTAAATATTTGGCTATTGGTGCCTCAACCTTACCTCATTTCTTTCCTCCTCCTCACTCCAAATGGCACATAGTCTCCTAGTCAAAATAATATAGAAACAATAAATAAAATCATGATTAGGAGGCTTTGGAGGTTGTTCAAAATCAACCACCAATCTACCACCAACTTAATACTAATCCATTCTCAATCTACAAGATGCTCGCTTGATTTGAAGCACTTTCAAATTCTGAAAAAAGATTTAGAGCCAAAACATGAAAACAATGTTTGTGGATGTTTACGAAGATGATGCATTCTTTTGGAATTATAGGTGCAAAATTGTCCTTCACGGGGGGGGGGGGGGAGTCAATGGATGGTAGGGCAATTGCCTACCCATACAATTTTTGCCCCTTTCTTAGCTTTCAAAATATGTAGCTAGTTTTAAATTTCGTGTAGAATTGACTCTATTGGAAAGGTCCAAGTGAAGAATGGACTTCTTTGCCAACCTCTTCACAAGGTACTCAACCTCTTCTAGATTTTACAATGCTTGCAAAACTCTTTTGTGAAGAAACAATTGAGCTTATAGTTGTATGATGAGTCTCTTGCAGAGGTGGTTTTGTGCCCAAGTTTTACCCCTTGGGAAAAGAGAGGAACTTTTTATTTGTTGCACAAATATTTGTATGCAAATTTTGAGTTCATATTTGCAACCAAAGATCCTAAATTAGCTAGGGGAGGGGCTAACTATAAAATTACTATAACAAAAAATAGAGTGTTTTTTTACATTCACCCTTGCCTAGACCTCTACAAGAGGCTCATCATATAATTATAACCATGACATTGCTAACCAATTGAATCTTCACCCCCCCCGGTGGAAGGATAATTCTCCCCTAGATACTTGGGAGGGAATCAAGTTATAATCCCAAGCATCACATTGGCCATGTGGAGGTAGCTTTGGGCTGGGATGATGGATGGATGATGGCTCTCCTAAGTTCTAATTGGGAGAGAGTGAGTGTGCCCATCCCAAAATATTGTATTGATTAATGCGGGCTACAATGCATGGCTACATTCTCACTATGGATATGTGGCAAAATTGCAACAACAATAACTTCAGTGAACATGTAAGTTTCCACATTGGGGGCTCTCGCTTTGGGGGAGCAAAAGGGACCCCCCAATGTTGGTTATTCCTTAAAGGATGGATTGGTGACCGTGGAATTCCTCCCTCTTGGAACTGTGTGATATCATCTACTTTAAGAAAACCAAAAATATTCATTAGAAGTCATACTACTATAGAAGACATATCCTTTTCTCACAAAATTCCGGGGATGAATAGTCATAGTTCTGTCCTACATGGAGAGAGATTCTTTGTCATCCATTGGGCACAAAACGTCCGCTTCAACATTGAAGGGTTAACAATGTTAACCCCTAAAGGACCATTGTCCCTTTGGGGGACAAATGAGATTTCGGGCAGGTACCTACAGTCTCAATTTTTGTCCTGATTTTTTGAAACTTTTTATGAAGACAGAAAAAATGATTATCTTTGTGGGAATATAATTTTTTTTTCATTTGGTGCCCGGGAACAAAAGTTATGCCCACATAACCTCAAAACACGGGAGAGGGGGTAGCAAAAAAAAGTTTCAAAAATTTGAATTTTTTTATTTTTTATTTTTTTCCCTTATATATTGTATTTTTGTCTACATGTAAAGCTTTTATTCATTCCATTTGGATTTGTTATGAGAAAGTTATAGACAATCTTGTTTTTCGGGCACTTCGAGCATCTTCCTGAAAAAATAACTTGTAGGATTCATTTCTGCATGCAATTTTTACAATATTTCCAAAAGAAAAGGTCCTTATCGTTTCATTCGCCTTCTAGAACAATCTCACCATTGGGATTAGTGCATTTTAATTCCATCTTAGAGATATTCATAATTTGGATTTTCCTTCTATCTTGTACCTACTTCTACTTAACAATTTTTGAAAGAATCAAAATTAATTCTTTTTGTATTTTATTTTTTTTCCTAGACTCTCAACTCAATTCTCCACCATAAAGATTTAAAGCTCAAAACTCTGTAGTGCAAAAAATTAAAGTTAAGAAGGGTTAAAGTCAAATAACCTAGTCCCGCAATGTGTGGAAAAACTTGTTTTCTTCACTTTAAACGCAGATATCTTGCAATCTATGCGGTCAAAATTTATGAAATTTTTTCCCCACATTTTCATACTAGTTAGGTGTAAGATCCTACGGTTACATATGAAAAAAAATAAAAATTTCAAATCTTTTTACTCTTTGCTCTAAAAATGGCAGTTTTGAGTGTTTTTTTGCAGAAAAAAGGCCTTGGTCCTTTAGGGGTTAAGGTAGGAACATCCATAACTGTCGATTTAAGCAATTCAGCATAGTTGGGTTCAAATTTTTCTACAGAAAATATTTTTTCAGTATTAGCAATTGAAAATCATGAATTTTCAAAAAAAAAATTAAAATTTTTGGATAAAGCATCTAATTTCTATGAATTTTCAAAGTAGAACTCCCTAGGACACCCATAGCCACACTCTACTCAATCTGCCTTGATTCTAGCACCAAAATCTGAAAAAATCAGAGCCCACCAACCACAATTAAGTATGGAGATGGTTTCAAGGAACTTTGAAGACGGTTTCAAGGTACATTACGGAACACTTTGAGGGAACTCTACTCTCAACTATGGGTACTCCTACCTTATGAGCTCGACCTGAAGAAACAGCCAATGATAACTGAGTTTATGGACTCCAGAGCTCGCCATGAGACACCACTAACAATAAAGGAAAGCAATTCTACGACAACTTCCAGCCCTTCCAGGTGGGCAATTCTGAGGAGTATGAAACATGCTAGCCACTGGACCAGTCCTGCCATTTGCAATTTGTGAAACATGGATCCCGCGTGCACAAAAGCTTCTGCAAATGAGCTCTTCGTTGCACTGGTGGCTGTAGCTTTCGCTTCGTTTCTGCTGATTTACTACTATGCTGAAGCCAGGAAGCGGAGGCACTTGCCCCCGGGACCCTGGCCATGGCCAGTCGTCGGAAACTTTCCTGCTTTGGGTGAACTGCCTCACAGATCACTGGAAAAGCTGGCTGCCAAGTACGGAGGTCTCATGTATCTCCGCTTAGGTACGACTCTCTCTTCCTGCACTCTCTTGAATTCGTTGAGTACGAACATTTGATCCTCCGTGTTATGTTTGATAGATTCATGGGAGATCACGGTGTGGAAATTTCAGTGAAATGGACGGTGAGTTTGGGTTGCCAGACTTAAAACCTGAATGCCTTTACCGCGCTAGTCGCAGTTCTCAGAGCTCTTGGCACTTAATTGAATGTCATAAGTTCAGAATTACGGAACATTCCTTTATAACAAGTATGAGAAGAGCAGATCGTGTATGTACAGTTCATGATTGTATTGGAGAACGTGCCCTTGTTTTGAAAAAAAGCAAGAATAGACTTGTACGGCGGCGTAGCCGAACAATAGTGGAACGATCAAGTGGTCAGGCAATCAATTAAATGGTTGACGTGTCTTTTTTTTTTGTTTCTTTTTGACACAAATGAAACGAGATTTCATTGCAAAGGAGGAGGTTGACGTGTTTTTAAGAGAATTATAAATCAACAGAATTCTAGTTCGACTATGTACCAGGGTCCAAGCCCTGCATCGTAATATCCACGGCTGCTGTTGCCAAGGAGTTTTACAAAACCAATGACGCCAGTTTCGGCTCCCGGCCAAAGCGGCTGGCATGGACCGTGTGGAACAACGGCGACGACAACTACAGAGCTCTCTCTCTCACTTCCAACCCGCCCTTCTGGCGTCGCCTGCGGAGGCTCTACAACGCCGAGCTCTTCTCTCCGAAGCGCCATGCGTCCCAGAGAGAAATTCGGGCCGAGGAGATTCTGCACATGATGAAACTGCTGATGGAGGATTGCAAGAAAGGGGACCCTGTGGACATTAAGGCCTGGCTTTACGGGGTCACGTCCAACACGATGACACGCATCATTGTTGGCAAGAGGTACTAACATCATCATCACTGATGAAAAGTCAGGCAAACCACTTCTGGAAAAGTTGGGAAAAATGAAAAGTGTAGAATTGATCTGTTCGTTCATTCCGAAAACAGCTTCGATTTCATCTTGAAAATGATCTCTCAGTCTTCAAACTATATAGCCGCTAGTTTTTGAATATCAATTATTTAAAGACCGAGAGAATCATTCCAAGAAAACCATGCATGTTGAAACTCGTGCGCAAAGGTGTCATTGTTTCTCCAATTACCAAAATTCGATTTTGCCTTAGCATTTTAATTTCCTCTACTTCACAGGAGACTTGCAAAACATTTTCCCTTGCAAGCATCAGTTTCCAGTACAGGATTCCAGGCTGGTTCCCAGGTCACCACTTCTACAGACTACCCGCTCCGAATTGTTGCACCACCTGCGTGAGCAAATGTTATACCATATGTGTGGAATTTCTATAATAGTTCTCTTGTGTGACATTATGCAGATTCTACAGATCGTCCGAAGTGGGGGCTGAGAAGCAAAAAGAAGACTTGGTGAAGATGAACAGCAGTCTCTTCCAAATCTTAGGTGCGGTGGTCATCAGTGACTTCGTGCCCTACTTGAGCTTCGTCAACCGACTCCAAGGACACGTCGCCAAGTTTGCCAAGGTCCGAGACTTTTCGGCGAACCTCACAGAGAAGATTTTTGACCTGGAGGGCCACCGACAACAGTTGAAAGAACGGAGAGACGATCCCAGCTACGTCCGGGACTTGGAAGATGTTTTACTGGAGACTCCGTTGGATGATGGAGAGTATCTTCCCGACAAGGACTTGCTCAAGGCATTGCAGGTAAATATCGACGTTTCCTGCTCACAAGCATAAAACCCACCCTTTCTTGTATGCAAAGTATTACTTGTGGGAATTAAAATTGTCTGCGGAGACCAGTGAAATGATTGGAAGAAGAAGCTCCACAACTGGTGTAAGGTATGCATATCGAAATTCCAGAAAAGAAATTGATGACACAAATCTACATAAAGCTTTTAAAGCTCTTAAAGCTAGGACTTGTTTAGGTTTATGTTTCAAACGAAGTGTCACCTAAAAGTGCCTAAAATGTGCCTAAGTCATGGATTACAATCAATTCTTAGAAATTGATATTGGAGGGATAAGACCCATAATCTTACTCTCTTTGTAACTACACCGCTTAAGCATGACCACCTGTCTTACAAAATGCAAGGATGATTTGGCTTGCAAAATAGGGGCGATCCAATTTGCAAGCCAAACTATCCCACCTGGAGCATGCTATAAGGTCCCAAATTTGGACCGCTTTGCACAGTCCATCCAATGGGCTATAGCACTAAAGGTTTGTGCTTTGGGGGAAAGTGTTGGTGCTCTTGTTTCACTTGGTTTGCAAGCCACACTTTGGCTTGCAAAACAACCTGATTTTGCAAGCCACCCAAGGCTTTTGGCCTTGCCACTTAGTAAGTTCATTCATTTTACAAGACAAGTGGGGCAATTTTGCAATCCGCCTTGGACAAGTCATCCGTTTTGCAAGATGGGTGGTGATGCTCTTATGTAGTATGTTTCTCCCCTCTATTACCACACCAATTTTTTTTATGACTTGGCTTTCTTTGCAATTACTGAACATAATTCAATGTAGGAGAATTGGGGCGTTTGAATTCTTTGATTGCTTAACCAATCAAAACATGCCACAATTGTGAAAGTCTTTTGCATTTAGATTAAGTGGGTGGTAGTAGTGGAAATTTCTCTTAAAATTTTTCTTACTATTAGACCAATGAAATTTCTACTTTATACCCACCTCATTCAAAATTTGCACAAGCCAAGCAATGAGCATTAGTGATCTTAATCTACTTCTCCTTAACCAATCAAAACATGCCATGATGGCAAAACTCTCTTATTTTGATGTTGTGTAATATGCTCCATGATTCCATTGATTATGGAATATACTTGGTAACTCAATCAATTTTGTAGTTTGTCACTCTAAAATTTGACCAATTATAAAGCACATCTCTTTGAGATCCATTATGTAGTTTGCTTTACAACAAGACCAATAGTTATGTAGTATATTCCTCCATGACTCAACCAATTATGTATTAGATAACTGATGAACCATACTAGAGGCAAATTGGTTATTGTACATAATTGATTGTACAAGTTGCAATTTGTAATGGCAATGGTGATAAGTTGCCATTGGGATGGTGCCACATTAGCATTGAAAAGTCAACAACTAGTTATGAAGTACATTGCTTCACATCTCTCAACCAATTATGTAGTATGCTTTAAAATTCAACTAGTTATAAACTAAATGCTATTAACAACTTCATCAACTTACTTACTCGATATTTTTTTATTTTCCATGCCACACATAAGTTGTTAGAGATTATATTCAATTACAACTAGACACAAGGCAACATCTTTAAAGTGTCAAATATTTTGTGTTGGATTGCCGGTAAAGTATGATAGTATACTTAGCAACTTGACCAATTAGGTAGTATGCTTCACAATTCAATTAGCTATATATAGTCCACCAATGTTTATTTTCTAATTTCATTATTCTTTTGTTGCAGGAACTTTTAAACGCAGGAACCGAGTCAAGTGCCACCGTGATTGAATGGGCAATGGCAGAGCTCATCCTTCATCCCTCCTTCCTCCAATGTGCACAACACGAGCTTTCCTCCCACATCCCCTCTTCCTCCCCTCCTCGCCTTGTCCTTGAATCTGACCTACCTCACCTTCCCTTCCTAACTGCCATCATCAAAGAAGCCTTTCGCATGCACCCCCCGGTCCCTCTCCTCCTCCCCCACGAGTCCCCCACTACCACCACCTTTCTCGGATACCACTTCCCCCCTGGTACTTTGTTGTTTATCAATGCATTCGCAATTCACAGGGATAAGAGTGTGTATGAGAATCCACAAGAATTTGATCCAAATAGGTTTATAGGGAGTGAGGTGAGTCAATTAAGTGGAAGTGATGGGTATGAGTTGCTTCCATTTGGGAAGGGGAGGAGGATGTGTCCAGCTTATAATTTGGGGAATACAACGGCAACTTTGATGTTAGGGAACTTGTTGCATTGTTTGGATTGGGAGGTGTTGGAGGGGAAGGGAAGAGAGGAGGTGGATATGAGGGAGGTGAATGGGTTGTCAGTAGGGATGAAGGTGCCATTGTACTTGCGTGCCAAGCCTAGGTTTGAGCTGTTGTGAAGGAGTGGTGTAGGTTGAAATAGTATCTACTCTATATTAAGCTTGGTGTGCATTCAAACTTCTTTCATATGATCCTCTCTTCAATGATGATATAGTCAATATCCTATGGTACACTATCATTGCTTATACCACACTTATCTCCTTCTCAAACTATTTGACCTATAATTATTATGATAATTTCTTATATAGTTAAGTTAGGGGATATTCAACGCACATAGGGATGTTATTGGAATTTTTCATGTGATTACAATGGAAAATTTATTAAATTGATTAGATGCCAATATAATCTTCAACATTTGTGAAAATTAAGTGTTTTTGAGTGAATTATTTAGACATGGATTCATCAAGGTAAGCAAAGGTAAAATAACCTATAACCTATACTTTAAGTACTTCCATTTGCATACTTTGGAGTGGAATTAGCATATGAGACTATCTTTCAAAACAATCACAATTGAAAATTTTGAATTTCCAACAAATAGTGATAATTTTTAAAAACTCTATGAATATACTATAAAACTTTGAAGTTCCAATACTTTATTTTTTATTCCATCCATGTATACATATTGTGCAATTTGTACCATTTATCTCTACATATTCTCACTAATGTTCATTTAGGTTGCTTGTGTCTTAGTGAGTTACTTCAATACACTTGTTCTTCAAATTGTCTTTATAAATAACTCTAAAATTGAAACTTTGAAGTACTAAAGCAAATTATTCATCAAGTGCACACATAAGTACCACCCTTACCTAGCCACAATTTCTGATTTGTAGCCTTAGAAGGATGAAGAAGTATAAATCATAATAGTAGTGTTCAATCATATTCTTCTAGACAAAGTATGAATCAATTAGGAATTTTTATCACAAGCTACCAAAAAGTCCATAGGCACCACTACATTTCACCCAAATTGATAGAAAATTGAATCCATAAGGTCATCTTACTCTTCTAAGAAGCCCTAAAATGGCCACACATTTCATTATTTTACACCAAAAGTATATAAACCTTTGCCACTTTCACATCCCCTAAGGCATATGGCTTTATTTGATTGGAGAATGACAAGGGTTTTCCCCCATTAGTGAGTACAAATAGGCCCCTACAACTGAAAACTTGGATAATTTGTAACTAATTCCCCAAAATGTGAACCAGATCGCTGAAAATCGAATCTCCCTTCCTTGGGGAAAAAACGAAGGGTCCAGTCAACCCCAACGGGGAATAAGCTGGTTAATGATCGGGTCTTGAGAAAGCTGACCTAAGGGGTGGGAGCTCCTCTTCCGTGCAGCGTCTACAGCAAAAAAAACAGAGAAATAGATGTGGCAGAAAATATGAAAAACAGACTATAGTTCAGGTTTAGAAAAGGTTCGATCAACCCTAATGTACAACACCTCGGAGTCCCTGCCCACACCCACCTTCAGCCCTTGAAATGGACAATCATATTCAACACAGAATATTTCGCAGACGTCCTCACATCTTCCAATGTAGACAAGGAGTGAGAAAATATGGATCGGCGTACGAGTCCACTTGCTCAAGTTGTCTCAAAGCTGCCGAAATGAGCGCCTGCTCCACTCAGTCTGACCTAAAATGCTCGAGCTGGGGCCAGAGAATTCGTAGCAGCGGCTTCCGCACTACGACGCATCAACCGAAGAGCAATTTGCTCACGATGACTACTCCATTCGCAACTACCAGCGGAACTGCGCAACATCCGATTCCACCTCCACTCACAAACTCATCGAAATACGACCAAAGATAACCACACCTCAAAGCGACACTTTAAGCGCTGACCACATTATTATCATTAAATTGAACAAATACATATCGATTCTTGTTAGCAAGTGCAAGGAGAATCCAATGCACCAAATTACATCTTCTTTGTATTCTGAAGGCTAAAGTTAGAAGGGTTCAAACTTAAAGGAGATATACATTCTCAAAATCAATCTGTACTTTTTCCACATTTTTCATGATTTCAGGCCGTCACATTTAGAAACGTGTCGCAATAAGATACCTCTAGCTTAGACTCCAGAGAAGGAGCAGATTTGAAACAGACGCTTCAAACTAAGCACAATATTGTTCACAAATACAGATCATTCGGAAACCCTAGAAACACCCGACGCTAGTTTGAAACAAACCCAATCATCACCAACCTCGAGCGATTACCGGCGATTGAAAACAACATCTCAGATAACCCTGACGATGGAGCTGGTCGCAGTAAGCGCAGAAGCCCTAACTGCGCCGTGATAAGAAAACGTACGAATGCCGCTCACCTCGTAAATACTGCACAGCGTGGATGAACCCCACCATCTGGCCCTTGAAAGGCGACACCCTTCCATTACTCATGTCGGCAATGCCCAAGCCCACTGCCAAACCCCACGACGTGTGAATCAAATGAAGCTCCGATCGCGCAAAACAAACATCGATCATAAGCGAGAAGTGGATCGAAATGCGTAGGAAGAAATCAAAGCTGGGTCTTACTGGGCGAAAGAAAGCGATCTTCGTTGAGAATGGCAACGGCGTTGGTCATCAGGAGCAAGGCTTCCACCATCTGGTACAACCCCATGGTTGCACAGTCTCTTGGCGCAGTTGAGATGGCCCGGGGAACAGAGTAAGTTAGTCTGCAGAGACTTGTATGGAGTGTTTACAGAAGTCCAGTGCTCTGTGCGAAAGCCATTCATACACAGAACGGGGCTTTACACTTGGGATTGCTTACACTTGGGTTTTAGACTTGGATCTGAAGTCATGAAAACTACGTCGCTCATTGGTCAGGTTACGACCATAGGTCGCTCATCGGTCTCTCATTGGTCTAAGCTCAAAAAATTTGAAGTACTTTAACCCTTGAACGCCGGGCTGGCGACCATGGAAATCAGCCATTTTGGAACCGTGTGACATCATCTACTTTAAAAAAATCAAAAATAATAATTGGGAGTCAAACTAGTGTAGAAGATCTTCCCTTTCCACCTCTAATTCCGAGGATGAGTAGTTGCACTTCTGTCCAACACAAGAGAATTCTTTGTCATTCATTGTACAAAAACGTCCACCTTGTCATTTAGCGGTTAACCTTGGACTGCCGCCAGTGCCATTTTGTGGTGTTTGGATGACAATCCAGGGTCCTATGAAGAGATTAAAAGCAGTTTTTTCATCCTTTGTTTTGTTGTTGATCTTTGATGTTGAGTTACAAAGAGTATCTAATTGAATTTTTTGTTTAAGTAGTGTTTGTTGTCATGTCGGTGAGAAGTAAGTTAAAAAGAAGGATGCCAAACTTTGCTATTTTAGTGTATTTTGAGGAGTTGTTGCTCCTTGCTCTAAATCTGGAATTTCTCAAAAAAAATGATATTTTTTTGAGTTTGAGACCAACTAAAGAAATGAAGTTCATCTACTCTAGTTTCTACTCCAATTCGAATTTTGGAAAAATTTGTAATATTGAATATTTTATTGTAGTTTGAATTGTGGATGTATTTTCAATATCCATTGTATTCTAATTATAGAATGACATGGAAATTGAGTCTACACCATGATGTTTGTCACTGTAAATTACACACATGGTGAAATTTTCAGATTTTTTGAAATAATTGACTATTTAATATGATTTTTTCTCCATTCTTTTTCAAAAATTCTCACAAAAATCAATTTTTTTGTGAAGTAGAGAAGACATGTAATATCATCTCTGAAAAATAAACATAAATTTTTTCATCCATATCTATTCCAAAATGGCAACAAACTAAGTGATAAGCAACGAGGCTCTGAATCAGTGGTTGTAGGTCCACCCTTTAGGGGTTAAGGGTTGTTTTACACTATGGTGGAGAATTGCACTGGAGAAGAAGTTTTGCCCAAGACATGGTTATTTGAGTCAATTGGTGGGATGTTGGAGAAGATGAAAAGATAACAAAATAATGTCATAAGAAGTCTTGACTAGTTGTAGTGTAAACACCAAGTAGAGAAGTCTTCTAGACAACTTCACAAATTGAAATCCACTAAACAACTGCAATAGGAGGCGAGTTTTGCAATGTGAAAGAAGAAGAGGTGTAAAGCTTGATAATACTAGTTGACAAAAAGAAAGCCCTTAAGTGCATGGTTGAGATTTGTCACAATGAAAAGACAATGTATTGAAGTTGAAGACATTTCTTTGGAGGCCAAATTTCTTGTCTGGAGGTGAGGTCACCTAATAAACTTGGCCTCTAGAAAACTCCACTTACAAAATGTTTTCATCCATGCTTGAAGTTCCCTACTTGACAAATCTTTATTGTATGGTAAATGCAATTTGGTGAAGAACAAAATTTCCTCCAATCATATTCTTCCATTCCCCTACAACTATTGATTGGTGCACTTCTTCACTATAGTGTAAAGTGTCCCTCACATAACTAGACCTAATTGTGTCTGAAGAAGCAATTAGGTTTTGTTTCTATTGTAGAATTTCTTACTATTTGTTGGTTCTTGTTGGAAATCAAAAGAGTATTATAGATTTTTTTTCTTAAACATTTTTTTGTCCCATATGAATAATCTATGAGTTTTCAAACAACCGAAAATAGGTTAATTCAAAAGTAATCTTAGGCTCACTAGAATAGAAGTGGTACATTTTAGGAAAGAATCTATAAGGAGAAATTTTAGAAAAGGATCAAAATTAGACACAATCACCTTAACTAGTAAAATTGGAGGAATTTCTAAGCTCTTAAGAGCTTTTATAGTTTTTAGCTTTCTTCACTTCACTCTCAGTGTTAGACAACCTTTACGTAACCTATGAAGGTACTTCATTTTTTGGACTTGTAGCTTCTAAAGGCTTAAGATTTAGATGAATAAACCATCTCTTATTATGTAGAAAGATTGAGATTAGAGGGGTGTATACTAGGGCTCAATATCTAGAGAGAAAATTTGAGCCACACATATTTGTATTTCAAGTTTATCCATTATTATAGAATTATTGATTAATTTGCTTTGGTAATTCTTTAAATTTTTACATGAAATAGTAATCTTTTCGAAGTATACATCAATAATTTGCCTAAAGTTGATTGTCTCAAACAAAAATGCTAATGTAGAACTACAATTGTCCTTTAGAAATAAAATATCATTACACACAATGGACATCCCTCTTCACTTTAGAACATATAGTAAGGTAGGAGGTCTAAAACTAACAAAGCTCTAAAAGCAACCTTTTACATGGAGGTATATTTTGTTTTCTTTGATGCACCATCAATGTACCAATACTATACATTGATGGTGGTGGATGATTCTAATGTCCCTTGTGTTTCAACTTCAAAAATTCTTAACTAATTCCACAAAGGTCCAAAAAATATGAAACAACTTGAGTTAGATGCCAATTTTATTTTTCTTCCTACAAAGTTTATTGAAAATTATTTCAAGGAGTTTAGCTCCCCCAAAATGTGATTAGCTCTTAACCAACCCCAAAGGACACAGCCCCCCATAACCAAGGTAGTCAACCACCTCCCCTACCAATGATTGGACCAATAGGTGCATTCTTTGCTTCTACAATTAACAACATGGTGATTCAATGGACCTCTCAAGTCTACAATGTTATTACAAGGTTTTAAGGCATGCTTTCTAGACCTCCTAAATTATATTTTGGCCTAGTATACCTTGTGAGGTTGCTATAATCAAAATAAAATAATAGTGATTTTAAAATTTTAATATTAAAAAATAACTAAAAAACCCAGAAATTTCACATCATACATCCAAATGCCATGAAACAAAGCTCATGTACCCCTCCTCGTTGAGGGCTTTTTGATGGTACTAAGAACACAACTAGGGGGCACATAATCCAAGAGATCTCAACATAACAAGCAAAACAAACAACCTAACTTAAGGTATGGACTAGTGTACCATGTGTTGTTGTCATAGCCAAAATAAAAGTAAAAGTAATTTTCTAATTTTTAAGTTCATAAAAACTTCCAAATTCAAACTTTGAAATTCATTAACTTTCACATTGTGTAGGTCCAAACACCACAAATCAAAACCCATGAACCCCTCCTTGTAGAGAGCTTTCTGATGTACTAATAAGAATGCAACCGGGGATGCACGGTCATAGGAGATCTTACCTTAACAAACAAATAAACAAAACAAAACAAACAGATTAACCAGGATGGATTGTTGTACTTGTCTCAGGAAGAACCACCCTGAGCGCATGTTGATTACTTCAGAAACTTTGAAGTCAAGATTGGAAAGGATCCAGTGCCACTCGACTGCAAATGCACTTGACAGACTTTTCTATGGTTTTAATCTCATTGCAAAATCATTAGCACTTCAAATTCTCAAAAGAGAGTGGAAAACCTCCACCAAACAAGAGCACTGCATACTTCTAGGACGAACCGGGCTTGCAAAATATTGTTGTCAATACTCAGGACAGACAAAGGCTCCTGAGAAAATTTATCAATAATGAAAATTAAAATAAAAACTCAGAGAAGAAAGGTTTCCTTCTTTCTCAATCAATTTCCGACAGAATCCAACAGGGAACTGGACAATCACATAGAGCTCTCGAGATTACTATCAACTCAAGTTGCATCTGTGCTTACGGTCAAGCACTCTGCAGGCGAGTGACTAATGAGCTCCGAATTGAACACGCCAACAGGGGTTGAAAACCCCATCCTTGATTTGCTTCTGCCAGGTCCTACAAAAAGTGGGCTTAATTACAGAACCTAAAATGAGGATCCCAACAAACAGGAGCAACTCAAGTCTCGGACCAAACTCGGTGGTCGAATGGCATCTATATTCTGAGGCAGACACTTATTCTAACAAAAAAAATCATTTTTCATGATGAATTTAAATACACTAATACTTTACAGGCTTCCCCCAAACCCCTTGCCCTCTTGCGAGCAAAGATGCGTACAAAACCTCGTTCCATGTGTCAGGAACTCCAGGCAAACAGAAATGGCTGCAGTCTTGGCGATGCTTGGGAGGGAGACCATATATTTTGGTGTCCTTTCCATAAAGACCTGCATGAGCGTCAGCTCTGTAGTTGGTCAATGTGGTGACATCCATGAACTCCACCGCGCTCCGCTTTAATTTGATGTTTCTGTTGATGGCGGCCTTGATGTGCTTGTTGGTCCATGGAATTGGCTGCTCTTTCTCGACCTCCTCATCCGTCAGGGGTTTCACCTCTTCGTGACAATGGCCTCCGTGGTTCCATGCTCCTCCTCTGCACAAATTAGTGATTCACGCGTTCATTAGAAGAAAACTTTGCAGATTTGGACCCTGAGGTTCAGAAGTTGACTATCCATGTGTCGAAACAGTCAAACACTTCTCAAGATTCGAAGTCTGTGCTAGCAAGGTATTATTAGTCACGTACTGTCTATCATCATGAAAAACGAGTAAAACTGCTGTTGCACATTGTGAATACAAAGAACCAGAGCACATTCCAATGAAAATGAACAAAAACGGATATTCAAGTCTGCAATTTCAATCATGGGTTCAAGTCGATTCTGAAGTAGATGACCATTTATGTGTCAGAATAGCCATTAACATATCAAGATTCGAAGTATACCAGTATGCCCTGTGCCGATGCCAGAGCCATAAAAGTAGAAGTAATTTTCTATTTTTTAGTTCATAAAAACTTCGAAATTCAATATCTTTTGTGCTGTGAGTCGGAACGCCATGAACCAAAGTCCGTGCACCCTTCCTCGCAAAGGGCTTTCCGACGGTACCAAGAACGCAACCGGGGGACACACGGTTCCGGGGATCTCACCATAACAAATAAAACAAAACAAACAGCCTAATTTAATTTAGATGCTAGTAAAGTATGTTTTGGTCACGAAGTACATCTGTCATCTTGCAAAAATCAGAATACTTGATGGGCTGAGAAGTAGTGAATACAGGGAGCCAGCAGTCCTGGAAGCCAAATGAATGTGAAATTTCTTCAAACGGCATTTGCTATTGGGAGTTGTGACGGTTTCCTAAGCAAAAAAGTGAACCTTGAAAAAGGCGGTTTCAAGCACAGCCGAGCAAGGCATTTGAAGAGTAAGGGGCACAAAGTATATTTCTACCTGAAATGAACCGAAGCAAAACTTCGGAAAAACACTTGAGTGGCAGGATCAAGGTGACGCTCCATCCACAATGCCCAGGTTTTTAAACCAGTTTTAAACGCATCTTCATTGCTGTGCTCCGTCAAATGTCCTTTCATATAAAACCGGCCACCCCTGCAATTAAAACCCAGGCACATCAATCCAGCCGCTGCTTCTACAAACCCATCCGCTGGAGTCACAAACCTAGGGTGCTCCCAAACTCAAGAGGAATACAGCTTAATACCTCCGTCTACACAGGAAAGTAGAACTACCTCAATAGACACTTCAATCAGAATTATCTTCGTATCAATGTCTCTTCTCTTCTTCTCTAAGAGGAAGAACCAATGATTGCAACCAAGGCAAAGGAAAATAGGCCAACAGAAAGATCTTCAGTAAAAATTAGAATCTCTCGAAACTTTTAGACAACATCATAAAGCGAATCTTTCCAATAATTACATAACATTCTTGAACTTGCTACAATGGTCCTTTCCACACTGGTATTGTAAATAAAGGCACGCTTCTCTAGACAGTTGAATTTAAATTCTCTCTCTCTCTTCTCATGCCACAGAGCCTTGCATATAGAAATAGAAAAGAACTTCGCATCGGGGGCTCAAGAATGTCAATTCCAATGCAAAAGCAAAAAACATAAACTGGGTAGAAGGAGTAGAATCTTACGGGCGTCCAATCTTCTCCCACGACCACCAGTGACCAGAGTTGAAGATCATGATATTAGCGCCATGCCACCGTTTAGCACTCCAGGAGACTACGTCGATCTTCAGAATGCTAGTCACATTTGCGGGGAAACCCGCAGGAGGGCGCTCTTGAGGAACAAGGAAAGGGTCCCTGAAATACTCCACCGTGCAGTTGTAGTCTTCGAACAGGAACACCAGCTCACCCATGTGCTTACTGATGGATCTCCCTTTCACTTCATAAATCTTGGATTTGTTATGGACCGCTTCTGAGAGCATGCACAACATGGACTCCCACTGATTCCGCCCCAGAGAGTCCCCAACAAACACTAGCCTTTGATTCCGCAGCCTCTCCAACATCTCTCGAGCGTCGAATCTGCAACCATACTAGCCTTCCAACCATCAGAATGACCTGGTCTCAAACGTCATGGTAGCCTTTTCTAACAGAGAACTCTTCAAAAAAGACATCAACACAAATTTCTCAAATGTGCACAGAGAAATGAGCACTACTTTCTGCCTTATTATTCCATTCCACCTGTAGAGCCTTCAATGTTACAGCTAATGTGCCTCTGGAAAACATGGTAATTAACACTGGAGGGGGTAAACAACCAGCCACCCCTATTTCCAATATCTTTGATTATCATCTGTGTGCTAAAACTGTTTGATGAGAATTTGCACTTAAAGAACTTCTTTCAAGAGTCACGTACAATCTTAACGAATTTGGTGAGTACACCAAATTCATTAAAATGCAAATGACTTTTGAAAAGTGTATATTAAGCATAAATTCTAATCAAGCAATTTCAGCACACAGACGATCATCGAAGGTATTGGGAAAAGGGGTGGATGGATTTCTAGCCCCTCCAGTGTTAATTACCATGTTACAAGCGCAATGGTAGTAACATTGAAGTTGTGCATGTGAAATGGGACAATAAGACAGAAAGAAGTGCACATGTCTTTGTACAATTTTGACAAGTTTTGCAGTATGTGAAGGACTGATGGAGTGAGTACCTCGGCATGTCACAGTCATGTGGTCGCCAGCGGTACTTCATGAAGCCTTGGTCGGGTCGACCATTCTCCTCACACCGAAAGCTTGTATCCACAAAAGCACAGTTCCTGGATCTGTACAAAGGGTATGTTTCGTCATACACCCATTGTCCATGGTACAGATCACATCCTGCCAGAGAGCTCCGGTTATTGCCTGGCATCGCTAACACCTCCGCTTGGGATTCAGAATGAGAATCGTCAGACTTATACTCAACATGGGACACATCAGATTGAGGCTCCTCAGAGTCGTTGTGAATGGAAACATTATGCTGGGTAACCCATTCCTGTGGAACCCATCCCAACCCAATTCCGTTAGTAGGCCGAGAGTGGAGTAAATGTAACCGGCAAGTTCAGACCTAGAATTTAGTGAACATGACAATGCACAGCCCAATAATCAAATCTTACTCACAATTCAAACCTAGTTTCTACAGTATCCAAATACTGTGTATTTGAGGACATTAGAATCCTCTTGAAAATAAAGATAAGTTCCACAATTCACTGACTCTGAACCAAAGGAAAGGAGAACTTGCATTGGCGAAAGCTACATCGTCAGTAAATGTGAGGAATTTTGAGTAAGTTGCTACTCAAAAAGCAAGACAGTGGTATAGTGCAACAAGTGACAGGACCTCTCGTGGCGTAGCTATTTCTATTTGCGGTTCTTATAATGGAAATCTACCAAGACAAATAAAGGTGATTGGAATGGTTCCCTACATTAGAATCAGGTACGGTGTTGTTAACATTGCTTGCAAATTCTAGAGCTCCATCCGCAGGCTGCAACGAGGCGTTAGCTGCTTCAAGTGAAGGATTGGCGACAACTACCTCCGCTGTGTTCATTTCCATGATAATCTCGGTGCCCTCCTCAGATTCATGTCTGGGCAAGGACGACGATGATCTGATAGCCAGAGTGTCCCTCTGCAAGATGAGTTCCCGCAAGTCCGTGCTGTCGTACAAGGACTTCATGTCCACAAACATGAAGCAGAAGACCACTATAGCTGCGCTGCAAGCCAGCAGCAAGAAGCTACCCAGTCCATAGCCACTACAACCAGTCTTTCTCGGGTATTTCCCACTTCGTTGGCCCTCTAGGATCTTCCTCGATGCCATATCGAATCCCACAAGAAAACAAACCACCGACTGCTCGAGTTTCCAAACTAAAAATCGAGGTCCAAATGATTTCAACACTTGTTTCACGTTTTCTGGTGCCTATCTGGTCCTTGAAACCACAAGTGTAGATCCTGCAGGACCACCCATGAGCTTCCGCTCTCCTTCCTTCCCATGTGACGCACTTGACTGCAGACACTAGTGCAATTGCGAAAGAAACGCTATGAGAACAGGGTCCTGTGGAGGAGTTGAAGAACTAGTTCAAACGCGGAGATCTGGCCGTTAAAGGATCCTGGAAAAAGCACAACAATCCAACTATCCTTAGTGACGGAATGAAATTATTCCACAAAGCGTAGCGCAAGTCAAGAGCTTGACCCGCAATGTCCTCTTCCTTGACACGAATGCTGAACGAGAATCTTGCGGAAGATGATGCGTCACGACTAAGTTACAATTATGCACACACTTGAATCACTATCGAGTGTTCACAAGTTCACCTTTGATGCCTAAACCAGGATACCAGGCCCATCAATCAGCGCATTCCATAATATATTTCATAATTCTCATACTTCCAAGTACAGAGAGGAAGCCGAGATTAGGAATCTGGGCCTTCGTGGAGGACCGCCAGCTCACACTCTGGTCAATTTACTAACTTTAGCAAGGTACCCGACGAAACCGACCAGAGCCTCCTGAAATTCAGGCCCGCCAGAACCTACCTAACCGAAGTACCGTACAGGAAAAGTAAAATGGAGGGAATCGACTGCGTCGCTGCTAATCATTTTAGAAGTCAAATTGCCCGTATAATGCGGAGAGGAAATTTCCAGTTGTCTCATCAGGAGGGCAAAGAGCTTGCTAATGCTCTGTCAGCGCAAAAGGAGGATTGCGTCGATGGAAGGAACGCTCCGGAATCATACTGAAATGATTGATGAAGGGATAGCTCTAGTCAATACAATTTTGAAAAGTATTCACACTACCGATATACCAAGAACTCGATTCACTACTACTGCAGCTGTCCGAAAACCAAATCGCGAGACTGTTCGCGCGCTACGGAAGAACCCAAAGCTTGGAAGCTTAGCGAGAGGGCAGAAACTCTAAAACGAAAACGAAACGAAATTCTCTGTGATTCGCTTCAATCCTACGCTTGAGCCTCAAACATCACTTCCACGACACGACATTGCACTAATCCCGATGAAGACAGTCTGCCGTGTAACAGGATTCATTAGTCCCTCTAGACACCTCATCACCAGACTGAAGACGCAAAGCATCCCGTAAGCAAGCAACTGCGGCAGAATTCTCTGCACTAATGAACTCCCGGGTGGCGCTATCCTAGTCGAGCCGCCATATACGTGACGAAACCTAATTCCTCCAGTCGACGCCGACAATAACAAGAAAGCCACAAACCTCAAAATTCTCACAGTTCAAGCGCCACACCACTCAGCGAACAAAAGACAATCCATCCATCACGCCGTCACAACGCGACTTCGGGCGCGAGCTCACTCAAGAGCTATGACAGATATTGAAGTCACAAAATCATGTTCACCTATCTGCAGAGAATTGAAAGTCTGATGAAATCCGTCATGGCGCAGAATCGCAGTCAGATGTAAGTTAATGAATCTGAGATCGGCATTCCCACCAAGGCCAGAAGCTGCCTCCCTTAAATGAGTACGCGCCGTACTCTGCAGCCAGTTGTACTGTACAAATCCGTAGTCACTAAGTTAGTACAGTACATGAAGTCACAGCCCCGACCAGGTGAACCTGTTTGTGGGGAGAGGCCAGCAGTCCCAACTCCCAAGCACTCCCAGGAGCCATCCCCAAAAACTCTTCAGCTCCATAATTGTCGCTGAGGAACCCACCTCGACACCCGTACAGAAGCCTCATCAAATAAAAAATTGAAAAACTCCCAATCGAATCTTCTAAGCTTATCACAAATCTAAACGGAGACTCGGCAAATTCTGTAATCTGTATTAACAATACCTGTGAAATTGGCAAATTCTGTTTTTGACAAAATCGCTTCTAAAGTTCAGTGTATTACTGCGTTCGCATCGCGTGACGCAGGTGCATGAGCACCGGCGACGGAGCGGAGTTTCTTTAGCCTTTTGGCCATTTGGGTTTTGTCTCCAACGCTGTTACCGCAGGTGGGAATCCACAGTTGCCAGTATTGGAGCTCATAAACACTGGAGAAATTATTTGAAATTTCACTTTTAACGGAATCGGAGCGGCGCTTTCGATTTGCTTTCAGAAGTAAAATAAAAATTCCAATAATAGTATTGCAAAGGAAAAATCGAGAGGGGGAGTTGAACTGAAAAAGGAGAGGAGTTGGTAGCGTTGGTAGAATTCGAGACTCTTCCTGCTCGACGAACATACCGCCGGAGGAGCTCGTGTGCGCCGCGGAGCAGAGCTTATTGGTTGAGATCACCGGTCACTACGGAAGCGTCTGAGACAAAATCGAGCGCGTGTTCGAAAGTACTCGTACCTGATAAACCTACTGTAAGTTAGAACTATCTAGCCCTAATTGGGAGGGAGGGTGGAGTGGATTCCTAGACGGTATCTACAAAGTTCTCCACAAGACATTAAGAAAAAATGAATAATTTATTGGAAAAAAAAAAAGTTATTGCCGAAGTTCTACAAAATTATTAAAAAACTTATATTAGGGCAAAAAGTACTTAACATTCAATCATTGTGTTTGTAACTCATCATGAATGTAATATGCCTCAAGGACTCTTTGAATGAGTATTTGAAGGATGATTGGACTAACCATAGATTGGATGTTGCTAATGTATAATCAAATGATGAACTCAATTAGCAATCTCCAAATAGATGAAGGATGCACAACTCAAATAGATGAGATGTGCAAGGGAGTGAGTCATCTATTTATCTTAAGTGATAGTAAGTTCTTACTATAAAACTGAAGTGGTGAATGAATGAACCTTCTCCTATAGTGATAGTAAGTTTTAATTTTGGAAAAAAAAGTATTCTATATATAGAATTGAAGTAATAAAAGGTTATAGACTTTATACTAGTCTAAGATTAGAAGATGTGAAGGACAAGCTCTAGTTGAAGTTGGAGGAAAACTAAAATGATCTGATAACTATATGAACAAAGCTTGGAGGAGAAGAGAGAAACTCTTTTGTGCTTTCTTCTACAGTTGGGAGGTTGAGCCACTATTAAACCCTCAAGTTGAACCATCATTGGTTCACGCTCTACCTTCTATGTTCCTAACTATTGTTGAGACTTGAATTGCCTTGTCATCACCATTGTTTTCTTCAACTCCATCCTCAACTAATAAAGCTCATAGTTCATGTTTCTTATTCTTGAAGCTATTGGATGATCAATGCCCAAGTTTGTAGCATGTGAAATATAGTTCAAGCTTCTTTAGATGTTCCTCCATTTCCTCATTGCTCAAGCACTTTCTTCTCTAAAACTTGCTATTTTGACCCTCTGCACAACTAGTCTTGGACTAAAATCTATAGGTCTTTTATTAATGCAAATATTGTTTTTAGTTTTGAATCAAGGCTTTTATTCTGAAATTTTAGGAGGGTGTACCCTAACAAGTTAACTAAAGGATTCTACAATTGGATTTGTTAAAAAATAAATATTGATCTTACAGATCTTAGCCTTGCTTTGGAGACTAGTATTTTGAAGTAATTTGGGGCCCCTAAACATGAAAGAACTTTGAAATTAAATAATTTGGTATTGATTTGTTCATGAGAGATGTAAATTTGGAATTAAAAATTATATTTTTATGATAAGATTTATAATTTGTATTAAAAATATCTTTAAATATTATTAAAAAAAATTAATATAATTATTTTATCTTAGATATTGACAATTCTAGAAAACAATTATTACGTTAGATTCATAATTGTTTGCACATCTAAACACAAGTAATATTGGCTTCATTTTTGCCAACTCTGCACCTTTTGAAGCTTGGAGGAGCCTAACAAACATTAATTATACATAGTAGAACAAAGTACTATAGTAGTCTCTTGTTTTCTCCTCTAAATAAAATTAGTCTTTAGAAAATAAAAAATAAAAATTGTAGAACTCATTTTTAAAGGCCACCTTTTAAACTATAAAAGCTTGATGATGATGGTATAGAGTTATAGTATGCTATTCATAGAATAATAATGAAAAATATTCATAGCATCAGCACCTTTCAAGTGTTATTCATCCAACATAAGAATCAAATAAAAATTGAATGTATGGGTAATGCATCCTCCCCAAAAATGGATTTTGAAGTATTAGGGGATAGGGGATTCTTATCCTAATCTTAAAAATAACAATTTGAAGAAAATCAAGATGTATCCTCATAGTAATTGGTTAAATATAGAATATTCTACAATTGTTAGATTCTTAACTCCAAAAGTGTGGGGTATATAATTTTCATGTTGTTGTAGATTGACCTTGTCCAATATGAAGGTATGCATGCATTTGATCAAAATGTTTGATGGTGATACTTCTTCTTAATTTATTGTATATTTTTCTCCAAGAAATATCAATGTGTCCAAAAAAACATTAAGTACTATAAAGAAAAATAATAGTAAGAAAATTGCATATTGTAACCACCTATATTGCATCCAGTTATCAGAATCAACATTTCTTGTTGAATATTTAATTTAAAATAAAAATAAAATTTGGCTATGCTAAAAGTAAAAATATTCCTTCAAATTCTTTGTTTTTATTATGCAAAGACATTGGAAAAAAAAATCCCTAAAATTGAGCATCTTCTTATAGAATTATTTTTTACCGAATACAACATTTGTAGCTAAGAACTCTTTTAAATTGAAATTAAATCTCAATTTTATAATTTTGTGCTTTAAAGGTGGACTTTGACTATTAAAATTCTTATGCTTGTGGAATTGGTTTTTTTTAATTCCGAAGGTGAAAATATAGAGCCAAGCATTTAGAATATGTCAAAAAAATCTTTGACTTTGTAAATTGTAAGATTATTACAACAGTTGAAGTTTAAAGAAAATATTATTTTTGAAATTGTCTTGATGTTGGTAACAAATTTTTGACTCCTCATGGAGTGTAATTCGAGGACTAGAATTATTTTTTTAGGACAATTTAATGCCATATCATATTAGTTACATACGTGCCAAATTTCAAAAGTTTATGGAAGGTTAGCAAAAGAAGCTCCAATGATTTGTGAACTATCAAAAGTGCTCAAATCTTTTCGAACAATGTAACTTTTCAGAAAAAATTCTTCTTTCACAAGCAATTGGTGTATGCACCTTGTATCAAAATTTCAAGAAACCTTTGTTGAACATTGACTTCATAGGAACCTTCCCAATCAAACATTTGATTGTCCGCTTGGTAATCAATTACAACACACATATACAATACATGAATATAATTTCATGTTACAATTTATAAAGATTCTTGAATTTTGAACTTCATCATCTATGATGTTCAATCAATTATCATGTATAACCATGAAAATGAAATTAAAACACTCCACACAAATAAGTTTTGGATTTTTTGAATCAAAATTTGATATTCTTGATTGAGATTGTGTAAGAATACAACATTAATTATGTATATAGAAATGTCAATTGTACTCTACATTATGCAAAGTTTTGTGAATGGTACAATTGGTATTTTATAACTTTAATTATTAAAACCCATTGAACATTCACTTTGGATTAATATTTTAATTAACTCAATACAATAGAACTTCTAATAAGCAATACTCTCTAAAGTAATAAACCTCTTTAAAGTAATATTGATTGTCAATTCCGAGCTAGGCCACATACAAACCTCATGCATGCAAATGCCCCTCCCTTAATGTAATGACCTCTCTAATGTAATTTATCACACCAATCCCAACCCAACTCTTCATAGAAGTTCTACTGTATTATTTTTAACATGATTATTATTATATTTATTTTCAAGAACAAGATGTACTGCCTCAATTTGCAAGGAATTTTTTAAATTTTAGTGGGTTTTTTTTTAACTTCAAATCTTGGAGACCCCCACTCACTAATTTTGATTGTCAATCATATTTGCGCTTGTAGTTTTCTGTACCAAACTTACACTGACAGAATCATTGACCTCTATTTCTGTTTGTATGCTGATGTGGGTGGACCTGCCTTCTTCAATGAGTAAGCTTACCTTACCTTCAGTTAGTGTCGACAATGTTCAAGAATGATGAATGATGAATCAAAGCCAACCGAAGCTTGTCTGAGTGAGTGCGGGGAAGGGAAAGAGGGACGGCAGCTTGAGTGAAGCTTGAGTGAATCAGTGAAGAGTTTTGTTTTGTTCCATCAATGAAGCCTCTCACCAAAGTTAAGTTGTCTGAGTGGATAATGCTTGCTTGCAAAGACAACGACTTTGGACTCTTGGAGTGAGTTATTGTCGGTGCTAGACAAAAATTTCAATCCTTTTCTGGGACCTACATGAGTCAGACACGTGCTTGTTTGTTCAAGATCTCAAGCCGGACAAGATCTAAGGTAGAACAAGCGTATTACCATCCTGATTTTGCAATCTGAACGTCTTGGGATCAATTCCAAGAGGGGCACATATTTTTCAGGGGTGTGGGCTTGTTTCACGAGCCAAACTCAAGTGGAATTATAATTTTCTGATTAAAATTGTAATTTCTGTGAATTTTTGAAGTGGTCTGCCTTGAAATTACAAAACTGCGCCGTAAAGTGGAGTCTTAAATGTCCTATAAACAACCCATAATTGTCTTTCTATGTATCTAATTAATGATGCTTAAGTGTTCACCAATAAAGGGGTGCAATGTTAGCCCTTGTTGGCATTAATGTATTGATTTTGTTAGAAAATGAACAAATTTGGATGAATTTTGTGGTGGAAATGGGGCTAAAAGTAGGATGACGGAATTCAATAGTTGGAAGAAATGGGTGGTTTACCTTATACAACAATAGGAGAGGATAAGATAGGCACCTCCAAAATGCCACTTTTTACTATTGTGCCTAATTACTATTATTTAGACTACTGAAATTTTTTGGTTGGCAAGTGAAAAGAGGTTTGAACGCACCAAAGAACTTGGCATTTGGATCCCTTGTGCTAAAGTTATGAAAGGTCAAAGATTTGTTTAGTAGAGGTTCAAAAATTGTTTCAGATATGGATTTTGGAGATGTACTTAGAGTGATGAAGGCGGTTCTGGACCAATGGTGCATTTTGGGATGCTCATACTTGACATGTAAAGAAGAACTATGTTCCCTTCTTTTGAAGAGATGAGCTTTAATTTATAAGATCATAGTTTCAATGGCATAATTATGCTCTCTTCTATTATCTTGTGGATCTTATTAATGGGTTTTGAACAAACATACCACAAAATTCTACTATCCTAAACCTTCAATTTATTTTAGCAAACAATCCTTAAAGATCAACTCAGTTTACAATAGGAGTATTTTACATTTAGGTTAGAGCCTAAGAAAATTGAAAGAATTTAGTGCATTCATTATGTGGTGAAGTTGCAACCGATTCTAAGAAATCCACCAATGATGGAGCTTTTAAATTCTAGTGGCTTGACTTTATGTGAAAAATAATTACTACTAATTATTGTATGCAACAATACAACACTTGAGTGTGTAACGTGTTTTTATTATTGTACTTGCTCTTAAGGGCTATATTAAGATAAGATAGAATGAAAAAGAAGTGAAAAAAATAAATGATTTTAATTAATTTTTTTAGTGTCTTCTTATATTTTCTTTTTTTCTCAATAAGAGAATCAGCATTGAGCTAAACATTGTACTAGGCATTATGGTTTAAATCCTTGACAACTAAAGGACCATAAGGTCACTACGTGGCTTTTGCAACTCCAGTATTTTGTAGAAAATTCAAAATGTTAACCTCACTAACAATCCATGAACAATAAAGAACCTAGATTATTTTTTTCTATTGAATTTGTTGGTGCAATCCAATCAAGAAATGATTGAGTTTGTAATTTTTGATGAATTTTTTGAAAAAAGAGAAGATGCTTTGGGTTGTCACTTCACATCCTTATATCTTTTTTTCCACACCTCAAAATGATTTAAAAAAAATTCACATCAACATCATAATGATACATACTTGTAGTAAAAGAAATAAGAGTTTTTGAAGCACTTTCGAGCATTCCAATTTCGAAATTCCGATTTTAGTGTTTGTACAAAGTATTGTCTAACCAAATATATTTCATCAATCTTGTCAATGGTGGCATTTTCTCAAAAATTGTGCAATTTTGTCAAAAAAAATTCACAAGAAAGCTATAGAAGTCTTCTTTCATTTCAATGGTTGTGATCATCATAATTATTCTACATGAATGAAGAATTATGCTTATTACAAGAGCTAGTCAAGAAAATAAGATCTAATATGCTCAAACACCCTTTGTCCTTTAGGAGTTAAAGAATGATCTATTGTCCTACGGTAGTACAGTTGTTTCTCATTTCTCAACACAATTTAGCCTGATAAAATATATTAGAATTTCAATCTTGTATTTTGAAAATATATGATTATGTATTATGTATCAATGTGAAAATTTTGTATTAGTTCTATGAAACATGATTGTTATAGTTATAATATCTTCAACAAAAATTGAGAAAATTTTGGAAAATATACCTAAAACAATTCAACCAATTTGAAATCTCTTTTCAAAGTATATATGGCAATAGTGAAAAATGCAAAAGATCCTCAATTCTTCAATTTATTTTTCATACACAAAACATCTTTAGTTATGACCATGAAGTAAAAATATGACTTTCAAGATAAATTTAGACTTTATATAATTGATTCATAAAATTTTGGTATTTATCATATATTAAACATCTTTTTCTTGTTCATTTCTTTTTTTTCAAGAATTTTGATGGGTAAATCAAATTACTATGATTTTCCAATATTATATGTAGGAGAATTCTTTTATCAAACATCATATATATAAGAGAAATACAATATTTTTAACAAAAGTTAAGACTATAAAGAAAAAATATGATTATTAGCATAAGATTAAAAAATGATTTGAATATATAATATGCAAATGAAAAATATAAAACATTTTGATTTTGATTTTTGAAATGTGTATCTTGCAATTTCATAGTTCACTTAATTATTGAAAATTTCCAATTTTTAAAAAATAAAGTAGAAATTAAACCTCCTAAATTTCACTTGTATAATTTAAATCATTATACACAATGGATATTTTGAAAAGTACAATTGAGTTTGACTAAAGCTCATAGCTAGATTTTGAATGCAAAAACCTTTAGAGGTTAAATCATTTGTCTTATTCACATAGCACTTTGAAATGATGGCTAATAAACCAATATATCTCTAAGAGAGTGATGAAGTGACTGTCTAACCTTCTCCACATCTTGAAGACGACGGGGATACCAATTTTCTACATGATTTGCATAGGAGTGGTTATAAGTATGACCTATATTATTTATAGACCACTTCCAATGGTTTTAACCATAATTACTGTCGTATATGCTACCAAATAAACCAATATTCAAAAGCAAAGTATTCATGACTATTGTATACTTTTCCTGATTTTCTCTAGAAGAAACCCACGTCCTTTTAAGTTAGACAAAGACATGCATGTTTTACAAAACTTCAAGATGTCAAAGGGAGGACGGACAAGAAAGGTATATTTTGGGGGATGTTGCAGAGTACGCCAAAAGATTATAGTAAAAACAAGTTGAAGCTACCATTGATGTCGATGTTTTATTTGATATAAACACAAATATAGTCATGCTACAATGAAAGTCCAAAAAAACATAGTACTACCACGTCAACGAGCATAACCATTTTGATTGTGGGTAAGTATATGAAAGTTGTTGTGGGTTGAGGTAAAATGCTAACCAAATGTAAAAAACACAAGGGAAGGGCAACCACTTGACATACATTAGAGGAGTTTCGGGGGGTCTAGAGGGCTGTGGGTTCCCCTAGGTTCCCAGACCCTGGGATCTGCCCCACAGCAGCTGCCTGACATGGCACAACGACTGCCACGTCACTTTTTCTTCTTCTTTTTAAATTTAAAAAAAAAATTCAACTTTTTTTAACATTTTAAAATTTTAAAAAAAAATTTTAAAAAAAATTTGACAACGGCCATTCTCGGACTGCTGGGGGAACAACGTCGGGTACATGCCCGAAACAGCCCTCCAAACCCCCCAAAACTCCTCTAATGCTTTGCAAAAAAAGAAAAATTAAGGGATGTGAACTATAGATGAAAAGCTCTTTGTACAAGTGGGGTAGTAAGAAGTAATCAATTCATGCAAAATAAGTAAATTAGGATTAGTAGGAGCTATACTACTCATAGTTAAATCAAAAACAATAATTCTGTTCAAACTAGAATTTTATGACCCATTTAGGTAGTGTGGAATAATTTTTTTCAAAAACTTTGAACTAAGTTAATGTAGAAAATCATACTAAATTTCATCTTCAAAAATCCATTAGAGATTTTGAGCCTCCAATCAAAAGCTATTGACAAATTTCATAGAAGGGTTGGAGGCGACATTTTTTTTGGCATTCTCAAACATCCTCTTTGAAATTTGTTCCCAACTTTTTCTTAGAGGTTGAAAATCACAAAGGAATTTTTAGAGATGAAATTTATCTTGATTTTCCAACTTTTTGAAGTTCCAAGCTGAAAAAAAGTATATTTTCTACTATGCCAAGCTGAGGTCTGAAATTTTACTTTGAACACAATTCCTAAGTTTTGACAATGGGTGGTTAAGCTCTCATCGTCAAATTATCCCATATTCTTAGAGGATTCATGGCAAACATTGGATTTCATTGTAAAAATGACCTTTCCACCTACTATTCTCACTAGATTTCAATGAAGTAATTCAATTCCTTTACTTTTCCATCAAAATTTTGTACATGGTAGATGGTCTTTGAAGTTTGAACTTTACTTTGGACTTTTCAGCTAACACTTGACATTTTTTTTCCACAACTTGAATCATTCATTCAATTCTTCTTGAATTTGACGATTTTTTTCTAGAGTTCATTTTTTTCCATATTTTCAAGTATATTTTTTATTGACCTTGTTCTATGGGTATGCTATGCTATATGCACAAATTGTATTCATGTGTCTTAAAAGTGTGTTGCTTGGGTATGCCATGCCATTCTTGTTGGATACCATGTCATTCTTTTTTCGTTGCCTTGTTGAGTGCCATGTCATGGAAGGGCCGAATGAAAAAATTCCCATGTGGCTTTCCTCACCCATATGGTACTTACATAGTACTAAAGTAGTAGCCACGTGGCAAGAATTCAACACCCTCAAAAAACATGTTTTTGTAGATGTTAGCTAAAAACATTTGGATTTCAAGACATATTATTTGAGATTTTGGATGTTTTTGCCATTTTAGTTGTAATGCAATTTTTTGGACATTGCTACGTACCAATGTAAACATTTGAAACAATGTCTAGATGCCCAATTTGAAGTGTCCAAATAGACATGACTTTCTTCCAGTGTTTTTTCAAATATTTCAAAATATTTAATTATTTTTAAACATCTCAAAATTGAATTTTACTTGAGCAACTTGAATTATTGTAATATTTTAAGCCCTCAAATAAAAAATTTGGAACTAACTATTGGAATATTCATTAACCCCTAAAGTCCCAAGAGTCCCTTTATGGGACTTTGAAGGTTTGGTCAAGTACCTACAATCTCATTTTTTGGCAAGATTTTTTGAAACTTTTTCCCAAGATAGGAAAATTGATTAGATTTCTAGAAATATAATTTTGTTCTTAAACAAGCGTGTTTAGGAAACACACTGCAAGGGGTTCCATAAGGTAGAGAGGCTAATTTCATGCAATGCAAGATAATTATGTTGCAATATAATTTTTATTTCAATCCATGGCTAAAACCAAAAGTTATGCCACAATAAGCCCAAAATAATCTAAGGTAGGCAAAAAAATATATAAATTTGAAATAACTTTTTAAAATATATTTATTGTAGATTGTATTTTTGTCTATGTCAAAAGATTTTATTCATTCCATTGGGATAAGTAATATGAAAGTTATCAAACTTCTTGGTTTGTAAGGCAATCTTAGCAAATTCTTTATAAATTAGTATATTGGATTTGTTTTTAACTCAATTTTAACAACTTTTTCAAAGTTAAACCAAAGTTTAGTTTATATAGATGATAAACATTGGTGTAATTAATGAAATCAAGTGTTCAAGGACTTGCCAAAAAGGAAGTGAGTCATTTTCTTGCAAAATAATGCCGTTGTGGTTCCTTTCAATGTGATTATACTCAAACTCTATTGCTTGCCTATGGGCATTTAAGAATAGTTGGACCATTTTAATGTGAAATGATTTCTTTCTTTGCTTTTGTACAAATTCAATGGTTGCAATGTAGTTGCATATCATCATGCAAAGAAACTTAGATGGCATGACATTCTAAAGTAGTATGTCTCCATACGATTGCACATGTTTTGTTGGACCTTTCAAAGTAAAAAAGTACTTGAATCAAAATACAAAGTTGAAAATGCCAAAATAGTTGCAAGTCTTTAAAATTTACAAATTTAGAATAGATGCACAATGATAGAGTATATTGCACAATGAAGGTGCACAAGGGTAGGGTCCTATGAAATTTGAGTCCAAAAATATTACCCTCAATTGTTTTCAACATTTTCGGCAACTAAAATTTCAAATTTTTCATTTTGAAGATTGCATCATGAAATAGACTTGATTGTGCTCGTAGGAATGGAATTATTTTGTGATATTAAAACTATGTCACTGAGAAATGGCATGATGAACTTAACCCTAGAAGGACGTTGTAAACCCTAAGAATCCAATGGATGGCTTCATTTGAGACTATAAGATGGATAAAAACATTTATTCATCAAATTTTTTTAGGTTAATGGTATTGAAAATTCCCTCATTATGGTATTATTGACTACTCTAAAGAGGAAGATGCTTAATCCATGGATCCCCCTTAATTATGGGGTATTTTGGCAATTTCTTGCTATTTACTGTTAATGTGAGTTTTAGTGATAAAAATGATATTTTTGAATTTGATTCCAACTAAGGAAATTAAGTTTATTAAGTGAATTTTCTACTCCAATAGGAAGTTTTAAAAAATTCTTAATTTTCAATACTTTATAGCAATATGAACTTTGGGCTTATAACTAGGGTTTGTTGATTTTCTAATTTTAGAGTGACATGGTAACTTTGGTTTATACCAAATGGTTTAGTTTGTTTTCTAGAACAATCTCACCATTGGAATTAGTGTGTTTCAATTCCATTTTAGAGCTATCAAAAATTTAAATTTTCTTTCTATCTCATATGTCCTTCAACTTAATAATTTTTTCAAGAATGAAACTACAAAGGGGGTAGAATTTTTTTCCCAAACTTTCAACACAATTCTTCAATAATAAAAAAATTAAATTCACAATTTGTAGTACAAAATTTTTCAGCTAATAGGATTCAAAGCCTTATAATCTAGTCATGCTAGGAACAAAAAAAACTCTCACTGTTTAAACATTTATATCTTTTTATCGATGTGGTCAAAGTGTCTAAAAGTTCTTCTTGATGTTTTTATACTAGTCTAGTGTGAGATCTATGATTATATGTGCAAAAATCAAATTATTGAATTTTAATTTTTTGTATTGAAAATGGTAGTTTTGAGTGTTTTTTGAACAAAAAAATGGCCTTGGAATTTTAGGGGTTAATCTTGATAGGTTACATAGAATAATTTTTTTTAAATAGTATAATCTTGGTCTTGTGTATAGGTGTTCGAAATGCACTTCTTTATTGCTAATATTAGATCAAAATTTATTTTTCTCAAGATATGATTAGTTGACCAAAAGCCTTTTACCTTTGTATTTTATTTTATTTTATTTTTAATCTTTTTTAAAAGATATTATATACAACTTTCAAGATCGGCATTTCATGCTGCATATTTCATTAAATTTGGGTAATCAAATTTGGCAGATGCTATAAATAAAAATTATTTGATCAAAATCCTTGTTTTTACCATACAAAAAATCATTTTTTAGAATTACTTTTCCGCAATCCTAATAGCCCAATACAATATATTAATCATCAAATAATTGATATAGATTTTCCATTGGCTAGTTTTCAGCATAACTTTTGGATTCTTTCATAAGGCTAAATTTTTTGAGATATTATTTTTTCGTAATATATGGTTTTCACATTCTATTTTTTTTAATTTAAAAAAAAATTAGAGCTCTTTTATTTCTATTGTTATTATGAAATGAAACAAAATTATCATTGTCTTTCTTGTAATCACACATTGATATTATAGTTTCCTAGTAGCTTGGTCAAAAAATAAATCATCAAAAGGTGTCTAAAATTTTGGGAAATTATTGACCTAGTTCCCCATCATATATATAAGGATTGCTCAATTTATAGAAAATTCAACTCATTTCACACAATCTAACATCTCTTCTTCAATAAGTGTAAACAAATATTGCAAAGTTCTTTGCCTCACAATTTGATTGTTCTAAAGCACAATCTCTCACAAATAAAACATATCATTCATATGCAACAAACCTTGAAACTTAACAAACCCTAATAAATAAGGTAGAGAGTGTATATATATATTTGGATTGCCTACCTCTTTTGGGGCACTCTAATTAATTATTAGGTAGAAAGCTATCTAAGCTGCAAGAAAGTTAAGATAGATGGAGCATGGTTTCTTTACAAGTCTCTATTCTTTGTGCTATCATCTTCAAAAATTTGAAACTTGGAAACTTTGTTGAATTGAAATTTTTAAATTTGCATCTTTTTAATTAATGAATTTGAAAGAAAAGAGGTTCCAAATTTGTGAATTCCATAATTCCATTAAATTTTAAATTACTACAAATATAATAGTCTTTGCTATTAAACAAAGCTCAATATTCTTTGCACTACCAATGAAGACTAATAGACTATTGATTCTTTTGAAGATTCTTGAGTTAGTCGTTTAACATTTGTACAATTTAGATTATGAAGACTTTGCTTTGAAAATATCATTTAATTCATAGATGTAGCCTTAAAATGTAACTTTTTAGTTCAAAAAATGATCCTTGAAAAATGACTAGAATAAAAAAGAATCTTCAAAAATACTAACATTAGAGCTTAACATTTTGAACTAAAAGGAAAAATTTATTGTGGAAATCCAAAAAATTCAACCTACAATCGTTACTAGAAAGAATTTTCAATTTTTAGCTTCAAATTTTATTGTAAAATATTGGTTTATATACTATTTGATATATTTTTATGGATATTATCTACAAATTCTATTTTACAAATATTCATTGAAATTCATCATTAAATTATTATTCTAAGTTGTGTTTTACAATACATCTTTACAATTAAAAAAAGTTTAGACTATCCCTTGTTCCTTAAGGAAGTAAGTTTGTAAATTTATTTTTTGATGGTATTTTAAATTGTTAATTTTAAATTTTTAAAATTCATATCCGGGTGACTTCAAAAATTCAATGGCTTTAATTAAGTGGCTTTCATATTCCATGGTTTATATGCAATGATTTAAAAACTTCTTAGTTTTAGTCCTATCTCCAAAAACCAAAATATTGTACTCTTCAACCACAAATTTCACAAATCCATCAAGAAAAATACAAAATACAATTACAACATTTTGATAGAAGTTGGTTTATGGGTAAATAGTGTCCATTTGTCCATTTTCAAGCAACTAACTTGTTCATGCTAAGGTGCATGACATTCCTTTGAGATGAACTTATGATACGACTAAAGTAGCATAAAAGATTTAATTTACTTTCAGAGAAGTTTCATAATATTGAATCCATCTCAATTTGCTTGCCTTTTTGTATACCTTTTTGTATCATTTTTTATGAATGAGTTTGCCAATTGTTTAAAGTTTGATACATTTGCTTAGATATTTTTGTTGTTGTTGCTTGTATTCCATTGACTAGTTGCATATTTTGTTTCTAAGTTTGCAATATCCAAATCACAACTTCACATGATTCAAGGTTTTAGATTTTGGAATGTCAACATTTCAACATTTCAAATTGGTTGGTCTCTAGTAGCTTAGAAATCCCATTTACCAAACAATGATCCTTCATTGAACATTAAATGCTCAATTTCAAGAGTTTGCAATTGAAGTAAACAATGCTTGTTGTAGGTCTAGAAATGAAACTTGCTCGATTGTCATCATTCTTCTTATTATATAAAGAGAAGCAAAACCCTCATAGTTTTTATATTTCATCAACATTTCAAAAATTTCAAATTGATTGATAACTTGTAGCGTCGACATTCCATTCACCAAGCATTGATCCTTCATTGTACCTAATGTGTTTAGTTTCAAGAGTTTGCAATTGAAGTAAATTATGCATGATCCATGTCCAAAAATGAAATGCTCTTAATCATTGGCATCTTTCCTACAGTGCGAAGAAAAACAAAGCCATAGAATACGTGCACCTTGAATCGCCACCTTTGATAGGGAAGAATTGGCTGCTAGTTCAAAGTTAGCTGATGAAATTGATATAAAGACTAGTTGCAATTTGAAAACATGGACAAAAACCCAGTGAAAAAATCCTTAAAATTTCTATTTCAAGTAATAAAAAGAGAAAATAAACCGGACTCCACTCTTGGAAAAACGGTTCAAATCGGAAATTGAAGGAAAATAGTTAGTTAAACTCAAAAAAATTCCCGAACGGTGATCACTGCCTAAAATGTTTAGAAGGCATTCATTTTAAGTGTCGATTCTGGGAGCATCTTTGTACTTTTATTTTATCAGACCATGTAACCGAACACAAACAGTTGGTAGGGACTTTGGGCGACTGTAAGCTAACTTACCGGTAACTTAGTTCTTGATGACCCTGCCTGCTTTGTCTTGCCCTTTCCGACAGCCTCAGAGCGAGGACGACGACGAGCTCCGGGCGGAGCACCGGGCGATGGACGAGTTGCGATGGAGGGCCGACCGGATTGCAAGCGGATGCCTGGATTGCAAGAGATTTTAGTTCGCTAGAAATGAGAGGGATTCCTTTCAGGACTTGTTGTCGCGATTGCAGGAATCAATGGGTTCAAACGCAACGGAGTTGAGTGAATTAGGGTTTGGTCCCTTGGGGAGAGTGTGAATGGTTTTGCGCAGAAGTGGCGGGTGATTCCTATTCTGCGACTGCGAGAATTTCGTCGACTCCGATGACTTCTTTCTCGGTGTGTTTTCGGAGCAGGGACTGTTGTGCTTAAGGGAGGGAGGCTTTTGAATAGGCTTTTGAAGGTTATTTGACGAAGGGGTCTGAATCTTTGCGATAGCGCAATTATTGAAGCGTGGCGCAGCTGGAATTGTGAGCCTTGTATGGATGGGTTTTGGTGTTCCGGAGAATGGATTTAGAAGTATTTGAGAAAGAAAGAAAGTGTATTGAATTAGGCTGGGGGATTGCGTGAAATTAGGTCAAGGTGTTCGAGGCGTATTAGGGTTGAGTATGGCATTTAAATTGAGAAGTAAGAGGGCTGGCTGGGACGCGGCTCGTGAGAATGAGGTCGTCGGGTTTTCTTGGGCTCCGTTTAGTAGAACATATTCTGTGGCTATCGGTATGTTGACGCGGGGAAATCTGTATCGTAGAGCATGAAGGATCGTGTTTGAGATAATTGGTACTCGCGTGTAGTGGAGAAAGGGCAAAACCATGGCAGAAGCTCCGGCTTTGGGTTCCCAGGCCGTGGACTTTTCTGTGCTGGTGAGGAAAGCAGCAGAAGCGTCGGTTTCTGGTTTGAAGGAACTTTGTGAGACATCTCCCGACCTCTCTGACACGGAGAAGAAGATCGGGCTTCTCAAGTTCATCGTCAAAACCAGACAGCGATTGCTTCGGCTCGTTGCCGTGACAAAATGGTGCCGCCAGGTAAGACACTCGACAGCTTTGGTTCCTTCTTCCTCTCATTTCCGGCCAGCTCTTTTTAAACCTCTCTTGCAATCCTCGCATTGGCAAATTCGTTTCAAGCTTTTTCCCCAATTTCTTTTTGGAATCAGCCAAGTACAACTTGGCGAAGTTTATGGAACGCACGAATTTCTCAGTCTACTTTTAGTCATAGATCATGAGAATCGGCTACTTACTGTCGCAGCCCCGAAATCATCAAAGTTGAGCCTAAATTGAAGAGACATTCTTCTTTCGAAATTACAGTACACGAACACCGCAATTGTGACAGCAGGTGGCAGTCGCGCTTGCAGTTCCCATATCTGGCATCGCTATAACAATTCCTGGGTGCTGTCACCTTAGAGATGCTTCAGTTATCCTATGCTATTTACGCTATTAAGCTTCCGCCTATTCGGGTCCCCTTCGCAATTATTTCCAATAAATTTATCATAAGTTATTTTGGGGCGTCATACCATCGACCTGAGCTTGCTGCATCTTTGATAATTTCTGCCGGCCAGAGCTAACTGGATTGCTTGTCCCGTCCTTTGCAGATTCCTCTAGTGGAGCAATGCCAGCAGCTCGCTGGTACCCTCTCCAACCACGATATGAGCTTCACCCAGGCGGCGGACTTTCTTTTCTATCTTCACGAAACATTGCAGCAAGCGCGTGCGCCTGTTTATGATATTCCGACTGCATCTCAAATATTGGTGACTGGAAATTACAACAGGCTGCCGAAGTGCATCGACGATCTGGGAATGCAACCTGTGCTAGTTGGGGAGGAGAGGGAGGATGCTGTGAAAAGTCTGAATGCTGTTCTTCGCACTACCCTGCTCGATATTTTACTGCCGAAACAGATCACTGAGATCAAGGTAACGGGCGGGCGAGTTATTTTCAAAGTCGCCGGAGAGTTTGAAGCGCATCTCACTCTGGGATATCGTGGCCACCTTTCGTTCTGGAGGGTTCTCAAAATAGACATCTTGGTAGGAGAACCCACGGGTCCGATACAGTTTACCGATCCCCAAGCATACTTTCTGGGTGATGAACTGGAGCGACGGATGGCGACTTCAGAGGATCCCTTAGGACTGATGTATTCTATTCTGCATCAGTTTTGTACCGCTTTGGTCATGGACACTCTTTTCCGGCAGATCAAAGTGTTGCAGGGTGGGAGATGGCGAGACTCAATCAAGTACGAAAAATTGTCAGACAGTGGGGTTGGAACTGCAGCAGGTCCAATTGCCGGACAAGCTGCCGGTCCTATCGGGGACGTGGAGATGGAGTCTGGAGGTGCAACGAAAATAATACGAGGGTCTCCGGGTCTAAAGATTGTATATTGGTTAGAAACACAGAAGGGTGAAGCCAGCCCAAGCTTGCGAATCGAGCATGGTTCAGATCAGCAGATTACTTGTTCACATTCACCAGCTGTGATCGACTCGTCGACAGGCATTGAAGCAGAGTTCGTGGTCGACTCAAGCTGCATCAACGTGGAGAAGTTGCTTCTGCGGGCTATCGGCTGCAGTATCCACACCCGACTTGTAGAAGTTCAGCGAGGCCTCAAGGGGGGCGATCGTGTGTGGCCATCTGACAATGATGTGTTCTTGAAACATTCGATCCCAGAGAGCTCTAGCGAGGTCTTGTCCATTTCCCAGAGAAGTGTCTCCTTGTTTATTGATTTGGAATTCGGCACATGTTTTGCTGAAGCATTTCGTGCACATGGTTGCTTCGCGTCACGAATGTCTTGTTTTGCCCTCAGGGCGACGTGATTTCGCTGAGTTCAGAAGGCACAGTGTGTGTAGGTCATTCGCAATTTGCTTCAGCGGACGTTGTAATGTTCTTGGACATTGACAAAAGCATTGTTGAAGATAGGAATACAACTTGTAACTCTGAAAAATGTGCAAGATTTTTTATTGTATGCTAACCTTGTGATCTCCTTTTGCAGACGACTACTGAAGGCGAGGACGTCGAGGAGGCCGGGGAAGAGGTTCTGTGTGTGCGTGCATTTGGTGTCTCATTCATGTCACTGGGAATAAGCATCAGGTCTGTCCCAATTTCTTTTACTCTGCGTGTTTTTGCCTTATACGCCGGAGCACTCCTCCTAGGTCCGTTACTTGATCCATAAACACACGCAGGCAGTAGACTAAGACGGGACTCTGATCTTAAGACAGCATGATCCTCAGGACCAGACATTTTGCGACCATTATAATCGGAGCCTTGTTTCAATTTCAAGTCCTTTTACACCCTGACGGGTTTTGTAAGGACTATTGGTCTGAGATCTTACTTGCATAGATGTCGGGTGCATCTACTTGTAAACAGGAGCCACTACGTTGGACTTATTTGTTCGAATATCAAAGTGCGCTGATAGAGATTGGTGACTTTGGCTTGACAGGAATGGACGATTCTTGTTACGATGTCCGAGTACAGTGCTCGCCGCTTCAATGACCAAAGAGATGGATGATTTCCTGAACATGGCGACTATACCGCCCCTTGATGCTTTTGTGAACCTGCGAACAAAATGCCTCCTCCACTACTTAGGATTGATAGGGAGGTCATTGAACTTAAAGGTAAGTAGTTACTCTTCGCGGGATAGCAACAGAGCCTAGTCATGGTATGGATTCGATGAAAGGGTTATGTGTACATAATTTGAATACGCCGGAGAGGGATGTGGAGTATCTTCCTTTGTCATCAAGTCTTCCGTAGTTTGCTCAGACATGTCCTCTTTGTTCCAAGAATAGTGGTCTGAGATGTTTCTCTGTTCTCTGTTCTCTTCCCGATTCTTTGAATGAAGGGCGCCATGTCCTCCCATGGGTTCGTGGAGGGTAATGTCCATATGAAGGCTTTTTGGCAACTGAATCTCGATTGCATTTGCAGTTATACGAGAGAGGAGCATCAGCTTTGAATTTTCCCCTAGGAGGTCCAAAGCTTGGGGGTGATCTTCTGATAATGGGATTCCCGCACTGTGACGATTCTTTTTTTCTGTGTCTTCAACTTGACGTGAACTTTACTCCTTTGTTCACTCTTCTGGAGGCAAAACCACAGTCATCATCGCCAGGACGGACCACCCTAGAGTCTAGCGCCTTTGACATTTTCAGATGGATGAAAATCGACATCGAGGCGAGGCCAATCCTCCGAGGAAATACTGGCTTCAGTCTTCTCGAGCTGAGTGGCTACGAGGCCAAAGCCTCGTCTGCCAACATGGTTGTGAAGAGAATCGATGATGAAGCATATGGAAAATTCGGTGTGCCTCCTATGATCAGAGGTCCTAGCAGAGCAGGTGGCCTAGGAGTGGATGGGATACAGACAGGATCGGAACAGTATTACGTATCTGACAAGGGAGGCACTGGGACTAGTCACAGGGTTAACTTGTTGACAGTCCAGTCTCCGTCGAATCTGCAAGGTGGGTCTCCTCTGCAGCACGGAAGTTCACCACTGGAGCATGGGAGTGTAGGATACGGAATGAATGGTGGTTCCGGCATGATGAACCCCTCTATTACAGCTACCGGGTATCATCAAGGGAAATACTTAGGAGGGAGTCCTACCTTTGGGGACGGTAGTCACAGGCTCGGGCGGCCGACTATGATGAATGGCGCGTCGCCTCATAACATCCCTGGGGTCAGCCCACTCCGGGGTTCTGCCGACGTGAGGAACCAAATACCTCATCGCAAGTCGACTCTGCAGAGTGTTGGCGACCCAGAGGTAATAAATACAAGATTGCCTGTTGCTATGGGGGATAATGTAGCATCTCCTATCGAGTTAGACGATGAGCATATTTCTAAATTGATAGAGTCCATTTCTTCCAAGACTCCTAATTCTTTTACATCGACGGGGTCCTGGATCCCTCGGCAGGGCAGAGATATCCCACCGCCCAGAAGCGGAATAGCGACTTCCAACTCGAGGCCATTAATCGGCAGGGTTGGATCTCCATCTGGTTCACAGCTTGCCCGATCATCAGGTCTTGCTCAGGTGACCTCTCCTGCGTGGAAGTCGACCGTGTCTCCTGTTCCCTTCAACACAGATTCGGTGTCCTCGATCCAAGAGTGGACGGATGTTGAGCAGCAAGGAAGACTAGGAGGTACTGCGCTTCAGCCGGGTTTTTTTCTCTGTCCCGAAGTTGAATTATTCTCGTGCATTTGAGCAATCTATGTGAATTTCCACGTCTGGGTAGTCCTTCACTAAGTTTGTGCTCGATAGATTTCTGCGAAGAAATGAGGGCGTCAGCACTGTTAAAAGTACGGAAGATCGAGAACATGATGCTCGGAAAGTATAAATGATCAGATGCTCGCCTTTGATTTGACAAGACGGAGACGGGAAAAGTAGAAGCGTGTTCCTTATTCGTTCTCGTGATTTATCAAATGTTTTAGCTGCTTGCAGCATGACAGTCACGATAAGTCGAGGATATGTGTGTCATGGTCTTGTGAATGATAGGCTCGCCGTAGTCATGTGCTTGATAATCCAATCGTTAAAACTCTTGTTGGATATAATACCGGTAGTGATAAGCATAATAAATGCGTCGTCGTATTGCTACTTTGTCTGCAGGCGGTTCCGTCAAGTCGCCAGTGAAACGAAGCAATCGGAAGCGACCCATTGCAGATCTCTTAAACTCTCTTTCCTCACTGCAAGCATTATCAACGAGTGGGGATATAGAAAAGCGGAGGAGAACAGGGCTTGAGAGGGTCTTTGTCGGCGATTTTCAGCGAAATTCTCACTTGCCTTCGACCACCGCACCCGTTCCTCAGACCATTTCAAATCAAGCTTATGGCCATATCATTCGAGAGGCCAACCAGGGAAGGGCCTCTGCAGGTGCCTACCGAGCTGTGTTCCAGCAAGTAGAAGAGCGATGTAGGTTGTGCATCAAGCATGCCCGGTTGACTCGTCAGATGGATGCTCAAGGGATACCGTATGTGAACGAGGTTGGCCTGCGAGAACCCTCTACTGTTCTCCGGTTTAGGCTTCCAGCCACAGTGCCGACTGGAGATTCAAGAACCAGACAGATCGAAACAGATGGCTCCTATGGGTGGCAACAAATGTCCTTGTGCCTAGGAAAACCCGGCAGTGAAGGTTGGGATGTGAAGGTGCTAGACACGTATTTCAGCGGCCTGTGGAAACTTCAGAAGCAATGCGAGGGGTTAGCGGGTACTGGAGTACAATTTGCGAGTCCCTCTCAAGATGATTCTCACATGCAGTGCACTCATGAAGGGTTGGTTCTCAAGTACTCCACGGTGCGGGATGATAGTGTAACGAAACTGGTTACGGATCTAGAACGGATCTGGAGAGCGCGAGCGTTTTCAATCGGCATTCGTAAACTCCTGGGAAGCAACGAGGATGAAAAGAAACGAAATATTGAACAATGGGTCAAGGGTCAAGTTAGACCTAGCGACACAGTAGGAGATAGAGCCGAAGTTGGGGAGAAGAATAAGTGGGCTTTTAAGGTGGAGGCCGTGGGTCTGACGAGTGTTTCGTTCACTTTTTCCGGGTCCATGCCAGGTACAGTTGCCCGATTTGTCGTGGAGTGGGGAACCACTCGACGAGGTTGTACTGTTCACTCACCCGAGCAGCTGTGGCCTCATACAAAGGTATGAACTTCTACTCGATTTTGTGATTGGATATTGGTATTATACTTGGTGAGGTGAACTAGGACCTACATTCTACATGTACATGCTATCAGAGGAGGTTCAACACAATCTTCATCTCGGTGTTTTCTTGGTTCTCTTGGTTTCTTGGAAGTATGGTAGTTTATTCGCATCATACTTTGATGCAGTTACGGACGACAGGGTTGCTCCTAGCTGGAAGAAAGTTATGGAGTGCAAATAGGCAGATGAGGATGGTTAATCTGCTACCAGCTTCATATCTGGCCCTCATTCCCTTTGAAAGTCGCTTGCTTGCTGCTCTTCACTTTTTCTGTGACGCTGGGTTGAGACGTTGCTCTTCGGTCTATTAGAAAGTTTTGCTCGATTGTGTTTCAGATTGTGGCAAACATGCAACGTGAACATGTGTTGATTTGGACTTGTGCAGTTTTTGGAGGAGTACATCAATGGCGGAGAAGTAGAGCTCTTGTTGGATGCCATCCAGGTCACCGCAGGTCCTTTGCATGCACTTGCTGCAGCGATTCGGCCCGCGAGGATGGCCGTTCAATCTTCTGGCTCAAATCATCGTCCTAATAACAACGGAGTTCCAGGCACTCAAGGAGGATTGCCTTCAAATGCTGGTAGAAGCCCGGGGCCCGGGTTGGTTCCCAGCTCGCTGTTACCCACCGACGTTTCAGTGCTACTGCGTTCAGCCTACTGGGTTCGGATCGTGTACCGCCGGGACTTCGCAATCGACATGCGATGCTTCGCAGGCGACCAAGTGTGGCTGCAGCCGGCTCCACCTCCTCGGAGTGGAGGCAATGGTGCCAGAGGCTTTTTGCCCTGCCCCCAATTTCGCACATTTGTTGTGGAACACGTGACGTTGGGCATGAACAGTGCAGACGTGACCGTTGGGGGAGGGGCTGCAGGTCCTTCGTTGACCATGGTTTCCAACTCTGCCAGTACTGGGGCCAACAATGGCTCTCGTCAGGCGGGAGCTGTAGCGAACCGTCCAGGAAACAACAGTGTTAGTAGTACCAATGCATGTATAACCGGTTCTGGAGCCCTGAGAATCGCAGCCTCGGGTTCGGGCCTGGGAACTAGCATTTCTATACGCGGGGAATTGAACCCCGCTCTGGTCGGGATGGGTGACGATGGGGGCTATGGGGGTGCATGGGTACCACTGGCAGCTCTGAAGAAAGTCCTACGAGGAACGCTCCGCTACCTAGGCGGATTGTGGTTGTTTGCACAATTCCCGAGCATTCTGAAGGAGGTGCTGACTTCCACGCTGAATCAGACGGAGGGTGCATTGCTTAATCACGACCCAGAGCAACCAGCCTTGAGGTTTTTTATCAGGTAGAGTCTACTCTGACTTCATTCAAATTTTTTTTCTCGACATGAGATTGTCACATTGTAGATCCAACTGGGACTTTAGAGGCTCCAAGTCGATGTTCGCTCTGCGGACCGTTGCAGAAAGTTTCTGCATTGTTTTGCGTGCAGCCTTGGTCAACTGTCTACATCTTGTAGAGCATGGCTCTATGGTCGAGTGGTTGACTTGTTGTTGGTTCCCTTTTAGGCATGTCTCGTTAACTGAATGATTGATTCGCAGTTATCTTGTGCCCTGGGCGAACTGACTTGTTATTCATTTGCAAGTTTGAAAATGACTCCTCGAATGGAGAAAAAGTAGCCGATTATGTAGTTCTCACTCGCCTTCTTTCGTTTTTCGAGTAGGGGCTGCGTGTTTGCGGTGAGCATGCATCGGCAGCAGCTGTTTTTGCAAGCTATCAATGTGAAGCGGTACCAACAACAACACGCTCAAGCTGCCACACATCAGCAAACGGTGCCTGGTCAGGCTGTGAGTTTGGCATCTGAATTATCTCTGCAAGAGATGCAAGATATTGGTGACTTCTTTTCTCGGCGGGTAGCCTCCGAGCCATACGATGCATCTCGCTTAGCATCATTTGTGACGATGTTGACCCTACCTGTACCTGTACTTCGGGAGTTCCTTGTGCTCATTCAATGGAAGAAAGAGGCCAGTAAAGTAATTATTTTCCCTGTACCTGCACTTCCATGATTGATATTCTTCGGGTTTGACGAATGCCGTTGTTGTCAATCCTGCTGGTTACTTATCCGTCAGAAATTGCTAGTCTTTTGCGTTTGTGGATCACCCTATGCATCGAAACTGTTTTAAGCTTTGCTGATTCTTCCCAGCATGCCGTCCGCCACTTCACCTCACAGATATGTGCAGATTACTTTTGTTGGCCTACCACTTTTTACTGCAGAATATAAACACTGTATTTCATGTTTCCTTGTCCGGTTTGTTTAATTACAGGCAAGTGGAGGACCATATGGTGTAGTCGGGGATGCCAGTGGTCAAGGTACGTCTCCTCGTCCACGTGTGGGACTCAGCCTGGAATCACCAGTGGGCACGGGTGGAGGGGAACCTGGTAACGGACAACAAGAGGATTCGGGCGTCGCTGGTGGCAAAAGCAGCATTCAACACAACCAGCAGCGAAGTACCGTGGAGTTCACCCTCACATTCTCGTTCGACGCATCTCAGGTGCCCCATTTGAACGTGGTCGGGGGTGCAGGGTGGTTGCCTCAGTCGGTTGCCTTGAGACTAGTGTACCTGTATAATGGCGACGGGAGCAATCGAACCATATCTTTGTCCCAAATGGATGGGAGTCACGGTGGGCGCTCTTGTTGGGCACGGCCGGAGGAATGGGAGCGATGCAAAGACAGAGTAGTTCAGGCTGTGCAGGGAGCGTCAGGGGAGGGCCAAGGGCGTCTCAGATCAGTGGCGGAGGCAGTTCAAGTGGCATTGCAAACTGCACTCATGCAGATCAGTAAAGGTGCTTTCCAACAACCACAGCAATAACTTATGGCGCATGAAATGAAGCATTTAGCAGAAATGGATGTCATCGCCTCTAAACCGCAGATAGATGTGGTGCTCCTGCCTTGAAATCAAGGACTCCAAAGCGGGAGATCATCGTTTGAACCAGGGAATCATGCTCCATGATTGCCAGCTGACCCAGCTGAGGTCAGATATCATCGATCACCCAGAAACGAGTGGAGGTGGTTGCGGTTTTTCAGCGTATTTGTAGTTGAGATTTTTGATGGAGCGCTATCCGCCAGCCCTATCTAGTATGAGTGACGATCCCTCCTAAGTTCCTTATAGGGACTCTTGTCGGCCTGCCTTGTCAATGCCGGATGCGTGTTATTGTACAGTACAGGGGGAGGGTCGAAGCAAGGTGCATGGGATGCTAAACCCCTGGAAGGGTTGCCATGTTGAAACGTGAATGATAAGTTCTATGTCCTGCGTCTGCTGCACCATTTTGTGGTAGCGTTAGTTTTGGGAATTATCGGAGCGTTGGTAGAATTCAGCCCAGAGATTTTGATGTCTGGATGTCAAGTATAGTGTATGCAGCCAGTTGAGTCGGGGATTTATTTCTCAAGGACCAAAGATTCATGGTTTTAAACCAGTTTGATTGACCGGAATGTAAAAATCATAATTGAAATGGGATTGAATTAGATATCTCTGAAATCAGTGTAAGAATTGTGTTGATAAGGAAATAATTAACCAAAGAACCCCCCCATACTGTATGAGTGTAGGACCTCCTCAAAACTGCTAGAAAGGCTCAATTTGGGGTGTGTTGGTCCTATAGGGTGCAGGAATTGGGGTGATGCTTTACGATGAGGTCGGCTTTTCCGCAGTTCATAGTCGGTCATTCTCGTTTGTAGAATGTTGGAGCAGTTTTCAGTGCACTTACCACTGTATGTTATCATGGCCTAGGTGCCAACGTGCTCGGTTTTGTAGTGTTGGCATGAGGCATGTGACAATATAGTGTGAGCATGTCACTAATCACTATCACATTTTCAAATGGTACTGCACTGACCTACCCTCTTAGTGGGGGACTGTGCCTGGAGGAGAACATATCCTGCTCAGTACATATAACAGAATCCTCAGCGGTGCACTCTTCAGTGAAACTAGTGTGCCCTATGCAGTGGCCCAGCGAAAATAGAATTAAAAGTAATTTTCTAATTTTTTAAACCCAAAATAACTCAAAAATCCATAACTCACACCGGAGGTCCAAACGCCACAGAACAAAGCCTTCACAGCCCTCCTCAGACAAGGCTTTTCCGATGGTACCATGACCCGGGGATGCACAGATTTGGAAATCTCAACATAAAAAATAGATTAAACAATATGGATTGGTGATAACATGCATATTAACTCTACACAAAATAATAAGCACCTATTTTCCGTCACTTTGAAAATTCTTAATTTATTCATACTGCGTCCAAATAAATGCTAAGAGAATTTGGAATTCCCTTTCACTCCCAACAAGATCCAACGAATACGTAGACAGTTTAATAACTGCACCCATGCTTCACTCATACAATTTTCGTGGTCTTCACATCCCGTTTGATTCTGGTGTGATTGTGCTATGGAAGGATCCAACTGTCCCTTCGTGCAAGATTTCCAGTGCTTGCGCCTGGTTGTTGACACACCGAGGAGGCTTGTACTGAGTGGGCGACGCGCCTCTGGCCACTGCCTCATTCAGCATCTTGAGGAAAGTGCCTTCCCTCACAATACGAAGCTCAAGTGGATCAATTTGACCCTTGTGACGCCATCTCCGATACACGTAATTGAAGCTGACATCCAGTGAGTTGGCACACTTCTGTAATACGTTGTGGTCCAAGTTACTATCACACACAAACGTTCACCACGAAACGTCAGGTTCAGTATCAATGGCAACTATGTCACTCAAAAAGCATTCCAGAACAGTGGGGAAGCTAGACTCTCTGAACTTTTCACACCCGCAAAATGATTTATTGAGAAAAATTGAGAAAGCTTGAATTCTTTTTTTGTGAGTGCATGAGTTGATCAAAATGCAGGGGAAATATTTCTTGATTATTTTACTGTTCTTTTGCAAAAAAAGATTATGTGTAACAAGTGCAACGACCAAAGTGTCGAAAATGGGTCATCGAGTTGAGATTATTAGCATGAAATGTGAGCTAGGCGTGCAGGAGCAACTTGATGTTCAGAGAATGTGCACAATTACACCCAAACCTCTTTAATCTGACCCACTCTTCAACGCACATTATGGAATATCATACACGCTTGCCACACTATCATTACCTGTTGCACAATTGATTCACTTTTTTACTAATTGACATGCAATGTGATTGTCATCCAAGCAGTCCGTGTAATGGTTTTGAGTGTACCTGCTGTCCACCATCTCCAAGAAGATGACGTATCGCCCAGGCAAGGACGAGACATCGGAAGCGGCTGTGTAATCGGAAAGCTCCATAGCCGACTGTGCCCCTTTGAGAAGCTTGGCAACCTTGTCCACAGCCGCTTGCAGCTCCTCCTCATCCGTCTTGTCTGAATGCACGCTGAGAACCACATTCTTGCGTCGTACAAACGCAAACACAGGCATCGTGTTGCGGAAGCTTGTCACTCGTATCACATCGCCGAGACGGTACCTGTAGAACCCTGTACCACCACCATCACAGTTTTTAAAAGACCGTGCATATCATCATCTTGTAAAAAGACTCCAATTCCACAGAGAGAAACACTTTTTTGGCTTCAAAATGCACGTTTGTAACGAATTGATTGTTTCATCTTCTTTCTCACTAAGGTAGAATTACCTGAAACCAATCACCCCCCAATTATGTCAAATAGAAGTCCTCTAGAAGTGTTACCAATACAAATTATAACCATCATGTTGAATGTCTTCAATGTTACAAGCAACATACTTGTAAATTAAAGATCCTCTAGTGGATAACTTTGAGTATTTTTGGGGGCAATCCCAAGATGCAACTATGGGGACAAAAAAATTTCGTTTATTGCTAAGATGTAAAGTAGTAGAACTATCTCCAATAGACTCTTTGTTCACAACGCCATAAGGTTAGAATTCTCCTTCCCGTGGAAAATTAAAGCCATAAATGAACACTAGATGGATTTCATTGCCACAACGCAACAAATGGCCCGTCACCTTGCATATGGAAATCCACGAGAGAAGTGCAGTTTCTCATAACCCCCAAATCCCCACTCCTGAAAACTACAACAGGGCCGCTGCTTCACCCTCAACAACTTTCATTGACGTAGACACCAGGACGCGGCCCGCATCACCTCTCTGAAACAAAAGTTCCCTTACCTGTATTATTCGTCAACACCACCTCGTACTCTCGTCCCACTTCCAACTCACAAGCCTCCAGCACCTTCAACACCGCCCCATGACCATCAATTCCACCATCCAGCGGAATAAACTCAAAGTAATTCCTTTCAAGCCAAAGCAAGTAGGTAATCTCCTCAGGTTCACATTTCATTCTGGGGTTGAGTCCAATAGGCCCACACTCGGAGCTTGCGTACGCAGCCGACACCAGTGGGAGATTCCCTGCGAAGTGTTTCAGAGCCGGTGCGTATTGCAGCATACTTCCCGAGAGGATGCACTGGACGAAGTGAGCGTTTGGGAACAGGCGTGGGAATATGCCTTCCCAATTCTCTTGGGAGCATTCGAGCTCTATCCTGTTTGCGAGCTCTGGGTTTGGGTGAAGCGTATCCTTCAGTGCGGCTCGAAGTTCGGGACATTTGATGATTCGGGGATTCAGGGTGCCTGTTCGGATGTCTGATGCGAGCTCTCGCCATTGTTCTTGGAGGGCTCGGGCGGCAGCCACAGCAGTCACTGCAAGTTTACAACATCTATAAATCAGTGGAGAAAATAGGAAGCAGAATCGGCCGCTTATTGAGAAAAAAAACCCAGTTCTATTGGACCAGTGTGAGCTAAGAGTCTGCTCAGAGTCTGCTCAGAGTCTGTTCATTTTAGGGTCCTTATGAAAGCCACAAGACAGCATGAGTTGCACAAAACCTACAGTCAGAGCTTTGCTAAGTCAGAGTAGATTCTGCAAATCAAACATCAACAGACTCTACATAAACAGGCATAGCGCATCTTGATAAACGGGCTGTAACGTAACGTACGGGGTATTGTTTAAAAGATAACATTCTTGAACATTTCACCTACCATCCCCTACAAGATGCCATTCGTGCCCCTAAGATAATGTTTTTTTGGTCCCTTGTGTATGGTATTTGGTTCCTACATGTCCTCCGTTTCTTCCTATTGTAACCAACTTGGGGGTCAGACCTTTGGGTTTTAGTAGATTGGAGACTAGAATTGGCAATCTCTACTCAAGGGCAAGAGCCTGGGAACGACAGTTAGGGCCTCTAATTCCATCAGAACCATAGTCAGAAAGAAAGCTCAAATCCTTGGCCATAAAATCCAAACTTTAACACCTCAATTTGATCCTTTCCCTATGACTTCCATTGCACTCTCCTTCATTTCTTTCGCTACGCGTGCTTGCTTTGCAAAAGAACGGCTCTCCACGGATGAGATACTCAAATTTTGATGCAGAAATCGATATTTAAACAGAAGAAGTATGATTTATTACCTGCAAATATAGCATACACTTTGACGATCTCGGGTGCTCGAGCTAGTGCCCCAAGGAGATGACAGTACAAGCCCTGGTGAGTATCTTCACACAGAATCACCTCGTCAGGGACACACATTTCATCATGTGCCCTTTCTCGGTTCCGAAAGCGCGCACTTCGGTAGAAATTTGTAGTAAAGGCTCCAGCTTTGAGCCCTGAGGGTGTCACTAATTGCTTCCCTGCAAATACAAGACACAGGGCTTTGCCGTGTTTAAAACCAGGAAATGCCCTGTCCCACCAAGCCCACATGTAAGCTCAGTTACATGATCTTCTCCATCACACCCTTGAATAAAATTCTTGCCACCAATAGGCTACTAATTGAAATAGATTTCCCCAAGAGCTCATCGAAGTCAAGAAAACAATTACCTGCGGAGTGATGCATCCAAAAAACGAAAAAAGAATGGATGATTATCGCTGTACGCCATGTCTGTTGTCGGTATATACTTTGGCTTCCCGCCTGTGGTTCCTGAACTGCATCAACCCCACACTGAAATTCATCAAAATATGCTGCTGTATAACGCACGTGAGGCTGTGTAGCTCATTTCATGCTGTAGTCTGCTTATAAATGTAGCTCAATCTCTATTTGCATTGCCTTAGGGCATCCTCAAAGCACTATGGAATTTGCCCCTCCAAATAAACTTCTAACTTTCACTGGTTTATAATTAGAGCTTGAAATTTTATCATTGGAAGCGCATCCCAAAGTACTTTGAATAGGTACAAGAAAATTCAAATTTAGACGTTGGACAATGAAAATAAACCACATCAAAATCAAAAGCACATTAAAAGACAAATATTTTAGCGGTCTTGGCAAATCATGGTTACCAAAGCACACTTCACTCCAAATTGTGTGGTAACCAGCATCAACATCAGGTTAGAGTTTAATGTAGAGGTGTCCAGCACCAAAACCAGGTAAGAGTTTAACCAAAATTCGCCAAGAAAAAACCGCATTAATGGGAGAAAGATCAAGTAGATTACCTGAAGTAAAACTCAGTGATGGGGTCAACAGTGAAGATGGGCGCCGTAGTCTCCCCATTGACCAACCTCAGAATATCAGTTTCCAAGTCTCCGTAGTTCACAACCGGGACCCATTTTCGGAAACTCTCCACATCCGTGCGTCCATTCAATCCATGGCGCTGCAGATACTCCACCCCAGCCTGCAGCTCCAGAATCTCCCGCAGCTTCGCGTGCTGCAGGCGCATCATGTCCGCCGCGAGCTCGTCCAGAAACGCCTCCGTGTCGAAGTCCAAAGCCATCGCGTCCATGCCGCGCTCCGAAGGGAAAACGAACTTGTCCAGGCTCGTGGATCGATATCCATTAGTACTACTCCCCTCCAATTGCTGGTGTTCGCCAGTTTCACCAGAAGCACAGTTTTCACTGGTTATGTCACTGGTTTTGACAGTCGTCCCCCTCGCCATTGCGTACACACAGCTAGCTAGCCCCGGCAAAGAAAGGAAATGCTCCTTAACCTCTATATCGATATGTCGATCACAACGCTGTTTACGAAAACCTTCTGCGCTATTTATGAAAACTTTCTGTGCTTTCGTAATAATGAAGTCAGAAAGCTACAAGAGACTTTGTGACTAGCTTATGTCAAAGCTATTCGGAAAAGACCAGCAGCTATGCCACGGATCGGATAAGAACTGTCAGTATATGCATATGTGCTATTGAAGAATAGCAAGGTTGGTATGAAGACTTTCTGTCCAAGCTTTCGGAATGCAACTTAACTACGAACTAAGTCACGAGGTACTCTACAGATGACTTTCACTAAAGTAGCGATGCAGTTAGAAAGCTACGAGAGACTCTGTGACTTGCTTGTTTCAAAGCGTTTAGAAATGAAGGAGCAAGAGCAAGTTGTAGGAACCATTAGGGTCAGTAAGCTTATCGTTTGAGGGCACAGGCTCACACCTCTCACGGGGTCACTGTCACAAATGACCACGGCAACTGTGACCTTGAAGAGCTTACTGTACAGTACACGTTCAAAGTGTCCTCTCCATTTGTCCATGTGTTTCATGAAGAAAAAAAAAGTGTCCTCTCCAAATAATACTCTCAGTCACTCAATCCTGAATTCATTGCTGACAGTTCCAAACCGCCAATCAAATGCAGCACTTCAGGTGCTACAATTGAGTGGGGGAGAACGTAAGGGAAACTACCCTGTTTTGGGCCACAATTTAATTGCTACCCTGCTTGAGGTCGGCCGTCGACGCAACTTCTTGATACTCGACTAAGAAATCATCCCCACCAGCTTATTTGTATTTTTTTTTCCAGATAGCCCCCTTGCAAACGATATGGGATTATGTGATTTCCATATGTATGTATCCCATATTATATATTCATATTCCATATTTTGTGTCATATCCATATTTTAGTTTCCATACTTTATATCCATATTTTGTATTCCATATTTGTATTCCAATTGATGGCAATGGAGGGGTCCTATTTTTTTATAAACTTAGATTTTTTGAACTCTCGGGGGGGGCGGGGGGGGAGGCATGCCAAGGCTAGAATGTCCACTTCTTCATTGTTTCTATTTTTTTCCCCAAAAAAATAGGTAATCAACAGTAGAGGCAGTGGGTTGATACCTCAATCAATGGTTCACCTTTTTCCTTGAAAGGTGGGGGGAACCAAACTACATGGTTCTATAATCATAGGAGATAGTTGTCTTCTTTGAGCCACAATTTAATTGCTACCTGATCCCAGGTACGCTGTAATTTTATTATCACATAATTTGTCCTACAATTCAATCACCCTCAAATAATTTGCACCACAACCTAATTGCTACATGATCCCAGTTGTGCCACCAATTTCATTGTAAGTCACACAATATGTCATCCAATTCAATTGCACCACAACATAATTGCTACTTGATCCTAATTGTGTTACCAATTCCATCGTCTCATAATTTGCCCTACAATTCAATCTCTCCAACCCCCCACCCAATTTGCACCACAACTTAATTACTATGTGACCCTATTTGGGGACATAGTTTAATTGCCCCTTTATTTTGTGCCACAATTTGATAGCCACCTTATTTGTGCCACAATTTAATTTCTACTTGATCTTGTTTGTACTATAATTTCATTACCACATTGTTTGTCCCACAAGTCAATAGTCCCCCTAATTTTGATCAATAGCTGAATTGCTATGAGATTAAATTTGTATTACAATTTCATTGCCACATTGTTTGTGCCACTATTCAATGGCCAACAACAATAGCATGTGAGTCTAAAAATGTGAGCCTATGAGCCTTGAGTATAGGTGTAAGTAGATAAATAGCTATCCTACAACCATAGAAAATATAGAAAACCTACATACTTACAACATAGGTACCTTATAGTCATGGAAGGTGCCTATAATATATGCACCTATAACATAGGAGCACATGCTAGCAACCCTAGTTTAATGTCCACCCTATTTGTGCTACAATTTAATAGCCATGTGACCCTACTTGTGCCACTATGTCCAATTGTTTACATTTCAAATTTTGAATTACACAATTATTGCTAATTTAAACATAATTTAAACAATCTCATAATGTGCCATGTAACTACACTAGAAGAAATGTGCGTTTGCTTCAGCAAAATCTACATGATGTGTTTGTTGAGGCAAACACAAAATTTGTGTTGAAAAACAAATAAAAGCACAAATTTTGTGTTTGCCTCAACAAACATGTCATGTAGATTTTATTGAAGCAAACACACATTTCTTCTAGTGTAGTTACATGGCAAAAATAGTGTGGCTTACCATAACATTTGTGAAGCTTCACACAGTTTTGTATTTTCAATTGAATCATGAGCTATATAGGGATGACTCTACATGAACCCTAGTCACGATATTTTCAACCAAAAGACACCTATTTTTTCTCTCCAACACCATGTTCAACTTCTTCAAAGTCTTCAAAGTGAAGGACAAAGTCTTATAAAAAAAATTAATGGATATTCTCCACATACCTAAGTATGTTGTAGAGTAAGTAGTCTTCATGGCATGTGGATTAAAAAGCCTACATTGTTGCTCTTCTTCCTTCCTTTCTAAATAATGGAAGATTTTGACACCTAAAATTATCCACTAAGAAGCTTTGTAGAACCATGGGAAATCAAGAGAAAAAATTATGAAATAAAATATAAGAGGTAAATTGTGTTAAATTTGGCATAAGTTGTAATTTTGAAAACACAAAATTTATAGGGGTGATAAAAGTAATTTGATGCTTAAATCTAAAATCCATTTGACACAAATTAACCTTGTAAGAATTCTAGAGACCTTTGTAGTCTTATATATGAATGACTTCATTGTTAATTATAGAAACAAAGAATGTACCTATTCATCCAATAATCATAGTGTTTTGGTGACTACCTTGGTCATGAGGGGCACGTCCTTTCAAGATTAAGATCTTCATAGAATTAGAACATTGACCAAATAAGAAGTTAAATTGCAAAAAATTGTACCCTAAATGGTCTCCTTACAAATCCACCACCACCATTGTACCATAAATGGACCCATGATTCATCATCCAAAATGACCACCAACTCCTTATCATTATCACCTCTCTACAACGCATCATTTGAATTACTTTCTTGTTCAAATTTTCACCCCAATAAGGGTCAATATTTTTTCCAAGCTCATATTTTGAGTCTCCTTACCACATATACTATAAAGTCAAGGTGAATTGGCCTAAACATGAGAAGGAAGCTCTTATTACCCCCTAAGGAAAATACACCTAAAATGGACCACTCCTCAAAATTGACCCCTATTTTTGAAGGGAAACTAAATAGCTAGGGAAGATACCCCAAATGGTGCACATTATAAGGACAAGTGTGAGGTGGAGTTATGGACCATTTTGAGTAGTATGTAGCTCTACTTATATTAATGTGGAGGTGATAACCTCACAAGTGGTCAATTTGGATTGTACTATCTATTGTTTTAACTTCTTCTCTATGACATGTTTTGATACTACTAGTGTGATTTCTTGATGTGCATCAAATGCTCTGGGGGGTCAATGTGTTAAAAAAATAAGGATATAGGTGCGAACAACCAATATGAGGGGGTAATGACTTCTTTTTTCCCACATGCTATCATTATGTAATTTTCTAATGGGACCTATTTTTCCATACCCTATAGTACTTTAAAGATGTCCAATGCCATTTTTGATATCCTATATTACTCTAAACCCATTTATAATTTTTATCTTCCATGTTTTTTAAATACCCTATCATTTGTTTGCACATATGTTGCTACTCCAACAGCTCACTACTCCCCCCCGAGATCAAATGAATTTTGGCAACACCTACATGACACTTTTTAGCACCCTACACCTTGTGTCTTCAAAATTTCTAACCCGTAATTCAAGATGTGTCCAAAATTTATGGAACCACTTGCATTTTGATTCATAGTCCTGTAACAATGTGCAAAATTTGTTGTTCATTTTCTAAAAGATATTGATCATGACATAGAGTTTATTTGTGCAATTTTAGATGTAGTTACTATAATGCAGGTTGGAACATGAATGAAGTCTATCGTATCAGGGTTTCTTCACTACACCTTGTTTGTATGGTTTCATTAGGGGTTAACTTTAGACCAAAGGAGATTGGTGAGTGAGCAAAAGTTGCATGTGAGGAAATTTGAGGAAATTTGAGTAAGTTCGGACCTTACATAACATTGTATAACCAAACAATGGTCCTCCCATGCTCGGATGGTATTATGCTTTGCTACAAACTTGAGAAGGATTTCTTAGTTAACTCCTAAAGGACCGAATGACCATTGAATGTACACAGGTAATCTTGGGTAGGTTTGTATGAAGTCATTTTTGAACTAATGTTCTTCAAATTTTGGCACAAGGTGGGAACATGTGTTCCCTAAGTGGGAATGTAATTTTTTTCCTGATCAGGTACCCAGATCAAAAGTTATTCTGCCCTAAACTTTTCTGGCAGCTTGGGCAACCTCAAGCAACATGTGCAAAACAACTCCTCTACTTCTTAAATTCGTAGGTATGTAACTTACATGATACACGATGCATATGTCAAAAAAAATAACCATGTGTAGTGTAAAAATCTCACTTTAGGAGGAATTAAAGGTTGTTGGCCTTGTTAGGCAAGGTAAAAATAAAATCTCCTAACTTCAAATGTTATAATTTGTCAATCCGTATGGTCAAAGTTTCTGAAATTTTTTCCACACATTCCCATAGTAGTCAAGTACAAATTTGTATAGTTGAATTTTGAAAAAAAACTGTTTTTTTCATTTTTTTCTCACTACCCTAAAAAGTGGCAGTTTTTCACAATTTGTGTCTAAAATGTGCCTTGGTCCTTTAGGGGTTAATTTAGGGATTGGGGTTGGTTGAGGAGCCATATAAGGTAGATACACCCAAAAGCACCACAAATTGGTACAGTGCAGTGTTACTATTATTAGGCTAATCAAATTTTTATATTTCCTTGTTGGCAAGAGAAAGGAGATTCCAATGCACCAAAGAACACATCATTTGGATATTATATGCAAAAGTTATTCACAATCAAAGTCTGTTTCTAAAGGCGCTCTAAGCAAATAGGTACATAACTGAATTTAGGAATGTTCACCTACTGTAGATGGCGCTTTTAAACACAGGACGATTTTGGGGGGACCCACCATAAGACAATTTTGTTCACTGTAGATGTCCAGTTTCCAAGGGTGCAAAAGGGACGTCTGCTTCATTGGTAAAGAATGTCATGTTACTTGAACAGCAAGCCAGTTCTACTCACACTCACGGCCTCTTGTAAATTAATTGCTAAAGGTTTATTCACTCATTTCCTCATGAGAATGAAGAATTTTGCACAATACAATAAACTTACCAACTGCTGACGAAAGGGTCAAAGCCTGTGCTAAGAAAAACAGACCCTATGACACATACTGTGGACGAGCTTTTCAGTGCCAGGGGGGATGGGGGGTGCCATTTATTGAATTTTAATACTGTAATGTAGCAGAGGTGGCCCATACTCCTGAATGACTATAACTTAAAGTTAGAGTGGGTGGCTGAATTTGGAGATAAGTTTTTGTTAGTAACTTAATGGCGAATGGAGTTCTGACTTCTGGGTTTGGGTTTGTGGTGAACTGGCTATGCTAGAACCACACTTAATGGACCACTGAAGTGATTCCCTGTATTTCCTGGACAGTACATGGTAAAGTAAATTTTCTGCCATGTACACTGAATAGGGGTATTAAGGGCCTCTTCACACTACGGCCGTCCAAGTTGAGAGGCCGTGGGATTAAGTGGCCAAATTTTGGTGAGAGTTTAAGAAAATGAGCAATAAATGGGCCAAAAAAATTAGAAATTTGAACCTTCGGCCGGCCATTGTGTGAAGCCTTTAACCCTTGAACGCCAGGCTGCTGACCGTGGAAATCGGCCATTTTGGAATCGTGTGATATCATCCACTATAGAAAAAATAGAAATACTCATTGGGAGTCAAACTACTATAGAAGATCTTCCCTTTCCACCCCTAATTCCGAGGATGAATAGTTGCAATTACGTCCTACACAGGAGAATTCCTTGTCATTCATCGGACAATAATTGTCCACTGCGTCGTTCAAGGGTTAAAGGCCAAAGTCCAAAGTCCAAGCCCAAAGTCCAAACCTATTCCATTTTTTTGACTTCTATCCTTTCTCTCCACATTAATCCATCCACTTTCTGAAATCTTCAATAATTTGTCACCCATGTGACAGTTTTTTCACGCTAAAGGTTAAAAAAACATGAGAAAGGAGTCAAAAATGACCTTGGAAAAATAATTACAGCACATGCTCTCATCATCAAACAAGGAATATGAAGGATATAAATGGAATAAAAAGGTGGCATTAAACATTGAGAGGAAGTAGGTTCATTGAATGTTAAGACTCACCATTTTAGTAGTGGAGACTAGGTTTCAAACCTAAATGGCGCCACAAAAAAGATTTTTATTGACACTTCCTTGATAGATTCAGATTAGATTCTTTGTCCCTTTCAAAGATCAAATTCAAAAATTGATACTAAGATTCACTCTTGCTATACGAGCAAAAAATCATCATCAGTTTAGTATATAGAAATAGAACATATATGAACTTAAACCACTTTTTATTGGTCAAAGTTGAGAAATATGTTAACAACTCAGAAACTATAAATCAATATCTATGTTTAGCAAGCTTAGACATACCTGTTAATGTAAACAGGTGATAATTAAGCCTTAATTATATAGAAATAAATCACAAACAAAGGTCCATAACTGTAAGTCCAAGAATGCAGAGTATATACGAAGGAATTTTGGCCACTTTGACCAGACCAGAGCTAGGCTTTAAACATACCAACAATGAAGTGACAACATATATTCACAACACCTTTAACAACAAAATGAAAATGTAAGTACATAAATCCTTAACCGAAGTATCACCTAGTATGGTGCCAACGTCTGTGTCCAGTAATCAGAGGTATGACAATTATCGATACTATTGCAAACACTAAACCCTACATATTAGTGTCCAGAAAGCAAATAGATGAACAAATTTGACTCATAAAGTTGGGCTTAGGCAACTTTCGATGACTCTCTTGGATTGGTGTTCCAAGTTATGCATGCAATTGTCTTTCAAGCCCTTCAAAACACCAAAAGCGTAGTTTGAAAATTTTTGAACAAAAATCCTCAAGAGGTGGCAATCCTCACCTGTACCCATGCAAACAAGCAAACTGTTAATATGCTAGTAAACGTATACAAGGTGTCTACAAATTCCCACTACTTGTTATTGTAAAATCGCTAGAGAAAAGACATTCAATCATGTGCTAAATGCTAATAAAAGAACTCTAGTTCCAGAATAAAGGATTAGCTTCATAACTGGACACTACATCACCTGTTGACCACTGTTTTGTGAGCCTAGCACCATTGCAGCAAAATCCTCACACCAAATACGAAGTATAGCCCCTAACTTCAAGTACTATAACTTGCTTTGTGTTATGAGCAAAATGCAAGTAAGCAGAATGCTTTTGCACAAATCACATCACCTAGTCTCGATACAGATTAAGGATGAGTATTGAGTAACTGGTGTTGAAGGAGAAGCCTTCAAGCCACCACTTACCAACCTCTTAAACAAATATTAATATTGTGTATTAAGGCACAAGCCTCAAGATATCAACATATCAATTCTCTAATAAACCAGGGTTTACAAAGATGAAGATTGGGGGGGGGGGGGTATTAACTGAAGCTTTCATAATGAATGAGTTGCCGATATTATTAAAGGCACACATTTAGGAGATTAGTTGTATAACACTTCCTAATTTAATCTAACCTTCTTTTCATTTTTGTCTATCCCAAAGATATACAATAGTTTGGAAATAAGTATTAGAATAACGGTAGACTTTTGGAAAAACTTAGATAGTAAGCCCAAGATATTTAAGTCTAAAAGAGAAAAAAAACAAAAAATAAATAAACAAATAAACAGGCCGAACTTTTGGGTTTCTGCAATCTCATTGGTTGAAACCGACGGACTCTCAACCTTACGCCGATATGTAAAGTGGCCCTAAGGGGACCCATACTAATTAATTGACATTCTATACCATACAAATATCTACCTTTATTGTACATCAATAGTTATTGAAGTGTCCAAGGGATGAACATTAGGTTTCAAACATCTACAATTTTCTATAATCAATTCCTTTAATTTTTTGGTCCCCTTCATACCCCTATTCAATGTAGAAAGATGGATAATCATGGAGATTGCAATTATTTTGGGTAATTTTATACCTTGAATTGAAATTACTATGAGTTTTGGAAGCCAAAAGTTGGTTTGGACCCATATCTAATGTATAGAGTCCTTCATAATTGTTCATTCAAAGACTACTTTGGCTCTCAAAACCAAGAATTGATGGTTGGAAATCAACCATAGTCTTTGTTGAATTTTTGAGTACCTATAGAGTGCCCATGGGGCCCTCTGAAATGGGTGGTTCTTCCACCGCACACCCAATTTTCTATAGTAGTGTGCATTGAGGCAAAAGATGCATAATTCAAGAAGTCCATTTAGGTGAATTTAGGCATAAATTAGAGTAGCAAATGTGGTGATTTTTCTAGAAAACCATGACTTAGATTAGTGAGGAAAAAAACCACATTGCATAAGGTTTCTCTTAGTCAACACCAATTTAGTTTCTCTTTATTTCTTTATTCAATGAGCATGTTCAAGAAACACACTACAAGGTTGTTGTTGTTTTGTCAAGAAGAGAGATTGATTTCACTTTGCCTACAAGGGCCTAAAAGCCCTTTGCGACAATATAGTATATGATGTATTTGGTGGTATTTGAACAGGAAAAAATTGACCAAATATGTTTTAGTACAAAGTAAATTAATGATCATGATAGTATATAAATAAAAATGTATCACAATTCATCTATTAAACGACAATTGAAGAGTTATAAAGCGAAATACAGGTTGTATAGAGGGACACCAAGGATCTTTCAAGGGTTAAGGTAACAATCTTGCCTCTACTAGGTATCAAACCCATATCCATGCCATTCAGTTTGGATATCTCATCACCATTATCCAATACTGTAGGGTCATCTTAGACCAAATGAATACTAGATTTATTTTTTACATTTTTTATAGAGTGCCAAAGAGGTGATATGAAATGTTATAGTGATACTCCAAATTTCAACATTCATCCACATATTGGATAGAAAATATCCCATTAGCGCATATCACATGTCCCTATTAATTTTGTTTTCATCCACAATTTGATGATTTCATTCACGATTTCTTTGATTCAGAATTTCTAGCAAAAAAATTCACAGTTGGTTCCCATTTTTCAACCAAATTATTTTTTTCTAGTGCAATCAGGCACCAGAAAGCCAAAATTAAAAGCCCCCTGTCTTTAATAAATTCCTTCTTCAGAACCATATGGACCAAGCAAGTGACCAGCTAGTATTAATTGACGTGGACACTTTCATGTAAAAGCATTAGGCACTGGCGCAATTATGGAGGAAAGGAGTTTGACAGGATGATTGACGAAAATTCGCCCAGGAAAAAACCCGAAAAACACTGCCCCCAGATGGATGTAAGAATGCACTCGCAAACAACTAGCCAGAGTCCACCTTAGACGCAGCGTAACTTAATCACAAGTTTGGAACAACCTCCCATTGTAACAGACTATGGCAAGTGCATATAATTGGGGAAAACAAAATTGGAGAATGGGCAAATGAAAAACAGTGATAAGCCTCGATGTACTATTCTCATCCTCCATTCAAGCAAAAATTTCTGTAATGGCATGAGGGCAAACTCTTCATTCTGGCCATGAAGATGATGGGTTGTTCTACACTGATAGGGGTATTAACCTCTAGAGGACCAAGCTGTGTTTTTTTGGCAACATAGTGATTTTAGACAGCTCACTACAAATAGAAAAATTCACTATATTTTTTGAAATTTTTTTTGGATGTGGGGACGAGGAGTACCTTGTCACTCCACAAAAAAAAATTACAACCAGATATGCCTATGAATAGTTATGGGGGCAAAATGTCATTTTTCATGGACAGGGGGCAGCATGGACAGGATAATTAACACTACAGGGAAATTTGCTTGGAAATGCCTAGAAGAGATTGAGCAAAGTCTCGGGCAACCTCTCACCTAGGTTCAGACCAGGGTAATTCTTTGACATTCTCTGAATTAATAAATTTCACCCAATGTAGAAGGAGGTGGTGGCAAGGAGGTAGATTCTTTGTAGCTTCCTTCAACCTAACAAATAGGTTACTCCTAATTACAAACTGAAATAGAAACAAAAACATCCACAAAAACAATAACAAATGACATTTGACAAATGACCATCAAAATTTTTTGATTGATAGTAGAATCAATTAGTTATTTGAAATGTTGTGGGATAGAGTGTGGAGAGGTTGCTTTTATAATCAAATCCATTGCCTATTATGAATTCTCAAAGGGTATGGGACAATTTGAAGATGAGAGTTTGACCACTCATTGTCAAAATATAGGAATTATGTTCAAAGTAAAATTTCAGACCTCATTTTGCTATTGTAGAATAACTTATTTCAAAAAACTTTGAACTAAAAAAATTTGGAAAATAAATCTAAGTTTCATTTCTAAAAACCCGTTTGTGATTTTGAGCCTCCAAAAAAAAGTTATGGACAAAATTCAAAGAGGATGTTTCAAAATGTTAATGAAAATGTCCTTTCCAACCCCTCTCTAAAATTTGTCCATAACTTTTGATTGGAAACTCTAAATACCAAAAATGTTTTTGGAGATAAAACTTAGCTTGATTTTCTAACTTTTTTTTAGTTCAAAGTTTTTTAAAATAAATTATTCTACTATGCCAAAATGAGGTCTGAAATTCTACTTTGAACATAATTCCTACTTTTTACTTAACTTTGACATGTGTTGATTTCTTAGTAATTCTAATTTACATATCCCACAGGGTTTGTTTGACCTCTTACTATCCCACTTGTATAAAGATCTTCTCTACTCTTCACATTTGTGTGCAATCATATTGATCATCAAGTTACTTGAGATTTGGTCTCAATATTTTTATATAATCAACATTTATTGTAGAATACCTAAAATTCTATTCCATTGAGCAAGGAACATCTTTAGAATTTAGGGAAAGAGTAAAATCTTCAAAGTAAAGGGAGTGTGATGTAGTGTCAGTGAGTTCTGATGATGAGTTGGGCTTCACTAACCTTGACCCAGCCTCCTCCCTTCCTATGCCCAATTGTCCCTTCACTTCAGCTGGGATGCAAATTGATCAAGCTTGTGGAACTTTGATATTTTGTGCGATTTTGATTTTGATTTTTTCCTCTTCTAGAGCTAGTTGAAATCTAGAACTCTACTATTCAAATTTTGAATAAATCATTGTATGTGCAAGCCATAAATTGTTGAAAAAAGGACTTTGTATGAGACTTTTTTTGAAGCTAGTTCCATATCGAATTTTTTTGGTACATGTTCCCCAATTTGAAATATTATAATTTTTTTTAACATGTGACCAACTTTATCACAAAAATCAAGCAAAAAAGTGAAATTAACTTGTCCCAAAGCCTCCCCAAATCAGAGCTGCCTAGAATTTGGATGCCCCCCAATAACATTTTTTTCAACTTTAAACACTATAATCTCACAATCTCTATGGTCAAAACCTCCCATTTTTTTAATAAAATATAATGAAGTAGTCTAACACAAGATCTTACAATTAGATGCAACAATTTTTCATTTTTCATTTTTAGGGAGCCTTTGCCATCAAAACAGCCCATTTTGAGTATTTTTTGGTGAAACATAGTCAAAGAACTTTAGGGGTTAAGGGGACCCATACTAATTAATTGACATTTCACACTATATAAATATCTACCTTCATTATCTATCAATAGTTATTGAAGTGTCCCGTGGATGTACATCTTGTTTCAAACATCTACAATTTTCCATAGTCAATCCCTTTAATTTTTTGGTCCCCTTAATCCCCCTATTTAGTGTACCGATTAACTTGAAACGCAAGAAGTTAACCTGTAAATGATGGTGGACATTTTATGTCTGATGAGTGACTAAAGAATTTTCTTGTGTAGGACAAAAGAGCATCTATTCATCCTTGGAATTAGGGGTCGAAAGGGGAGATCTTCTACAATAGTTTGATTCCCAGTGAGTATTTTTTTTAAAGTAGATGATGTCACACGGCTATAAAAGTAATGATTTCTATGGTCACCAGTCTAGCGTTTAAGGGTTATGTTACTTCAATCACCATAGGTTAACCCTTGAACGTTGAAGTGAACGTTTGTTGTTTGATGGATGACTTTACTATTGATTGTAAAAAAACAGAATGCACCTATTGGTCCAGTAATCGGAGTAGTTTTGCTAACTACTTTGGTCACAGGGGATTCATCCTTTAACCCATAAATGTTGATACGAACGTTTAGTATCTGATGGATGACAGGGAATCTCTCTATCTAGGATAGAACTGCAACAATTCATCCTTGGAATTTTGTACGGAAAGGAAAGATCTTCTATAGTACTTTGACCTCCAGTGTGTATTTTTAATTTTTCTAAAGTAGATAATGTCACATGGTTCCAAAAGGCATGATTTCCATGGTCACCAGTCCATCCTTTGACCCTTAAACACCGGGCTCGTGATCGTGGAAATCAAGCATTTTGGAACTTTGTGACATCATCTACTTTAAAAAAATAAAAAATACACATAGGGAGTCAAACTATTGTAGAAGATCTTCCCTTTCCACCCCTAATTTTGAGGATGAATAGTTGCAATTTTGTCCTACTCAAGAGAATTCCTTGTCATTCATCGGACAATAATTGTCCACGGCATCATTCAAGGGTTAAGATTAAGGGTTAATTGTTGGCATTTTTTCTTGTCACCACATTTGGCAAGGAGAAAATGGTTGTTGTGAACGTGAAGGCTTGAAGGGTGCTCAATTTATAAGTTAACACTGGTAATGTTCCGAACACTTTTACTAGGAACTTCGAGGGATGAAGATCTTTGTGCAATAAAGGTACCATTTAGTTTGTCAGTAATAGGCCACATGTCACAAAAAAATGCAATATCTAGGGCCTTAGCAATCAACACCTAAGGTGGACAAGTCTATTACCACTCTAATTAGCAATCTATATATTCTTGGGGGTGAAACTTAAGTGAAATTCTAATTTTTGATTAAAATTGTAAATTATGGAGATTTTTGAAGTGATATGCCTTGAAATTACAAAACCATTCATAGAGTGAAATCATGAACATCCTATAAACAACCCATAACCACTCTTCCATTATATCTCATAGCACTTATTTAAGTGTTTACTATTAAAGAATTCATTTGATATGTTACCCCTTGTTGGCATTAATGCCAACAAGGGGTAACATATCAAATGTTGGATGAGTTTTTGAATGGAATTGGGGCCAAAAGCAGAGGATGGAAGATGGAAGAAATGGGTTGACTTACAACCTTATGCATGTTGAAGTTTACGTGCTCAAATTTCACACTTATCTTTAAAGAGTCCTCCAACTGAACCTTGAACAATGGGTCATTGACTATAGTCATCAACCATGTTGAGTTATCCATTGACCACATGACTATTTTTATGATCATTTAACCCTTAAAGGATGTTGAGGATGTTTTTTTGACCTTTGGATGACATCACCAAAGATTGTAGGATGAAAAAAAACATTTTCTAGTCCAATTTTTTTGGGTAATTGCTTGGGTATATTTTTAGTGAATTGTATTGCAAATGCCTTCATTATGCTATTATTGACTTTTCTAAAGAAGCAGATGCTTAATCCACAAACCACCCATGTAGTGTATTTTGGCCATTTCTTGCTATTTATTCTTGATGTGAATTTTAGCCATAAAAATGATATCGTTTAAATTTTAAGTCCAAATAATGAAATGAAGCTTATCAAGTATACTTTCTACTCCAATTGGAAATTTTGAAAAATTCCTAAATTTTAATATTTTATTACAATATGGATTTTTGAACATATAACCATGGTTTGCTAATTTTCTAATTTTCTAATTACATGGTAACTTAAGTTTACAACATGATATCACAAGCTATAATATAAGGTAAAACAAACCATTACGGACCAAATGGTGTGCGTGTGTGTGCGCTCTCCTATCATTTCTGAAATTTTCTACTTTCTTTTCCAGGGAAAGTCAAGTGATAGAAATGGCGAGAGCATTTGAAACTCTATTTTTTCGACAAAGTGTGAATTTGTTATGAATTTTTGAAGTGTTTAGCCCATCACATCCTTAAAGAGTTTGTAGAGTACCCCCAAACCAACCAAAATTCATCCATAATACTCATCTTACTCACCTATTGCAGTCACAATATTTTCTAACATAGAAGGCCTAAAAAAAGCACTTCCTACAATGAACTAACACTAAAAAACTGAAAGTTCCTATTGTGGTCACTAATTACTCCATTCCAGTTAGCTAAGACATTGCAAGTGGCCCAAATCTCAATAACTAAAAGAAAACCATAATAGACTCATTCTTAGGAGTGCAATATGGACTTTGAACATATGACTATGGTTTACTGATTTTCTAATTTTAGAGTTATGTGGTAACTTTGATTTACAACATGATGTTACAGGCTATGATATACATCTATGGCTTGCACCTTCAGATTGGCAGATGTGAAGGTCACTCTGATGTGGTGAGTGCCATCCACGAGAGTCTGCTCACCTCTCTCCGTGAGTATAGGCTTGCGTCAAGCCTTCCCTCTCTTCTAGGTATTGTGCAGATCCCTATTCTGGGAATTATAGGGTTTGGGGTTTGAGCAGGTTTTTCAATTCTTTAGGGATCTTGATGTGGAGTTGTGGAGTTGTGCAGTCAAGTATGTGAACGGTGGAACAGGAGTGTGTGTGATTTGGATCAGTAGGAAGCAGTACCGAATGATATGGGCTGCCAGCATCACCTTCATTACCCAAGTTTCAAAATTTGCCGAGTTGAGGTGGTAAGGGTCGGGTGATGGTGTTGCTGCATGCACTATGAGGAACACAATGTACAGATTAGGGTTTAGATTCACTGTGTGTTGCTGGTGATTGTGTGGAGAGTTTACTTGTACTAATGTGACTAGGCAATGAAATCTTTCACATTATTCCATCAGTAAGTTGCGTTTCTGATGGACTTGGACTTGAATTATTTTCGATTCTGTTCAAATTCCTCTATGCATAAGCTGTAAGTACTTGTACAAAGACTGAAACCCATTAATAGACATTCAATTCATTGCTGAATTAGAAATCATAGTACAAAATAAAACAGTTTTATACCGTTTTCAGTAACCCTGGTTTAAGGTGAAGTCAAATACTTGTTCACTTGCTCTTCCCTTACTTTTATTTCTTTGTGGTGTTGGAGGAGTGCCTACGTGAGGCCACTGCAATACATCAACAATGAAATTTTGATAATGATTGTCACCAAGGGGCACCTAACATACACAGGCCTGTGTACTTGACGCTTGAAGAGAAACCCTAATATCTTAGATCTTAAAACAAATGGTAGAGTCAGAGATCCTGTGATCTTCAGAGAATTCATTAGATTATAGAAAGACATATAACCAGATCGCATTTCAGGTATACAGTCACTTGTGAAGATCCAATTGTTCTGATCAGAGGTAGTTTTGAATTTGGTGCTCTTTTGGTAATTAGTCCTGTGTACAACTACAACTTATTATTCTTGCAATGTACACTTGAGTACTTATTAACCCCTAAAGGACCAAGTTGCATTTTTTGGCAGTATAGTGATTTCAGGTAGCTCACTACAAACGGTATTTTTATTTTTTGTCTTTGAAATTTACAAACAACATGTGCCCTAGCATATATATAAATCTAAAGAATCAATTGCAAATTTTTATTTTAAAAAAAAATGATTTTTCAAGAAGTTTTTTTAGTTGCCTGGGTTGCCCACCATTGAATGAAAATTACATATCATGCAATAACTTTTTAACCATGTAGTCAAAAGTTATGAAAACTGTTGTGCCTTAAAGATACTCCTTGGGCACATGTTTTGTGAAAATTTCAAAGACAAAAAATAAAAATTTCATTTATAGTGAGTTGCCTGAAATGACCGTGTTGCCAAAAAATGCAACTTAGTCTTGTAGGGGTTAACCCCTAAAGGACTGAGGCACATTTTAGACACAAATTGTGAAAAACTGCCACTTTTTAGGGTGGTGAGAAAAAAATGAAAAAAAAGCTTTTTTTCAAAATTCAACTATACAAATTTGTACTATACTACTATGAGAATGTGTGGAAAAAATTTCAGAAACTTTGAGTATACAAATTGAAAGATTATAATGTTTGAAGTTAGGAGAAAAAGTTTTTTTTCGACCTTGCTAGACAGGGCCAGCAACCTTCAACTCCTTCTGAAGTGAGATTTTTACACTACACATGGTTATTTTTTTTTACATATGCATCTTGTATCATGTAAGTTACATACTTGCCAAATTTCAGAAGTAGAGGAGCTATTTTGCACATGCTGCCCGAAGTTGCCTGAGCTACCAGAAAAGCTTAGGGCAGAATAACTTTTGATGTGGGCACCTGATCTGGAAAAAAAATTACATTCCCACTTAGGGAATACATGTTCCCACCTTGTGTCAATTTGTAGAATATCTGTTCGGAAAAGACTTCATACAAACCTACCTGAGATTACCTACATATGTTCAATGGTCATTCGGTCCTTTAGGAGTTAACCTCTAAAGGACATGCTAGTCTCCATGGAAATGAGAGATTTTGTCACCATGTGCATCATGAGCAAAAGACAAATTAGAATCACTTGTTGGAAGGTCAACCTATTGTAGAAGACCATCTCCTTTCCAAACAAATTCGAGGATGAAAGATTGTCCTTCTCTTCCAAAGAGAAAGATGGTCCTTCTCTTCGAAAGAGAAAGATGCTTTGTCATTCATTGGAAAATAATTGTCCTTGGTGTCCTTCCAGGGTTAATGGTACCTTCATCTATCTTGCCAATTCTTGATCTATCCTCAACTTATGGTGGAAAAATCATGTAACTTAACCCTTGAATGTCGGGCTAGTGACCGTGGAAATCATCCATTTTGAAATCATGTGACATCATCCACCTCAAAAAATCAAAAATATCCATTGGAGGTCAAACTATTGTAGAAGATTTTTCCTTTCTACCCCTAATTCCGAGGAGAATTCCTCATCATCCATTGGCCACAAAACGTCTATGTCAACGTTTAACCCTCGACTACCACCAGTGCCATTCTGTGGCGTTTGGATGACAGTCTAGGGTCCTCAGAAGAGATTAAAAGCATTTTTTTCATCCTTTTTATGTTGTTGACCTTTGATGTTGAGTTACAAAGAGTATCCAATTGAATTTTTTGTTTAACTAGTGTTTGTTGTCATGTAGTTGAGAAATAAGTTAAAAAGACAAATGTCAAAATTTGCTATTTTAGTGTATTTTGAGGAATTGTTGCTCCTTGCTCAAATCTGAAATTTCTCAAAAAAAATGATATTTTTTGAGTTTGAGATCAACTAACGAAATGAAGGTCATCTATTCTAGTTTCTACTCCAATTCGTAATATTGAATATTTTATTGTAGTTTGAACTTTGGATGTATTTTCAATATCCATTGTATTCTAATTATAGAATGACATGGAAATTGAGTTTACACCATGATGTTTGTTACTGTAATTTACATATATGGTGAAATTTTCAGATTTTTTGAAATAATTTTCTATTTAATATGATTTTTTCTTCACTGTTTTTCAAAAATTCTCACAAAAATCAATTTTCCTCAAAAAAATCTAATTTTTTGGGAAGAGAGAAGACATGTAATATCATGTCTGAAAAATAAACAAATTTTTTTTCATACATATCTATTCCCAAATGGCAACAAACTGAGTGATAAGCAACGAGGCTCTGAATCAGTGGTTGTAGGTCCGTCCTTTAGGGGTTAAGGGTTAAGTTAGTGGAAAAAATTGGCTCTTTCTCAAAGGTGTCAGTTTCTGCTTAGGACGGAAGCCTGTGTGTATTTTCCCCAATCAATTGGAATATCTGTGACTTGATCTTCCACTGACAAGTGTATGATTTTGATCTTGGAGGGAAGCCATGTGGGTGATTGAATTAATTTTGCTGTGTCAGAGCAGGTTACTTGCTGCACGTTCCCAATTATCCCATATGGTTAATCTGGGGCTATGAAAGAGTCCTATTAGGTGTTTAGTTGGGGCTTAAGGTTCTAGTACCCATTTTCAACCTTGAAAATATGTTGATACAGTCGAAAATATATTGTACTTATTCTTTACATGAATGTAGAAAATCCTTCGTACAAATTAAGAAATTATCGATTTTTCAGGGGTATTCATGATTTTCAATTGCTAGGTGTGTTAAAAATAGTGACAAGTGTTGGTTCCATTATGGAATATGCAAAATGACTTAAAGTGTTTTAGGCGATTCCATCTTTTGAGAGAGTGGAGATATACTAGATATAGACTTCAACAAAAGGAGCTTTATGATAATGTGGTTGAATAAGGAGTACTTTGGATAATGGCAATGTTTTTTACTCCCTTTGTCCCCAAATGATCTTCTTGTTGGCCTTAATTTTTTGTCCTCAAATGATCTTAGTGTTGTACTTTGTGACACTGCAAATTGATCAAATGTAGCTTTTGATTGCTATCTAGAACTCACAAAACAACTCCGAGCAATAGTACCCCCTCCTTCTATGCATTTATCAATCAATACACAAATGAAATGATTGAAGGGGTCAATCAATGACAATTGCTACTATGTGAGTCCAAAAGTGTAAGCCTGTGAGTCCAAAAGACTATACTCCTATGTTATAGGTGTCTATATTGCAGAAATTTTCTATGATTATAGTGTAACTACAATACAAATATCCATATTATAGGTGTTTATGTTATAATCACCTTCAATGGTTGTAGGATAGCTACTTATAACATATACTCAAGGCTCACATGCTCGCATTTTCATGTTCACACACTAGCATCATTGGTCAACTTATATTATTTGTTTTTATTTTTTGCATCTCTTCAAGTGTTGCTTGATTGAAGGAGATGAAGTTTTGGGAGGTGGAACGGAGGTTTACAAATGGTCTAGGGACGATACTAACTACCCACAAAATAACAATCTCACACTCAACAATTAAATGTCCATTAGTGCTTCTTGAAAATGCCCCCAAAATTTCACTTTTCAATACTCCAAAATTTCACTTTGAAAAAGGCTTTGAAACTTAAAGTTTTTAGGATGCTACACTAGAAGAAAAATGCATCCGCTACAACCTATTGAAATGCAACTACGGTCCTATGCAACTACCCTACAACTACAATCCTTTGTATTTGCACCAACTTTGACATAGTTACACAGTAGTTGCACTCTAGTTGCAAAGTAGTCGCAAAATATAGTTATAGTTACAAGAATGTTACAAAAGAGTTGATGTGAGGCATTTTACATCCAATATTCATCAAAATTGTCAATGAGGACAATTTCACATTTTGTAGAGTCTAATGTGTCTATCTACAATTGTATAGACACATTGAACTAGAGTTCCATAGACACATTTCTAATTGGATTGTTATCTAAATGTGATAGCTATTCAATTAGAAAGCAACTCTAGTGTAACTACAATGCAACTAGAGTGCAACTAGACTACAACTAAGTACAACTAAATTGCAACTACAATTGGACTAAAGTTTGACTATAAAATGACTAGACTTTAACTCCTTAATGTTTCAGACTATGTTTTTTCCAAAAATACTCCAAAACTATCATTTCTAGTACAAGCACTAAATTTTAGGAAAAAAACATTTCTGGACACATATAACCACAAGATCTTATAGTACTCTCGTTTTCAAAGACGTGAAAAAAATTTCAGAAATTTCCACCATGTAGATTGTAAGATATTAGTGCTTAGATGGATAAAATTCTTTTGGGGGGCCCTGTGAAAAAATGGGCAATTGCACTTCACAAGGCCACATTTGTATGAAAAAATGTCCAAAATGGTGGTTAATCTTTGGATTCATTCTTCAAGGCAAGTTGGCTACATGCTTGAAAAAATTTAGACCATTTGGAATTGTACAACATATAGGAAAAAAATTAGTGAGTAGAAAGGAGAAGAGAATGATTAAAATTACTCCATTGTTAAAAATTTTGTTATGGAATTGAAAAATGTCAATCCCAATGGTTGTAATGTTGTAATAAACAATCTACATCCTGTGATTTTTTTTTTTCCAAAAATATTGAAAATTGAGTTAAACAAAGAACTTCAAAATTTATTTTAGAGTAGAGAATCCAAAATTGTCCACAAATTAAAACTCCTCTTAACTTTCATCTCATTAATCAAAATAGAATGATTCAAAGCTTTCCATGTATATATAAATCTAGAAAACCAATTTCAGATTTTTATTTCTTAAGAAAAATGTTTTTAAAAAAAAATTGGGGCTACCCAAAGATCAATGAAAATCACATATCATGCCATAACCTTTTAACCATGTAGTCAAAAGTTATGAAAATTGTTGGGCTGTAGTGCAGTAAAATTTTGTTCTTTTTACTAATTGTCTTAGTAATGTAAAAATGTGGCCTTTTACTACTTGTCTTTAGGAATGAATAGAAAAGGAATGAACAATTAGATGAAGGATTCCAGAAGAGGTAGTTTGGCTGGATAGGAAGAGTGACAATTTGTCTTAGCATCAGTTGGTATTCAAGTATTGCACCTTTTCAGTGGCTTAAGATAGACAACTGGTCATTCTTTCCTCCCTTCCCTACTTCGAATTAAGCTATCGCGTGTCTATAGTTGTCAAGTTTTTGATATATTGTGAACTTTTTGAATATTATAATAACAATTCGTCTTTTTGAACTAATTGTTCAGCACCGTAGTGCTGTGGTGTAGTGTTGAGATCTAGTGATTGGATCAGTTGGTTGTGTGTTAACCCAGTGATTGGGTTGGTTTAATTCTTTGTGCTTGATTTTGTGGGATTAATCCAATGATTGGATTGTGTAATCTTTTGATTGTGTGTGTTTGTAACAAGTTGAATTAAGTGGGAAGTTATTGGATGTTTGCAGTAAGTTGTGAAGTGAAATTTTCCTATGACCAATTGTTATACATGAATGTATGTATTGTATGTATGTGAATTGCAATTGTTAAGTGTCTTTCAAGCGTGAATTGTGACACTGGCTTGGAGACAAGTTGTCAACTGAGGAGTTAAAGAAATTAAAGGAATGAATTGATTGAGGAAGGCGAATGTGGAGTCAAGTTGTGAAGATCCAGTTGAAGATTAATCAATACTTGGTAAGTTGATTTTCAACAAATTGTCTTATTTGTAATCCTTGTTTATATAAGATGTTGGACAAATTATCTTACGTTGTATTGGATCCAGTGATTGGACCAGTAGTTTGTCTACATCAATTTGATTTATGTGGGCTATGTACCAATGATTGGGCCAGCCACTTAGTGATTCAATTGTGAGAAAACAATTTGCTTTGTATTAGTTTTGTGTATGTGTGAGGCTGATCCAGTGATTGAATCAGTTAGCTTGACAAATTGTCAAAAGGAATTATAGACCAGTGATTGGGTTCGTCTAAGTTATATTGTAAACAATTAGTTGTTGTTATTAATATGATTCAGTGACGATGTTAAATAAATTGGAAATTGTTAAATGTTGAGAACAATTGAACAAATTGTATAACATGATGTGTATTTTATGTTAGACTAATTGTCTGGTTTAACATGTATATTGAATAGTGAATGCTGTGGAATTGTGTTAGACAAGGAAGAACAATTTGGATGCAAACAAATTGATTGTTTTTGTGAATTAAATTGAATTTTGAATTTGAATTATGCATGTTTGTCATTGTTATGTGTAAGAATTAAATCATTTGATCCTACATAGAATGAGGTTATCAAATAATCTTTATAAGTGATCATTAAGTTTGTGAAAGAATTAGTTACGGATTGGAAATTTAATAAATTGTCTTTTGATCTCTAATCGATAGTTTTTGAAGTAACTGTACAAATTGTCAAAGGGCTGATTTGGAAGAATTAATGTGAAATAGTGATTAGTCCATAAGTAGTGAGTGAACTGGGATGCAAGAGTGCCCTGGTTTTGTGACGATTCAGTAGGACTAATTGTCTTACCAATTAGCACAGGGAATGTGCGGAATAATTAATAATAACAACTGAATCAAAAGTTTACTTTGCAAGTTGTGAGAATTAATCAAATGAAGTGATTTCATTGTGGATGAAACAATTAGTTTGAGACTTAATTGAATTGGTCAGGTTAGCGAGGGACTACGGACCTTGGATTGATTTCTGAATTACAGGTGAATTGTGTACTTTGACAAATTGTTTGTGAATGTGCAGAGTAACTTAAGTTTGGTGAATGCATTGCAATCATGCCCTGCATTAGATAGGGACAAATTGTTGTAGGACTGGGACAAATTTCTACTCATCTAAATTAGTAATCAGGCTAGACAAATAGTGACTGGACAAATTGTCTTCGTAATGCAAATCACCAGTAATTAAGGAACATATGTACAAATATATTAAGTGAGTGTTATATTTGCATTTGTCTAGTTTAGATCATGAGCATGACAAATTGTGGTCAAACCTGACAAATTGTTGAAAAACTCCCCTAGAATACTAGGCAGGACTAGGACTGCATTTCACACATCCATAGCATTATTTAATGGACTGGCCACCAAATTACACTCATGGGTATAAGAGTGAATGCATATTTCCTTGTTATTTGTGAAATATTGTAGTAAATCCCATTTTCATCTTAAAAACAAGTGACTCTAGTCACAAGACGTTAGACTACTTGATCATTCCCTTGGATTTTGAACCCCTATACTAGTTCTCTGGGTTTTTGTAGGAATAGCAAAATCTAGACTACATGGGCCTTAAAGATACTCCTCATGCACATGTTGTGTGAAAATTTCAAAGAAGAAAATAAAAACTCCATTCATAGTGAGTTGCCAAAAATCACTATGATGCCAAAAAATGCAATTTGGCCCTTTAGGGGTTAACTAAAATACAACTAGCATGCGACTAGGAACCAACTAAAATGCAACTACTATTAAGTCTTTTATTAATTGTCCCATATCAATTGTTAAGAATACCATTAGGTTAGATGTATAAGAATTGTAAGTGATGGCTTCCTTATGTAATAAAATTTTGAGTACAAAATTCTAATCTTTCTACATGTTGCAGATTTTAACAATTTGTAGATTTCTACAACTTGTAGATTTCTATAATCTATAAAAATCTATTAACATTTAAAGTTTAAGAATTTTTGGATTTGACAATCTAAAAAAAAGGTAAATCTGAAATTTAGAATCTATGAACTACAGACAAGTTGTGAATAAGTCGCAAACTAATTGCACGTCAATCAGAAATTGGTTGTATGCTAGTTGCAAACAAGTTGCACATCAGCCACAAACTAGTCGCATGCAAATAACTTCCACATCGGCAACTATTTCAGATGATGAACTTTCAAGTAGATTGTTGGATGAGAAACAACCTTGAAGCTTTTTGCAACTAGTGCAACTTGTTCACTACAACTATGGGCTCTAAATTGTCACCTAGTTGCAAACGTCTCATGCAACTACAAAACTAGTTGCAAATAGTAGTTGTAGAACCCCTCATTTTCTTCTAGTGCTAGGAGTGTACCAAACTCTACTAACAATGCAAAATTTGTTTAAAAAATGTTATTTTTAACCTTAATTTAGAACATTTTGACCAACAAGAAGATCATTTTGGGATGAAGGTAAGATTTTGTTGGTTTGTACAGACCCCCATAAAATTTGATCTTTGTTGAATATATGTTTGTTTGGGGGCATGTATACCTATAATCCATTTTTTGAAAATTAATTGTTTTTTCAGATGGGTTATAAAATATGCATGCTAGGAGATTCTTAAAGCTTTTGCAATTTTCTAAAGGTCCAATAATAGAAACTAAGCTCGTAGATGCATGCACCTAAACTTTAAACAAAAAAATCTCTCTTGGAAATGTAGTGTTTGAGATGTGCCCTATTTTATTAAAAAATTATACTTTCAAGTAGACAATTGATGTTGTAGGCTTCTCTAAAACCCCAAGTTTCTAAGTATTTTCAATTGCAATACAACCTAAGAGCCACCTCTAAAGTTCTTCAAAATTAATGAGACCTTAAATCGTACAATTAAGCACCATTTGATCACAGTTCCTATTATAAAATTGACAAATTTTATATTGGATTTTATTAGGAGTCAACATGACAGATTTTTGGGACATAATGTGAATAAACTTCAAATTTTTACAGTGTTGACAATAGGTGCATCTAACTCAATTGCAATTATAATTTCAATTATAATTGACAACCTTCTACAATCATGATCTCAATGTACAATCAATTATGTACATTTGTTTTGTATTCGTGAAGTAATTGATAAGCTACTCTATATCATGAAGTAAACATTCAATCCATAGACGAAATGTTGGAATTGAAAAGCCTTGTAGAAGTAGAAATCCTATTTGTTGTTACCACAAGCTAGAAATTCCAACTAAATACAACAAACCTAATATTCAATGAGTTCAATGTCTTGTGATTGGTTATTTAAAACACATTCCATTACATATTACAAATATTTCAATATGCAAATACAATTGTAAAAGGCCTTTAGTGACCAAGTGCACAACATAGAGAGAGTGCATTATTGGTTTTCAGATAGTAGATAAGGAGAGTCTCCTTTGCAATACCAAAAACAAACTAGTCTTTGTTATGTTAGTATGGAGTGATTTCTACTACCATTATGATTCAAATTTTATTTTCACAATGACTTTTTCACTTTACTTTATCTTTTCAAAGTCAAAATTTTAAAAATAATTAATATTGATCCCTTGCAATATATTCCTTGACAATTGTGGATAGCAATGTGAATCCCCAGTTATTAGAAAACAATGAAAACATTCAAAAAATGAAACCAATATAAGGCATTTGAGTAAAAAACTTGATGGTGATGAGATTCCATTAAAGAAATGACAAAAGAGAATTTCTAAATGTTTAGAAATGTGCATACAAGAGAGACTTTGTTGCACTTATATGGTGGACTAGAAAATTGTTGGTTTTCGAAGCCCCCTCAACATAAAGGTGCAATCCTAATAGACTAAGGAATGAGGTCTCGAAATCTCCAAGTGAGATTTATTATTTTGAATACCCAAAATTACTATAAAACATGAAAACAAAAAATCTCTTCCAAATAAGATTAATTTTTAAATAGTACATGATTTGCTTTTAAATAAGAAAATAAAGACTCCAATTAAGAATGCATATAGTCTCTCATAAATGTTTTTCAAGATTCTTTAATAAAGTGGAATGAGAATTATTTTAAAAAAATTTGGTAAGCACTTCAGAAATTTTAAAAATTCATTGAGTGAAATATTATTGACTAGAATATGAACTCAAATATATGCTTTTTCTAATTTATCCCAAAAGTCTCCAAAAAAATTGCAAATTTTTTGAAAGTGTACAAAACATTTTGAAAGTCATGAGCTCTAGTATTAATCTCTAAAGGACCAAGTGTCCGTTGAGTGTACACAAGAAATCTCAAGTAGGCTCCCACAAAGTTATTTTTTGGCAGATGTTTATGAAATTTGGACATCATGTGTATCTATATATCCCCTTGCTGAAAATCTAATTTTTTTTTATCAGGTGCTTGTATCAAAAGTTATGTTGCTTTGAGCTTTGCAGACAACTCGGGTAGCATGTGCAAAACTCTTCCTATGATTTTGAAATTTGGGTGTGTAGCTTACATGATCCAAGATGCAAATCTCAAAAAAATATCCCTATTTAGAATCTCATTCTAGGAGTTAATCCCTAAAGGACCAAAGTTGTGCTTTTTGGCAACATAACTTTTTTGGGCAAGTATGTGTGACTAGAGGTTTCCATATTTTTGGCCCAAATTTAAGTAGAAGGTGTGGACGAGAAATATCTTTCATGTGCACAAAATTTCACGGCATTTGGAAATATGAGTCAAAAGTTATAGCCTAACATGTAGTTTATTTCTCAACTCGGGCAGTCTGGGCAGATCTGAAAAAATCATTTTTTTCAAAAATAAAAATTTGAAATTGGTTTTCTAGATTTCTATATACTTAGAAAGATTTGAATAATTGCATTTTGATCAATGAGTCAAAAGTTATGAGATGTTTTAGTTTGCGGGCAAGTATGATTCTATACTCTAAAATAAATTTTGAAGTCCTTTATTTAACTCAATTTTCAATATGTTTTGAAAAAAATGAAAACATTAGATGTATAATGTTTATTAAAACATTGTAACCATTGGGATTGGGATTTTTCAATTCCATTATCAAATTGTTAACAGCTTAGTATTTTGAATCATTATCTACATCTTTCTACTTACTATTTTTTTCCTATATGTTGTACAATTCCAAATGATTTGAAAATTTTCAAGCATGTAGCCAACTTACATTAAAGAATGAATCTAAGGAAGCACCACCATTTTGGACATTTTTTCATACAAATGTGACCTTGTGAAGTGCAGCTGCCCGTTTTTTCACAGGGCCCAAAAAAAGATTTTTGTCACTTCAAATGCTAATATCTTGCAATCTACATGGTGTAAATTTCTGAAATTTTTTCCACATCTTCTTAATATAGTGTATACAAGATCCTATGGTTACATGTGTTCCAAAATGATATTTTTCGAAAAATTTGGTACCTATATTAGAAATGGCAGTTTTTTAGGATTTTTGATGATAACATAGTCAAGGAACTTTAGGGGTTAAAGTTTGAAGGCCATGTCAGGCAAGGTTGAGTTCAGACATTATAATCTTTCAATCCATATGGTCAAAGTTTCTAAAAAATTTCCACATGTTCCCAAAGAAGTCTAGTTCAAATTTGTACGGTTGAATTTTGAAAAAAATACTATTCTTTTCATTTTTTTCTTGCCGCCCTAAAAAGTGGCAGTTTTTGACAATTTCTGCCCAAAATGTGCCTCAGGTCCTCTAGGGGTCAACTTCAAATATGATGATTCCATACCCCAGAAGTCATGCTCGCATTTGAGTTGGATGCACAACAAATCACATGTAACAGTACAAGTGTGTTTCGTGCTTTCATATTTTCACCCATGATACTTGGACGCAGGAACCAGATCTCTTAAATCAAATTTTTATCGTTACATATAAATTTCGGCTAAATTTACGAAGGCCGTAGAGTACTCACTACAAGCTTCTTCTGAAACGTTAGTAACCATAGAAATTGAGCCCAGGCAAGCATCATATTGACTACTTTCAAATAAGACAATTGCTGATTAGTCCAACGAAGAAAAGATGATTTGCTGTTGGTAACAGTCTAGAAGACCCGCTAGCATAGGTCCCTAGCAGTTTTAGTATCCTCTCACTTGAGACACAAATACCTAGTAACACAATTGTCTTGTGATAAAATGATCTGTGAGGATGAATGTCCCCTTGGGCGAACAAAAGGCCCGTCTTCATAGTACATCAAAATTTGCGAACTATCCTCACATCTACAGGTGCACATTCCGGAGGGAATCTCTACAGAAAAGGCCGTCAAACGGGATATGGGTTCTACAATCTGTTCAATACCTGACTCAATTCCGTCTCAAACACAAGGTCCCGTGAACGCAGATTGCAGAGCACATCTTCATCATCGTATGTTGACAAAGAGCCGTCATGATCTAGTAGAAAGACAAAATAAAACTCTCCTGGTCTGCAAATATGGCATGTGAGCGCTCTTGTGAAACAGCTAAAGTGGTCAAACTTGAAAATCACCTACTTCCAGCGGTTACTTTGCGCTTCACTTTCCTCTTCGCGAAGACATTAGGAGTTTGACGTTGCCTGCCGTCCTTGTTCTGAACCTTTTGACCATCCAAGAGACCTGTGATAAGACCCTTCGCAGGGATTACCCATTCTGATAAAGACTCCGATGATAGTGAGGGTCGCCGGTACGCTTGAGAAAGCGTTCCATCGGCATGGACAACTGGTAACTCTCCTTGACCCAAAAACGCTAGTCTTGTTACGTCGCCAATCTGGATGTTCAGAGCCCTGCATCAAGAAATCCTGGTTACTTCCTATTTTACAGACACGTCAACAAATACAGTTATCACATTTGGTAGGGGCAGTGGCTATACGGAATGACTATGATTGGGATGAGTACGAGATAACATGTTGAGGGCCTAGAGGCAAGAAACTTATGTCAGACATAAACCTCTCGTTCAGACAAAAAACAGAACCGTCAGATCTTGGAGATCTATAGATCTCTGGGAGCGTGGGAAAGTCGGGGGTTATGACTCTGACCCTCCTCTTTTCCAACCGCAATCCACCATGTGGCGATGAAAGTCACAAGAGAAGGTTATGTTCCAGATCAAGGCTTCATCTTGAAAGATTACTCATCTTACAAGGTGCTAGCGAGATACTACATCTACCCAATTCAAAATCCATGAATAAGATGGTGGTTACTACCACAGGATTTGCAAGCCATGAAAGGTTGACACCGAGTTAATCAAAATCTTAGAATCGTTTTCTTCAGTACACCTATGAGTCCCTCAATGACCGCAGTCCATTAAATCAGCCCCAAGCCAAACCTATAAGTGAAAGATGGCCGCATTCCTCAGGGCGAGGAGTTCAGTTCCCAACTATCAAGCTCCTAGCACAATGGAGTATGCAATAAGCAGTTCCACGAATTGCTGCACGGGACACGTTTACTCTTAACATGCATGATTGCTGAAAAGAGCTTCAGCACAGCGTAGGACATACCTGAGTCCCGCAGAGAAGAAGATGACAACCCCCAAATGCTGAAAATGGTCTTGCATAAGCCTTTCCGTTCCATTAAGCAGCTGGTATCTTATATTACCTGATAATCCCATAAACGCTCCATAACTTGAAGCACTTGTGCTAACTGAAGGGATCGGCACTGACAAGCTGTTACACAGAAATACATTATGGATAATTAAACGTCACGTTTCAGCACAAAGCTGGAATTAGACCAGCTTACCCAATTAAACACCAAATCTGATGTCCTTAATCTCGTCAAAAATATTACCCGAGAAATAAACACAGGTCAATCCCTATGCAAATATCAGTGAGCGAATAGAAACTTACTCCTTATTTCTCGCTGAGGGCATCAAACTGGAAAGACCGGCCCCAACAGACCCAGTTATCATACCAACCAAGCTAAGTTGTGCAGCTTTGTAGAAGAAACTAAACACTCGCTTCGGCATATCAAATTCTCGTAGAGGGTAGCTCTTGTCGAAGGCGTTGTTCGGAAGCTTCTGAAGTGCGTTTTGGAACTCATATTTAAAAGTTGAACCATATGATCGGCTAGGGGCTAACGCCCAGTTCATAGCCGCTGTGCTTGCAACCAAAGTCAATACATTCACGGCAGCAACGTCCCACTCTTGCTTTATCCTGAAAGCAAAACCCATAAGGGTCATTACGTCATACAACGAGGTACTCTTCTGCTTGACTGGAAAAAGGAATAATCTATAATGCTATTACTATTATTACCAAAAGAAGGGGAAAAATGGAAATTTGCATTGCAAGTGAACAGTTCTTTCATAACCATAATATTCACATCAAGACCAGCTACTCCCATTCAACCATGAAGCTTACCTTTCTCCTCTGTGTTGAAACTCCCACCACACGGCGTTTCCAATCGTCAGTATCTCGTCAAACGCAAGCTTGTACAAGAAGCCAGGATCCGCAAGAACTCTGTTTAATCACAATCAATTAGAAATGGTAAGCAAATCGACCCAGTTTAATCCATCGAGTTCACACGAACTCATCAGCATTTGCGATCGACATATCACAAAATCCAATACAGTGCTCCATCACGAATGAGAAGTGGACGCACAGCGAGTCAACCGTAAAGTATGCACATAAGAAACATGCTCGAGGTGAGAGTAATAGCAGGACATTGACCAGGAACCAAAGTAACTAGCAAACATACCGGCCGATGAAACCTCTTGAAACTGATTCAGGAGCCATCCGTGACAGTTGCCTCGTAACGGTCGGCTTTGAATTGAATGACAAAAACCTCACCATTTGAGCCGAGCTGATCAATCCCTGTTCCACCGAAACCAGAAATTAAGGGCTTAGTCACAAAGACAAGCTTGAACCATCTTCAACAACAGACACTCTCCTCTGAATAGGTGAATCTTCTTTATTTCCATGGAACAGAATGCAGGACGTAGAGGATAAAATAACTTCAAGACACTGGCATTCCGATAACGATGAGATGCACGAATAATCAACGCACCAATTCCACAGCCTGCCGAATCCCTGCAGGCAAGTCGCTGATCGTCCTAAACCATTCCTGAAGAATGGCTTCTACATACTTACGATCAAACATCTGCGCGAGTGCCACCACAACAAACCAATCAATCAGTTGCCGAATCTCTCAATAGACATCGTCGTCAAGCACAATCCTGCACATCGAATCCTGAATAATCCAAGACAAGCGCACCTCAGGAACAACCACGCGCCGTCCAAATAACCCTTGGTTATCACCATCGTCATCGCCATCATCTTCACCGAAGTAGTCATCATCATCACCATCATCATCACCGCCATCCCCACCCCCATTGAAATTCTTATTCCCGATACCTCCACCCCCACCTCCAAGTTCAACCTGCAACAACAATCGGCGTGGTGTTCAATTCACATCAAAGTCGCACCGACGCGCACAATCCCGACCGTCCATCAAAAGCCTTAGGTCACTCTTATCCGAAAGGGACAGAATTATCCACAATCATAACTATCAAACGTCTCAACCTCAATTCCTCTCAAATTTTCGAGAAAATTATCACAATCATCACCAAAGAGAGAAATTTACCACCATTCGACCTCTAAAAGGTAAATACTCAAATAACAAAAACAGTCTCGTACTTCCCGCTTAACCCTAGGTCACTCTTATCCAGAAGCACAGCATTATCCACAAGCCTAAACCTCAAACTTCGCTAACCTCCATAATCTCGATCCACTCACGAATTCGCCAACATATTCACAATGGCCACCAACTGGCAGTGATTTGCCGAAATTCACCCTCAAAAACATAATAGAACCCCTAATAGTGAGAAATTTGAAAAATCGCTATACCTCCTGCTTAACCTTGGCCGTGGACTGCGAGAAATCCAGCTTCGACTTCTCCAACGTCGCACCGCCTCCTCCAAACGCACCATACCCTTTCTTCATCTCCACTGAATGCGACCTAATAGAAATATTCGGTACATCCTTGCCCACCGGCAAGCCGTCCGCCAACTCCTCCCCGTCCGTCCGACTAAATCCCCGCACCGGCGCTCTCCTCACTCTCCCCCTCACCGCCAACCTACACTCCGAATTCCGCCGCAATTGCACTCCAGAAGGGACATGCACTTCGTTCTCCCAGTGCTGCACCCTTCCGGCCGAGGGAGCAGCGACCGCGAGCGTCGCAGGCGCCAACAACGACGACGCCATAGCCGCCATACCCCAAACCTAACTTCCTCGGAAAAAATAATCTGCCCGGCCTCAAACCTGGTGGTTATGGCGGAAGCTTACTGTGCTGAAGCTTGCAACGGCGACAACACAAAAGGGTTCCTGCGGGGCGGGCGGACAGCACAAGGCCACTTGGTTGGGGAAGAAGACGACCCCGTGGCCGTGAGGAACACGATCCCCCATGACCGTGGAGAAGATGACCCCGTGGGGCTGGGAGGGGATAGACTTGCTTTCTAGAATTATCGAAACTGAGAAATTAAAAAAATGAGAAATTCCGCTATTGGATGGAAACTGGATAGGGCTTGGATGGATGAAATGTTAGGGATGATTCCGTCCGTCCGTCGGAAGCCTGAGTGACTGTCAACAGAGTGTGTATTTCTGAGGATTGGTGGGACCCCATGAGAATCCCGTTGGAGCCAGAGCTTCAGCTTTTCAAGGATTTTGGGGATTGCCAGTAAGGTACGAAACCCGAGTACTCCGGGTATCGAAACTTGGGCATATCAGCGGGTATGAAGGATAAAATTAAAATTGGAAAAGGAGGGCACGGGTATGTGTTAATTTATGTAAATATATATACTTCCCGCCTTGTGCCAATAATACTGAAAAATATAGTTTGGGTAACTTCTTTGCAATATTATGGTATTGAATTTTGTGCAACCATAGGTATTGGTTGGATATATAAATTTTAAAACTCAAAACATCCAATTTCTTTTTAAAAAAATTTGAAAACCTACGGGGATTAATAGAATAATTGAGGAAAAGTTGGAGCAAAGTGGTCAAATGGTGGATTTTGTATTTGGATATAGAAGGCTATAAGGTAGACCAACCTTTGACAAGCAAAATGATAGGTTTGCCTTGTTGGGTTTGTTGAATTTAAAAAATATATATTATTATGAAGACAAATGCAAGAAATGGGGAGAATGATTGAAATTTTATTATGAAAGTATGAATTTCTTACAAATATTCGAAGTGAGCTATCTAATTAGTCCAAAAGAATCTCTAGACTACATTCAAACTAGTAAAAGTGTATCCATGATGGTCATCTTACTACCTCAAGTAGTTATAATATTTCCTAACATGGCTACAATATTTTCTAATATAGCCACAACATAAAGGAATACAATAATCACTTCTTGTGATAAACTTTCACTAAAATAGTGGAACTTCCTATTGTAGTTACTAATAACTCTGTAACCACCACCCAAAACATTGATTGTGGCTGCTAAGGTAAACCTCCCTATGACATGCAAATCTTCCATTAAAGTCTCCTAGAGAACTACCTTTGAGAAGCTTATATCAAGTTATGATAAGTTTTTTCTAATAAATGGAATTAGGACTACAATAGATTGATTTGTAGCTGTAATCAATGCCTTGGGAGATGGTCATGGAGTTACTAGTGACTATCATAGGACACTTACACCTTTCTAGTGTAAACTTGTCATAAAAAGTTTTTTTTTAATTCCTTCATGTCATGGCCATATTAGAAAATCTTGTAGCAATGATAGAAAATGTTGTGCTTGTTTTAGGTGGTAAGATGACCATTATAGAAACACTTTTTATTGATTTGGGATAGTCTAGAGACTCTTTTGGGCCAATTGGACATCACACTTCAAAAGTCCATAAAAAATTCTTACTTTGTCCAAGAAATAAAACTTTGATTGCTTACTTCATTTCTTACATTTGTCTTTGTATGGAAAAATCTGAATTCTTTTGCTATTGGCAATAGTAAGGACAAACCACTCATAGGCAAGTTTACCTTAACTCAACCTATTGTAGCTCAAATCTTATTTATTGGAAAAAAATTTGTCATGGGTTGATGTAAGATTGCAAAATTTCTCTAGGTGCCTATCATAGGTAGTTTGTATGTCATAGACTAGTTTACTTTATGACCTAATTGTGAAACATGGAAAATTTCCCACTTCTCTAGAATCACAATCATGTAGCAATATTTAACTCTACATTAATGTTGCAAACACTAAATGTCTATTTGAATGACTTCACCAAAGATTGTAGGATGAAAATAATAATAATTTCATCCAATTATTTTTTATAGAAGTTTCTTGAGTATATTTTTAGCAAATGTAATTGCAAATTCCCTCATTATGTATTACCAACTTTTCTAAAGAAGAAGATGCTTAAACCATGAATTTACCCTTGTAGTGTATTTTGGTCATTTTTTGCTATTTACTCTTGACGTAAATTTTAGCCGTAAAAATGATATTTTTTGAATTTGAGTTCAACTAATGAAATGAAGTTTATCAAATGTAGTTTCTCTTCCAAGAAAAAGTTTTGAAAAATTCCTAAATTTCAGTATTTAATAGCAATATGAACTTTGGACCTATAACCATGGTTTGACGATTTTCTAATTTCAGAGTGACTTGGTAACTTTGATTTATACCATAATATTATACACTATGGTGAAAAATTCAAAATTTTGGAATATATTCTATATTAGATATGAATTTTTTTCTAAAATATTGGAAAATTTTACGACTTGTAATAAATACATGATTTCATCTCTGAAAAATAAATATGAGTTTTTCATTCATATCTAGTTGCAAATGGTAACAAATAGAGGAATAGATAGGGAGACTTGAAATTCAATGGTCATGGGCTTGTTGTTCTAGGTTTAAGGTAATCCATGAATTGAATTCAAAGCATGATATTGTTCTTTATCAAATTAATTTCGAATATCTCCATATTATCAAACCCCACCTCATTTACAAATTGTTGATTTGAGGCATTCAAATATTTTTGTACAATGTGTAGTATAATTGGTATATTTAGGTAAGTATAATCATCATTGCATCTTTATGGAATCCCAATCAAGCTTACCAAATTTCAATTTCAAAAAAACAAAATTCCCTTTATGGTGAAACATTAGGAGAGATTTGAGGGCAAGGGAGGTCCGTTTCAGGGTTGTTCCCTTTACAGTCTCAGAACTCTGCACTAAACACTATTGCCAAAAACATTTAATAAAAAAAAAGAAAAATTCAAAAACTGCGAAAAGTCTTGGAAAACTGAAAATTGATATAATTTTTTTTTCAAAAAGTAAAATTTAATGATTAATGAATTAATTAATATTTTCTGATGTGGCATAGTCTCGACCACACCAAATCACTATTGAGGCTAGTTCCCATAGTCTAGAAATTGTAGGAAACTTGGGGCCTTCTTTTGCCCCAAAATCTCTTCTAATGTTTTGAAGTCAATTTTCATGGTTTTATTTAATATTTTATTAAAGACAATTGGTGATGAATCTTTTAAAATTGATTGCATAGATATGTAGGGAACATCCATATGCACATTTTTCATATTATAAAACACCCCTTTCAGTAACAAAAATATAATCTAAGAAGAGATTCATGTAAGGCATCATATGACCAAACTTTGTAAAGTAGATGTCTTTATATTTTAATTAGATTTTGGCAAAGCAATTGTACCATCCTACTGAAAAGTACAAATTAGTTATGGATTGAAGGTCAAATAGCAAAATATTTTTTGGGGAAGCTAATGACTTTTTAAACTTCTTTGAATTCAAAGTTTGGTTTCCTAATTGTCCCAATGGTTTGAATCTCAACTCTAACTTCTAATACTATTGTCTAACTCTAATTCTTCTTGAGAAACATAAAGCAATTGGGGTAAGAAATCACAAACTGACCTCAAACTCGTCCTATGCAATTATCCCATCTTCATTCACTATGATCATGATGTTGTTGTAAACCCCTATTGTTTCCATCATATGTTTTTTGTATTCAAATTGGTACTTTGTATGATAGTTAAGGAGTTGCAATCCTTTCTTTCTTAACTCTAAAGCTTCTTTTCTTTTTCTTCTACTTCTTTTTATTATTCTATTGCTTTTTAAGATGTTTTTTTGGCAATCAATCATGTCAAATCTAACTCCTTAATGCTTGGCTAACTTGTTTGGGAATCAAACAAATTGTAATTTAACTTCTTCTAACTAATAACTAAGTCCGGAATATCAAAAAATCAACTATTTCTATATATTTTTTTTGTCTTCTAATTGAGAGTCTAACCTTAACTGATGGAATCAATGATTTCCTAATGGATGGTTCTTTTCCAATTCGACAATCTCTCCTTCTCTCCAACTATCTAAATGCCAAGCTCTTAAACAACTCCACTTGCTTTGCACTTGTCCTTGTGTTAGATTTGAAGTTTAGTATGTTGGAATTGAAATCAATAGCATCACAGATGAGAATTTGCAACTTCCATTTGGATCCAACATATAATTTGGCACAACATATGAGATTTTGCAACTCCAAGCTTGATCCAACATATACTGGCTTCAAGCTAGTCCACCAGTACTTGTTCATTGCAATTAAAACCCTTTCAATCACTTTGGTGTATTAAAATCTCAACTCTCAGTCCCTGGGTGTTTGAATTCAAACCTTAGTCAACTCTGGTATTTGAACTTTCACACTCACTTGCATTTGAATTCTACCTCAGTCAACTCTTGCAATTCCAATTCCAATTCTCTTAGCCTACTTTGGTTTCTTTTAATTCAAACTTCTCAATCTATTATGTTTACAAAATTCCAACCTCAATTACTCTGGTTTTTGGAAATCACACTATCTCCTGTGATTAGCATGCATGCCAGCCCTGCCCTCCCCCCCTCCTGCCTTGAAAATCCCCTACTGTTAGATGAAAATAGTGAAAAAAAAGCAACTTTCACTGCTGTCAATTGGGATTTAAAAACAAAATGATTACAATGGTTGATGCAATGGATCGTAGCAATTCAATTGTCCAAAACGGATATAAAATACATGTACAAATTATGGTACATAAATACAGATACAATTACAGGATTTGACTCAAATATCCCATATCAAATGCATAGGAAACTGAGTTCCAGAAATACAAGTATGCAGGAGGCATGAACTGGGAGCTTAAAATTATATTGAAAATAGAAATCAAAGTTAAGATTGATGTCGTGTGAATTTAATTGCAAGTTTCATTGTCTCTCACTATCCATTCAAAAGATAACAATTATGAGTACTCTATCACTTTGGTTTTTTGAAAACCTAACCTCTCAGTTACTCTAGTATTTTTGAAATATAACCCCTCAGTCACTTTTTGTATTTGAAATCCGAACTTTCGTCCTTTTCTAGTGTAATCAGAGCCTTGGAAAATGAAATCAAAGCCTTTGCAAAGTCACCAGAGTTTTGGAATAAATCAAGGATCCAGTGTTTTTTTAAGGCAATTAAATGCTCAATTGCCTCCAAAAAAATGGGCAGCTTCAAGCCTATAGAAAAAAGGGGGTAAATGTGTTAAAAATTGCCAAACTATCATCATGGCTCTACACATTGTTGCCACAATGTTTCCAAAACCGCATTTTATTCATCATGCACAACCAATAAGATAGGAGGCTATAAAATCACACAAGCCTTGAGAATCGTCCCTAAGAATGGGCTATAAATAGTGAAAGAAGTTCCTTAGATGGACTATAGTTTGTAAAGAAGCTAAATATGATTGCAAATGCTTGATTTTAGGACAATGAGCAATGGATAGTGCACACTAGTATATGTGGTTCCTAACTCATGAATGCATAATTAAATACTTGACACAAATTGCAAAATGCAATAAGAAACTACCCTACACTGTCATTTATAGTGGGGTTTGCAATAAATGGATGAAGGATTTCCTTCTTTGAAACTGTAATGAGTCATTCATGGAACTTTGAGGAACATCTAAAGATTCTTATTCATTAGTTCTTGGACTAACATGCTCTATTCAAAGATAGTTTTTATTTCATTTCGGTTGAGTCTACGAGCACCAACAACTACCTATGCAATCTTCATTTGAAAAAGACTATCTAATTCATTTTTAAGTCCAAAATTTACAATTTAAATGAGCATGAAATTGTTTTCCATTTCTCTCTTCATGAAAAAAAAAATTGAAATCATTGGGCATGCTCCTTTCCCTACAGATCAATATTTCTCCTTACATGTGCCATTCATGAGCCTCCTACCCTACATATAGATAATGCATTAAAAAATTACATATTCAAAATTGTATACTCATAATTGGCCTCATTCAATTCAAATCCCCCAAATGAAGGAGCCAAGAAATGTAGAATCTTCTTCAAAGAAAGGCCACATAACCATTTGTCTAAAAACCAAAAAAAAAACACAACAAGGATTTTTTTTTCAAATTAGATGGTATGGTATGGCATATGAGGTTCAATCTCATTACCTTCTTGAAATTTAGTAACTTGCTTGGAAAACCTAGTGATTGACTTGGAATGCCCAACGACCAACTTGGAATGTCAACAATTGACTAGGAATGCCACTATGCCACTGACTCGCTTGGAAGTCCCAACAACACGGCTTGAAGGCCCAACCATTAGGTTGGCTATTGATAATTTTTGGATTTTTCTCCACACCAACACAATTTTTGGCTTAGACTACTAGGAAACTACAAAACAAAGAAAAACAAGGAAATACTAGAAATTGGTCTTAAGGGCAAAGCTTCGCAGTTTGGAACTTAATCCCAAATTCAAGACTTTCAAAACTTAAGAAAGCCCCAATTGAAATTCACCGCATGAAGGGGGGAAATTAAATTTTAGAACAAAAAATAACTAGAAAGGTAATAGCTTCACCATATTGGAGGTATTAACCTCAAATTCTTAACCCAAACCAAAAGAATGTAATTGGTACTTATACTTTGAGGATTTGGGGTCCAATCCAATTTTCTCCAAATGACATCGACACAACTTGAAGAACCACATATTCCAATGTCTAGACTTTAGAGGGATGTTCTGCAACCAAGGTTGTGATATCCCACTCAAGAAACTCAGTTTAATATAATTGTTAGTAGGCTAAGACTGCAAGAGTGTAAGACTACAGAACACATAAATGTTAGTAGACAAGTCTTCTTAAGTTTTTTTCTACAAAAGTATATGAAATTCCACTCAATAAGCTTGTTGGAATGGTTAGAAAATGGAACTGACAAACCATAAAAGCACAATAAATGGTTAATAATGAAAACTTCAACACTTAAGCAAAAGCAAGGCTTCCCAAAGGGACCTCAAGGGCTTTTGAAAGAAGCTTCAAATGTGAACAAGGAGAGCAAGAAGGCTCTCAACACACTTTCAAAATCAAGTTTTGGCAAAATAGCCAAATTCCAACAATGAGGACACATTTTGGCTAGTTATGAAAAACAAGGGCAAAATGACCTTGAGTTGGCCAAACAAGAAAATGAAGAGAAGGGGTGAAAAGTGAAAGGAAATAAAGCATGTTAATATACATTTCAAAGGCCTCCTCTCCCCCTCAAATTACGGAAAAAACTAATTTTAGGAAAAACTAAAAATTAACTCTTAAATTTTCATTCCATAGTTGTGATCTATCTAACTTTTGAAAAATGCTCTACATGCAAAATGGATTTGTGCCAGTAGCTTCATAAGGCCCAAATTAGCCTAGGAAAACCTCTAATCTCTACTTCCAAGCCATTTTGCATACAAAAGCTAGCAAATTTTAAATCAAGGGAAAAGGTGAAAAACCCAAAGTTTGGAGTTTATTTTTTCTCATGGATTTGACAGGCCAAGGTTGTTTAAAAGGTTCAAGAAATTAAGAAAGGAATCCTAGTTGAATTCATTTGGACATCACAAGTTCCTACTACATTAGTCAATTCATCGAATGTCTTCAAAGTTTAAATTCCATTAAAATTTGTTGTTGTGGCCGATTTTGGTACTTGTTGATGTTGGAATGCCTTGAAATTTGGGTGTGCCCTTATTTATGCTAAAAGAATCTATACTAAATTTTAGTGGGATTTTACCACTACCAAAGTAATACTTATGAATTTTCAAATGTTGTTAAATACGGTTGACTTTCCATAGAGTCATCTTTTGCAATTTAGAAAATTACGAAACTTTTTTAATAGCTTTTTGAAATCCTCCAAATGATATTAAGTGCAAATTTCATCACATACACTCAAAGGTTTCATTGACTATAATCTAAATTAGATGTATTTGACTATTTTGGCCAATAGGATTTGAACTAATTTAAACTCTTGTTTGTCATTCTAAACACCTAATGAAATATTGAAAGTAAAAAGTAGAAGTACCACTACAAAAAAATGTATTCCAAGATGACAAGTTTTTGACAGAGAATTGTTCAAAATGACAATAGCCATATTATTGCTACCTCATCTTGACAATTTGTGAGAACTTGTCAACTTTTTGTTAAGTTGTTGTCAAATTTGTAGTTGATGTTTGGTTCTCTTCTCCCTATTTGTCCAAAACACATATATTTCATTTGGTTCTTTATACATTTACTTTTCCATCCATTTCCATAGATATCTTAGCTTGAGTTATATATAGAAGTCAAGCTCTCCGTATATACATGGAGTGGTAGGAGGTAGAACAACCCATGTGGGATATGTCATTTAGAAGTTGCAAAGCTTAACCGCTCATAGTTAAGTTTGAAATAGGATTTGTATTAAAACTAAAATTTCAGACTTCATTTAGGTATAATAGAATAACTTTTCAAAAAAAACTTTGAACTAAAAAAAGTTCCTAAATCAATTCAAGTTTCATGTCCAAAAATCCGTTTGATATTTTGATCCTCCAATCAAAAGTTATGAACAAATTTCAAAGAGGATGTTTGAAAAGGTAAAAGAAACATTCCCTTTCACCGCCCCTTTGAAATTTGTTCATAACTTTTGATTGGAGGATCAAAACATCAAACAAATTTTTGGACATGAAACTTGAATTGATTTAGGAACTTTTTTTAGTTCAAAGTTTTTTTTGAAAAGTTATTCTATTATACCTAAATGAAGTCTAAAATTTTAGTTTTATTACAAATCCTATTTCAAACTTAACTATGAGCGGTTGAGCTTTGCAATTTCTAAATGACATATCCCACATGGGTTGTTCTACCTCCTATCACCCCATGTGTATATATAGAGCTCTCTTCTCTTTTCAAATCCACAAAACAAAAGGGATTCATGAAGTGCAACGTCAAGACAACAACTAATTGCTAATACTTGCATTTTCACTTAATGTATGAAAGTTTAAATTTAAAGCAATTTCAATTTCAATATTTTGTCTTTTACAAAAAATAAGGGCACTTGTAACCATTGATTAAGCCATCATGCCAATTTGGCAATGGGACAATTAACAAAGGAAGGTATTAAGGAATAGATGTCGACAAAAATTCTAGCAAAATGACGAAGTAGTTGACAAAATTTTGTCAAATTATTGGCAAATCTACAAGTTCCCACTAACAAAGCAATTGACAAACTTTTGTCAATTTTTTGTTAAATAGGACATAGTTTCCCTTGTAGTGTACTTAAGGCACTCTTGGACTTTCAAGACTAACTTACTGTATTTGTATAGACTTTTACTTCACAATGCAAACACTCTTTTTTGATATTTTTGACCATAAATTTGACTAAAAATGAGCAAAACTAAAAAACAAAACAAAATCCTAAGGCATGGGTGACAAGTATGAGGCTCAAAAAGGACATGGTCCTTACAAACTTATTGAAGAGTAGTTGTAAGGCTAAAAGAGCATGTCATTGACAATATTGTTGGCTAACAAGACAATCATCATGCGTTGAGCATTTCTTGTATGCATTGAAAATATATAGACAGGAACATCTTTAACATAGGAACAACCCCGTTGCAACTACAAAGCACTATATGTTACTATGACACAAACACAATGTAGGAATGGTACTTTAAACTTGCAACATGATTCCTGATGAAGGACACTTTTACATAGTTTAAGCACTACACCAAAGTGGACTAATAACATACAAGACCAATTGTGGGCGCTTGATTCCCACCCTTGGAATTAAGGGAACACAATGGGGTTCTTGTGTTGTCAAGTTGTTCTATGGGTGTCTATACGTCAAATCTAAAATACGCCTTCCAAGAAATGGATCTTTAATATGCAAGTTCTATTTTGAATTCCCTATTTCAAAACTTAATCCACTTCAAACAAATTAGCAATGACTTTGACTTTGGAATTTGTCTCCCAAGTTAGGCCCACAGAGGATTAATCAATCAAAAAAAGTACGTCAGGTTGTAGAGTTTGAAATACCCTTTTCAAAATGATAAAGAACTCTTAGATCTAACTTTTCTACGATGAGATAATTGTGGATGAAATTTGGTTTCTAATCTAATGGTTAAAACTTCATCCGTCATTTACTTCTAGGTTAATGATCGAAATCTACTTTTAGTTTTTGGGTCATTTTCTATGTTTTTGTCTTCTTTTTATGTTCTAAAGTCCACTTGGTTTGGTAACTCTGATTGACTTTTATCCAAATCCTCCCTAATGTTGGTTAGTTCTTCATTCTACTCTAACTTCTTCTATATTAATCTATTTCCTAAGGTTAAACAAGTTTTAGAACCCTGAAAATATGCTCTAAAAAATTCTAACCCTAACTTGTTTCTTAGATTCTTTCAAAATATTTTTTTAATCCCTATTATTATTCTGACTATGTCTTTAACTTTTATCTTACTTGCTATTTTATGGGTTGAATAAATTCAAAAGTAAAATTCACGTCAAGTTACCTCTTAGAAAAGGTTAAACACTTAGACTTTTGACTTTTCTAATAAAAGTTACTCATGGATGAATTTGACCGATAATCGGTTCATCAAACTTTATCCATCAATTTTTTTTACCTTTTACTTTTAAAATTGACTTTTACTTTTACTTTTGACTTCTACTTCTACTCTAGATTCTAAGATTCCTTCCTTGATCCTTTGGATGATTTTCTAACTTCATCCACTTTTTAAACTACTTTCCATTCAAGCATACCTTCTAGAGTTTTTGCCTATTTTTTATATTTAACAACTTTTTGGAAAGCTATTGACTTTCTCTAACTACTTTTCCAATCAAATTCTACTTTTAAACCTAATGGTCTTAATCTAATTCTTAATTCCTAATGCTAATGGTTAACACTAATCTAATTCTTTTTGGGTAAATTGAAACAAAGGTAAGGGTTTACGAACATACCCCGAGATCCGCAACCTCCAAAAGCTTGTGGTTGTACATCACACTTATGTCCTCGTGGAATACTCCATCCATGTCCATTTTATGTTGGTTTTTGAAATGTTGGTGAAGTAGGTAGTTCATTTGAAAGAGGTTAAGGACTCTTTCTAGCTCGTTCCAACTCTTTTCTTTTTCTTCTTTTTCTTCTTTTTCTTTCTAATTTTCTCCTTTTCTTTCTAGATATTTTTTGTAAACAAAATCTTATCAAATCTAATCTCTAAATTCCTTTCTAATTTATCAAGAAGCAAACAATTGCTCAAAGACTAAGGGTTTTGGCTTCCACTAATTACTAACTAATTCCTAGGATCTAAATAGTCAACTTATTCTCTCTTTTTGTTTTTTCTTCCTTGACTTCTAATCAAAATAAAATGCTGTCACAAAAGTCAACTATGCTTTGTTAGAGGCCTATCTTACTTCCAACTAACTTGTATGAATACTAAGCTCTTCCATCTTTGGGTTTAATTGTTGTTCACAATTTTGGAGTTAAGAGCTTTGGATCTAGGACAGAGCAAGAAAATTTGAGATTTTGTAGCATGTACGAGAGAGAGAAAGTGTCAGAGAGTTAGTCTGGAGGGCTCAGTGAGTGTTGGAGGGTTGACTTAGTGGCTGGTTGACTTTTGAATGGAGCCATGTTTTATTACAACAATACAAGCCCCCCCTTACAAATGTATGATGATTTGGTCTTTTGATGTTGGTCTCTTGATTTTGTTTGTCGATGTTGAAATTTGAACTGGCTTTAGATGTGCACCTCTTGGACTCTGGAATTTGGAAATTTGAAGAGAGATTAACTTCGTGTAGTATTTTCCAAACTTCCCTTTTCAATTTTTTTAGATATCACCCTACTTTCACTATCAAATTTCAAACTTAATACTCTTTTTTAACACCAAAAATCAATCCCAATGGTAGTCTAATTAGTTTGGAGAAAAATCAATCTTAGGAACATGCATGTGTGTCAAAAAAAAAGTTTTGGGCTCCCCTAGTCTCCAATTGACTATTTTAGAGGAGCCAAAATCGGTAATGAAAGGACTGGCTGGCCTTATGACTACCTTGTTAGATGCTGTGAACTCAATAATTGCCCGTTTCTGGCTGGGTAAACAATAATTGCCGCTATCATTGAAGGCCGGGCTATCGGCTTGGTATGTCGGGGCTCGGTAGCAAGACTAGCTAATACACTTCTAGTACCTTGTAGGCTATTGAGCGATGCTTCCTGTTGCTTTGGTTACTAGTTTGTTTGGGCTGTTGCTCGCCCCTTTTTTGGTTTCCAAATTCCAATCTTTGGAATGTAAACCATAACTTGGGTCTCCTTTTGATGACCCTTTCACACAAAACTAATAAGAAAAATTAGTATCAAGAGCAAAGTTTCATCGTTTGAGGTGTTATTCCCCAAATATAGAACCAAAAAATTAATCTTAGGATCAAAGCTTTGTCTTATGGAGTGGTTTAGGCCCCAATTTAATACAAACACCAAAGGACTTAAAAAATTAGACAAAGGAGCGAAGCTTCGTTGTTCAGCAGGTTAACACCAAATTCTTTGTCAATATTTTGACATAACAAGTTAACATAGACTTTAGAGGCTTGATTCCAACCCAAGCTCTTCCCAAAAGATATAGGGACTTCCACTATGATCCACTTATTCTCAATGTTAAAATCCTAGCACTACTAGAAAAATCCATGTCCATTTTAGCAGAGATTTTGCATAGTTGTGTTGATAAGAGAAGTTGATCAAGACAACTTGATTCAGACATTTTTTAGCATAGATCTATGTTGATTCGAACACTCTAAAAAATTTAAATGTTCAAAAAAAGATATTTACTCTACTGCTTGAAAATTCTCGGGCAGCAAAGAATTTTTTTTCCAAAAGTGACCGCAACCACCGCAACAGCTACAACCACATCAACACGTAGGTGGGGATTCAAACCTAGCACCTTTGGTCTCTCAAACACCAACCCCAACCATTGCACCATGGTTGGGGTCCCTTGTCATGCATGAATGTGTTGAATGAGATTTATTCATTTTTTTGTTTTTTATTTGTCAATGCAGTAGACTTTGAAGGCCCATATCTCCTTCATTGTAAGTCCGTTTTTCATGAAACTTGTTGGAAATGATTCATTTTAAAGTCTAGTTTTATTAGTAAAATTTTCAACTTTATCCAAAATGATTTGAAAATCTGACAAGCATTTTTCTAGAGGTGATTTGGCCAAACCTTAGAGTTAAATTGTTCAATTTTTGAGTGTTTAACATTTAGAGGTTTGAATAATTTAATACATAAATTTCATATTTAAACCTCTAATCTACTATTGTCTTTCGAAAGACAAAATGGATTTTAAGGTTTCTATGACCTCAAATTTTACTTAAAATTTTTCATTAAACAAAGAATCTTATAATTTGTCTATGAAAATAGTTTTTATTTTAAATATTATATTTTTATGTGTGTGTGAAGCTTTGATTCATTCTATTTAAACTTGTGAAGAGAAAGTTATATATGAACAATTTTCATTTGGGGGCAATCTAAGCATCTTTGTGAGAAAATAACTTATAGGGTCAATTATTTAGTGCAATTTTAAAAACAAAATTCATTTATTTAGCAAGGCTAAATTAATGTGTTAGAAAAATCTAGTTGTTTCGATTTTGGGTTTGAATTCCATCTCAAAGCTATTAATAGTTTAAGTTTTTATTCAATTTTATACCAACATTTTCTTAACAATTTTAAAAAAATGGGGAATGAAGTTTGTTTGTTTTGAAATTTTTTCCTAGACTCTGAGTTCAATTCTTCAACACAAGATTCTTAAATTCAAAGTTCATAGTACAAAAAAATGCACAAATGATAGTCAAAGTCATTTAAAATTGTTGACTATCATTCAAAAAAACTTTTCTTTCTAACTTTGAAATTTGAATACTAATGTCTTTCAATTAGTACAATCAAATTTGATGAAATTTGAACCACATGATCTAAGACAAGTGAAGTATAAAATCCTATGGTTTGACTTAACAAAAAATATTGATTTTATTTTCTTTGATGAATGCCATACAAATAGCAATTTTGAGTAGTTTTTGATAGAAGAATTGGGTGTTTATATTGTAGGGTTTAAATTATCCAAATTTGAATTATTCAAATCTTGGAATTGAATTGAGAATAGTTCAAAATTAAAACTTTTTTGATTGAAAATTAACAATTCAAATCAAATTTAAAATTAGAATTAGCATAGTTCATAACTATTCTTTTAGAAGTGAAATTATTAAATAAAACAACTAAAGAATGTAGAAAATCCATTATGTATACTTGTAATACACTTCAAAAATAAAAGTTAGAGGTTCAATTAATTTATTAGTTTTAACTCTAATTAAAGTATATTCTATAGGAAACTAAATGAGAATTGCATTAAAATTGGATTTCCAATTGGATTTGAATTTATTAGAGTAGAATCAAAGTTTGAATTTTCATTAAATTATTTGAATCAAAATTCGAATTAGATTTGAATTTTAATAAAATTTTGACCAAATTCTAAGTGTGCATTGTAGTAATTGAAATAAAATTGTACTATGCAAACCTTAGTGTTTTCAACTATCGATGCATTCTACAACAAAACTTAAATGGACACTTCAGGTTATAATTGAATGCTTCACATTTGTGTAGAGACACATAATATTTGATGTTGTCACTATAAGGAAGTAGTGTCAATTCGGACATTGGTAGTAAATTAGGAGGGGTTAATTCAAATAGTATTTTGTCAATTTTTTTGTCATTTCGGACATTTTTCTGTCAATTCAAACATTGTTAGAAGATTAAGAGGGGTTGATTTGGACACTGTTTTCATGAAGTGCGTGCACCGTAAAAATTAAAAACATTAGAAATATAAATGAATAAGTTTATGAGGTCTACTTTTGTAGTACATTATGATAATCACATGCAAAGGAGATCAAAGGTCAAATATAATCTACACATTGCACCAACATTTGTAGTAATTGACGTAAGGTTCAAAGTATAGGGTTTAGGATTAAGGGTTTAGGGTTTAGCTTTTAGAATGGATGTTTAAATGTGTAGAATAATACCTTGAATTATCCTTTCATTCATTAAAGTTGCATTGGATGCTTGTAGTATTGAATAGTAGTCTTTGGAAGCAAATCAATGCTTTTTAGAATCCAATATTTTTGGAGAGAAGGCGGATGGACGGAGGGCAATCGATTGGACGGGTGGATGGTCACTTTTTTGGAACAATGAACTTCTTTTGCCATTTCCAGTTGGAGTTTTTGGAGTTTGGGTGTGTGTGATATACTATTGGAAAGGTATTTAGAAATTTGTCTATAACTTTTGATTGGAGGATCAAAATATCAAACGGATTTTGGACATGAGACTTCAATTTATTTCCCAAATTTTTTTAATTCAAATTTTTTTTTGAAAAATTATTCTACTATGCTTAAATGAGGTCTGAAATTCTAGTTTTAATACAAATCATATTTCAAACTTAACTATGAGCATTTAAGCTCTTGCAACTTCTAAAAGACATATCCTATATAGGTTGTTCTAACTCCTATCACCCCATGTGTATATAGAGAGCTCTTTTTTCCTCTCAAATCCACAAAACACAAGTGGTTCATGAAGTGTAATGAAACAATGGCAATTGGTTGTGAGAACTTGTATTTTGGTTTAATATATGAAGGTTTAAATTTAAAGCAATTTCGTCTTTGATATTTTGTCTTTTGTAAAAAACGGGACACTTATAACCATTGATTAGGCCATCATGCCAATATGCCAATCCAACAACTAACAAAGGAGGATATTAGGGAATAGAAGTTGACAAAAATTCTAGCAAAAGGACAAAATAGTTGAGAGAATTTTGACAAATTATTGGCCGAATCTATAGGTTCCCATTGACAAAGCAATTGACAAACTTTGGTCAATTTTCTATCAAATAGGATACAATTTCCTTTGTAGTGTATAAGCAAGCAACAATTCTACTATAAATGAGGTCAAAGATAAGTATTTTGATGTCCACAATCATCATCATAAATATGTGTTTGGTCTTCCATGTTAGCAACAAATTCAAGAATAAATTGTTGGGATATCTATCAGAAGACTTGTTACAAATGTCGAATAGAAAATCCTTTGCTGCATAGAAAAATTCTAGATCTTTTACTGTAACTAGATTCAACCTAAAATATCAAGGGATGTAATAATATGAGTGGTAGGATGTACCATTTTAAGATAGTACAAAAGTGTCGTTTGTTGTATAAAATATCACATAAAAAAGTGTATATAAAACTTTGTATACATGTGTATACAACTCTACATATAACAAATATATATGCCACATATCAACACTTGTATGTTATGTACAAATATAATATACATAGAATCATATTTTCTAGAATGTCAAGTATAAATATCATATAATATCATATTAATATTTATATAGTACGTAGAGGTCAAGTATATTTACACTTGTATAAATCATGTATAAATATTATAAAGTTATATATGAAACCATATAAGTCATGTATAAACCACAAAACCATGTAAATCTTTTGAAGATGTAGCCAAACTTTGAATAAGTACCAAAGTTGCTTCTAAACTTAAAATCAAGTATACCTTAGCTTCTTGGAAAGTTAATAAAATATGGTGCAATTTCTCCAAATTTTAAAGTCAAAGAAAATGCTACGTAATTTTTATGACTCATTGAAGATAATACTCTCATTTTTTATAGCAATTGTGCATACCTCTACTTTGGAGTACATTTTGGCCTCTTAAGAGTTACAAATATTTTGAACCATATCTTTTTCGAAAGCTAACAAGTTCATAACAGACATCTTCTTAAAGTCTTAACTTTAAAAAATAAAACACTTTCTCTCACTACTTTGTAAAAGTTGGGAATTCCTCTAAAGATTAGATTTAGCAACAACTCAACTCTCACCTCACTTCCGAAACCATAATTTTTTCATCACAATTTCAAACTAAAAGTATTATATCTTTATAGAAATCTACTAACTTTTTGTACAAAAAATTGAAAACTCAAACTCAGAAACATTTAAACCAAATCTCTACAAGTCCTTGAAGTTATTGCCCTCAACTAGTTGGTAGCTAACCTCTTCTTACTTTCATAAGTAAAACTTTCACATCCAAACTCCAAATAGAACAAATCATAGTATCTTGAAATCACAACAATATGAAAATCATCCTCTCAAAATTTCATTGAAAAATATGTAATGCACATTAAGATATGACTCCTTGAACACATGAAACTCCAAAAATACTATGAAAGAGGAGTAAAAAGACCATGACTCCTTATTTTACTTCATAAGGTTGCTAGTGTGCAAGCCTATGAACATGAGCTTGTGAGCAGGGAATTTTTTTTCAAGAAAAAATGACTAAGGGAACTATGACCGTAGACATAAGAAAGTAAAAAGTGCATAGAATGTAGAGTTTATTTTTCAAAATTTGAAGCACTTGCACCTTTTTTTGATTCTAGGATTTTTCCACAACAAAATATAGTGAAAATAGATGAAATTCTTACAATAAAAAATGAAAATTAGAATAACACATGTCTAAGATGTAGCCATAAAACACACAAATCCAATTATAATAGAAATCCACACACAATAGTTTGATTCAAGAAATATGTCAATCTTATGAGTCTAAATCATTGTGGACTCGATTGCGGATTCAGAAGTCGTAAAGACATAGACGAGTCTAAAGACTCTCTACCCTCGGATGTAGATGCATCTATAAACTTTTAGACATTTAGAACATAATTGTCTTTACCGCATTTTGTTTTGGAAGAACCAAAATTTGCAAAGGCTGTGGCGATTTGCTCAGCATAAATTGAAAGCTTGTAAGTCTTCTATGGACTGAAGAGAAGACTTTGTTTTTTCATGATTGCATTTGGTGACATCAATCTTCGATGACTGCATATAGAAGTAGTACCACGTTAGAATTTTAGAATGTAGAAGTCATCATGCACAGAAAGAATTTAAAAAATACCAATTTATTTATTGAATTTTTTTTTATGCAAATTTTTGTGACACCATAGGCATGTCATCTAGATCCTATGAAGCTACAACTACAGGTGGGGGTAGTGTTGTTGCCCCAGCTAGAGTAGACTATGAGCGCCAATTTACCCACCCTTGGTAAATTGTGAACACAATCAAGTTCTGGGTTTTGGCTAAGTGAATCCTACTATTGGCTGTCTAAGCGTGGTCCATTGTGCCTTCCAAGCAATGGATCTTTTCACTAAGTACTTAAGGTGACCCAAACGCGCAAGAATCTTTTAATGTATATCCAATGTTTTTGGTTGACTGAATGAATGGGCCACTAAGGTTTGTGGATGGGACCCATGTCGAGGGGAAACTAACCTAAAGAACCTCTAGGTAATTCCTTTCCATTTCTAAAAACCTAAAGCTTGACCCTATCTGACCTTCTTAGCCAAAGTTATGAGTGGATGAAGTTTGACCGCTACTCAATTCCTCAAACTTCATCCATCGATTAAGTCTAGTTCCCTAATTCAAAATGATTCGAAACTTCTAGGGATGGTTCAAAAGACTTGTTCCTTCCTAAATCTGGAATTTGACTCTAATTGGGAACTTCTAAGGATTTCTCATCCAAACCTTGCCTAAACTTCATCCTTCATTATCTTTTAAATTTTTCGTGATTTTTCTTAATTAGGAGGGTCCTAAGGGTTCTACTTAGCTTTTCCTACAAGCTTGGAGCCCTAAATTCCTTGCTCAACTCCTACCTCCTAGCTTTGCAATTGACCTTCATAGTGCTTAGGGCTTGGGTTAGCCTTTGCCTGTTGACTATTTTGTGGCAAGTTCCTATTTTTTTCTGTAGCCCTTAGTCTTATCTCTCTAGATTGGTAAGACACTTGCTAATCGGATGCTCCTACTAAAAGTTCTTGATGGATGAAGTTTGATCACTAGTCGGTGTTTAAAACTTCATCCACTAATTTTTCCTAATCTATAATCTAGAATTAACTTTTTCCTTCGCCCCTAGACCCTAATTAATAGCCTCTTCCTAATCTCTATAATTTACGATCAATTTCTTTGTCTAACTATTTTTCATCCAAATTCAACCCTAACCTTCATCGGGTGATAACTTTCTTGTTTTTGCTCCAATTTGGGCGTGCTTTAGGTTTTTGGAAAGATACAGACCTCCTCTATAGGTTTCTACCCTAAGAAATGATATGACCTATAGCTTCAAGGGTCTAACTTAGGGGTGGGCCTCGGCCAAGGTTTAATAAATGCTAATTAAAGAAGTTACAAAAGTTAGGGACGAGTTTTCTCATACCTCGGAACTCGAGTCATTGATCGTGCCAACTAGAGGCTTTCCCTCCTTTGCCATGAACTCCTGTGCTACAATGCAACTAACCACCACTCTAATTATAAAATAATTTGATACAAGGGTTCACTCGTTGGCTTTGCCCTATTTCTTTCCCTCCCTCTTCTTTCCCTTCTACACTATTCCTCTTACGTACTATGGTGGCCTAACTACCCTCATTTCTACCTATGAGGCTAACTAAAGACACATCTTAACGTCTTACAACATTGAACTACTTTTTATGTCCCACACCTTACGTCTAATCTCGTGGTAATCACTAAGTTTTCTATCTAATGGTCATTACTTAGTGAGGGGATTTCCCTTCTATCTTATTCCTCCCAACTTCTCCCCATCAAATGGTCTCTCCTTTCTTGTCAATCCATCATTTGTTCTTCTATTCTTTGGTGTGTTTCATGGAGACGGGGAGTTGGCTTCCTCGCTCTAGTGTTTGGTTGTGGAACTTGGTTGTTACTTTGCTTGTCCCTTTGTCTCTCTTCTTCCTTTTCTTCCCCCCTTTTAGCTTCCTTTCCCCTCAGGCTCTTAATTTTTCACACACACACACCTTTCTGGTTGGCCAACCTAGTTGCTCATATTGTTGGCAAATACTTGATTGGAAAACACTACTGGTAGATACTCAACTAGTATGTGCTATTGGAAGATATCCAACAGGTAAATGCTGTTGACAGATACATGGCTGTTGGCTGGTACTGCTAGTGTTGATTTTCCTCCGTTTTTAGTATTTATGGCTATTTTTGTGCTAAGGGGAAGGAACCAAAAGGAAATGACATATATCTATCATTAGTGGAACACTTTACTATGCACAAGCGTCGTCAATGATCCCTCTTCTTCCACCTTTCACTCCTCCCTAATCCCTATTGACTTAGATCCTAAATCATACTTTTGGAGGCTAAACTTTGTTTTTTTCCCAACGTGTTTTGGGAACTAAACTTTGTGTGGAAACAACCACAAGGGTTCGCGGTTTTTCCATGGAGTAGTTTTAACATACCACTAAAACTTTTGATCCTAAAGGGGTTCAAAGCTTCATCATCCCGACAGGACTTACAATGATAAGCATGGTTGTTCCGGCGGACAGTTCGACAACATGATGAACACGACGTCCAACACGTCAAGTAGACCCTCTTGTCCGTCTAATAGAGTCAAACTTAGCTTTGACTTTTTTTTAAAAATTCACCCTGCCCGTGAGGCCACTTGGATGCCATGTGGCAAACACGTGTCTTCTACGTGGCATCCTAAAGGGGCGCATGCGGGTGTGGGCGACCTTGGGTGTGGGTGACCACGGCTGTAGGCAATTATAGATAGGGCGACTTCGGGTTCACGCTACTAGGCGACCATGGGTCGAAAGTACTTGGCGACTTGTGAGGCAAAGATATGAAGTCGGAGCCTAAAGAGAGTAATGCCTCACAAATACCTGCAGGCGCCCCAAAAGACCCGCAGTCGCCTCCCAGGGGACCCGCACGCGCCTCAAAAGACCTACAGTTACCCTCTAGAGGACCCGCATTCGCCCTGCCAAGAACCCGCAATCGCCCTCTCCAAGACCTGTAGTTGCCCTCCAGAGGACCTACATGCGCCCTTGGACCCGCAATCGCCCTGTCCAGGACTTGCAGTTGCCCTGTCCAGGACCTGCAGTTGCCCTATCCAGGACCTGCAGTTGCCCTATCCAGGACCTGCAGTTGCCCTATCCAGGACCTGCAGTTGCCCTATCCAGGACCTGCAGTCGCCCTATCCAGGACCCGCAGTCGCCCCTAGACCCACAGTCGTCTTGTCCAAGACAAGTAATCGCCCGTGGACCCGCAGTCACCCTACCAGACCCGAGGTCGCCCCCCACCCGAAGTCGCCCTCCATTCCACCAAATTGGGCTCAACAACAATAAGACTCAAACTCGCCCTCACCCGCGGTCGCCCAAGACCCGAGGTCGCTCCCCACCCGAAGTCGCCCCCCAATCCACCAAATTGGGCTCAACAACAACAAGAGTTGAATTCGCCTCCACCCGCGGTCGCCCAAGACCTGAACTCGCCCAAGACCTATATTCACCTCTATCTTAAAGTCACGTCAGTGCAGGAACCAACATACCACAAGATGTGAGCCATCTCCAACTCTAATGAAGTCAAGTTTAATTGCATCTTCCATACACTATAATTGACATGTCCTTTAATGCTCGTAGTTAGTTAATACTACAGAATTAGTCTATAAATACAAAAATTTTAGTATGACTAATTAGAGAAATTGAAGAGGGTTTTCCAAACCCTAAACCCTAACCCTATACCCTAAACCCTATAGAAAAACCATGGACCTTCTCCATGTATGCGAGTCCAAAAGTAATGTACTTCTATTTTTTAGGATGGATAAAATGACACACACATGTGAGTTGCTTTTCATTATATGTCATAAAAATGTTTGAACTCTTAAACCTTGTACTTGTAAGATAAAAACCATTCAAAGTGTCATTTCCTAACTTTTTAATCTTCAATAAATTGAATATTCATTCACCCCTTCAAATGTGTTTTAAATCCCCTTGATGTATCTAGGGGAGGACTATATTGAAATTCCTATGTTGGAGGATGGAAAATGAAATGATGAGGAGAAGGGCTACCCCAAGTCTCCATTTCGTAAACCACTTCTTATGTAGATAAAAAGATTTCTTCTTCATGCATCCCACAATGTTAGTATTTTTTTTGTACATGGTTTCCCCCAAAAGGGAAGGTCTCCTCTCAATATACTCCCTCCAAAAATTAAAATATGAAATGGTCATGTTGAATTTTACATGAGCATGAGGAAAAAAAAAATGTCAATTAGAAGAGCTTCCCCAAGTCTCCATTTCTTAAAACCACTTCTTATGTAGATAAAAAGATTTCTTCTTCATGCATCCCACGGTGTTAGTATTTTTTTTTGTACATGGTTTCCCCCAAAAGGGAAGGTCTCCTCTCAATGTACTCCCTTCAAAAATTAAAATAGGAAATGGTCAAGTTGAATTTGACATGACCACGAAGGAAAAATAAAATGTCAAGGAGAAGAGCTTCCCCAAGTCTCCATTTCTTAAACCATTTCTTATGTAGATAAGAAGATTTCTTCTTTGTGCATCCCACGATGTTAGTATTTTTTTTATACATGATTTCCCCCAAAAGGGAAGGTCTCCTCTCAATGTACTCCCTCCAAAAATTAAAATAGGAAATGGTTACATTGAATTTGACATGACCACAAGGATGGATGAAGGAGAAATGAAATGTTAGGAAAAAGGGCTTTTCCAAATCTCCACTTCCTAAACCAATTTGCTTTCTGTATTACTTAATTAACTTTTGATCACTTAGTATTGAATGCCTTAGTTGTAGGATTTTCTGGAGTTATTCCTCAGAAAAGGGGGGAGCGGTACTTGAAAAGTTTGAACGCCTTCCCTCCACTTTGTAAGGGGGGAAACTCAAACTCATGTTTTCTGGCGCCCCTAACCCGCGGTTGCCCCATACGCAGCCGCCTCCATCGTCATAAACTAGAAGACTTCTTGAATCTGAGACCTGCAGTCGCCCCATCAGCCGCAGTCGCCCAAGAAATGACCTGTGGTCGCCCCCCTAAGCCCCCTTCTACCCGCATTTACCCCCCTAGACCCGCACTCACCCCCCTAGACCCGTAGTCGCCCCCTTCTACCCGCACTCGCCCTCCCTGGACTCGCACTCGCCCCTCCTAGACCCACACTTGCCCCCCCTGGACCTGCACTCGCCCCCCTTGAACCCGCACTCGCCCCCCCCCTCGACCTGTAGTCGCCCTGGATTGGACCTGTAGTCGCCCCGGATTGAACCTGCAGTCGCCCTCATTCTACGACCCGAGGTCGCCCCATCTTACCCGCACGCGCCCCACCCGCACTCGCCCCACCCCTCGACTTGTAGTTGCCTTGGATTGGACCCACAATCGCCCCAGATTGAACCCGCAGTCACCCTCATTCTAGGACCCGCGGTCGCCCCACCCGTAGTCGCCTATAGTGATGTGGTCAAAGCTTTCCATGTCACTGTTGACAACCCGCCACATAAGATAAAAATTTTGGCTGCCCTGCCCGAAAACCCTAAACCCTAATTTCGCGCTCGTCAAATTTGTCTCGTATATGCGACACTCGTCTTATACGACATGCGACATTAGACGAACAACTCGACATCCAAACCCCAAAACACGTTCGACAGAACAACCCTGATGATAAGAGTAAGATAAGACAAAGTTAACACTCTATGGGGACCTAGGATACTCTCACCACCTTGTGGCGAGAGTTAATACAACAAAGTTAGTAAGCATTTAAAGCAAACTAGAGGACCTCCAAAACGGCATTACCAAGGTACGGTGGGGGGTTGGCTCTAAAGTTAGTACAATAAACCAAGGACCTCAAAAGACTCCTCAAAATGAGACAAGACATAATAGGAGAAGGCACAATGTCCTCTTCAAGGTTAGTAGAACTAAGAGCTCAAGATTTGAACTAACTCAAGATAAACCACCACAAAGGACTGTAAGACTTAGAAACAACAAAATAAGGAGATACAAGGTGCAAAAGGAATCCTAAGAACTCTACAACTTGTAACAAATTTAACCAAAAGGAAGCAAAAAGAGCAATAAGAAGACCAACACCGCCAAAATTTTTAGCAAAACACCAAAAGTTCTAACAAGGTGGATCCAACGAATTCAATGGACCCAAATACAAAAATGGTAGTAGTAAGAGAGAAGAAGGGGTGTCCTTTTATACTCTTTCTTGGGTACCCACCTTCTCTCATTCATCTAAGTGAACCTTATCTTTTCGGATTTTCATTATCATCTATAAGGTTTTCATCCTATATTGGCCCACTAAGTTAACTTTTGGGGATTAACTCCGAATCGCAAACGGATTGTGCAAATGACTTTAGAAAGCCATTTCTAGTCTAGTTAAACCTCTACCCCTTTTCTATCTTCAAAATCTCAACAAAACCTAGTGCCAGCTTAATGCATAAATTGAGAAAAATCCCAACTTTTGGAGTTTGACTTTTTGGCAAAAGGAACTAGTCTAGGCTCTTAAGTGGATGTTAGGGATTAAGAAAAGACCTATCTTGAGCCCCATTCCGCTTCCATATGCTCCTACTCTGATGGTCAACTCTGCTATGGACTTTAATTTTTGCTAGTTGTCGGGGAATCTTGCAAGTTCAAGTACTTTTGACTATTGGAATGTTGTGAAACTTGTTGGGGCATCTTATTAATATAGAAGAAGCTATACTAATTTTTAGTGAGATTTTACTGCCACCTAGGGAATTTCTAGGAATTTTCAATCATAAGTTAAGGTTGTTGACCATTTGGAAAGGCATCTTTTGACTAATAAAAAATTCCAAAAGTTTGTGTGGAACCTCCCATGGAATCCTACAACACATTTATAGGCTCATATTTTTACTCTACACATCGGCCTAGGGGAAATAAAATCCACCCCCTCATTTAATTAATGGTGGCTAGGGAATCTTTTGTACTAGAGAGAATCTTGGAGAACCAGCTTTGCCACTGGTTCCTAGGCGTGGTTTTAATCCCAAGTCACCTTCTTTCGACCATATATTCCTCCACAATCCCATTTTGGTATTTTAGACACCTGCAAGTCTACAATTGGGGTTCTGCTCTTTTTGTTGATGAAATGGAAAAATTGGAACCTATCTCTGGGAACTAACCTATTTGCCTTACCAAAGTTCTCTCAGCCAATATTAGCCTAGAGATGTCTTTTCTATGTGAGTTTTTGAGCTTGGTATGCTCATAATTCATAATCTACCGATTTACCACGATTAGTTGGGTTCTAATCTATTTACAACTCGTGGTTGGGCCATTCTATTTATAATATTCAAAATATAGAATAAATACTATATTGATATGTGATACACCTATTTTGGTTCTACACCCTTTTGGAGGCTTTTTATGTATAAAATTACATTTTAAATAACAAAATACGAAAAAAAAAGCGAGTCCCCAGTGACGAATTGGGGGCTCATATGGACTTCCTCATTCGCTTTAGAATGGCATTGAAAATGTCCTTGTTCTCTTCCAAAGCTACAAATGTGGTGGCTTGTGTAGTGACAAGCAATAACAAATTCACCTATAGGTAAGGAAATTAAAATAAATTAATTGAAAAACTCAAATTTTATAATGATTACAATCATAAATTCATAATGTAGAGTAGTTGAATTGAATACTATCCAGTGGATGCGGTGCAATTAAGAATTAGAACTCCTTCAACGCTTATAGCTTCAAGGAGGATTTGAAAGAATTGTGGGGGGTTTCGTGAGCCCCCAACCAGGGCTTTCTAACATCCATTGCCATGTCATCTAGATGGGTGTAGTTCATCAACATGTTGTCTCGTGCAATTTCGACACCATCCTTGACCATCGTGGTACTGCGCTTGAAAGAGAAATTGGATTTCCCTTTTGCGTCTAAGTTATTCACCACAATAGTGATTCCGAACTTTTGTGTCTACATCCAAGGCATTTGTATATCAAAAATGCATAAAATGGAGTGTATTTGAAAGTGGTTCTTGAAGCTAGAGAAATTGAATGGATTATACTTTCATCGTTTTCTCTATGGCTAAGATCAAGTACATGCAGTTCATCCCCATTCACTCTTCTTCTTCTTCTTCACCATCTCATATATTTCCCATAATCCAACAATATTAGACTTTGTTTTGGCACTCCATGAATGAAATACAATGATGTAGCTGTGGTCTTGGAGATGATAGGAAGCAAAACTGAATGTCGATTGTAAAGCCTCATCTCCCATGTCTTCATTCCATTCTAGCACCTCATGTAGGGGAAAAGAAAGCCCTGGCACAAGTAAGTTCTCTAGGCAATCAAAGAACATGACATCCACCCTCGGCCTAGCTTTTGGCACACCATTAAACATGCGAGGCTTCCTTGCCCACACCTACTAATGTATTGTGCATCCAATTATTAGTTTTCGAACCCAAATTCTAATAATGTGAATGAGAACTTATAACCACATTTTCAATTTCAAATCAAAGACAAATATCTTTTTCAAGACATCTAAGACTTCTTCGTACCAAGTCTTTGTCTTCGACTCCATGTCGTCCACAAGGTCATCATTGGAGATGTTGAGAATCAAATTCTCAAACTTGGCTTTGTCGTCCTCAATGAGGACAATTGCTTGCGTCACATGAGTGATGCAAGCAATTGTCCTCATTGAAGAAGTCATCTTCATTTCGCTCTAAGATCCAGTCTGCATTTTGGAGCCTTAATCCTCTATCGAAGATGTTGGAACTTGGCCTCTAGCCTTGGCCTTTTTCTTGCCTTTGGCCTTGGTTTTCTCTTCCTTCTCTTTCTTCTTCTCCTTCTTTGCTAACTTGGCAAGTCGCTTTGCTTCCTTTTTTTCTTTGGTAGTAAGAAAGATTAGGAACTGGGCTTTTTTTTTTATCATTGGCTTCCCTCCTTGCAATGGCCTTCCTCCTTTGCATGTCCATCACACCCGCACACTTGTCTACATCTAAATTGATGGCACTTTTGGCATCCAAAGATGCCCATAGTTGCACCTTTGACGAATGAGTGAATGCCAAAGCGCGGTCCAAATATGACACCCCTCCACTAAGGTAAGTTGTGGTGAATGTGCGCAACTGGTTGGGCGAGAACATAGAGTCCCTAAAACTTCTAAGTCCCCAATTCGTCTCCGAGGACTTATTGGTGTTTTTTTTTTGTATTTTGTTGATTTGAGTAAAGTTTTCTATACAAAAAGCCCTCCAAAGAGTGTAGAACCAAAATAGTTGTGTTACATACTAATATAGTATTTGGTCTAGAATTACAATATTATAGCTAGAATGCCCAAACCACGACTTGTATGTAGGTTAGAACCCAACTAATCATGAAAAATTGGTAGATTATGTGTTATTTACACAAGTCACTCAAACTCCTCTTAGGAGAGACATCTCTAGGCTAAATTTGATCAAGGGAACCTCAATGAGGGTTTTAAGTTAGTTCCCGGAGATAAACTTGTGACGATGTGGAACTGTCAATTTTTTTGGTTTACCTAGTATAGCTAACCGGAAACTAAAGATAGGTATCCGGAAGTAGCTAAGGAACCATTAAGGTCCAAAATAAGGAAGGAAAATGAGACAGTGAGGTGATTCTCTGAATCCAGTTCTAAAGAGTGAACTTATAGGAGCGGATGTCTGACCGGATAGGTGATGGACCGGATACCATATAGGGACCAGATCCGGAATAGGTCATGATGAGGTGGCAGGGAGTCCAACGGCTATAAAAGAGCTGGGCTACCCAGATCAAACTCTTTTTCATTTTTCGTTTTCCAAGCGCTCTCTGTGCTCTGAGTTTGCAGTCTGCGCCTGTCGCTTAGTTTTCTGGGTCAGTCTGTTGTGTCAGTGTTTGCTGCAAGGGTTTGTGATTTTTGAGCATTAGAGCTTTAATTTCCGGTTGAGATCGTCGAGCGAAAGTGAGAACGAGACGTGCGGCTAGGAGAGAAAGCGAGGTAGAATCGGAAAGGATTCTAAGTGCACTCACCCGTGTCCATGCCGCAGCTTAGGAGAGCAAGAGGCGGACAGGCTAGTACATCTTTGGTGGAGGTAAAGCTCCGGAAAGTAATTCCGGTTGTTCCCTTCGCTAAACCGGCCAAGTCCCAACTCATGGAGGATTTAAACTCTATGGGTTGCTTGGGGTTTGTGGAGAAACCCTGGGGCTTCAGAGAGGAGTCTATAGTGAGAGAACTCTTGGGCAAGCTGTCCAATGAGTTTGACAATACTCTGAGAGCCATTCCGCATTTGTGGAGGGAAAACGTGTGGAGAACAATCTATAGTTTCCGGGCAGGAGGGCTAGGAATGGCGAGCCGAAAGGATGACTTCTACCGCGGAAAGTTCTAGGGTGCGGTCAATCCAAAGGACGGATATGCGGTGGAGGACTGCATCGATGAGCGACAGCGCCGGCTGCTGAAGTTTTTAGTTCCGGTCTTACACCCGGAAAAGCCGACGAAGGTAACTATCTCCCTTGCCAACACTATTTTCGGTGCTCTGAGGGAAGATCGGAAAGTGGACTGGGCCCGGATCATTTCCAATTTGGTTGCCCAACTGGTGGGTAGAGTGGGAAAGAGTAGGGCCACTCCGGTGTGTCCCTACCTTATTCATCTCTACCATTCCCACCAACTTCTTAATGCAGGAGAGGAGAAGGCGTCGAAGGCTCAGGAAACTCTCTTGCGGTACGGGGAATCGGAGACGGATGAGGAGATGGAATCCGGTTCTGAGCCCAAGGAGAACAATGAGTCAGAGGAGGAGGAACCGGATCTACCACTTATCAAGCGACAAAAAACGACCTCTCCCAACAAGCGAGGTATGCTAGGAGTCTTCTTTTTGCAAATTCCTTGTACCTTTGTATGCGCTTGTGAGTTGTGTGTATCTCCCAAGCTTGGCAGGTGTGCATGATGTGGAGTTAGGAAGGTGTAGGGCAGATTTGTGACTTGATCGCTCCCTTTGGTGTGATAGTTTCCACTCCTTAGTGAGTGAGCAGGTTGTGGAAGTGTTGGGAGTGGACTTCAGTGCATCAGCAAATCTAGGGTTGTGAGTTCCGGGTGAGATAGCCGTTGTTAGGCTAGGCGGATAGGGAGGGTATCCTTAGTCACACTAGAACTCCTGGATGGGAAATCCGGTTGAGTGTCCGATCTTCTAAGAGGTCTCACCACCTTAGTTAGTAAACGGAATAGCTCTAGTTAATGTTGGAACGGACGGGTACACTTGTAACTACCTAGCTTTGCACGGGTAGGATTTGGCATCAATGTCGTTGTAGTAAGAGCGGATCGTAAGGGGGATTTCTATGTGACCTACAGACCGAATTGCTATCTGGACTGTTGTGAAGAATCAAACTAGATCCGAGTTAGAGTAGGAGAGGAATAGGTAGATCGAGTGGTCCTTCAGCTACTATAATTTGTGGAAGGAGTGGTGGGCCTACCACTCACAAACTCAAGTGGCGACCCCTCTGATGTTCCAACAAAGGCAAAATTAAACCGGAATAGAGTTGAGGATATGTGCTGATAATCTGAACCGGATTGGTTCAGAGGAGTACTAGGACCGGAAGAGGTAAAAGTCCTGGAATACAGGTAATTGTGGAAACCAGGCAGTTCTAAGATCGGGACGGAAGTAATCCGGTCTAGGATTGTCTGGTGGTTGGGTGTTTCCGGTTGGAGATCGAGAACCAGAAAGGAAGTTTTTGAGGTCAAGAGAGCTTACTAGCATAATAAAGTTAAATACTTCACAGAATCTCGTGGATTCGATCTTTAGAGTCACTTAGTTATGCTCTAGAGTGATTTTTGTGAGCATAATAGGGAATTTACTTATCCTGTGCTACGACAAATCTCTAGTTTTTCCATTCCATCGATGAAATAGCAGAACCCAAATTGTTGGCTTGTAGTTGTTAAAAATACCAAGATATGACTGTAGAGGAATCTACGGCCAAAGGAGGGTGATCATGGGATAAAATCATGCTCGGGACTCAATGGCAAAGTCGGTTCATGAAGATTCCTTGCGATGTGAATGATTCCCTAGCCATTAATAGTTAAACGAGGAGGTGGATTTTATCCCCCCTAGCAAAATGTGTGGAGTAAGAATATGAACCTAGACATGTGTTTTGGGATTCCATGAGAGGTTCCACAAAAAATTTTGAAATTTTTTGATAGTCAAAAGATGCCTTTCTGGACTATTAATTGCCCAAATCTACAATGGAAAATTCTTACAAATGACCTAGGTGACGGTAAAACCTCACTAAAAAATGTAATATCTCCTTTTATGTTAATAAACTTCTTTGACAAGTTTCAAGGCCTTCCAATAGTCAGAAGTATCCAAACTTGCAAGATTCCCCAACATTTGATAGAATTTTAAGTTCACAACAGAGTTGACTAGTAGAGCAAGAGAATACAAAAGCGGAATGAGGCCAAAGATAGGTCTTTTCTTACTCCCACATACCTACTTGAGAGCCTAGGCTATTTATTTTTGCCAAAAAAGTCATGCTCCGAAAGTTGATTTTTTATCTAGTTTTGATGTTAAGTTAGTGTGAACCACCATATTGGTTCACTATTTAAAAACCGGAAAATATAAACAGTAGGCATGAATTTACAAATCCAAAAGTGTTAGTACTCCGGATTAAGCCATAACCATCAATTAAGGAGTTTTTCACTAAATAGCAATGGAAACTTCATGAGGTTAGGGCAAGATGCTAGAAAATGCAATTAGGAGGAAATTAGGGGAAATTCTAGGGAAAAAAATGGGAAGTTAAAATTAAAAAGAGGTTAAGCAAGATTTGGTAGAGTAACCAAATTAGGCTAATGGTAAAATGATGAGAAAATGAAAACAAAAAATGAAATATGAAAATGAAAACAAAAGACTAGAAGTAGGAAATGAAACTAAAAGTAAATTAAAAACCACAAAAATAATAAATAGGAAAAAACAAAAAAGAGGTTAGTTAAACTAAAACTATGACTAAAACCCTAGCGTAGTGGATAAAACACTAAAATAGGGCTAGAAACACTAAAATAGGATTTTACAGTAAGTTAGAGGGTTCTACAGTAATTTAGGGGGTGGAACACTAAAATAGAGCAATTTACACTAAATTAGAGGATTTACAGTAACCTAGTGCGATTTGCACTAATTTGGCGCATTTTGCACCAAATTAGTGGATTAACAGTGAATTAGTGTAGGATGAAAGTAGTTTAGAAAATTAATCCGTTAGAAAGTGGATATAGGCAAAATTAGGGTTTGGAGCTCTCTCTCTCACAACTCTCTCTCAATTTTCCCAACTTGGTGTGCATGTGTGTTGGAGAGCATTTTTGGTGATGAAGGGCGTTTTGAAAGCATGAGAAGCTAGGGATTAAGATGAGGGAACCAAAGTAGAACAATTTGTTGAGTAGGTCACCATTTTCTGAGAAAAAATGGTGAAGGAATGATGGGAGTGAGGTCTAATGGGAATTGGAGTGGAGAGAATTAGGTTTTTGTGGAATTGGGAGGGGACTGCCAACTTTGGTGATTGATTGCGGGAGATTGAAAAGCGGAATGGGCTGAATTTTTGGGAGGATGGAGAAGAAAAAGTCAGCTTTCCAACGTGACCAGTCTCGACCAATTCCGAGCAAGGACGAGGACGGAGCGGCCAATTTAGTGCGAGGATGTCAAGCCGCTACCGCCACGGAAGACCGACGACTTTGGCGAGCGACTGTGGGAGTTCGGCGAAGCGGATCAACGTGAATTTTTGGGAGGATGGAGAGGGGAACGTCAGCTTTCCAACAAGACTAGTCTCGACCAATTCCGAGTAAGGACGAAACCGGGGCGATCATTTTAGTGGGACAAGGTCTGCTGCCCATCTAGCGGCAATTGATTCTGGATATTTCATCTTTTTTTTCCTTGTGATTCAACTGAATCCAAATGTAATGTTAATTACAATATGATATTTTCTTATCCATCTTGAAGAAATAGTTCTATGACTTGCATGCAATGTTCTTGTAGGGTGTGAATGTGTAGAGGGTCTATGAGGATTTTTTTAGGGTTTTAGGGCAAGCGCGGAAGCGTTGCCTAAATTGGGGCAGAATTAGGGTTAGGATATGGATTAGGAAATTGAAGGAAGAAACTAATTGGCCTAAAAAGAATGGGTGAATATGTTAGGGATGGGATCTATGAAATTAGGGAAGTCTAGGGCATCAATTTAGGAAGTTAGTTAGGAATTGGGGTGGTTGTGGTGTGTTGGAATTTAATTTCAGGACACCAAATTGACCCATTTGGTGCCCGAAGGGCTACTTTAAGGCAAAATTAGGCGTAGTGAGTTGCCCTAACCTCCCAAAGTAGGTACTAGGGTCATTGGAGGATTTTAGGGTGCATATTAGGATGGTGTAAGGGTGTTGTCCTCATTTCACTTAAAATAGTTTAATGTTAAAAAATTGATAAAAAAATATTTAGGAGTCCATTGTTTGGAAGGCAATCTAGGTAGGTGTCCCATACACTCCCCGCCGGCCAACTCTATGGGGTTTCTTCACCTTGCGGTGGAAAAGCCTCATAGTTAGCACTAGGTTTCGTTGAGATTTTGGAGTTAGGTAGAGGGTTTGGATTTGCTTTCAAACTAAAAATGGCCTTACAAAGCTAATGGCGCAATCTGTTTGTGATTTGGAGTTAATCTCTAAAAGTTAGGTTTATGGACCAACAAAAAATGAAAACCCTTGAGGATGAGGATGAAAATCCAAAGTGATAGGGTTATCTTAGATGAATGAGAGGAGGTGGGTGCCCGGGAAAAAGTATAAAAAAGCACCTCTTCTCCTCTTTCACCACCACCATTTGTTGTATTTGGATTTGTTGAGTCTAATTTATGTTGGAATTGTGGCATTTTTAGCCACAAACTTTAGAATGGTGTTTTGCGGGCACTTTTGGCGGTTGTTGTTCTTTTTCAATCTTGTGAGATCTTTGTGGGTCCTTTGCACCTTGAGCTCTTTGTACTAACTTTCCCAAGTCTTTGAAACGTGAAAAGTCACTTTTATCATGTTGTTGAGAGGTTGTGGTTTTGAATATCCGTTGAGGGGTTCCTTGGTCCCCATGTGCGTCTTGTCCTTGTAATAACCCTAGAATCCCCCCCCCCCCATATGACTTGGCAATGCCGCTTTGGGGGGCTTTTAGATCTAGTTGTCGTTGTATTAACCCCATATAGCTAACCGTTGGGTTATAAGTGTCTTTTTGTCTCTCAATACTAACGTGGTGATTCCAAGAGGGATCCAAGAGTGTGTGAATGTTGATGGGTCCTATTGCAATGATGAAGCTTTGCCCCCCCCCTAAAGGTAGAAGAATCTTAGTTGTGTGTTGAAAGTAGAAACCACGGCAAAGCGTTGAATTTTTTAAAGGATCGAAGAGTCATGGTTGTGTATTAAAGTCACTTTAAGGACAAACCTTAGCCTCCCATAAGTTTCCCGTACAAAATTTAGTTCCCAAAATGCGTTGGAAACAAAACAAAGTTTAGCCCCCAAAAGTAAGAAATAGAAATTAAGTCAAGACAAAAAGGAGCTTGAAGGGAGAATAGAGATCTCTGGTAGCGCTCTTCTACAGCAAAATAAACCAATAAAGTTTATATACAAATCCTTCCTCCTTTTTGTTTTTGTTCTTTTTCCTTAATATAGAAAATTAGTTGTGGATAGGAAGGACTGGGAACCTATAGAAAGGCAAAAATCAACACTAGACAACACTCAACGGGACATCAACAATCGGGCCGACCAACTAAGGATAGAATGGGGTTGAGGAATTTTGGGCTCCGTGAAAGTAGGGGAAAAATTTGAAAGTAGAAGATTAAAAGTAGGAAATTAGAGAGTAGGAGGAAACTAGAAAGAGTTGGGGGAAGGGAAAAGAAAAGAAGTCAATAGCAAACCTAATCTTCTACCAATAAACATCGAAGCGGGGAATCCAACTCCTCATCTTCCATCAATCAAGGAAAAACAAAGAAGGTCATCTTGTCAGAGTTCAATTCAAGAAGAGAGGGAAATGATGAGGGAAAAACTCTTTGAGGTTAGATAGGAAGAAGTTGAAAGAGATTGGATAGGGCAAGAGTCTTCATACCTTGTTTGGACCCTCGGATTAAAACTTATCGTTTATCATGAGGTTAGATGTAAGTCATAGGGCATAAGAGGTACTTCAACCTTGTAAAACACAATGACTCGTTCTTAATTAGCCGCATAAGTAGAAACAAGAGTAGTTGAGCCACCAATAGGACATAAGAGGAATAGAGAAGAAAGAAAAAGAAGAAAAAAAAAGGGACCAAGGAAAAATAGCCACCGTTATATTACCTCACTATATTATTAAAACAATGCTCTATTGCATCATATCAAGGGAGTTCATGGCAAAAGAGGGAGAAATCCCGGAAGGCACAATCTATGACGTTAGCTCCGAGGTATGAAACAACCACATCCCTAACCCTTCCAATTCACTTAATTAGCGGTCATTAACTCTGGCCGAGGTCCATCCCTAAATCATACCCCTAAGATTAGAAGTCAAGTCATTTTTTAAGTTAGAAACCTAGAGAGGAGGTTTGTAGTTTTCCAAAAACCTCAGACAGGCCCAAATAAGAGTAAAACCAAGGAAGTAATCACCGGATGAAGGTTAGGATTTAATTTGGATTAAAGATAGGTAGACATAAAACTTGGGGACAAATTGAGGAGATTAAGAAGGGGCTATTAATTAAGGTCCAGGGTGAAAGAAAAAGTCAATTCCAAATTGTTGATTAAGAAGAATTAGCAAATGAAGTTTTAAGTGCCCACTAACGGTCCAACTTCATCCATCAATAACTTTCGTAGAAATGTCGGATTAGCAAGTGTCTTACCGGCCAATCTGGAAAGCTAAAGTTAGGGACTACGAGGAAAAAATATAAAATTACCAAAATGTAGTAAATAGATGGAGGTTAACTTGGATCCCAAACATTAAAGGAACCAATCACAAATCTAGGAAGTAGAAGTTAAGTGAGAAAGTTAGGACTCTAGGCTTGTAGAAGAAGTTAAGTAGAATTCATGGGACCCTCTCAATTAGGGAAAAACACGAAAATCCAAGAAGATAATGAAAGGTGAAGTTTAGCTTAGGATTGGATGAGAAATTCATAGAAGTTTCCAATTAGGATCAAAGTCCAGAGTTAGGTAGATATAAGTCTCTTGAACCATTTCAAAAATTTTCAAATCATTTCAAATTAGGGAGATGGAACTAAATTGTGGATGAAATTTGAATGTTTGATTAACCGACATCAAAAAATTGAGATTTGCTTCTTTGATACTTTTGGAGTACTACAAAAGTATGAGTTGAAGTGTCTTAATAGTAGAGTACCTAAGTTGTCCTTTTGCAATATTGTGTTTGAACAATACTACATGAATATTCATGTTGTATTGCATTGCAGTACAACATTACAATGCTTAAGCAATACATTATTTATCAAAGAAAAATACTATTATATTACTAAAATATAATACTATTAACAATACTATTCTACAAACAACATAGCTCTAAGAATACAAACAAGTTATATGCATACTATATTGTAATAGAATTTTGGTAATACAATGGTGACATACAAAAACACTAAAATTATTATAATAATACATTACTACATAATTATAGATTTTTAATATAACTAATAGATTTTAATTAATAGGTTTGCAGTATTGCATGCAATACCATACTTGTGTTGTAAAAATATTGTATTTGTATTATTTTTGACATAAAAGCAATTATAAAACAATTGTATACCAATACTAATGCAATATTGTTGCAATTCAAGTTCACTTCTATTATTAGTATCCTATGCCATTCATTTTTTTCCATCAATTATTACAAATCCAATATGCTATCATATCATATGAGGCAATACATAGAATATTGATATAGTATTCATAAAATACTAGTATAGACATACGTGGATGGAACTTCATACATCATACATGAACTTTGTTTGGCATGGAGAGGTTCATGTGCAAGCTCAACTTGGTGGATACTTCACTTCGAATGCGAATTTTGCAGCATTTGAACACTATGGAGTAATGCAAGTTAGTTATATATTTGAACTTGAACATCAATTTATGAAATTCGTCACTACATCAATTGCATATTGGAAATATAAAGAAAAAATCTATTTAAAATAAAATAGAAGTATTCCAAGTAAGAAAATAAATGATGACTAAAGTGACTAACTATTTTGGTTGTTCATTAATAAGTGGTAGTTTTCTACATGTTGGGACTATTCTTGCCCTAAGTGCATATTACATTTGAATTAAGGGTGGAACACACTTGTTTGAACAACCTATCTATGTCACTATTTGATAAGCCTCCTCCTTTCTTATATGTTCTAATCCAATTGATGAAACTAAAAGTTGAATCAAATATAGAACAAGTAGGTTCACTTTGATGAAGATAAATGTAATCATCTATTTCTAAGTCATCATCAACTGGCTCATCAAAATTTAACTTTGAAGAATTGTTTGAACTATGTGATGCATTGATGTCTAGAGGTGCATCAAATTGAGGGATTTCACTTGAATGCAAAAATTCACTTGTTGTTAATGGAGATATAGGAATGTGGAGAGGTTGTGCAATAGGCCTCAAGCTTCCCATGCATGTTAGTTTGTGTATAGATAAAGATCTTTTATAGTTAAATGGACCAACATCACACCAATTACACATTTACACCTAAAAGATTCCATAGTGGAATTGAACTATAATAAGTAAAAAAAAGTAATTGTGGATAGAGTATATCTTTTATGTATTATGGTTATCTTTATAATTGATATTGAATACACTACAAGAAATTTTATATTATAAAAGAAAGATATTCACTTCTTTTTTTTCCAATTTAATAGTCTAATACACTAAGGCATTGCGCTATTAATAATCTATTGATTGCTTTTGATTGTAGCTATGATTTTACTTTTGAAATTGATTTGTAAGGTATTCCAACTATTTTCAGTGTGATCCTAATTCATTACTTCTACTTTTACTTTGTTTACTTAGAACAATTTCAATATTATTGAAAGTGATAATGGTATGAAATTATCCTACACTATCTTGGAATATTAGAAATTGAAGGCACCCAAACAAAATGGAGTGGTTTCAAGTTTGATATGTCACATTCTACCAAGCCATGGTAGTATAAACACCAATCACAGCTACATAGTTCAAGCCCAAGCCAATTTACTACATCAATGTCCTTCATTAGAAGAGATCTAGCCAAATAGAGGGCTATGAGTTCCCAGCAGCAGGGAATCCAAAGAACTGCACCACTACATCATGCTGATGTGGTCGGAAGGCGACTATGTCAGATTTTTTTTTAATTCGATTTTTCTTTCGATTTCAAGACCAACTTTTTTTTCTTTAAATTAAAAAAAAAAATTTTGACAGTTGACTCTTATTAGAATGTCAGCCATGCCCTCACTGTTGGGAATAGTAGTGGGGAACAAGCCTAAAACAACCTTCTTTTTGGCCAGATCTCTTCTAATGCTAGAAGGTCGGATTGAATTGCCCCTTTCGCTTGGCCCATTCAAGTTCTTCCAAGTCTAGAAGTACAAAAAACCCACTTTGCTGGATGAATCCAAAATTGTCCAAGCCACCTAAATTTGGTGTTCACAATATTCTCAAGTTAAATGAAACCTAACCAAGTTGCTTTTTTTTTAATACCTAATATTTGAGGAAAAACGTTTTTGAATTTGAGTTTTAGCATCAAAAATCCAATTTTGAAAATGATTTATTATCATTTCTCTATTCAAGATTTTATGCAAAGGTGTTTATAGTGGTGAGAGATCTTGTAATGAGCTTGAAATACGCTCTATCTTCAAGAAAAAATCACTTCAGAAATTGATTTTAAAAAATTGTAGAATACATTTTCCAATGTCCCAAATTCATTTGGGGTTATGCATTTTAGCCCTTTAGCCTCATATATTTTAGGTAAACAACTTTCTAAATTTAACTTGTGAAGAGAACATTGAAAGACTTCAAATCACTCTTGCAATTTTAATACCTTCATGATCAAACATTGAGTGATGTTGTCTTCTTTTTTCCTATGTCATCTCCAACATCACTACAAAATAAGTAAATTTCCACAATTATAACTCAAAAATAAATGATAAAATTTCTCAAAATATTGGCTTGTTGTTCAATTAATCAATTTCAAACAATTTCCCACAAGCTCAGAAAAGGCCTTGGGCATTCACTAGTTAATTTACATTTTACACACCTCCCGGCCCTAGTAATTTTGGGCCTCTAATGAGTCTAATAAAAATTCAATAAAGTAGAAATACCCATTAGTGCACCTATTCCCATTCGTGTACCCTAGACTCACCTAATTGTGTCCATAGACTTTGCTTAATGTGTCTTCCAAGTGCTAAAATCTGATTGGTTGACACATTTGAAGGACATAAACTTAACTTTGATTTGTTAACTACTAAGTTCGTTAGAGTTCAGATGTAGGTCTACTTATGGGACTATTTCAATGCTCTAGGGAGCTTGCACTTAAAAAAATCATAGAAATTACATACGACATCTGAAAATCTAATTTCTTTTCTCTATTCATGATTTCTACTTGCTAATACCACGAACATACTATTTCTAAGAAAAGATGCCTCCAACTATGCTAAATTCTTTAAACTAACGATTTTGGGTGCTTCTACTTTACTAGCTATAGTTGCAAATTTACAATTATCACTGATGCGTAGAAAGTAACTTATTCCACTCCGCTCAATGTCAATTTCTCTAACATAGGGGCTGAGCAAGCAATCAATCAAGGCATAAGCAATATTCACTAGGTAGGCATGTCAGGTCGTCGACCAACAATCTCTTCAAAAAATGCCCTCCATCCATTGGTTGGCCGCTAGGAAGTCCAAAACCCTAAATCCTACAATGGAAATGTTGCTAGCACATTAACTTTCCTAATGCTCTTTCTCTGTGCTACCACTTGAAGTGCATACTAACGACCGCCAATTTGTAGGACACTTAGAGGCATTTTGTTCTTCAATGACCACGATTTTTATTTTTTTAGTAACGATTGTGTCTCTTTGGTTAGGTAAGTTCTTGGGGGGGGGGGTGAGTCCATGAGCACATTGTTCCTTTTGGTATGAATCTTTAGTGTAAGAGTAAAGTAAATGAGTTTCCCCTTGTTGTGGTATTGGTATGGATAGGCTTTTGAAAACAAGTCTTGTGAAAAGTGAGAAAGTATAACATTACCACAAATTTGAAGAAATAGTCGTTGCTTTTAGTGTAGTATTTGTTGTCCTACTCGGTAGTGCAATTAGTAATGGCTATGTTTCTATGGTAGATTATATGAATATTGACTACACTGCAATTCACATCCCCATTTCCACATGGAAGTTGTTGCACAACCATGTTGCCATCCCCACTAGTTTGCAAAAGTTGACTCCACTATTGTGCCGACTACCATTTCAAAACATGCTTCATTTTTTGTCACATGCTTCCTATGGCTAACATTTGTGTATGACAACTACAAAAACAAGATCCCACTTTCAATACTTGTTAGTTGTTTTTAGGAATTGGTGGTTGGATGGAAGATGGTTAGTTTTGATATAGGAGATGAAGAGCCCAGTACACTTTATGGTGATTGTGAGCACCCAATTTGTGACCGGGAACTCACTCTTTTCTTTTTTTCCTTAGTAACATTCAAGGTTATTTTTTGAGAGTTCTAATATCTATTTTCTTCCAATTCCCATATTGAACCAATTTTTCAAGTGCCCGGTTCATATTTTTTTCTCTATTTTTCACTCTAAATAGAAATTTTAAAGATTTTTCATTGGATTTTTTTCAATGTTTTCAAATTGCAACCAATTTTCTTCCCAATTCCATGGCTATAACAATGAACTAACTTAACTTAACCAACATTAGAGGAAAATTGAGGGCTTCAAGAGCCTGTTTCAAGGTTATTCCCTGCATTGTTCCCTGTGCTGCCAAAAATTGGGAACTAGCCCATAATGGGATGAATTTCTAAATTTTTGGAATTTTTTTTCTAAATTTTTTTCCCAAAAAATTCTAAAAAGTACTAATAAACTTAAAACTGAATTTTAAAAAATTCAATTTTTTTTTAAATAATGAAAATAATGAAAAATAATATTATTTTTTAACATGACAGTGACTATGCCACGTCATACTGCTGATGTGGTGAGTTCTCACAGTTTGAGAACTCAAAATAACTCATTACTTCTTCATGCCCTCAAATTTCATCTAACGTAATGCGATTCTCCCCCGAACATTTCTCCCTTTCTCCTCCAATCTTGCAGAATGATCAAGTCCCTGTTCTCCACGTGCCCCTCTCCCCTCCAACGACGAATTCCACAGAAAGCGTAAGTTTCCTGAAACCCTGCGAACCAGAAGCCCCTCGTGAGGGCCTTTCAGCTTAGAAATTATTCCAAATTCCAACTTTCATTATCAGCCATACGCCTTGCACCCCGTGGTAAGTTACTACCTGTACAGTGCCGTAAGTTACTACCTTTACAGTACAGTAAATTACTACATGTACAGTACAGTAAAGTACAAAATTGGGATTGACAGCTGACCCGGCAATGGAATCGATTTCTGTTCTGCACTGTAACTCCTACAGTGCAATACGGTGGGGACTGGGGATTGCGTGGATGAAAAAAGAAATTCACTTAGCATCAGTCATCATCCTCTCAGTCTTCATCCCATTTTCCACAAATTGCAGTCATTCTTGTAGGTTTTTAGAATAGGGCAATCATCAAGAGAAAAGGAATTCTAACCAAAAAATAAAAAAACGGTGATGAGAAGGGCTAAGTCTGATGAGGAATGCTTTTTTTTTTTGGTTAGAATTTCCGAGAAGAAGGAGATGGCCCGACATAAACATTTGTCCAAGAATGGATGAAATATGGGATTGATGAATGAAAAATCTGTAATCACTGATTATGCAAATTTTACATGTCAAGGAGGAGACTACTAAGAATAATTTGCCTACCTTTTTCAATGGGGCATTTCTTGGTGGTGTGTGTGTGTGTGTGTGTGTGTTATGGGAGAGCCAATTCTAAAGATATCATAAGATGTCATGGTTTCAACACTTTATTGGTTTTGCAATGTTTCTAACTCGTTGTTGGAGGTGACCCTTTTTCAATCACCCCTCCATTTCTACATGTAGGCTTCTTTCTTTTTGTTTAGGTACTAATGAGCAATGGTTAATTATGGCACCATTTTTGGGTGTAGATGTGGCATATTATAATTGACTACAAGACTTTCAATATTACAATGAGTCCTTGGTTGATTTTGCAACCAATTCTTGGTTAAAAATAGGAAGGCCTACATGACTAATATAGGTTGAACAAAATCTTAAGCTAAAAAATTCACAGTAATTATATTTTGAGAAACAAAAATTTGAAAAATTATAAGATCCTTCCAAATCCTGTTTTCGTACATGGGAAAATTTCCCCACTAAAGAAACCCACACTCCATGTATGTGTAATAGCTTAAGTGGTTGGAAATGGGTCGTATGCCTTAACTTATTACAGGACATATCCGGTTATGTAATTAAGATAAACGAAACAGGGTCTGCTTTGGGATAATTTCCGTTCGTTCGTTGCTTGACAGGCTACCCGAAGCGAACGAACAGAAATCATCCAAAAGCATCCAGAGGTATCCCAAGTCAAATCCTCCCCGATGCCGCTCCGCTTCCGCCGACAAGCCCCGCGGGATCCCGTCCCGAAAGAGACCTCCCCGCGATTTTAGTGCCACGCGTCATCCAAGTGTCTTCTGACGCGTCACTCCCGCCCAATCAACCGACACCTGGTCATACTACAGTAGCGCCGTCCACCGCCCGTCTAAACACCCGGTCATTCGAACGTCCCATGGGAACCAGATATTCCCGGAATGGAACACCAATCAAACCCAACGGGAACCCGCGGGGGGATCAGAGAACGTTCTCGTACACGTCCCCATGTCGCGTTCCCATATCGACGCCGATACCATGAAACTCTGACACTTGGCAGCAGCAGTAGCATTTAACACTCCTGCTATTGAATGACTCAATGCTAAGTTAACCATGTGTTAAGCTCGCTTAGCTTGAATGAGATTCACGGCGCCCCTGCTCGCACCTTCTTATTGCCGGTCTCCAGTTCATGAGCTTGTCTCTGTTGCAGCCCTCATGCTCTGATCGAAACATCTGCAGGGCAAGGTAAGCTGCCAATGCGTAGGAGTTGTTGCGAAATTTTCTCTCTTGTTTGTGGGTACCTTCATGCAATCTGGGGTTGTTTTTGGAAGGCTGAGCAAGAAAGAGTTGAGTTGTGAGTGTTAGCGAGCGAGGATTGGATATGAGTCATTTTGGGTGGTCTTGTAGATCTTGTCATCTTGAGCACAAGACATTTCAATAGTAATGGTTCCTGTTGCTGAGAATGTTTGGTTTATCGAGGTTGTTACAATGGATCTGGGGTTTTCAGTTGTTACGAGGTTGTGGGCCATGATCTCTTAAGAGGTGGGAGTTTGGATTTGCATTCGGTGTTCTGGGATGACGAGTGGGTGATTATCAAAAGTACAAGTGGGTAGCTGGAGTTTGCGCCTGTGATTTGACTGTAGTTTATGCTTTGCCACAGATTGTTGGCCACTACTTCGGGACTAAGTTGTTTCATGGTTGCTCCGTAACGTGTTGGAAACATATGTAATACTGTAGTAGCCTTTAACAAGCCTGGATCCAGGCCGTTTTTATACTTATGTACATCTCTCATCGAAACTACTCACGGCTATGGTGCCCGGTGTTGAGATTTTGGTTTCTCTCTCAATATGAGTTTCTGAGAGTCTTTGGTACTGTTTTTGTGGCAGACTGGGCGTAGTCGCGAAAGCAACAGCAAGCACTTGAGGATCAGTTTGCTGCAACAGGGGGACCGACATGGACCACGGTAACGACTCTTATCCGGGTCTTTTGTAGTTTCCAGTTTCTGCTGTTTGAAAAAACATTATGAAACTTCTAGTTTTCTTTTCCTCTTTGTGAATGTGAAAGATCACCAAATCAACACTTGCGATTGCTTGGTTGAGAGCTGAATAGAGATTTTATTTTTTTTCAATATTTTTATATTTTTATTTGCAGGACGGCATGATGCGAATGGTTACGAGGTTTCTACTGGTGGTGGCAAAGTGACCCTGTTGTCGCTGATCAAGCACCACTTGCGAGATTGGATTGCGATTGTGATTATGGCCGTCCTGGAGCTTGTGGATTACCTCTTGGTTCCCCCGTTCAAGCGCTTCGTGAATGAGACCATGATGGTTAACCTTCGGTATCCACAGAAAGGGGAGACCGTGCCAACTTGGAGTGTGGGGGTATGTTTGTATTCTCCCTTCTGAATGTGGGCATAATTTTTACAGTTTCAATTCATTTTGGGGTTGGAATTGAAGGATTTAAGTGTAATTTTATGTGAAAGACTTGGCATTTGGAAGCATGTCAGTTCTCGAGTAAGTAAAAACTGCTGCAGTAGCTCTGTTTTGACGATGATCTTAGGGCCAATGTTACTCTTCTGAAGGCATTATTGAGACTTGGATTTTCTTGGCTATGGGGAATCAGGTTATTGCCGTTGCCGGGCCTTTCTTCCTTTTCTTAGCGGTCTATTTGAAGAAGAGGAGTATCCGTGATTTCCACGGTGCCTTCCTTGGTGAGTACTTCATTGAGAGCACCTGCGATATCTTTTGAGCGCAGTAGTGTTTGTGCAATTGCCTAAATGCGCAATTACTGGGGCGCAGCTAATCCTATTAAGCTTACTGTTGTCTTTAAATTTGTATTAAAAAGTGTCTTTGTAAACTGATGGGAAGGCGTAAAAAATGATGTAGTTTACAGTGTGCAAGTCCATAGCCATTGCACTTTCTGATTTTGTGCTATTATACACACACAATGCAGCTTTGTCTTTCCTTGTACCTTTTGCTAATGCTTTTTGTCTATAATCTTTTGAACGTTCCTGAGGGTCTCTCTTCTTCAAATTAGTTAATCTCAAAGAGTTTTGTTCATCCTCAGGCTAACATTGGGGGTTCATTGATAATATATGCTGCTATGAGGCTGTTGAACCTATACTAGTATTGTAACATTTTAAGTTATTTCTATTCTTCCTGTGCAGGGCTTGCGATGGCAATCGTGATCACAGCTCTCTTCACAGATGGTATCAAGAACCTGGTTGGGTACCCTCGACCTGACTTCTTCCACCGGTGCTTTCCTGATGGTAATGCGGTAAAGTACAACACCCTGCTTATCATATGTCTATCATGTTAATTTATGTCCGGGAAACCCTCTCAGGCCACCTAGTCCTTGACCTGTCATTTAGTACATAAGACTATCATTGACAAATGGAAAATTACGGTTTTAGAAAAAGGATGGTCCAAGGTCAAAACCCTCTCCTGTAAATTAGAGCAAGACTGAATTCTTAGAGATCTATTGCTCTCTATGGAGGATTGGGTTATAAATTTGAACCTTCACTTTCCAATTGTTTACGGCTCGAATGGTTACCTAGTACGTAGTCTCTGTTCTCCTTGCCATAGAGCTTCAAGATGTGACTGTCCTGATTTAGTCTTGAGGAGAGGGTTATATGCACAGGTTCACTGATTTTCAAGTAAACTTGCCATCTCCTCCCATTCATTTTTTTTTGTGAAGTTTCAACTTCTGGATCTCATGAGTGATCTTGGGATGTGCCACAGGTTTACACCGATGACGCCGATCGACGAGTCATCTGTCATCCCAATGTGTCCAAAGCGGCATTCCGTGATGCTTTCAAGAGCTTCCCAAGTGGACATGTAGCATGTATGTCCTTCCCATGAAATCACTCCTTGGTATCTATTGAGATTTCAATTCTATGCTAACTACACCGTGTCATCATGATTTCATAGGATGTAATATGTCAGCTAAATAGTGTCCCAAATGACAGTACATTAACTTTTTATTATTTCTGTGCTTAGTTTAACCTAGGAATCACCACGAGGAGAGGTAAGCTTTTTGAGTGAATCGTGAGCTGGATTTCCTGTGTTGATCAACGAGTGGTCAACAAAGTGAATCCAACATAGTATTGAACTTTTCCCAATTGTTGTTTGAATCTCATGTAATTCACAGCTTGAATCGAAACCTGAAAATACGACACAAATCAAAGGAATGTGATGATTTCGGCTGTTTAAAATCCTTCAAAGTCTCCACTTTTCTTGTGTTCGATCCTGGATTTGTCATCCTAAAGATGTACTAATACTTGATGCGTCCTAGTTAACATTGAACCTACGAAATAGTGTATCATACACTAGATTGAATACTTAATGCAGTGTTCATTGGGATTGACGGTCACTATTTACTCCATAGAAATGGGCTATTGATGAACACATTTGGTTTCTGGGCTATGGCAGGGGCATTTGCTGGTCTTGGATACACCTCCTTCTACCTCGCGGGGAAAATGTCTCTGTTCGACAGAAGGGCATACGCTTCCCGAGTAGTTGTGATTCTTCTGCCTCTTTTCGTGGCCACTCTAATTGCGATTTCTCGGGTGAACGATTATCAGCACAGTTGGTATGATATCATTGCCGCAGCCCTCCTTGGTAAGCCTTCATAACCCCCTCTTCTTGTTCTTGACATCACCATGTGGCGCAACGTAGTTGGAAATAGGGATGGTGGTTTATAGTCTTAACCATATCCTCAACCTACTGGCTACCAGAAAATATTCCTTGAAGCAGTGTACTGTACTGTAAAACTAATACTTATTGCTAGATTTTAGGATTAGTTTTTTCTTTGACCAGCGATTGTAACGCAGGTTTTGGTGAATTGTGCAGGGACCCCTATTGCCTACCTCTGCTACAGACAGTTCTACCCAAGTTTCTACGCAAGGGAATGGGGTAAGTGCACATAATCAGGACCTTGCTAATGGTGAAATTGGAAATTTCCACCTCCAAATTGTGTTGCAAAAAGCAATGCTGGCATAGTAATCAAAGCAGGGTTGCTGGAAGGTGTATTGCTTTGATATGCATATGCAATTTCTTCAGACAGTGAACATTGTTGTAGTTTATTCTGACCTAATTTTTTTTCTCTTTGCAGCTGGATATGCCTACGAGTATCAACCCCAAGGAATCTTCAGCCACGGTTTACACGGTCCTCTTGCTTTGCCGATGATGAATTCCCAGTTGAATAGTACGGTAACCCCACTCGGCCTTGGAGGAAATGCATACGACCCCAGACGAGTGCCCAACGATGTGGAGACTGGACGAAATTGATTTGGATTTGGGTGGTTCCAGATCCATTTGTAGCAACAATTCTCAGCATCGTGTAACATAGAGCACTGTCTAGTTGGGTTTTTTGTGGATTCTCTAAGGAGTTTTCCGATTTTTATAGGTATTAGAAAACAGTAGGCATGTAATTTTTCAGGGCTATCTTTGAATTTGAATGCAAGGTGAAGAGGTTATTGTGATGCAGGCTGTTTACTTTGAGGCTGCTAGCAGTGGATTATAGTCTGGCAGCAGCGAAGTTGTTCAAAGCTACGATAAGATTGCTGCCGCGTTAACTTATTAGAGTGAGGATTCTAGTTTCTAGATTGAAAAAAGAAAAATGTTTTGGGGGGGAATATTTTCTCTCAAGTCCTTCAGTTTATGGTTGTATCTAGGCGGGCACTTTTAATGAATTTGTTTGCACACTTTTTGACTGAGAAAGTTCATAGTTTGGGGCATTAGGTAGTAACAGTTTCATCAACTATCTTGACACTCTAACTTACCGTACAATGCATAGCTGCCATATAATCTCCACGAAAATCTCCCTACCTCTTCGTGTAGTCACATCTATGAGTAGTACCTAGTCAATATGGTGTTGAATATTTGAGTTGTCGAAACATTTGAATTGTCAAAACTTACTCATGGTTGTGAACATCCTGTGAAAAACTTAGAAAAAATTCATAAATTGAGCTACTTGTACAATATTGAAATAATTTACATTTTAAAGCTATGAAATCTTCTTCAAAAGAAGAGAACCTACACAACCGATAGCTGCAAGAATGGATTATCTAAGTTTCTATTATTGTTTGTCTGTTATTGCATTGCCACAGAGATCTCTGATATATGAAAAATTCTCACAACATTCAAATATCCCTGATTGCACTACCCAAGAAGACTAATAAATTGAAGGTGTGAGAATATTGTGATGAACACATGTGGGGGCTATACCGGTAGTGGCAAATCTAATAGAAAACTCCCTTCAACCCCTAAATGCCCAAGGCCATTTTTGAGCTTCCTGAAATTTGCTCTAAATTGAACAAAAATCCATCAATTTGAGAAGTTGTATCAATTTATTTTTTAAATTTGTGACTGTATAAATTCAAATTAGACATGTTAGAGAACACATAGGAAAAGAAAACACATCAATATCACTAACTAATTGAAAGATTATAATCTTTGATCATGAAGGTGTTAAAATTGTAAAAGTGATTTGAAGTCTTTCAATCCTCTTTTCAAATGTCAAATCTAGAAATTTGGTTACCAAAATAATACGAGGTTAAAGGGCCTAACATGCATAACCCCAATCAATTTATGGCTTCTCAAAATCTATTCTACAATTTTTTAAAATAAATTTCGAATGTGATTTTTTCTTCAAGATCTAGTGTATTTGAGGCTCATTTCCAAGAACCCCCAACACTACAAAAAGACAAGATTGAAATGGACACCCTTGCACAAAATCTTGAATAGAAAAATTGTAATCAATCATTTTCAAAATTGTATTTTTGATGCTAAAATTAGACTTCAAAAAGAATTTTTTTCAAAAATATAAACTACTAAAAATAATAACTTGATTAGGTTTTATCTAACTTCAAAGTATTGTCAACACCAAAATTTGGTGCCTTGGGCATTTAAGGGTTAAACAATAGCATCAATCACTACTCAAGCTATATTCCACTATTTCTCACCTTCTTTGCAAACCTTTTGATCAATTTGTAATGTAACTACTCCAACCTAAAATCTTCCAAATATATATTTGAGCATGATGAAATCGTCTAAATTCTAGTGGAATTTTTATTGTCAATTTTACATTCCAAATTCTCTTAGCATGAATTTTTGTGGACGCCATATGAAGAAATTATGAATTTTCAAGTCTTGCCAAGAGATGTATCCAAAATAGATGTTTTAGGCAAGAATATGAAGGATTTAGTTTTGCAAACACTGTAGAATTATGTGCAACTATTTAAAGACAAATACACCTATTAGTAATTGTAGCACAACAAAATTACATGGCAATATACACCTAGTTTTTCTAGAACCTAAATCTAAGATAGTGGTATTTGACTTACAAGATTATTTTGTATTACATCAATATGAAAATCCAAGATTCAAAGTAGGCAATACTTAGAATGTGACATTGTAAAAGCATGTCCTACTCAAATCCAAAGTATATAGGGTGATATATCCTTCAATGTACATTTGTTGTACATTTAAAGGAGGGTACATATTCATAACATTTTAGCTATTGACTTTGACAATTTATAATGAATCCAACAAGAATACAAAAAATACAAAATAACTTGTGTTAGATATGTCTTCCATTTTTCTTTCAATGAAAATTTATAGAAAAGTCTAATACACCAAATTACAATCGAAAGTTAAATGGTTGCTTCATGCACCTCCCACCTTAATTTTTGAAATGAAGAACAAGACATACATATAGTGCTAATTGACTCTACATCTATGCCAATCATAAAAATAAATGGTTGGAGTTCTTCTCTATCTATGCATACAACATAAGCATTATGCTACAACAATATTGAGATCCATACAATGAAAAATTAGTTAGTTTGTTTGTTTATTATGGTGAGATCTTTGGAACTGAACGTCCCCTAGTCTTGTTCTTGGTATTGTTGGAAGGCCCTTTGCAAGGAGTGGTGTACAAGCTTTGTTTTGTGGGTTCCAACTCATGGTAGAAAAGATATTGAATTTCGAAGTTTTTATGAATTAGAGAATTAGAAAATTACTAATAGTTTTATTTTATTATGATATTGTGGCAACGGCACAGGGCATGCTAGTCACTAAAAGTTAGTTACTTGGTGTACTTTGTGACAGGGAAGCTCCTGTTGTGCCTTACTTCTCTGATCCTTGGACTGGACTTTCAACTGCCCCTTCAAGTGGGTCTCACTGATTGATTCCCCTTACCCCGGAGAAGATTTCGGTGCCTTCCATCTCAAGTTTCTTGTGCATGTCATCATCAACAAACTGCAAAGCGCAAAATTCAGGTACTCTTTCCCACAATGCATTCAATTCGTTGTTGAAATTCTCTAAACCCAATTGCGAGAATTCATATCCCAAGCGTGAATGATCCTGTGGTGGCTGCGAAGTTTACGAAGAGAATTTCCAAACATGAGTGTGGCATCACGCACCCGATCACACCTCTTCAAGAAGGAGTGCGGCATATGCTGGGAGAGACTTCGGTACTCCTCCTTCATCAGCACAAAGGGTGAGTTCACTTCAGTACCCAAATCATGGATAACATCAAAAAATACTTCGTGAAGTTGGAAAAGGAATTGATTCCATTACCTGGTGGTGGTTAAGTTATTTGCATGCCTCATAAACACTGTTCTACTCTCGATGCATTGTAAATAGCAATCGACAAAAATCTTAGTATGGAATTGGAGAATGCAGAGTTGCAAAATAAGAATTATTTTGCTATTTTGTAGTGACATATCCGTATCAGAATACCTCGTGCATAAATGTCTCATTACGAAAAGCTGATTCTGTAATCGTTCTGTTCCTAGACAAAGCTCAGCGTTGTATCTATTTGAAACATTGAAAAAATCTAATTGGTTTCTACAATTGAAACAAAATCTGAGTATTGAATTGGGAAATGTAAAATAAGAACTACACGTCTTCAGTTTTGCTTGTGAAAAAACAGAAATCAGCTTACGGTACTTGCAATAACTCACAAAAAATAATGTCTGATTACAAAAATCCCGATTCTCTAATCGTTCTTTGTTCCCGGGCAATGACGCCCGCACACCATTGATTCTATTTGAAACATTACAAATATCAATAGATTTCTAATCGAAACAAATCTTAGACTTCAATAGGAGAATGCAGAGCTGCAATATAAGAACTATTTTAATTTTATTGAGACAAAACCGATATCAGTGTACGGTACTTTGCGCGGTTGCAATACCTCACACTCATGTCTTATTACAAAATCCAGATACTCTAATAGTTCTTTCTTCCCGGGCAATGCAGGCCACACAGCATTGATTCTACTTGGAACATTGTAAATACCAATTGATTTCTATATAGTTAGAAAAAAAATCTTAGTCTTCAATAATAAAAATGTCGTCATGAAATTCAAACTTCCAAAAAACCAAACTATTGCAGTATTTAATGCGCTTGCAAAGCCTGCCATGATCTGAATAGAAACTCGAACTCCGTTGTTGTTTCGCAGGCTGTGCCCACGAATACTGCACCGATTGCAGCAAACGTCATTCCGAGGTGAAGTTCCTGACGGGAAACTCTCACATCCAATGCCCTCATGAGAATTGTGAGCAGAATTACAGCTCCCCTCAGTGCCGAGCCCTACTATCCAAGTCCAATTATATAATTCTGAAAAAGAGACAGGAAGAAGCGGCCACTCCCCCGAGGCTCCGATTCTACTGCCCTTATAAAGATTGCTCCGCCTTCATGAAGAAGCCCGAATTGAAAAGCGGGACGAGTTTCCAGTGCGTTTCGTGTCACCGGCAGGTCTGTCTCGAGTGCAACGTCCCATGGCATGAGGAGAAGACTTGCGGCGAGTATCGTGCGGAGGAGGAGAATTCGAGAGTGGGCGGGGATCAGAAATTGCGAGACCTCGTCAAGGAGAAGCGATGGCAGATTTGCGGGGTCTGTAAGCGCGTCGTGGAGCGCACGGATGGCTGCAAACACATGGTCTGCTTGTAAGAGACGATGAAACCCTAAACCCTAAACCCCTGGAATGCCCAAATCCTTCTTGAATTTTTACATTGAAGGCATGTAAGGTAAGTGCAGTTAGTTGAGCCCCCGTCTAAAACTGACTCCTGGAGATTCTTGCCTAAAGTGTTACTGCCTCTATTTTGAAGAGTCCAGGGTTGGTTTCAGAAATACCTATATTCAGTATTTTGAAATTTCATAGATTATTCAACTGATGCCCAATATATGCAAAAAAATATAATCTAGAATACTCCCCTGAGTTCAATCAATACATGGACATAAATTCATAGGCATCCATTATATTCTGAATTCTTTAGTAGACGAGTTGTATAGATGACAAAACAATTTCATTTATCATGAACAAATCTACAGTGAATAGGGGTAAGTAAGGGGACCAAAAAATTAAAGGGACTAATTGTAGAAAACTGTAGATGTTTGAAACATGATGTACATCCTCCGGACACTTCAATAACTATTGATGTACAATAAAGGTAGATATTTATATAGTGTGGAATGTCGATTAAATAGTATGGGTCACTTTACTACCCCTTTCAGTGTAGCTATAGCTCACAAGCTATAGGTCCTTCATTTTCATTTTTGGAACTTGGTACTCTACTGAGGAGACTCGTATAGAGAAATAACTATAGTCCTTACAAGGGTTGGTGAATATAAAGAATTTGTTCATCTAATGTACCACATAAAACTTTAGAAGAACTCTTACTTATGAAATTGAGTGAACAAGGCTCATACTCGTTCAAATAATGTTTCTAATATGGAACACATTAGAAAAGGATATGTAGAAATATGCATTATGGTTTGTCTATAATAATAGAAGAAAATTCTATTACATAAGGGATTAATAGGAAAGAGTACCTACCTCACCACTCCCAAATTGAATTATCTAGTTCATATTAATATATCCACAAATTAATGAATGTTACTTGCAATAACTTTGCACCCATGTTGCAATTTACCTTTGAATGGAATAAAGCACATAAAGTAAGAAGTGTTGAAAATAGTTCAATCTCTAAAAGCATTCTCTAGCTCAAAAGTAAATATTGCATTCTTTTATGTAACAACAATGAACATGTCAAGGTGGGAAAGTTCCTAGAGCTTTTGTGATTCCACTACTTCAAAATTCATCACTAATTCTAATATATATAAGATAAGATGTAACATCTTTTTACCCTTGAAGGAAAACCATCTAAAAATGTTTGGAGATGCGCAAATCCTTGAAAAGATTAGATCAACCTTTAAAGACAAAGTTTTTTAGCAAATCCTACTTTGTTGTAGTGTACTAGGCTTCTATCATTCTTGACAATTCTATTGTCTTGTTGTTGTATAGATGCAACAATGAATTTTGCTATAAGTGTGGAGGCAAGTGGAAAAGTACATGCAATTCGGAGTGTGGATTTTGAAAAGAAACGCCAAGTTTTTCTTAGCCTCAAGACATGATGGCAAAGTTTTGTTGCATTGTTGGATTTTAGATAGTAGACACTAGATTTATCCTATGATTATGTCAAAGTAGTGGTAGTGGTGTTATTAAGAAGTGTAAAGATCAATTCAAGAGTTTCAAATAAATTGGCTTAGAAAATCTAGAATCTACATTTGATTTTCAATCAAATCCAATAAGAAGTTAGAGAGTTTAATAATGAAAAGTATTTTGAAATTTTTTTCTTTAGAAAATTTTAGGTGTGAATTTGTCACATCGGAGGTATAAGTGTTCAAAAATTTAACCTTGAAAGATAAATGAAAAATCTTTTACTAATTTGAGATTGGTCAATTTTATATATTAGTAACTCAAAAAAATCCTATGTATTTGTGGGAATGTTGAGTCCAACATGAATTTATATTTTCTAAATTTGAATATGTGATGGTAAGTAAAATGCCCTTCTTTTCAAAGCTAAAAAAAATTAGAATTGTACATCTTTGGTCTACAGCTATGTAGTGTTTGATTGGCAAAGGGATGGACAAAAAAACTTGTCTTTTTTTTTTAATCTTGAAGGTCCACATTTATGTAAACCTTGATATTTTTGAAAACTTGTTGTGAAAAATGATCCTCTTGGGTCATCATAGCCAAGTCACACTTCTAGAAAAAACATTTGGATATTCATGTTTCTTGCAAATGCTACAATTGAAATGCAAGGTCATTTTTTGTCAGTGCTCATGACATTATAGTTCTTGGAAGTAGTCTATAAATGTAGTTGTAGTTCGGATTGGGTCCATTGATTTCATTTGACACATACATTGTTTTACAGATGCGGGGAGATCACTCTCAAGTTTTTAGAAAATTATGTGAGTTAAAAGATAGGGTCTATTCAATTCAAAGGAGGAAAATTTTATATAATATTTAGGGCTATTATAGGGTCTGTGAAATTTTATATACTCTAATATATATAAATTAGGCTACATAAAAACGTCATGTAGTAGAAATTTTTATTAATAAGTTAGCCTTAACAAATAAAGACAATGCAATTTTTTAAATTTACTATGAGTGTAGATAAGGACAAATAATTTCATGTGGATGGTAAAATGAACACAATCAAGAAAATCTACAATGATTGGTGGTTGACTAAAATTGTGCCATGCTACTAAAGTGTATATATCAAAAATATTAAGTGTAAATGTAAGAAATTGACTACAAATGGCACAAATGATCACATTGCACAAATAGTGAGGTTTACCTTAGTGGATTCAATGACTTGAAATTTGTACAATACTATGATAGAATTTACAGTCAATTTAACCTTAGTCTTTGAGGACATATGTGTTAAACATACAAATTTTGAATGGGATGTTCACAAGATAGTTTCAAACTTTTAGTGGGGATTTTGAAATGTTCAATGGTAAATTTGTTATTTAAAACCGTCACTTCCTTTATGGCACTTGAATTGAATTGATCGTTGTTGGTTTCATGGTGTATATGCATGTAGTAGAGGAAAGGGAAAATTTGTAAAAAAAGATAGCAATGGGAAAAATTTGGACACTTAAATATTGTATGTAAGATAGCCCCATTGAAAAAATTGCATGAATGAATTTACAAAAAACATAGGGTATTGAAAATATACCCTTATAGTTGTTTATGTAAAAATATAGTCATCATAAAAGCAATCATGAAGATAAATAACCCTACATCAAATACCCTCTTAACTCAGGTGTATACCTTAAATTACAAGGAGTGATCTCCCTGAGATAGACGCATACATTAGATGTCTATTTGTCGCAATTTGATATGTTCATTGTCATCAAAAGTACCATTTTAATCACATGAAGGGAAAGGTACTAAATTCATATGGGATTATTGAATTTTTTACATATTTTTCTTGTTCAAATCATTAAATTTTGAGAAAAGACAAAAGCATTATAATAGGCCAAAGCCAAAGCATATCCATTGTTTTCATCTAAGGGAGATTGTTCTTACCCATTTGGATGCTACTATTGTCTCTCTTAACCCCTAACTTCCCAACCAACCATATATGGTCAATTTAAAATTTCAGGCTTGTTTGGGGATGGGCAATAAAATTCCTATAATTGGTTTTAAAAAACTTACGGGAAAATTCAAAGGTCAACTACTTAAAAAAAAATTCACAAAAAAAATATAAATACTTGATTTTTGAGAGGTCCTCAAAGGCATATGTGGAAGAGTAGAGCTTGCAAATTTTACTTGATTTCTTGGCTTCAAGCAAAGCTTGGCAATTTCACTTGATTTGAGATCTAAAAAATTGTACTTATACATTTTCTTTGAAAATGGTCCCAATGGAAAGAGTAAAGTGTTTTCATGATATTCACCATTGAAATTTTAAACATGCAAATGTTGATTTGGAGTTAATTACGGTTTCTACTTTATAAAAAAAATTGCATTTCAGCAATTGCAAGGTGGATTGCATAATGAGTTTGATAGCTCTTCATTTGAACTTAAGGTTTTTGGAAGGGCATTATAGTGTGCTAACACAATTTTTAGTTGGTCATGTCACCTCCAATCCCCAAAAAATCTCACATGCAAATTTCTAAAACATTGTGGGGAGGGACAATATACTAAAAATAGAAAATGTACATTTCTCTTCTCATAATCTCAAAACTTCTACACAATTTTGCTCTCAAAGTTGGTATGTGTACTAATAAGCAAACTCTTTAGACATCCACACGGTTAGATTTTGGAAAAAAAACATTTTTTTTCATTGGGGGTAACTATAAGCCTCTACTCTTTTTTCATTGTCAAAACACACTTGGAAAGGCTTGTGCATTTAGGGGTTAACCCTTCAACGTCTTTGATTCCTTGACAGATTGCAAAGTGATGTGGAAATCACGAAACGAATGAAGAAAGATAATGAAAGTTTTTGCTTTCAATTGAGTGAAGCATCAGTCAGTAGGATCAGCAGTTAGAATCACTCTCTAGACTAACAAAAAATGATTTTTTTTTACGAAACTACGTTAATTGTGGATAAAAAGATTATAAGCATTGAGTGAGACCATTAAAAATATGGTGTTGACTACGTCGGGTAGCATGGCGTCTCACACATAAACTTGTTCAATAAGTAAGCTTACCGCCCATTTGGGAAGATGCAAAATTACAGGAATTTTTTTGGGTGCCCACACGCAAAACCCACCCACCGGCCTTCTGAGAATGCTTCATTGGCATTTGTTCATCACAGGAAGTGCAAAAAACAGTCAAAACTTGGACCTTGTAATAGCGTAAACCGGCCATGTTGTGACAACAAAAAGAAGAAAGTCATGTTGGTCATCAGGATGGGAAAGGAAAACAATTGGAACTTGCACATATAAAATATATGGTCTCTGCTGTGTACTCATATTGACTGGCACATAAAAACAAAGTCATAAGTCTCCAGGGCTTCACCCTTGGCTTCCACCGTTTGTTCTTGGTTTCATCTTGGAATAAACTCCGGGTTTCAAAAAAAACATAATATATAATAAGGAATTAATGGGATTTCTTTATATTATATTTTAGGTAGCTAGTTAGCCACTACTAAATTAGTTTCTGGATGAAATCCACCTACCAGTTTGTGAACTTTACCCAGATAAGGTGGGTGTTCACTTCAGAAGTTTTTACAAAATTTGGCTACAAACACACTTCTTCGGGGGTGAGATCTCAATGATGCTAGTATGTGAGTCCAAGGATGCGAGCTTGTGAGCATTGAGTCAACATTATAGGTACCTATAATATAGATACCACACATTATAGAAGGTGTATGTATCATAAACACTTATAATATGGGTATTTGTGACATATATACCCTATAATCATATATGGTTTATATGATATATATATACGTCTATAACATAGGTGTGTAGTATTATAGGCTCATGGACTAACATTCCTAGGCTCAAATAAAAGCAACTCTCAGTGGTTTACCTCGCCTTTTGAGGCTGCTTGGTGGTTGTTAGGTTGTTCATGGTTGTTTTATTTTGAAAGCATTAGGGGAAAAAATTGAAATTGTTTGATTTAACAATAAATTGTGATGTTCTTGGTTCCCTCACTGAGGCTTTGTCCTTTGGTTCAATGTACCTTTTTCCCTCTTTCCATTAAAATTGTCCATGTGTTTCAAGAAGAAAAAAAAGAAAAGTTGTCGTACTAAGATAATTGGGTAATATAAAGGGCTAGGTGAACCAACCCCCTTGCTTGACCCCCAAGTCAATCCAAGGGTGCTTGTAAAAAAAAAAGACCTCCTATTTAAAAAAAAATTTAAATATACAACCTTCGAGGACCGCAACAAGGACTAACTTGACACACCCATGGCAAAGCATGGACTAGAACCCATAAAGAATAAGTGAAGGAACAATCCCCTCCCTATGTGAACAAAACTCTCATGCCCCCCTATTTTGTACTTCATTAATTTATCTTCAACATCTCTCCTACCTAATTTGGGCCTCTGATGGTAAATATGAATTGAAAATTCGCAAATTTTATCATACATGAAAAATTTAAAAATTCCTGATTTTTCCTCAGGGACAAGCAAGGGGGTCAATTCACCTTGGCTATATGAAGTGGGTCATAGGAAGTAAATCTTGTAGGGTGAATCTATTCCTAGGGAAAACACAATAATTTTTTTATTGGTCACACACATAACAAAATTTGCAAATTTTCAATTTATATCAGGAATCAAAGCTCACTCATTAGCTAGAAGAGGTGAAGGACACAAAATAAAAAGCAATTTTCTTATAATTACTTTGTAGAACACAAAATTCATCGTGTAGGGCCTACTTTAGTGACAAAAAGATGTAAATAAGTCATGTTTTTGCAATTACCCCCCCCCCCCCCTTGTTTCCTTAAAAAAAAAAGTAGAGCCATTCATCTAGGTTTTCAAAAAATGTCCCCTCCCCTTCCTAATGCCAGTGATCTATAAAATATGTAGAAAAATGTATGGCCGTTGATGGTATTAGTATAGAATACAATATGGAGTACAATATGGTATATTTCATATGAATACTTATGGATATGTCAAATGTGGAATACAAATTCATATGGATATACAAAAATATGGTGGAAATATTCTATATTGATTGCTACCATGAGAGCTTTCAAAAAATATGAATATGAGGGGTATAAATCAAAATTTATAATAACAATTTGCCAATTCATTATAAAATTAACAAAACACAATTTTATCACTATGTACCCAACATTTGACCACTTTACTATCATGTAGTGCCTTCTATTTAAAATTCCCAAGCCACTACAATGTAATTACTTCACTTTAGTCACTTCTTGCTTTAGAAAATCATGATACTTTTGAATATAACATACAACAAATCTATAAACTTATCACATCTCAAATGGACCCCAATTTTTCATGAATTAAAGTGGCTAGAACCCATCATTGATGCACTCAAATAATAGATGGATGAATGAAAATAGTAAATCCTTTGTCCATCCATTGTGAGCTTGTGTTTCCATTCATTGACTTGATGTTGCACCCTAGAGCACTTAGTGGGTAATCCCTACATGATGGCAATGGTAATCTATAGGTGTCCTCCAAGATTGTAGAATTTTGTAAGTACAAATCCAACCCTATTTATGTTTTTCAAGATTTTTTTGACAATTAAAAAAATTTTGATACAATTTATTGAAAGTTGTTAACATTAACAAACTTTAAAAAGATTTAACAGAAATTTGTTGAAGAGAGAAACAATAAATTGAACGTGACTCATTTTAGCTTAAACATGATAAAACTTGTAACATAGATTAACAAGTATTAATATGTTTTAACAAAATCTAATGTAAAATAAAGTCAAAATGAAAGTCTATGGAAATCTAAATAGAGGTGTTTTTTTTACTAGTGAAATAATAAATTATTTTTTACATATAGAAAATTCATTGTGATATTTATTGAATTTATAAAATCATGACATTTCAACCCAACTTCAACCCTTCCAAACCCAATTCCACATTGAGTTGTGAAAATGCAAACAAACCTTGTACAATTTTCACTACATTAGTTAAAGAGTAAACCAACAAAATTTGGTTGAGAACTAGGGAAAATTTTAGGTCTCCCTAACTTATGGTATTTGATCTTGATTTTGTCTTTGAGGTGATTTCAATTGAATATAATTCTATAGATCCAAAGGTATTGTAATAACCACATTTTTTGATGCATGTTTGTAATACATGTATAGTTCTTTATATATTCTAATTGTAGAACTGCACAGAATTGCACATATCTCAAATACACATCTACTACAAGATTTTTGTGATCATTGGATGTTGCACATTGCAAACCATAGAGTGACAACAAAGTATCTATGAAATATAGAGAATAAGATAATTGATATTCGTATGATTGATTGAGTGATAGGTGTGAAGAAGATCTTTTTAAAGTGATTGTGAATTAATTTAGCATTGCATGCAATTCCTGAGTTAGAATTGACACATTACACATGTGCTCCACTACCCTACATAATTTTCATTGATTTTGAGATTTTGTAATCAATTTGAACATACAATGCTCTACCAAAAAATTATACTAAGAATATTCATGTACAAACAAGTAGTAGGATCAAGATTATGATATAAAAAATCAAAGTCCAAGAAATTTGTTATAACATCTTCAACACATTTTGAAAAACAACATATTTGGTTTTAAAATATCATATCATACAAAAAGACCCACAATTACAAACATTTCCAATGCATCTTCCTTCAATAATTATTTTTTGTGACAAAATCCAACCACATTTCATTTATTTATTGGCTTCAATCCTCAAATTTTGACCGTAACTAATTTTTCATCATGACAACATCTCTTATATGAAAAAATTCAATTTCTTTTTCATGACCATGTATGTAACCCAGACATGCATATGTACACATTATTTTCATGTATTTTGATACTTTTATAATCCCAAATATGATTTGATTAGTGCAAATTTGTGTATGCACAAAACCACACTACATATGGACTATATATATATATATATATATATATATATATATATATATATATATATATATATAATACTATATTGCCCATTTCCATATGGATATATATCGTTAATATGATTTCCAACCACCTAATGAACACTAAGTGGTTAGCTAGTCCCTCAAGGGTTAAGCTTTAATCTTAAAGGTTGGAGCCTATGAATTTGTATTCAAACTTCGAATAGACTAGTGGAAACTTGGGCCTTGTAGATTGGAAAAATGCATTAGGGAAGATTTGGGGGCAAGGGAGGGCCTTTTTAGGATTGTTCCCCTTCTTGTTCCTTGTGTTGTCGGGGAACGACTAGTTTTTGTAAAAAAAAATAGTTTTGAAATAAAAAAAGAAGTTTAATATATTTTATTTTATTTTATTTTTTGACTATGAGTTCCCCTAAGTTTTGGGACTATAAAAACTTGGCCACAACAACAGATTGACATGGCTGAGCGACAGCCACATTAGATAATAATAACAAAATTATTTTTTTAATACTATTTTTGAATTATTATTTTGAATTATTTGAAAATTTAAATTTTTTTCATATTTTTTCATTCTATCCAGTAATGCCTGGTTTCTAGTATGGGAACTAACCTAAAATGGCTATTTAAAGTAGCTAAATTTCATCTAATGACATTGGATACTAATATTATCCCATATTGTTTGGAATTACCAAACTTTGAATACATAGGGAGTACAAAATACATACAAAATGTATATAGACGTATAATGAAAACATACATATCCACATGAATTTTCATGTATATATTCCATATTGGTTGCAATCTATATAATTTCTAAGAAAATACAAATATGAGGTAGGGGTGGGTGCTCATAAGCACAATTAATGAATTCATTTTACAAGTATTTATCACTATGGGATCATATTTTGAATGAAAAAGTTCTCCAACTAGTAGAAAATTACATGCGTATCTCTTTCAAATTTTTTGTAAGAGCTTAACAACCAATGGAAGAATGACATGTGTACCTTTTTTTATGTATGAATTGGAGGGAAAACAACATGTTCATCACCATGCACTCAAAAGTTATGTACATCTTGTGGGTATTAATTGATTAAAATCTAAGATGTAAACTATGCACTATAAACAAGGTCATCACAATTATGGCATTGTGATAGGTAAGACTATTGAATTCCAAATATAACCATGATTTTTTTTTCAAAATTTTCACTTTGATATTTATATAACAAATCCAATATTTTTGCACTTTCAAACAACCATCATTGATGGATTTTTTCAAAACATTCAACATCCTCAATTCCAATTGATTAATGTCAAAACCAACCATGACATATGATAATTGATCACCATTGATTCCTCCTTATAGTAATCAAAATGTAAAAGTGTACTAATCTTTCCAAGACAAAATCTACAATTAACCTTTAAAGGTCGCAACCCCATGACATGTTTTTATTTTTATTTTTGGGAAAGTGCCATAGTGACAATATTAAATGTTATATTAGTAGTGCTCCAAATTTTAACATTCATCCACATATTGGATTAAAAAATCACATTAGCACATATCACATATCCATAATTATATTTTCATCCACAATTTGGTGATTTCATCCAAGGATTTTTTTTAATTTGAAGTTTTTTGGCGAATTCTTAAAAAGATTTCCTATTTCTGTTCTAAAGGCATGGTGCAAGGTTCATCATTTTGGTACAATTTGACGACAAATTGCCTAAAAAAAATCACTGCCCCATGATCAAGATAGTCAACAAGATAGCTCCCATTATTGGACCTATAAGTGCATTTTTTGTTTTTACTATGAACAATGATGTCATCCATTGACCACTTTTTGGCCTCCTTGTCCTTTTAACCCCTCACCGCCTAAGGCCTGAACAGGTTCAAAAACAACATTTCTTTTGAAGTGTTATAGATATAATTTTCACTATGTTATAGAGATCTCAACCATACAATCTTGTAGTGCACTTGTTGCAAATGATGTGCATCAAATTTGATGTAATTTGACCACATAGATTGCAAGATTATAATGTTTTAGTTTTGAAAAAGGATGCTGAATTTTTCCTAAAAATACATTTGGAGGTGAAATTTGGTTTCTAAATCTACTCAAATGAAGAAACTTTAAATTATAAATTGATTCAAAATTAGCATACAAACACATTGATGAAAAAAAATATCATTCAATTGACTCAATGTGTCTGCAAAATGGCTTTGAAATGTCAAAAAATAGCAAGAAAAGTTACAAAAAATATATCAAAAACTAAACCTTCTTCTACTAAAATGATTTTCAATCATTCATAACTTCTTCGATTGACATGAAATTTTATACACACAAACTAGACTAGTATGCACAACTATTCCAAGAAAAATTATTGGAAACGAGCATTGTTTGAAGAAGAAACAAGTTGTTGAAGTTCATCGTAATCCAAAAATGTCGGGATTTTGAACTTCGAATTGCTCCTAGACATTCAAAACGTGGATTGACATGAAAATTCTACTACAATAACTAGACTTCCAGGGTAACATAACCCAACAAATTTTATTGTAAACAAACTTTGGATGAAGGAGATACAAGTCCCTTGAGTTGCAAGCATCAAATACAGTTTGGTGAACTCAAATTGAACTTGTGAAATTTGATTGGCCTCCAAAAATTCAGCAAATCTTGAATTGATCTGAAAATTTTACCACACAATCTAGAAGAGAGGACACAAATTTTCCAACAAGTTTGATTAAATTTAGATATTGGATGCAAAAGTTACAACACTTTGAATTTGGCCTGAGGACACTTCCGGTCCCCTTGGGCGGTGAGGGGTTAAGGGTTAAACTAACAGAAAAAACTAAACAGAAAAAAACAAAGCAATATTGGGAATTTCCAGGAGAAAATCTGCTGAAATTCACACAATTGGAACATACCGTATGCCAGCACCCAATAATTCAAACCAGTGAAAATGTCATTGTAGTGTGAACAACAGCTTGCCGAGATTCACCATCGTACATGGAATCAAGTTTTAACTCCCACAAGCTCAAAGGAACTTTGTACAGCACCTCCCCCAAAGAGCATTAATTATTAGGCGAATCCTTTATTCTTAACCTGAGTACACAATAATATTTAATCATAAGAGAGTTGAAGTAACTACTGGACAGTGGATGAGTGGAGTAGTAGTAGTGGACACAAATTTAATTGCCCCCAAAGATTGACGTTGACAAAAGCGTGGATGTAAGCTTAAGTTAAGTTAAGTTATTGACAGGACAGACCAAAATTCAAACTCAAAAAGTCTTCAGTTGTTACCCAAATGATCAAGTCTCCTCAACTAAGTTACAGTTCATCAGCAACTCCACAAATAAGCTTGATGCCAAACCGAATGAAGTTAAGTTACGTCTTTGACATTTCCACTTTGGGTTTATATTTAGCTTCCTAAAAGTGCACCATCACAATAATAAATAATAATTGTTCCCCACACGATCTAAACCCTAAAATCATGGAACTAAATTTGACTATGCTTTCTCCTAAGAACGGTAACCTCGATCGAATTGCAGCGTTAATTAATGAATGAGCCTCCCCCGCATGTTCTCACGACCTTCAAAACTAGAAATTCTCTAGATTGTGAGACTGGAATGTCCGAAGACAACGTCGGACTTCTACTAGAGTGACAGGTAAATGTAGATTTTGTGTCTTGAATGTACGTCTCGAGTGTATACGAAAAGCGTAGATTATGAGCGTCCAGGATCTACCTTTTGTTTGGATTTGAGAGCTTAATTAGGTGGGGGCTTCAATCACGGCGTTAGCGATGGCGGAGTGCCGATCGTAGTCGGGGACACAAATTGTGCCGTGGACTGACTGCCATAGCTTTTTTCCTACTAGTCGGAACGGAAGACGATCCGCGAGATCGTCTAGAAGAAGTAGTGTTTGTACAGAGGTTTTGAGTTTTGAGTTTGACATTGTTTGGTTTGCAGTGGACGGAGCTCGGTGACGAAGTGCTGCTAGCTTTTAGCGCTTGTCTCGAAGCGGCGGCAAATAATGCACCACGACTTGAGGAAGTGGCCGGAGACGCATTCACTCCTACTGTCGGGCCCTACCATCGCGTGGTGAATGGAACCTCGAGGAGAAGAAGTCATTTCTGGTGTTAGCTGATGATGGGGAGAGAGAGAGAGAGGGGGAGGGGGAACGAGCATTAATAATTATTTTGTCCTAGGGCGTGGATTCGAGCCTCCGTCATTCAAAGCTTTATTAACTTTGGCAGAGGTTTTTGAATTGAATTTCGTTTGTGTAAAGTTTGATTCCTCTGGCGACGGTGAATGGATTGGAGAACCAGGTTTGTGAGGAAGGAGAGCGGAAAGGAGGAGTGACGGAGGTTGTCAGAGTGATAGTTAAGCGGCACTTTAGTGTTTTGTAAAGTGTTGGAGGGACCGAAAGGGGGATGAGAGTGTTTTTTGAGGCGGAGCAGAGAGAGAGAGAAGGCGCTGGAAGAGCTCAGGGATTGGACCTGAGAATAAGAGGCTGAATTCTGGAATGCGAGTCTCATTTGCTGGCGTAAAGGTTGTGAACGTTTAGGAGAAGTTTCGGAGGAGGTGAATTGAATTGTGTTTGTAATGTTAAAGCTTTGGATTGCTCTGGCGAAGGCGAACGTTGCATTGGAGAAGCAGGTCGTGGCGACTTTGTGAGGAAGGAGGGACAGAGGATGTCAGGGTTCTCGTTAAGCGGCTTGTCATGGCGCTTATTGTTTTTTAGAGTATTTTAGCGAGTGTGAGTTTTTTTCCGGGGGGAGGTTCAGAGGCGATGGAGTGGCGCTGGGATTGGAGACTGTGAACAAGAGGCGGAATTTTGGTACGATGTGGATATCTCGTTGCATTGGAGATTTTCGGACCGGCGAATGTTGTTATTCGGGATTGCGGTGGAGGAGACCGTGGAAACTGATAAACAGTTGTTACAGGACCAGGAATATGAGCGAGAACTTGAGGCCTGTTTCGGCACTGTGATGGAGCATTCCTGGAGTAGTGTGAATTCCTCAAAATCGTCGCGCTTTTGTTTTGAATGATTGTGGCATTGCGCTCGCGTGCATGCTTAGCACGCGTTTTCTTCACTTGTAGTCATGGTGCGGCGCCATGGCTGGCAGCTTCCTGCTCACACTCTTCAGGTGGCTTCGCATTCCTCTAGAGTTTTGCTTCACCTGGAAAGGGTTTTTTGTTTTCCCCAGAGTTGACTTTCTTCTCGTAATTCACGCAAGTGTTGGCATTCTCAATGTTTCTGGTCTTGCTATTCGGGATTCAAGCGCTTTGTGATTCCGCTGGTTTCAGTAAAGTTGAACCTATTATTTAGCATAATTGCAAAAAGTATATTACTTACAATGACATAATGTCCCTCCTAAGCGAAACGCAAACGATTTAAATTGCAGAGCGTCGTAGCTAGAACGCTTTCCACGTGAAGGTCCTCTGTACTAGTTATAGTGAGATTTATAAAACCAAGAGAATACACCATTTTCAAGTTATTGTAGAATTACAATCGAGTCATATAATTCGCATCATTGAGAATGTTCAAGCGACGAACGTTGCTTGCTTCAATTCTGACTTTTAGGTTTCTCACCTCAGGTGGCGGCAATTACGGTCTTCTTTCTACTTGCGATCGCCTTCTATATATTTTTGGCGCCATTTCTGTGGTATAAAGGATTAGTAATCGCTGCATATGCAGTCTACTCTCCTGTGGTAAGCTTTCACAATTACATCTTGGATACAATAGAGATGTTACTTTGGTTATAAATTGTTGACTGCCTGTCCTATAAGCTTAAATTGCTTTTAGGATAATTTTTGACAAATTTCGGAGTTGCTGAAAGCTTGAGACATGATGCCATTAGAGCCAATGTGTTTGTACGTATTGCTTATTCTGCTGGTGATTGGATAGTTGACTAGAGAATTGAGTTTCGGCGAATGAGGTCTATTAAGTAAAATACTGCTCTGCTTTTCCGATTAACTAGACCATTCAATGAACTTCTATAAATTCATGGATCGAGTTTCTTAGATTATACATGATTCATTTTGGCCCTTCATTCTTTGCAGGCTTTTGCGGTGTTTACATTGTATGTTCGATGCACGGCAATCGATCCTGCTGATCCCGGTGTGATGAATTACAAGCAACGTTGGAAACATAATGAAAAGGACCTGTCGGAGTCGTCATTGGGGATCAGGCCAGGGCCCTTGTCCCTCCACCCATCCGACCCTTCATCCGTGGCGCCATCTGTGAAAGGAGCTGAAAATAGGGAGGCCACATTGGAGGAAGGGCAGCTGCAACGACAGAGACCGCCTAGGATTTGCAGCTGTGCCGGCCTGTGTGGTTTGCTGTGTGGCTGGACGGTAGCCCCAGATGACTGTTGCGATTTTTCCGATCCACCGGAGCCTGTTGTAGAGGACGAGATATTGTTTTGCACACTTTGTAACGCCGAGGTGAGGTTTTGTCTCGAAACTCTGAAGTCACCGAACGGTTTATCGAATGCAATATGTAGAGGTGTAAGTTAAAAATAATTCGCGCTAAGCAGTGTGATTCTGAACGGATTTTGAATTGCTGTTGAGCAATAACTGATGAAAAAATTCTATCATAATGCTGAACCACGGGTTTTATCTAGAGGTGTTTGGCCTTCCTTGATCCGACAACCCTTGACGGCGCCACGAAACGCTCTTCGCCAGCCTCTTGGTTGGAGTAGTTGATATCCTATCAAGTGGACATTATGATGGAGGGGAATGAGACTCGAACAGCTTGCAATGGGATTGGCAAATACGAGAGTTAGTGTGGTTTGTTTGTATCAGGCTTACTTTTTAATCTTGTTGAGAAAATGTATATGACAGGTTCGCAGGTTCAGCAAGCACTGTCGAAGTTGTGATAAGTGCGTGGATGGTTTTGATCATCACTGTCGAGTAAGCTTGTTCTCTCATGAGATTAATTGGAGTTGGTGTAAATTTTGATTTTCTTGAAGATTGGTACGTGCAGATAGTACGATTTGAGTTCGTTAATTGATCATCCACAATAGCTGTAGACTATTCGATAGTATTTTATCACACAAGATATTTCCGGTGACTTAGAGAAGCCTGACTGTCTACCTTTAGGTCGATTGTAGAAATGCTTGACATTCAACATTGTTTACATATCTAAGACATTCCAATTTTATCTTGTTTGATCGTGCAGTGGTTAAACAACTGCATTGGGAAGAAAAATTACAAGACATTTGTAGCGCTGATGTCCTCGAGCCTAATGCTGGTAATTATACCTTCCGATTCTCCCCAGTGAGCTGTGATTATGGGATATTCTTAACATCGTTGAATGAACCTAGATCTATGTGGAAATCTCTTACACGTTGGAGGTGTTTTCTAGCAGTATAAGTGGGCTTAAACCCCTTATGACATGCTCTGAAATGAAATGGCCTCATCCTTCTGCACAACCTGAAGTCTTTCGGTTGATTACAACTTGATGCCGTATATGAAAGACTCTGCTTCTACTTGAGATCTGAGTTGTAGGATATTTTATAACGAGTTTTAATCTCTCTTTTTGTTGTGCAGCTTATTGTGGAAGGGATCGTTGGAACAGCAGTGTTTGTACGCTGCTTTGTTGATAGGCAACGTCTACTGGAGCAAGTAATGGATAAACTTGGGAATGGTTTTACGAGGGCCCCGTTCGCATCTGTAGTGGTATGGTCTCATCGAAAGGGGTTATAGTTTGTATTCAACCAGGCCAATGACTTGGTGACTGGTTTTCTATGTTTTTCCTGAGGGAGTGCTCCATTTCCTGGCTTTTTTGTTAAGTGAATCAACAACTATATTCCAGAAGCGTTGTGAGGATGGAGAAGAGTAAGATCTTAGATGTCTAACAAATGAAGTTAGTCAAGTGTAATCGTGCCGGGACTTGTGCCTTTGAATCCTGAGGACTGAAGACAGTGAGAGGGATCGCAACTGATTTAACAGTTCCATCCCATACAGAGTTTGAACCGGAGTGCTGTTCAGCTTGGGACATACCGTCATTTTCTCAAGAACTGCTGCAATTTTGCACATTTATGAGGCCATGGAATGTGCGTGCTTATGAGTGTTCTTAAAGGTGCAAGCTTGTGAAGTACTTGACATGTCCATGTTTAATGCAGGCTGTATGCACTGCGGTGACTTTGTTAGCGTGTATTCCATTGGGCGAGCTTTTCTTTTTCCATCTTATCCTTATTAAGAAGGTGAGTAGAATTGCTCCTTTCCACGTGAAAATCTCAGTTTGCATATTCCTCTGTACGGCATGCCTTAGGATGAAGAACGTCTCAACAAATTGAATTTGTCGTCGTGAAGATAAAGCTCTCTTAATGCCAGCGATTTGTTTGCTGTATGGAGAGTGTTCCGAGACATTGCTTTCGCGATGCTCCCTCTTTCTCTCACTTTTCAGTTAGTCAATCAGTGGGGCCACGCATCTTCTGAGGGCTTCTTTGATGTTCCGTCAGGGAATCACCACGTATGAATATGTAGTGGCTGTGCGGGCACAACCGGGAGAATCACCCGTTGAGGATGAGGTAACCACATCTACCAGCGGGTCAACAGTTCCTGATATGAGCAGATCAAGCTCACTAGGACATCAACAACATGGTTGGTGTACGCCACCTCGCATATTTGTAGAGCATCAGGTAAATATTTTTTTATTATTTAATTCTATTCTCTGGAGGCCTAAACTCTTTCCTAACTATTAATGGAATGAAAGGTTCTGATAACCCTTTCAATCATCAAGTGTTTTGTGGTAAATTGATAGCATTAGTTGAGTTGGACATTCTTTTCTGCGTTGGTTAATATGCTATTTTGTGTCTAATACGGTCTGCAACTCCACAACTGGCTATTGATCGTATGGTTGGTGTTGCTCTCGTCTATGGTCCACCCTTGCTTGTGTGCTTAGGTAGATTCTGGGATTTATACGACATGCACTTAATCGTCATGAATATTAGCATACAAGTAAATATAGGAGATTGCTAAGTATTCAGATTGCTAAATGACTTAAGAGAATTGTATGATGGCTTTCCAGTAGAGAAACGTGGTATCGCTAAATTATGGTTATTTGCAGGATGAAGCGATTCCACAGCCAGCATCTGGCACATTGTCTGCCACCGTGCGCCCTGAACAGCAGAATAATCCTTCAAAGAACAAGCCTGGAAATGTGAGAATCAGTGCTTGGAGACTTGCAAAGCTTAACAAAGCGGAGGCTACTCGGGCAGCAGCAAGCGCCCGGAAAGCTTCGTCTGTTTTACGACCTGTACCACCTCCTGATTTGGAAGTATTAAATGAGTCCGATAAAGGCTACACCAGTAATAGCAGTCAACATAGTATTGCGAGCACCGAATTCGGTACACCGCTTGAACGATCCCAGAGAAATAGTGATGATGTCAGGAGTTCCATGTCCTTGTCTCCCTACAAGTCGGAGCTTCCAAAGATACGCACGGGCAGGGAGCCAGAAGTATTTGGGGTGTGGTCCAAGAGCTTGGGAATGGATTTGAAGAGTTCAGGCAGCCAGACGTCGTCATCGAGATCTTCTTTTATTGGCCGACGCCTTGTCGATGCTGCCTCAAGGTTTTCTGCATCGTCAGAATCTTCTGCACCAAAACAGCCAGAAGCAGGTTCCACGTCTCACCCGGTTGACCCTTCCGGCAGCAGGGTTAAGACCCCCCCAAAAATTGCTAGAGCAATTGGAGCTACCCTGAGTGATGGATATGACGCCTCTGCCGGAGAGACCACTGATGATATGAGGCGTCCTGGAAAGGGAAGAATGATGTTTATCCGAGAAAGTAAGCTCTCACCAGGAGGTTCTACAAGTAGACCTAGTTTAGATCCTAGAGCAGCGAATCAGTTCAGAGGAGTAAGATCGGCATCAAGGACTATCCAGTTCAGGGGTCGAGGAATAAGCACTTCCGTCCTGTCTGCATATCAAAGCAGATCAAGCAGAAGGCCTGCATCCTCATCCTTCTCATCAGAATCAGACGCTGATCTTGCCCACCCAGACGTAGGACCACATCCCACAACAGGTTTAGGAGTAGTTTCTTCTCAAAGATTTCCAAGTAGACACACAGGGAATTTGCAAGTAAACGAGCCCTCTATCTTTTTTAGTAGCCCACTCATGCCTATTGGGGAGGCAAATAGGAGACCCCCGTCGACAAGTAACCAACTTCTCAGACCCCCGTTACCATTGAGGTCTGGCATTCCAGGAAATCCGGGACCCGCAAGCAGTTCCAGAACACATTCGCGAGTAATTATGTTGCCTTCTCATGGTTTAGATCCCAGTGACAGGTGATAGAGTGTCCAGATCATTCCTTGTAGCGTAGTTCTCAAATCTACGGTCGTCATTGATGTACATTTAAACCAATTTCTAATGTAACAGGGGAAGCCCTACATAAGCATAAGTAAAGGACTTCCAAGTCTGGAAGGAGAAATACTGGTGAGGAGCACGTTCATTGTGCGTATGACATTCAATGTCGAGGAAGAACCCCAACAGCTTTGGAAAAGGAAATCGGATTCTTTTTGTGGACAAGCTCGAGCTCATCTCGAGATTATAATGCGCATTGGCCACTCAATGAGTATCAACCGTTCACTCTACAGTCAGTGTCAAACTTTTGAATTCATTTCACAAGTGGTACACTTGTCAATAGCAGCACACCAGTCACAAATTCAAACTGTGTCATTCAATCGTTTGGTGACCCCAGACAATTAGTCAGATTAACGAGGTCAGGGTGTGAAGGGTCGGAACTAAAACAGTGGAAATAGACTAGTCATTACTATAACGTAGCAAAACCGTGCATTTAATTGCAATACTAAATCCAGGGTTCATGAGCCCTTCTCAATTGCTAATCCAGTGCTCCTCAAGAACACATCACAGGCCTTCCAATTTTGTACAGAAGTGTCTCTAAACCCACTCTCCTCAATTCCACCATGCAAACAGTTGTTGCTAGAAATACAGGACATCCTCTACATTCTTCTAGGACTTATTTGCGGGAGTGAATTTCAATGAGACGCTGTTCACACAGTGCCTTGAATCAGTTGGGGTCGAGAACCCCTCGCCCTTGAACACATGACCCAAGTGTCCTCCACAAGCTGCGCATGTAATCTCCACACGACGTCCATCTGCATCACGCTGGGAATGACACAACACTCCAAACCGTTAGTTTTGCATATAATTGTGCAGACATCACTGAGAGAAGAAGCTTACAGTAAGTTACATTATTGGATCAAAATAGTGATCCACCTTCACAGCAATTGAAAAGTGCCAATGTGGACGAAGTTTCTCAATGTTGACACCAAAGTTTAATACTACTTACTGTTTACTTGACCTACTCGGGTGCAGATGCCCAAAATATGTCAAATCTCAGCCCAATTCCTACTTAATATAAGAGACACAGGAACATAGAATAACATGGACTCACTAGGGGGTATCAGGGTTTGTGACTTCAGAGTTTGTTTGATTCCAAAGTTAGTATCCTAATCCGTTCACGTTCGGGCCAATTTGACCTCCTCGTAGAAATTTCAAATCGCTAATCCCAAATTGTTATAAAAATTCTCGGACCACAAGTCTTGAACCCTGACAACCTCCACTTGAACCTAAAAGAACTCACACATAACCTTACCATAATATGCCACACAAAATGTTTATGAATATGAGGATTCTACCTAACACGGCAGAAAATGAATGGCCAAGGAATAAGTGCACTTACAGTCTCATTGATGGCACCGGGGATGCCCTCGTAGAAGGCGGGCCATCCACAGCCGGAGTCGAACTTCGTGGTGGACTTGTAAAGCGGCGCTTTGCAGCCTGCACATTCGTACACTCCATCGTCCTTCGTCTTGTTGTACTCACCGGTACTAGGATACCTGCTCATCGCCATTCACACGACTGTCATTCCTCCTCCCTCGATAAACCCTATTTGCAACTAAACCTCTCAACTTCGCCACGTAGACACAACAAACATGCAATCGACCAATCACCCCAAGTTACAAAACGCTTAGCATATTTTAGACTGTCATGAAACTCCTTAACACTATTGACAATTCAGTCATAAATACCCTCGATACTCCTCCCAAGTACCCAAATCTCAAACCCCATTTCAATTGCATCAAAATCCACCCACAGGACCCCCCAACTGCACCTCCATGACAAACCTCACCCTAACACAAACACAGAACTCCTCATCACCCAACTATCACATTCTCAATCCACTCTCAAAAATACCCCCTCCGCAATTCCAAATATGAAAGCCCATTCTCAGCGTAGCCACTCACTCTGTGCCTTTCTGTCGCAGGATGCGGAACTGCTCAGGACTGAGCACTGCCTGCCACTCCTCCTCGGACTTGACGACTTGGTTGGTGTTGGGTCCTCCTGCGGATGCCATAGCTAAAGCTTTGCGTTGCGAGGTCTGAAAAGAGGTCTGAAGAGAGAGACGAGCGGGTCGGAAGGAGACAGCCAAAGCTTTGGGCGTGGCGAGAGCAAGACAAGAAGTGGAGACGGCGGTGGTGAGCGTGGTGATGAGTGTGGCTGCCATTGTGGGTTATATTGCAAGAGGGTCGACGAGTGAGGCAAGAAATCGATGGGTGAGGGAAAGGGAGAAATTGCGGTGAATTGCGGATGGGGCGGATGAGGCGGTATGATGTACAGTGTCACACGCATGAATGGCGAGGAACTGCGTGTACCTTCGGCTTGGGTTTCCTTGGGGGGGGCGACACGAGGTCACTGCGTTCGTCACGAAGGTAAGATCGGAGGTTCCATTTATCAGCTGCATCAGAAAAGTTGGGCCAGATTGTTTTGATGCCATTTTGACACCAAAGGCAGCATACAGGTCATTTTAGTGTCATTTTATCCATACTAGGTTGGTATGGAGGTTGGCACCAAATTAACATAATTGCACTTCAATGCACCATTGTGGCACCATGTTCACATGCCTTGAAGTTCTTGATGTGATTCGCAATTTGGGGGAGTTTGACTTTTTGAAATACTTTTCAGAAAATCTTCTGTGAAATTTTTCTTCAAACGTTATTGAAATTGGCAACCCACTTGAGATTGTTAATTCTTGGAGGACTTTTGGGGTTGAAAAGTGACCTATGAAAAACTTTCTAGATCATTCTAGAAATGAAGAATGCACCTATTGATTCAAAAATCAAATCATTTTTTGGTAAATGGGGCAGTTTGACTTTTTGAAATACTTTTCAGAAAATCTTCTGTGAAATTTTTCTTCAAACGTTATTGAAATTGGCAACCCACTTAAGATTGTTAATGCTTGGAGGACTTTTGGGGTTGAAAAGTGGCCTATGGAAAGCTTTCTAGATCATTCTAGAAATGAAGAATGCACCTATTGATTCAAAAATCAAATCATTTTTTGGTAAATGGGGCAGTTTGACTTTTTGAAATACTTTTCAGAAAATTTTCCGTGAAATTTTTCTTCAAACGTTATTGAAATTGGCAACCCACTTGAGATTGTTAATGCTTGGAGGACTTTTGGGGTTGAAAAGTGGCCTGTGAAAAGCTTTCTAGATCATTCTAGAAATGAAGAATGCACCTATTGATTCAAAAATCAAATCATTTTTTGGTAAATGGGGCAGTTTGACTTTTTGAAATACTTTTCAGAAAATTTTCTGTGAAATTTTTCTTCAGAGGTTATTAAAATTAGCAACTCACTTGAGATTGTTAATGCTTGGAGGACTTTTGGGGTTGAAAAGTGGCCTATGAAAAACTTTCTAGATCATTCTAGAAATGAAGAATGCACCTATTGATTCAAAAATCAAATCATTTTTTGGTAAAGTAACATGGTGATAGGTCTTGCTTTTTCAAGGATAAACTAAAACAGGTGAGCACTTGGTTGACTACTTAGATCGTAGGCCTTGTCTTTTGAGATTTAAACATGGCATGTGGGCTCCCAATCATTTTTGAAGGCCCATGATTTTGACTCAAAGCAAGAAAATTATGCCTAGTATATATCACCCCAAAGTAGTTTGGTTACCTAGGGTAGAAGCACCTAAAACTATAAACATAAGCAATTCAACATAGTTGGAGGCACCTTTTCTAGAATTCTTTTTTAGTATTAGCAAATTGAAAATCATGAATTTTCAAAAATTTTATATTTTTTGGATATTGCATATAATTTCTATGAATTTTCAAAGCAAAAGTTCCTTAGACCACTGAAACTATTGTATGGTTGGATCTAAAACCAAAATTTGACAAAATCAATAGTCAACTAATTGTAGTTAAGTAAGGGGAAAATTTAATGACACTTTTGAGGGACACTTCAACCCCTAATTATTTAGATTCATCTCCAAAATTGATGATTAGAGAAAAATCATTACAAAGTGCTATTTGGAAGGATATTTTGGAATTGACATACAAATAAAAGTTGAAGATTCCATCCATCCATTAGATTCACCAATGCTATCATCAATTTTATTTTTAAAAAAATTTTGAAAGGCAAATTTCACAATTCATTCTAAATTTGATTACAAGTAAAATATTATTATTTTTTGTGCAAAATTTGTTGGAATGGATTTGAAATGATGTTCTTTTGACATTGTGACTTTTTGAAAATTTTGTGTTCTCAAAATCTATGACCTCGTTTTTGCAAATTCAATTTTGAATTAGAGTCAATGCAATTTTGGCTTGGTCAACTACTTGACATACTTGCACATTGGTAATTTTAGAAAAATATACACACTAGTAACACCAAGTCCAACCATTACTTAGGACAATCACTTAATAAAGTATCTCCAAAAATTAGGATGACTTTCATCCAAGTAGTAATGAGTAGATAAGTCACTTTCAATCTATTCATTGTCCAATTTGGGGATGTTGGAGCACTCAAGGGTTAATGAAAGTCTAGGGACTCTTAAAGGGAAATTATAGTGTTTTTCAAAGATTTAAATTTTTTTTCATTCAAGTTATTTTGAAGGATCATTTTTAAATTGAAAAAGTTATTTTTTTGAGGGTAGACCTACTAGTACCAGGGCTTTTTTTTCTGGCGAAATTTCGCTAGATCTGTCAAAATTTGACTAGTGTGAATTTGTCCCTCCAAAATCTGGCTTGTGTAATGAAGCTAGCACAGGGGACACTAGTCCAAAGCCTTGACTAGTACCTTTTGAATATTAGAATATTTGCAAATCAAAGTCTTCAAAATCTATACCATTCAAATGTTAAAAAACTAATACAAGAATCTTCAAAAACATCAATGGATGAAAAAACACATTTTTGTGTGCATATGATGTATTTGCATGTACAAGTTACTTGAAATTTGAATGTTTGATCCTTAATCCTTGAAGGGCCTAAAAGCCCTTTGCAACCATATAGTATATTATGAATTTGGTGGTATTTGATCAGAAAAACATCAACCAAATACTTTTCAATACAAAATAAATTAATGATCATGATAGTAAATAGATAACAATGTATTACAATTCATATATCAATCAATAATTGGAGAGTTATGAGGCTAAATATGACTTGTATAAAGAGACCCCAAGGTCTTGTTAATTGTTAAGGAGTTAAAAATCAATCCAAGAATGATGAGAGGACTATAAGTGTATGATGGATGACTTTCATGGAAATCATACGGAGCAAAAAATGCACAAATTCATTTTAGAATATGATAGGGTTGTCTTTCCATGATGTCAATAGATACTTTTCTATTGGTAGTATATATTTATCACATCACCTACATAAATTATAGGTAATTTAGTCATTTAAGCCTCCAATGTAGCTTTGAGAAATGGAAACTAGGAGATTTGTAACATTCCAACCATAGCAACTATGACCATTCTTTTCACCTCATATTGTATTGTAGTTGGCATTGCAATAATACTTTCATGGCTAGGCAATGGACCTACATAGGCCAATAACCTCAACCTATTCATGGAAGACAAAAGTTTTCTTTGATGATTATTTTCTTTTCCAGTCAGATATTTGTACCTATAATTGTCACTAATTGCAACTAGGCATAATTACTATTATTAAACATAAATAATTTTTGATAAAATTTGAAAGTGGATTCCAATGCACTTTATCATGCATTATTCAAACACTATTTGAATAAAAATCATAAATTTTCAATGTATGGTCTCTAAGTTTACTAAAAAATGACACAAAGTATAGCTAGGCTCTCATTTTTTGATTGTGTACATTTTATGCCATGAATATCTAGGTTTCTGTGACACTTTTTGGTCCCAATATAGGCATTACATTTGGGGTATTATTGACTAGGGGTGTCAATACTGTCCAACCTTTCTTGGTTATTTCTTAATCCTCTGTGGCTACTTCCGAAACAATATTGTAACTGTCTTCAAGCCAATTTGAGCAGTTGACAACAAAATCAAGCGATTATCAATTTCTGCAGGCAAGGCTCGCATTTTCAAGGAAACCCGAGTGTGAAGGTGGATTTAGCATTGAGTGACAACTTCTCATGAATAAGAGAAACTTAGCAAGGCTCAAGTAACTTTGTTCCATTGGCAGACACGTTGAGTTCTTGTTATCAACGCTAGCCTTGATCACACGTACTCAGGAATGTATCTTGCCTGATTTGTATGTTACATTAAAGGACAGCATTTGGTATTGGTCGTGAATCCTTGTGTAAGACCTAAAACATCTTTGTCTTCTACCTGAGAACTAGCTCTGCATGATGTGTCCGAGGTTCAATTTACATCAGCAGCAAGAATACTACACTAACTAGAGATGTCCTGCAGATTGTCAATTGATAATGGTAAGGCAACTAATTTTTTTCTCTTACTGATAGTCCCACTCTTCTTCGTAATCATCACCAGTTTCAGCGTCTTCCGTTGAGTCAGGCTTGTCAGCTTCTTCTCTTGCTCGTGCTTCTTCTACTGCTGCCTTCCATTCTGTTTCCAAAAATTGAAGAAGTCATACAACACAGGAAAGAATACGTGCAAAACATAAGGGCATGAGGATAACACGGTTTTCAGAAAACCTGATTCATATGTTACCTCCCCATATAAAGGCTTCTCCACGTATTGTGGAGAGGGTTCTGCATGATCACTGTGACCAAGGGAGACCTCTCCATGAATCATGGGGAAGATTCGTTTCATGATGCTATCTTAAGACCCAGAAACAGTCTAATTTTACTGAAAACCTTGGTGTTGAGCACTTGCTGAATTGGATACAGAAACTCTCTAGCATACAGTTTGCGGTAACAGTAACGGCATGGGATATAACGATTTGTACCTGGTGGAAATATTCTCGCCACAGCTCTAGTCAAATCACCGGGTTGCCTCTCAGCTTTGATCAAAAACCTCTGCCAGTGCTTGGCAGTGGCAAAATCGACACATATACCTTGGTCTACCATTTCGGACGTCACTCTTAACACACCATCAAATACTGTCTCACGCGCAACTGCAGCTCTTGAAAGAAGGGAAGTCATGATGCAGTGGTAAAGTGGTCTGTCAGGTTCCATCCCAGCAGCTTTCATTTCGTCGTAGCAAACTAAAGCTTTCTCAGGGTACGATGCGGATGCCCATCCATGCACAAGAGTTGTATAGGTTTGTAGATTAGGTTGTACACCTTTTTGCTTCATCTGCTCAATTGTTTCTGTTGCTTTCTGCACACAACACCCAGCCACATGTTGATGCTCTTTCTTCTTCCTATATTGAATTTCTGGTCTTCAAGGTTATAGCATGTTCAAAACCCCATTAATGTCTTCTGAATACACCGATAAAAAAATCATCGAGATGGCGTAAAATATTCCCAGAGAACTGAGTATACGGTGCCAACTGCAAGTACGTCCAACATAACTATACATGGAGTACATCCCTCTAGGAAAACTCGAACAAAAGATTCAAAGGAATGATACCTGCATGTCCCCAGCCTTACAACATGCATTCGTAAAGGAGGTGTACGAATGAACGTCTGGTGTAAAGCCGTCTTGACGCATCTTTTGCATTATATCAGATGCCTCCCACATGTCCCCTCTCTGAGCCCACCTGCAACCATCGACCTCCTAATCAGCACCCACTACTAAAATGTTCACCATGAAACCATACACCAAACAAAAGATTAACCCCCATGTCCGCAAGATAATAATAGAAAATACACTTTGGTAAATTTCAAAACATAACTCTATTGTTAACCCCTAAAGGACCAAGTAGCATTTTTTGGTAACCTAGTGTTTTCAGTCATCCATTTACAAACAAAAATTTCATTTTTTTTCTTTGAAATTTTCACACAGCATGTTGGTCAAGGAGTAGCTTTTGAGGCACAACAATTTTCAAATTTTTTGACTACAAGGTTAAAAGATTATTGTATGATGTGTAGTAGTTTCTTTCTCAACATGGACAATACAGGTAGCTAAAAAAACATCACTTTTTGAAGAAATAAAAATTTGAACTTGGTTTTCTAGATTTATATATATGTGAAAAGCTTTGAATTATTCCATTTTGATTAACAAGATGAAAGCTATGAGGAGTTTTAGTTTGTGGGCAATTATGGAATCTCTACTCTAAAATATACTTTGAAATCCTTTATTTAACTCAATTTTCAAGATTTTTGGAAAAAAATAAAATCATAAGATGTAGATTGTTTATTACAACAAGACAACCATTGGAATTGGAATCTTTCAATTTCATAACTAAATTCTTAACAATTTAGTATTTTAAATCATACTCTACTTCTTTCTACTTACTATTTTTTTCAAGCATGAACATGAAATTATTTTTGTTGAAATCTTTTAATGTATTCCCAACTTATTTCTTCAATATATTATGGAGAGTTGAAAGTTGTAGGATCTATACATTTTTTGGTAAAAGGTTTGAAAGATTAAACCTAACAATTTGGGAAGAGTTGAAAATACTTCTTTTTGAAATTAAACCATTGTGATCTTGCATTCGAAAAAGGTTTCTTATTCTAAAATTTTAGGAGGGTGGACACTAACAGGTTATCTAAAGATCCTACAGTTGGATTTGTTAATGAATAAACATAGATGAAGATTTTAGCCTTGCTTTGGGTATGAGTACATTGCAACAATTTTGGGTCTAAATACATTGAATTCCTTTAGGAGTTAAAGAAACTTCATCCTATGTCATTACATTTTGTTAAACCTTCTTAATTATTTATTTATGCACCCACAGATATGAAGGTGGCCACATGTGGGCACTTTGAGGTAAGTAGGAGGTCCATAAAGCAACCACTTACCAACAGTTTCACAATTTTGGAGAGCTTGACTTCTTGAATTATATTTCAGTAGATTTTCCTTGAAAGATAAATAGAATTGGCATCTAACCAAAGTTTCATACTTTTCAGACCTTTGTGGAATTAGTGGTGAATTTTGAATTTTGAATTACACAAGGCTCTAAAAGCATCCACCCCTGATATGTTCACTGCTTCATACATTGACAAATACAATTGGTACATTGAGGAAAGCAATATGTACCTCTGTTTCTGTTACAAACCCTGTACAGCCTGTTTGCTTCATGGACCTCCTACCTTAATAGGAGAAAATTCACTTTCATACACATCAAGAAGGATAAAGAAAATATCACATACCCATCGAGGAGAATATTGTAGATGTACTGGTTCATGGGGACACCTGCAGCTGCCATCTCTGCCGTCACTGCAACTGCACTCTGCATGCGTCCTGCCTTGCAACAAGCCTTCAAAAGAGACGCATATGAAATCACGTCTGGCTTCAGCCCTATTTCATTGATGCGCTTGAAGTACTTGAAAGCCAGGCCAATCTCTCCGTCGCAAGCATACCCCTCCATAAGGGTAGTGTAACTGCGTTCGTTTGGATGAACTCCAGCCAACGCCATTTCATCAATGATAGACGCAGCCCTATCCATCTGTACCGATCATTTTAACAGTTAGCAGCAATTCCAATGCCCAAATGGCTCCAAATGGCCAATGCCATCTCTAGGAATTGAAATAAATTATTCAAGAAGCATCAATGAAGGTAACAAAATGCACTAATAGAAAGTAGAAATCATAAACCACATTTTCTAACAACAGACATACGTTGAAGTTACTTTTAGCTTCTAAAGTGGGCTTATTGTTTGAAGCTTGCAATTCTGGATTAACCATAGAGTACTACACTTTTCAGTGCAATTACAGTAGGCCACGATAATTCTAAAGGTACTATAGTTTATGAGCCCAGAATCTTCATAAAAGATATCTTCAGCACTTCAAAGGTATTTCAACCCACATTATAATTAGACAGCACTAATTTCTCCTCACAGTAATTGCACGGGAAGGTGTCGCTATATTCGATCACAAATCTCAATTCAATATTCAGTTTGCAGGCATCACTAAAGTTCACTAGAATGCAAGTTACGTCTAATAAATGAGAGCAAAATATAAATATTAGTATGTGAAAGTAGATGGGATTGGTTAAAGGTAATGATAGACCTGGCCAGCTTGAACAAGGCCATGCATGATGACATTATACGTCGTAGCACTTGGGCGGCAACCAGCCAGCTTCATGTCCCGAACTGTTTCAAGCGCCATCCGCACATCTCCAACTTTCATAAAGCCAGCAATGATCGTGGTATATGTTTGCAGTGTGGGTGGGTAACCCCCTTTCTCCATCCGGGCAAGCAGCTGTACGGCTCGCTTCATTTGTCGATTTTTGCAGAAGGCATTCACTAGAATATTATAGGTAACCCCATCCGGTTTAATGCCTGCTTTGGACATGTCTTCGAAGACAGAGAATGCATTTATCGTATCACCTAGGTGTACATATCCATCAATGATCATCGAATACGTCTTGCGGTTGTGCATGATTCCTTGAGCCTCCATTTCTTCGCAAATCTCCAATGCCTTTGTCATCTTCCCGAGCTGCAGTGTCCAAGGACGATAATGAATTACATTGATGGAGCACAGTCACAAAGTGATAAAAATTCAGCGGAAGTATGGATGTACCTTTGAGTACAGATTTATGAGACAACCGTAGCTTACAACAGTTGGAGACATGCCCGTGCCCTGAAACCAAAGGAAAAGTGCAGGTCAGTATAAACAATCTGCGTTTGCTTGTACTGCATGGTTTTGATCATGAAACATGTAATGGAAAACATGTCACAAACGATCCCCCATTAGATTGACAAAGTTATTGATGTTAATCTATTAGGACATATATCAATATTAAAACTCTGTCAAGTTCAAGTTAACTTAATAGTTGCCAATGTAAAATCAAGTGAGTGCTAATAACACTAACATCACACTAATATTAAGTTAACAGCATTTGTGTTGACTTAAAATTAACTCAATAGGACTCAATGAATCTAAAGCCTATTAACTTAACATTAAGAGGTTTGTTAATGGCGGAATGAACCGGCATTGTATTGAGAGCCTGTGAACCAAAATATAAAAAGAACATCAACTTTTAAGGAAGTGAAGACTTGCCTTCAATTTGCGAAAGACATCCAAGCATTGGACCTCGGCACGACAATGAGCATAGCCGTCCAACATCATGTTGTAAAGACCAAGCGTTGCCCCTAGCCCATGTTCCTCCATATCTACGACTAAAGCTTCAGCCCGCTCCATATTGCCTGCTTTGCTGCAATTCCCCCCAAATCATTATTGGTCTTTGGAGAAGCATGACAAAAACAATGAAGCTAACATTCACGACCTGAAAAATAGCTATTAGCCAGAGAGACAAGAATGACATATAGAACGAATCCTACCAGTGAGCGTTGATGATGTTGTTGTAAATAACACCATTATGATGGCAGCTCTCGCTCAGTGCTCTTTGAAACCAAATCTCTGCAGCTCTTCAACATGCAACAAGCTCGTAAATGCGAGAAGCTCTACGTAAAACCTATGAATAAGTCACGCCTTTGTCCACCTTAGAAACCAGAAAAGATAACAATTCGATGCAGACACATTGGAATAATAGGGTTGGACCACAGGGACCACATTACATGCTGTGAAGAAATTAAGTGATGAACTGACTTAATAAGATGCCCAAAACGAAATCCTGCGAAGGAGGCAACAACTACAGTGCCCCAATGGCCGAAAGTGGTCGTTTGCATGTACTGTAGAAGTATATCAGTTAGGAAGCTTCAAGGAAGCCAAAAATGTACCTATAGAAAGAAGAAATCATAACCTACATTATTGAGCAAAAGAAACATTATCTGAAAGTTAATATTATCTGCCAAAGTGGAATTACTATTCTTAGCTTGCGCAACCCAGAGAGATTTCCTAGATCAGTGAAAATCCACAAATGTGTTACATTGTGAGACAGATACATACTTGACATCTCCCAATCTTCCATAGCCCGAAATAATCACACTAAAAGTTGCTTCATTGGGAATGATTCCGTCAGCTTCCATCTCCTCAACACAAGCCACTGCTCCTCGCAAATCGCGGGCCACTGCGTATGCATGTACCAAGCTGGTTTCCCACAAAAAAAAAACTAGTTTGTTACGAGGGAGAACGGAAAGAATTCCACACAAAATGATCACACGCGAAACATTAGTCTAGCGAATTCCAACAAGAGTTCGAAACTGTGATGTTGGGTTTACTTGGTGTAAGCATGGACGTTTGGGTCAATGCCAGAAGCTCGCATACTCTCAAATACAGCCCGAGCGCTGTGCTTATCCCCACGCTTTCCATAGTAATTTACTAGCAATGTATAATCTCGACGCTTTGGCTGTAAAAAATACATCAACTCTTCAGTACACGCTACCAAGAACCATATTTGTGAGTATGGAGGTTCAAATAAGAAAACCTAAAATCTGCACAAATTAAGCATGCAACGGATGAAATGGAGGGTAGAGATTCGATTACTAACCTTTTCAATTTTATTGAAAGCACCAACTACCTTCCGCACATCTTTGGGGTGATCTTCTACCAATTTTCGAAAATCATTCGACGCTTTCTCTCTCTCTTCACGCCATTCTGATTGAGGCTCCCTCTCCTGCCACACGTGATTCTAATCTGCTCAAGAGGGTGGCTTGTATGAAATCAAACAACTCTAGTCGTTACATTCTGTCGCTCCTTTGCAGAGACTCGGGATCGGTCACATTGTAAACCTCACACTCAGCCAACAATGAGCTAATGACCTAACAATAACTGTAAAACTCCCTAACAACAACCCCACTAAACCAGGGATGTTATATATTGAGAGCTTAAGGTGAAGTAGAGGCTCCATTCACCGTACAGTACACTAGATGCTTCATTCACTATACAGGTGTACTATGATTTGTGTTAAGTGTGTAAACACTTAATCTATTGACATTTAGTTTTTTGCAATTGATTTTAGCTTGACACAGGATAAAAGTGCAATTTCTTTTGGTAATACACGTTTCTAGATTGTTAAAGGCTCAAAGTTCATCTGTATGATGAATGGAACCTCTCCCTTCCTGTATGATGAATGGAGACTTTACATTACTATCAGGTCATAAGCTCATTGTTCATTTCTAGATTTATAGTGCCACAGGACTCGTAACAATAACTATAGAACTCCCTAACAACCTAGGTAAACAGAGTGATTGTGGTAGTGTCCGTTTATTAGTATATTGCGAGCATTGTGAGGTTTACACATTGCTTCCGTGCTCAAACTCTTTGAATTTCAGGGACCATGCTAAAACCCTAACCCCTCGCACAATCCAAACTACCTAAGAATTTCGAACAATAGATAGCCATAACCAAATTGAAGCCATAACCATATCTATCTCACAAGACCGAATGTCTCCCAAGACTCAAGGTGTTGAAGAATTTTCAATCCGCTGTCATGAAAAACGTTCACGTATTATCTTTGAATAATATGTTTCATATTGTGAAATTGTGAACTTAAGGTACAATCAGGTTATGAGCTAATTGTTAATTTCTAGATTTACAGTGCCACAGGACTCGTAATAATAACTATAGAACTCCTAACAACCCAAGTAAACAGGGCACGTGTGGTAGTGTCAGCTTAAGAGCTCACTGTTGTCAATGTGAAGTTTACAATGAGGTTGCTTCAGTCCTAAAACTCCTCAAATTTCAGAGATCATGCTAAAAACCTAACCCCTCGCACAATCACAACTGCCAATGAATTTTGAACAACAGACAGCCATAACAAAATTGAAGTCATAACCATATCAAATCTCCTAAGACCGAATGTCTCACATGACTCAAGGTGTTGAAGAATTTTCAATCCGCTTTCATGAAGAAAAACGAAGACCTACCGCGCCAGACTCGACCCATCGCTCGCGCTGCTCACGCCGCTCACGCTCCCATCGCCCATCGTCAATCTTCACTCTCAGCATCTTCCCACAAAAATACGCCCCATCAAGTTCCTCCGCAGCTCGTACAGCTGCCGCATTCGGATCATCTCCCCCGAAAAACAAAAAACAATAGCCCTTATTCCGCTCGGGATCATCATGACTTCGTATGAAGATGATGTCGCGCACAGGCCCGCATTGCGAGAAAAACTCCTTCACGGCCTCTCGTTTCACGTGGTACCCTAAATTTCCCACGAATACCTTCCCGGGGTCACCAGCCAACGCTCGTGGTTCTTCCTTTGCGAATTCTGTTGCTCCTTTCAATAAAACATTCCTGCTGCTGGAATTGGTAGATAATTCTTGCTTTGATTTGCTTGGCAAAGTAGCGGAATCGGGCGTAAATGCAACCGAGCAGCTCACATTCGGCCAGGCTTGCAACCGTAAAGCTCCAGGGTTTAGAGCAATCTGATTAGGTTTGAACTTACAAGCGTTTGCCTCTCGCAACAAATTGCTCCAGCAGAATGGTTGCGAGTTGGACGCGCGACTGCAAGCTCGAGTGAGACAGTCCGGCACGTAATGCCCCATGGTGCCAACCAAAGGCTGTCTAAGCTCTGCAATTCAGTACAACATTGCTCTGCTACGACCATCTACCCTAATTACCACAGTGACCCTGTTTTGCATTTGTAGGGTTTCAAATGCAGAACTCCGCCCCTTCAACAATCCATATAGATCTCAAAACCCAATTGCCTATGAAAAATTTCACAAAATTTGCATGAATTCTTCACAATTTCGGAACGTGGAGAGGCAAGCATGCTCACGAAGAGGCAGAGAGAAACCCCATGACCCGGAGAGTAGACCAATTACCAACAGGGGCTTATCCTCTTCAGCATCGACGGTCTTAGACTCCTCATCCATCCCGGTCACAGACTCTTCTTCTTCTTCCCCATCAAAACCTTTCTCTCTGTAACTTTCTATCAGTATCAAAAGTATCAAACCAAGCCTTTTAAATCAAAATTTGGGCGACAAGGCTGCATATCGTACCCTAAATTCTGAATAACAAGAGGAGGGAGCGGAATTTGAAAGAAGGGCTCTGGGATTTTGCCATAGTAGCTGAGATTTTGCCATTTGTAGCTGAGAGTTTGCCATTCGTAACTGGGATGTGAGATTCAATGGAGCCGTCAATTTTGTCCCCACGAACTCCGACGCACATGTCGCGCAGCAGTTCAGGGAGCTTCGACGCAAATTCCATTAGCTTTCGAGATTTCGAAGCGAGGTCGCCGGGTGCTCATGAAAGCTTCAGTTTAGGCGAGAGCTACAATGAAGCTGAAAGCTATAATGGGGACGCCATGAACAGGAGGTATAACGATAATGCGAATGGTGGGGGTGGTAGTGGAAAATGGCGAGGATGGGTAATCAAAGCGGTTTGTGTGATCGGAGGCGTTTTTCTTCTGCGCAAGTTGACGAAGAGGACCACGCGGTGGGATCATGCTCGCGTGGTGGCGCAGGCTCTCAGCGGGGAGAAGGTGATTTTGAGCTCCAATTGCAGGAATTGCAAGTATATTTTAGGGAGCGTGAAATCGCTTGACTAGGTTCCAATGTGAGCTTCAATTGCTGGAATTTGAGAGAGCAAGTGTGTTTCAGGGATTTTTTGATGTTTTCGGACATGAGTTCGCTTGACGAGTTTTGCAGACGCCATTGTGAGCTTCCATGGCTGGAATTTCATAGAGCAAGTGTGTTTTAGGGATTTTTTTGAGTTTTCGTGCATGAATTTGTTTGACGAGTTTTACAGACGCTAGTATGAGCTTAATTGCAGGAATTTCTGAGAGCAAATGTATCTTAGGTATTGTTTTGTGTTTTTGATGCATGAAATATTGCTGACGCCATTGTGAACTTCAATTGCAGTTTTCCACGGAGCAAGCAGCTCGAGATCCAATGACATACTTCAACCTCAGGTATTCATTCTACAGCTCCTGTGAGTGATTGCTGCTCTCTAGAAAACAGTACTAGAAAGTTTCAGTACTAAGGAAAAGTTTACTATATCCAATGTTATAATGAAGTGTCTGTATATTCACTTCGACCATAAAGACACCTCCCCATGAAGATAGTTCACTTTATAATGTTGCCTAGAAGTTTTGAAACAGTTTAAGTTTCCTGAAAACCCTGTTTTATGCTATCAACATGACTTTGAAATTTTGTGGAGCTATGATCCACTGAGGCTTACTTGATGTGCATTGTCGAACGAGGTTACTCACTTGCCTAGCTACAGTTTTTTCAAATGGACACCATGAGGAGACCTCATTTCTCATTTTTATGGAGAGAATTCCCATTTCAATGCTGTCTGAAAGTTCTTGAAACAATCTCATTCTCTGAAAACCATGCGTTGTGCCATCAGTATGAAATTTTAAATATTGGGAGACTTCCCCATAAATCATGGAGTGTGATGTTTTCGGAAAGTTCGTGAAAGAGCTTACTTCTACTGATAATAGTCCTCATGCCATCAATAGAAATTTGAAATTTTGCGGAACTGTGACCTACTGAAGCGTGGTTGAATGCATTGTGAAAATAGGTTACTCGCTTGCCCAGCTACCGTGTTAGCAGATGGAGGACGAGTTCTGTACTTCGAGCAGGTATTTGAGCTTGTATTGCTCGTCTTGTGTGACTTTAATTTCCAGTTTCCTCAAATGCGCTTGATCATGTGAGAAAAGTCTAGCTATTGAGTTCTCGAGGCATTTACAGTCTTCTATTTTTTTCTGATGATACTGCAGGCCTTTTGCAGGACCCCAGAGAGGCCCTTTCGTCAGGTATCATATTTTTCCATCACTGGACTTCAGTTCAGATTATCTGTCCGTAGGGGTAGGGAAGATTGGTTTAGAAATGTTTGTGGAATAGGAATGCACTACCTGGTAGATAATTGGTTTTGTGGTGTTTTTTTGCAGAGGTTCTACGGTGTGAAGCCCTGTCCAAAGGAGATGAAGTGTGACGTGGAGGTCAGCTTTTGGACTGAATTCGTTCTCCATATTTTTTCCAAGTTAACTCTTAACATAATAACAAAGTTTTAGAGAATATTAGCCTCTTTCAAGAATTTTTAGACCTTCAGATGTATCATGGGGAAGATGTTCTTTATGATAATGTCTTAAATTCTTTGAAATAGTCTAATTTTACGAATAAACATGTTATAGTGTGATCACTTCAGGCTGTCGTTGTTGAGATAATTCTGGCTTCTGGACACTTGGAGTTATCTGTTTTAGTTTGAGATGCAGGTCAGTTCCTATGCTGTGCGGGAAATTGAAGAGTACCGAAAGTTTTGTGACCGGCCTAGAGATCAAAGACCTCAACCTGATGAGGTGCTGAAGGTAAAGAGAACCTAGCTTGCATAATCTATTGATTTGGTTCGATTGTCGTTCCTTTTTAACATGAGAAATATAAATTCGTGACTACGCTGAAGATCCATTTTTTTTTCAATCTTTTGTGTGGAACTTGTGCTAAGTGGTATTCTGCTGTGAAATGCAGGACATGGCGGAGCATCTGAGCACCGTCTATCTTTCAGCTTGTGACCGGGGACGGCGTTGCTTGTATGAAGGGTCTACTCCGCCAGGAGGCTTTCCGAACGCTTGGGTATGTGACGATGAATCGATCTTTGTTAATGACCATATCAAGCTCTGCCATATTTTTGTAGAAAGTGTTTAGACAATTATCAAAGTGAGACCTCATCAGAATACTTCGTGACTTTCTCCGCTCATGCCACCTAGCTTTACAGCTTTACTTCTTAACGCTTGTTGCTGAAAATATTGCCCAACTTGTGGAGTACTTGGATTTGAAACAAACGTATACTACATAGAGTACTCCAGTGCTTGTTTTTTCATTCTGTTTCATGCATATGATTTTTTTGCTTATGAATCTTGCGTTGTTGCAGAATGGAGCGTCTACATGCACGTCAGAGCTCAGCATCTATAAAAATGGAGAAGTTCACTGCTGGGACCGTGCATATGATGATGCTGGCAAGCAGGTATAAAGTTTCCTTCAAGTGCACATGTGGCCCGACACAATTTTTATTTGGGTGTTGAATCTTGTAAGCTTAATTTTTCAGTGCACCTTATGAGACATGAAACTCTTTCTTACTGGTACTTGTAATTTGCAGGTTTGGGGGGTGAGGCAAGGGCCTTATGAATTCAAGTCTGCCACTTCCTCAAGCTCAAATGAATCACCCAAGCAGTCGGACTTTCCTGGCTCATTTAAACCCAAGACAATTAATGATGCAGTCTCGACTAGTTTGATTGAGGATTGAGTATGTACTCAAGCTACTTTCGTTGTTTTTGTACTTATTATGTAGTTGACAAGAGGCAAATTGTTCCTGTACATGAGTTGTGTTGAATCTCAGTTTGCTAGTACATTCCAATCTAGCTTCCGAATATGATAGCAGCAGATATGTGAGCAGCTCTCTCAAAGAAAGATTGTATTAAAACCCTTGAAATTACTGTAGCTACAGTGTATCAGCGCTGGTGACTTTGTACTGAAGCGAAACCTCTCCTTTTGGAAGATATCTGGCATTTTTGTAGAAACTTTGTATGTTTTGAAAATATTGGAGTCTGCAATAGCATACCTTTGAAACCGCTGTAAAACGTTTCTTTCACAAAACTACCTAAAGCGGCAAGATTTTGAACATCTTCTCCGTTTTAACATCTTTTCGCTTTCTCTTCCTAGTCTTTCCCTTTCCTCCACCTCTTTCTTGTGCCAATTATGAACGTTTTGTACAAGTGTAGCTTGTACCTTAGGTCCTTGAAATATCAATGAAGCACTGAAGAATATAGGCTCAAATAAAGAATCACCTTTATTGTGAGTCAAGGAAGTGTAGTTATCTTATCTTTCCAAAGGCACATTCTTCTAAGATACATAGTCTCTTTTCAATATATTTGAATTTTTGGAAGCTTAAATGGAAGACTCTCATGATTTTTTAATTCATTTTTTACAAGCAATCTAGAAAGCAATCATCACTAGAGCCATGAAACTATTTACATCTATAGATATGGATGGAACATACAAAATGTGGATGATAATCCATTTTACTCATCCAAATGGATAAACTCATTGAAAATGAAGCTATATTCTATGACAGTTTTTGTAGCAATTTATCAATTTCATCCATTGCAAAAGGAAGAACGTGTTTCCAAATATTCCTTCAATTAAAAATTTGTTTTACTTTCAAGTGATAAATTGCACACACTACAATCCAAGATGCTCTTAGATAGGTCAAGAATGTTATTTGTTGAGTATCGAGTCTTGAGGTGTCAAAACTTTAACCTTGACTTTTCTTCATAATGCAACACACATCAAAAAATCCAAATATTGAAAACCCACACCACCATCCAATCTTGATGCCAACAAAAATTATGGAAACCCATGAAGTTATGTGCACTTGTAATCATCACTAATTTCAACAAAGTTAATTAGTCACTATTATTGAACATAATTCCTTGATAGTTATAATTATTAAACTTTACTTATTTTGATTGGATCTTATTAGTTACTGAAAGAGGGTTTCGAAGTACTTTTATTAGCTTGCATTATTTGAACACTGTATGAATAAGTTACAAATTTTCGAGGTATTGTCTCTAGGTGTACCCAAAACCAACACTAGACTATCCTAGACTCTCATGTTTTGAATATGTACATCTTATGCAATCAATATGTAGGTTTTTGTGACCTTTTTTTCCCAAAGTGTCAGCATAGGGAGCTCAAGATAATGAACACTCAAGATTCAAGGAATCATGACGGATTCCACAATGCTACAGCAGCCTCCCTAAAGAATGTAATGAAATGAACGCCCACATGCATTCTCTGAGCCAGATGCCCTGCCTTCCATGGAATGATGGAATCCATTCCACTAACTTATTATTATTTCACGTCCTTGTCGCTCCTCTGCTTACCGCTCATAATCGAATCTTTTTCTCAAGGCAGTACAAAGCTTTTGTAGCAAATATCTCAGTGTATTACAAAATTTTCAATACCCAAACAAGCAAGAAGGGCTCCCTTTCGAGCTCCCTCTCAGCTCGCACATTCTTCTTCTTCTTGCCTTTGTGGTTGTTGAATTTGGGCCCGGATTGCATTGCATTGCAGGAGAATCCAAAGGAAACGTGGCTATGGCGACCACCACAGCTATGCTCGCCTCCCACGCCACGCACCAGCTTTCCAGGTACTATGATGTCTTCCATCTCTTATTTATGAAATTTTGCAAAGGAGTCTTTGATGTGTGGGAGTTTCGAGCTTTTCTCACGGTTGGGTTTTGACCAGAATTCGGTCTTCTGGTGCTGGAAAGGAGAGTCCTTTGCTTAGAGTTTCCGTTGCGACCCAATTGGGTCCATGGGCGGTGATCACGAGGGCAGTGCATCAGCCCCGACGGCCTTCTCTCCGGGTAACAATTTTTTAAATGGGTAGCATTTCACCGCAATGGTTTCTTCTGTGGACACTTTTACTGTTGGACATTGGTTTTGGTATCCGAGTGGTCGAATTTTGAGAGTTTGTTGTTTGAAAGTGGATCGAAATGCATCCAGGAATGCATGATTTGGACACCTAATGCAGGGTTTACCGGTTGATGTTTTAAAAGAAACTCTTCGAGAATATGTTGATTAAGGAGATGTACACTAGCTGAATGCCTGATCAAGTGGTGGTTTGGGGGGCCTGTTGATTTTGGATGTCCTTACTTTAAAATCCTGTTCGTATTGTGAGAATGGCGTTTGGTGATGCAGATTGCAGCCACTGGAGAAAAGACCGTGGCTAAGACGGAGGAGAAGACGGAGGAAACGGAAATGAAGACCGAGGAAACGGAGATGAAGACGGAGGAGTACAGTGCCTCTATGCAGCAAGCCATGGGTACAAGTAAGTTGCTTTTTCCTGAGGCATACTAGTTGCTCATGTGAGTTTCTTTTCTAATAGTTGGATCATTAGCTTACAATTTGGGATTCATCTTCAAATCCCTAATTTTGGACATTCATGAGTGCTGCAAGCAACAGGGTTTTCAGTTATAAATTAGACTGTTTCAGAGACTTTAAGACACTATCATATAGAGAAGCTTCTCCATTATTCTTAGAGAGGTGTCCATATGATCGCAGTGATTGGCAGACCTCCCCAGTAATCATGGCTAAGATTCTTTTTATTTTGTTGCCTAAAAGTTGTCGAAACATTTGAAAACCCTACGCTTATCTTTGTTCATTTGGATCACCATATGCTGGCCATTAAGATGCTTGATTGGATAATGTTTCGTGAATGCAGCCCTGGAGTATAGGCATGATCTAGGAATCAATTACGCCTATGTGTTACCAGACCTCATTGTGGGCTCATGCCTTCAGGTCAGTTCCTTATGTGCACTCTTTTGATACAGACCTAAGTTTTTTCGTTCATTTTTCATTGTCCCAACTGTTTGCTATGGTGAAGCAGACTCTCCTTCTTTATTTATGTTTCTTCAGTGAACCCTGCGGATTGGTGAAGTCGTTAACCCCTAATGCTGGCATCTCATGAACTTGGCGTTCACTTAGACTCCTGCAGATGCAGTTATGCTGAAGGATGCAGGTGTTGGAGTCATATTCTGCCTACAACAAGATCCCGACCTTGCGTATCCTTGATAATTGAGGTAGAGGATACTGTTTGTGTCGCTTTAAGCATTTTAATATATGGAGGAGTGCGATTCTGGGACGTATGTATAGATCCGTGGAGAGATCTTTGGGTATAAGAGCCAAATTTATTGAGATCAGAGATCAGTGATCATAGACGTTTAGACATTTAGTGAAGTCATGCTCATACCACTTGTTAATAAGTCTCAACCAGGCGTATGAATAGATGAGTGGCTGTTGGTATTAGGGGTCAGTATACGAGACCGGATCAGTTCCTTAATGGTTTTAGTATTATCTACTTTTTCCTTTAGTACTGCTCGAGCTTTTTAATAGACTTTGTATTGATGTTTATTGCAAGTGTCTCTCCCTTAACTGGAAGTTCCAAGATACTTTGGAGTGGATCTTTCAGCCATCCAAGCACAAGTGGATGAACTGGATGGGATCATGCACTACCGATGCCAGATAAGGTACTCAATGAATTTCTAATGAAGTTGTTCGTTGTCATGGTTATGGTGAACTTAAAGCTACTCTAGTGAAGGGATGTGAGGTCAAAGCTGAGTTCTAACTTTTTCAATGTTGTGCAGGGACTTTGATCCATTTGATTTACGCATGAGGTTACCAGTTGCTGTGGCTCAATTGCATAAGGCAATTGAAGCGAATAAGGGGACGACTGCCTATGTTCATTGCACTGCTGGTCTTGGTCGGGCTCCTGGTGTTGCGGTGAGAAGATAATTCCCTGTTTCAGAATTTTGCCAAGCTTTTGATGATTATGCAGAATCTGTTTCTTTAGCATAGAGGACTTGTCCTTATTATGCCCTGAGGCCTGTTAAATGAACGTGCAGCTGGCTTACATGTATTGGCTGCGTGGATTATCACTGAAAGAAGCAAACGTTCTTTTACAGGTAAAGCTAAGCAAACAGTCTCTTACTTATCTTCCAAGTGCCAAACTAAACATCAAAAGTTCACTTCGGTCGCTTATAGTTGATTTTTGTAATTTTTAAAACATATTTTCTAGTCATGAAAAAGTGTTGGCCATGGTTTCTTCTTTCTATTGTTACCTATTATTCTGTTCTTTGAAAGTTCCAGAGTGACATTCCTATGGATACAGAAGCAGCTGCTTTTGGCCATTTGGGCACTTAGATGTTAACCCATACAGTGTTATTGTTTAGGGTTTTAACCAACAAAAACTTCTGTTGAAGACTTCATGGTTTGTTACAGCCTTTTTTGAAGCTAATTTGTTAATTTCATGGATGTGCACCTTTTTATAAATGTTTGCAGAAAGTGAGGCGTTGTCATCCCAAACTCGAGTCAATCAGAGCTGCTACAGCTGATCTGGTTTGCTTTCTACATCGTTCTCTTAATTTGCAATTTTTCACTTATGTTGGATTGTTGCTTTTCCTTGACTAAAGTTGCAGTCTTAATTGTCACGAAATATTTGGTAGCTACATTCTTCCCTCAATTCTGATTTAATTTTTTCTTGTGCTAATTAGTTGACAGAAGGATCAAAGCAACTCATAGAACTGAATTGGTCGGGTGAAGCTGAAAGCGTGGAAATTGCTGGTCTTGATGTAGGCTGGGGTAGTGAGGTATGTTCTTTCTTCCTCATGTTCCAACAACCTTATAGTGATGTTCCATCAGTATTTCATCCTTGAAAAAACTGCTTTACAATGACATGATTTCGTGATTACGACGTTTTTGAGCTGATGTGCGACGTGACTCCTGCAGAAAATTCCAATGGAATATAATGAAAGTGAAAATCAGTGGATTCTAAGACGTAAAGTGCCTGTAAGATTTCATAACCCGTATGTGATGGCTGTATTCTGGACTTCTATTGCCTCCCTTAGTCCTCATGACATTGTTTAACCAGAGATTTCCTCTCATTGATACTTGTGCACCCTTTACGTTATCTGATTCTTGTGGGAGTTTGAGGATGTAGGTTGGAAAGTACGAGTACAAGTACGTGGTGGACGGTGATTGGTTGACGGATTCACAATTGCCATTATCTGAACCAAATAGAGAAGGGCAAGTTAACAACGTCATTGAGGTACCAGATCATTTCATTAATCTCTTGCAGGGGCATCTACCTTCACTTTCTTCCACCTTGAAAGGCCAATTACATAGTTTCTGTAGAGGAATGCACTAATATATACCAAGTTGTCAGTGAATAATGTAAAAAGTACCTGTACCCTGCCAAGTTGTCAGTGAACAATTTAGAAAGATATTTTACCCTTCTGAGGCTTTCATCATTTGGAGGCCTCCGTAAGCATCATGAGCAGACACCCAATTATTGGCTCTGGACCAAAGGAGAGGTAGCTTTGCATTGGCAATTGCTTGTATCTGAGGTTTCATCGTGCAGGCCGTTTGTTGCTCATTCTTTTGCCCTTTTGCAAGTGCAGGTAACAGACAGTGCACAGAATGGGGCTACAAAGGAATTGCGCGAGCGACTGATGCAGGAGGATGCAGACCTGACTTCAGAGGAACGCACCCAAATTCGCGCAAAGCTGGAAGAGATTGCCAACAGTGGTCAATGGTGAAAGAATATGCAAGCACATGATTTCCGCTACTGTTGTGTACATTGCAGGTTCACGATATAGGAAACTGTTGAAGCCGTTAGGCAGTCATTATACAACGATTTTGGTATCATTTTCTCTGTTTATAAGTCTCATCAATCCTTAGGTATAATACTTCTAGTACCCATCTGGCCATGGTTCCTACAGTCTGGAACGAACTCACTTCTACGCCATGATGACTTACAAATGCACTAAACTTTGACAATCAATAAGTGAACGATGTAGCACATTGAAAACGGCACCAATGGATGAGGTATGCACCGAAGTTTCCCATGAAGCTTTTGAGAATGGTCCCTATACTTGAATTCTTTTGACTTTTGTTAGATTTTGATTGTCATTAGAAGTATTTGAAATTTTCATAGTATGCTTGGTTTATGACCTCTCTTTTGCCCCACATTGAACAAATCCCAATACTTTTTTCTTTTCTTTTTTGAAATAAATAGGGAGAGACCCACTAAAGGGAAAAGGAGTAAAATACATCCTTGGAATTGGAAACCATGTAGAGCTAGCTAGTAGACCTAACTAGTACTTGTAATATGGGGTTAATAGTGCTAGGACACTATGAAGGTATTTATAGCCAAGGTTGAAAATATAGTCCCATGGATGTCAAATTTCCAAATCATTGATTGTATGGAATCCAAAGATTTGTTGATTAAGTGGCAACATTTTTGCCAAACTACTTGACCATATTCAATAATACTTTTCCAACTAAGGTTAGTAATAAGTTTGGAATCCCTATTAACTTCTTGGAAGGAGAGATTTTGAGTTGTCTAAATTTGCCAAATGCTACTTCCTTATAGCAACCCTTGCAACTCTAAACCTAATCAAGGGACCATAAAGGCTTCACAATTTATATAACCTTGAAACAACTTGGTGGACATTTTTTGGTCGATGAATGACCAAGAATCTCTCCATGTAGGACAACAGAACAACTATTCATCCTCCAAATTTTTATGTAAAAAGGAGATGTCTTCTTTAGTAGTTTGATTTCTAATGAATGTTTTTGCATTTTTTTAACATGCAAAAGAGCAAAGTATTTTGTAACCATTAAGGTGTACTAAGCCATTGGTTGGGTTTTGTCCCAACAAGCACTCCAATAATGACTTCATTCCATGCATGCATCCAAATTTAGGTTTAAAATAAACACCATCAAGCATACCACAACTTTTGGTACTATAACACATAAATGATACTATGTGAAATTGACTTAGAATTTTTTTTCAATGTTGATATGTAGATGGATCTAAAATCAATTAGAGGACTCAAAAATGACCTTAAACCACCTTAGATGATGGCCAAGTAATATAGTAACTACCACCTAAAAGCTCACAAATAAGCTTTGTGACACGATCAATATACTTTAAAAATTGAACAATTTTTACACATTAGTAAAGGACTAGGAATCAAAATGCAAGTGGTTCCATAATTTTTGGACACATTGTGAATTAGTTACAAATTTTTAGAGATGCAAGGTGTAGGGTGCTAAAAGTGTCATGCATGTGATGCCAAATTGCATTTAACCCCTAAAGATATTTGACTATGTTTTCACCAAAAACGCTCTTAAATTGTCATCTCTAGTACAAGTACCAAATTTTAGAAAAAATACATTTTTGGACAAATGTAACCGTAGGATCTTTTAGTAAGCTAGTTTGGGAAGATCCAAAAAAAAATTCAGAAATTTCCACCGTTTGGATTGCAAGATATTAGCATTTGAAGTGACAAAAAGCCATTTTGGGGCCCTGCGAAAATCCGGGCAGATGCACTTCACAAGGTCAGATCATTATGAAAAAATGCCCAAAATGGTTGTAACTCTTTGGATTCATTCTCCAAGTCATGTTGGCTACATGTTTGTAAAATTTTAGATCATTTGGAATTGTACAACATATAGGAAAAAAATAGTAAGTTGAAAGAAGTAGAGAATGATTCAAAATACTAAATTGTTAATAATTTATTTATGGAATTGAAAAATGCCAATCCCAATGGTTCAATTGTTGTAATAAACAATCTACACCTCACAATTTTATTTTTCTCCAAAAATATGAAAAATTGAGTTAAATAAAGGTCTTCAAAGTTTATTTTAGAGTAGAGATTCCATCACTACCCACAAACTACCCACAACTAAAACTCTTCATAACTTTCATCTCATAAATCAAAATGGAATGATTCAAAGTTTTCCACATATATATATAAATCAGGAAAATAAACTTGAAATTTTTATTTAAAAAAAAAGTGATTTTTAAGGAAGTTTTTTTTGCTATATATTCAAAAATTATGAAAATTATTGGGTCTTAAAGTTACTCCTCGGGCACATGTTGTGTGAAAATTTCAAAGAAAAAAAATAAAAATTCCATTCATAGTGAGCTCCCCGAAATTGCTATGTTGCCAAAAACACCGTTTGGTCCTTTAGGGGTTAATGCACATCAAGAAATCCACAATAGTATTAAAACATGACATAAAGAAGTGAAAACAAGAGAAAGTTTACAAAAAAACAACCACTTGTGAGGTTGCCACCTCCACAATGCTACAAATAGAGTTGTACAATTTTCAAAATGGCCCTTAACCCCTAAAGGACCAAGCTGCATTTTTTGGCGATATAGAAATTTTGGGCAGGTATGTGTGAGTAAAGATTTCTAAGTTTTCAAACCAAACTTTCATAGAAGGTGGGGACAAGGAATATCTTTCATATGCACTAAAATTTAGGACATTTGGAATTGCAAGTCAAAAGGTAACACTTGATATGTTACTTTTTTCGTAAACGGGCAATTTGGGTAGATTAGAAAAAATCATTCTTTTTACAAACAATAATTTGAAATTAGTTCCCTATATCAAGGTTTTTTTTTCATTTTTGGAAAAGTGCCATAGTGGCGATATTAGATGTTATAGTGGTGCTCCAAATTTTAACATTCATCCACATATTGGATAGAAAAGATCACATTAGTATATATCATATATCTATATTTCTATTTTCATCCACAATTTGGCAATTTCATCCAAGTATGTTTTTTCATTTGAATTTTTTTGGCGATTTCTTCTAAAATTTTCCTATTTATGTTCTAAGGGCGTGGTGCAAGGTTCATCATTTTGGTGCAATTTGACAACAAATCGCCTAAAAAAAATCACTACCCTATATTTATATATGCATAGAAAGCTTTGAATCATTCCATTTTGATCAATGAGTCAAAAGTTATGAAGAAATTTAGTTTGTCGGTAGTTTTGGATTCTCTACTCCAAAATAAACTTAGAAGTTCTTTATTTTACTCAAATTTCTATATTTTTCAAAAAAAATTAAATTCTTGGATGTAGATTGTTTATTATAACATGACTAACATTGGGATTGGCATTTTGAAATTTCATAAATAAATTGTTAACAATTTTGTATTTCAAATCATTTTTTCCTTACTGAATTTTTCCTATATGTTGTACAATTCCAAATGATCTGAAATTTTTCAAGCATGTAACCAACTTGAATCAAAGAATGAATCCAAAGAAGCACCACTATTTTGGACATTTTTTCATACAAATGCAAGCTTGTAAAGTGCAGCTGCCCAGTTTTTTGCAGGGACAAAAATAGGATTTTTGTAAATTTGAAAACTCATATCTTACAATCTACATGTTGTAAATTTTTGAATTTTTTTGCTCATATTTTCAAGTCAGCATATTACAAGATCCTATGGTTACATGTTCCCCCCCATTTTTTATTTTTCCAAAAATTGATACATGTACTAGAAATGGCAGTTTTGGAGCATTTTCAGTGAAAACAAAGTCAAGGAACTTAAGGGGTTAACTACACCTTACAATTTGACTTGTAGTACACACCATTTTCAGTACCCTTCTTATTGAATTTCCCTTCAAAAATATAGGTCGAATTTTAGGAGTGCTCCATTTTAAGTGTAGTTACCTTAGAAACTTCCATAAGAATCTATGAGGTTTCTAATTCAACTCCCCATTCTACAATTGATTGCATGGGGCTCCCTATGCCAAGCTGGATCTATTTGCATGGGTAGGGGGTTTGTTCCTCCATTTGTTCCTGACAATGAAGGGCCATGAAGGGCCATGGTTCCACCATGGTTCTACCATGGTTTGTGTCGGGTCTGTCCTAGCTGCGAAGGCCATCTATTTAAAAAAAAAAAAATCAACCAGGGGCTCTCGGGTTCCAAAGAATGTACATTTTAGAAAATCAGCTAGAAGGAACGCCACCAGATGCAGTTCCCGGATGATAATAAACCCTGAATATGGTACCAGTACATTAAATCTGACTTCAGGAAATATTATCGTTCTGGGCTATCAAAAACTGCAAGTACAGTTGCAAGGAAATCTCGGAGCTTTCCTTACAACTGAACTTGCAGTTTGAAGACATTTCCAGTTCTAAGGTGATGTGTGAAATATACAAAAAAGATATAGCCATCTGAACAGTCACTAGTGCTGCCTCCAAAACGACATGCATTACCATGAAACTAAAGCTTCGTTTAGAGCTCTTTGAAGTCATACTCACACAACATCAACAGAAGTAAATAAACCTTAGCTACTTACTTGCATCAAGTCCCACAATTTTCATGCTGATATGCCAGTGAAAAATAATTCAAGTTGTAAACCTTCTTTTATTGCTTAGAATTTTCTTGTGCTTCAACATTGTCAGCCAATTTATTGTACTTATGGAACCGCTCACATAAAAGTGAAAGCGCTCCAGGTGGGTGCTGCATCCGATTCAACTTGATATCCTTTGACATTGCCTGCAAAAAATTTCGGTATCAATGAACTCCGTTTTTAAAACGGAGGGACATAAGCAAAGCTGAACACAACAGTAAACAATACGACCGCCATGATCCAGAAACAACAGGGATCCACACCAAACATGGATTGGTTCGAGGGATGACAACTGACCACATAGTTGTCCCCGTGTTTCAATATAAGTCGACTAATATAAACCCTCTGCATTGTTGTAAGCCTCTGAAGTGGTGCCCTTTTCCCATCCGACCTCTTTTTGTGGAGAGCAGATTTTACATCTGCAACATTACAGGAGGAAGCACAACTCAATATTGCTTAATGACATTTAAGGGAAAAGTGGTATAATACTGCAATTCTTTATAGCTCTGGAAATAGAAAGCGAACATTCTCTGGTACACATAAAAATTGATTTGACGTCAATCACGGAGGAAGACACTCAGCGCACGCTTCCACTACGACAACCACTAACTTGCTAGCTTAAGGCCCTGCCCGCCCCAACCAGGTATCGCCAACTAGCGAAATCAGGTATTGAGGTCCATTAGCTAAATCATGTGTTGAGGTCCATTAGCGAGTTGGAAATTACCTAACCTATTGCGTGACCGTACTTGCAGGTAACTAATGGGGAGTTAGGCTTTCAGGTTGGCTACCTGTTGCTACTTGGGGCAGGCAGATTTAGCAATTCAAACCATTAGTATAGGCAGAGTTAATCCAAATTCAGGGAGTTGAATTAACTGTTGGAAATGAATTGAATGTAAATTCATTGCAAGTTAGCCAGCAGGAGTTAGAACCAAGTTACTAACAGCCACGAATTGGACAACGCGACCTTTTAGTCGTTAATTCCCGTAAGATAATCGGCGCTACTTGGTTGGTTCAAACTGTGTAAGAATGCAGAGTATTACAGTACACATCAGAAAACCTTGCAATCCTATAAACCCTAAACCGTTACAACCAAGTTTGCGAAGGCCGTTAGCTTACCGTCAGGCTCGTCATCGCTACCATATACCTCATCACCGTCAGCTGACAACGGTTTCTGTAAGCTCACTAGCTGTACAAGATGCTGAGTACCCGACCGCGCTCCCATCACATTCGGATTCGCCACGATTCCCATTGATTTGTAATTGCTAATTAACGATGCCTTTCCATCCCACTCCAACCTGCGACATAGCCAATAACAATGCATTTCAGACAAGAAGAGGGAGTAGATGGACACCAGAAACAGTAGGGTGGATATAGAGCTGAATTACAGAGGATCACACCCTCCTCTCACGAAGTCAAGAGAAAAGAAAATAAATAAGTTAAAAATCAGACCTACAAAACCATCAGAGTCTTTGAGATTCAACTCTCCACTTTCAAAAAAGCATGCCACCAGAACCAGCTTAAAATTAACTCTGTAACCTCTAAAGAGTATCAATAACAGAGGTTAGGGCTATTCTCTCGTGAAGTCCTAGAGAACAGTGAATCACTATCATCAAAAGTCAGACGTTTAATATTGCAAAATTATCTGAGCTTTTGAGAGGCACCTCTGCGCTTTCTAAAAGACTGCAACCTGAACATTTTGTCTGTTTCTACTCTAAACTCATTAAAATTCTCAAATCAGTATAAATAATGCCACCCGGACAATTCTCTGCGGAAATTCTCAAGTATTACAAAAACTGTTATCCAACTAGGAGGCGAAATATTGCGCAGGAATCACATGACCAAATTGAAAGAGCTAAATTTATCAGAACAAGAGATTCATTACTTCGTGCTGGATCCTGGCAAAATCAGGGTCTCCGGGACGACCGACTTGGAGCTCCTGCGCATCGGCAAGCCTACGCGCACAGTCGGATTGCTCTTCCTGAACGCTCTTCGAGATCTCCCCATCGCAACTGCACTTGACAAGAATGGAGCTTGCTGCTCTGTCGCTCTGGAGAGGTTGCTCTTCGTCTCTCACACTCAGAAATTCTAGGGTTCCGCCTAGGGTTTCTATCAGGGTTTAAGCAAACGAACGAAACTACAAAGCGCGGGCGGTCATCGAAACTTGTTCATCCGTTATTCATCCATATAAAGAAGCTGGACGTCGCTCCTCTTGTTGTCTGCAGTGACTCTCGTATCTAATAGGTAAAAGTATCTCTTGGCCTCGACTTTAGGATGAAAAAAACACGTTTTCTCATCCAATTTTTTTGGAAGTTGTTTGAGTACATTTTCAGTGAATAGTATTGAAGATTCTCTCATTACAATATTAACCGTGTAAGGACACATTGGTCTCCGTGGAAATCATCCTTTCTGATATAGTGTGAATCATCTATTTCAAGAAAAACAAAAGTACTCATTTGAAGTCAAACTATTATGCAAGGCTCTCCCTTTATTGCACAAAATTTCAAGGATGAACAATTGCACTTCTATCTTACATGATAGTATTATTTGTCATCCATTAGACACTTAGTGTCTACGGCAGTGTTATAGGGTTTATGATTTTTCAAAAGAAGAAGATGTTAAATCCACAGATCTCCCTTGTACTGTACTTTGGCCACCAAAGTCTTGCTATTTATTCTTGATGTGAATTACAACCATCAAAGTGACATTTTCTGAATTTGAGTCCAAGTAATGAAATGAAGCTCATCAAGTGCAATTTCTATTCCAATTGGAAATTTTGAAAAATTCATAAATTTAATACTTTATAGTAGTACAACAGTGCTAGTATGTGAGCCCAAGAATGCAAGCTTGGGAGCATTAAGCCTACATTATAGATACCTATAATATAGATACCACACACTATAGAAGGTGTATGTATCATAAACACCTATAATATGGGTATTTGTAACATATATACCCTATAATCATAGACGATTTCTATGATATATACACCTATAACGTAGGTGTGTAGTATTATAGGCTCACGGACTCACACTCCTATGCTCACATAATAGCAACCCTCTATAGTAGTATGAACTTTAGGCATGTAACCATGGGTTGTTGATTTTCTAATTTTAGATTGATAGAATAACTTTGGTTTATACCATGATGTACATCTACCATGAAAATTTCAAAAATTTTGAATTTATGGTATGTTGTATTTAATATGAATTTTGTTCATTCTTTTCTTAAGAAAATCACAATAATTTCAAATTTTCCCCCCATAATTGAAAATTTTATGACTTATAGTAGATTTGTGATTTCATCTTTGAAAAATAATATAAAATTTTCATTCATATCTAGTTGCAAAATGGTAGCAAACAAAGTGATGATTGTGAGGCTTGAAATCAATGGTCATGGGCCATCTTTCTAGGGTAAAACTATATAAAACACCTCACCCTCAAAACTTTTTGAAAATAAGGTGCCATGTGCCTTTAGGCCCCTTATTTTCAAAAAGGCCCTTGAGCAGGCACCTAATCCTTGAAACATAACATTGTATGACTAGTACTTTGATCTTCCTTCTTAGCACTTGTGAGAAGTTATAATCCTTTCCTTATACCTTGGGAGAGTTTAATTATAGATTTAAAGAATTTGATTGGTTTTGTATATGAACAATCTAAATAAAATATGAGTGATTCACTTTAGGTTTCATTTTTCAAGGATGCAAATGGGACCCTATAATACTAAGTTAACAATGTTATGCATTCACTAGCCTATAATCTTATAATTGGGATATTGTAAAGAAACCAAAACAATGGAAAATTTAGTATCCAATGGATGACTTCTTGGATGGTTACAAGACAATAAAATATATATTTTTTCATCCAATTTTTGGAAAAAGTTGTTTGAACACATTTGCAACTATTTTGTTGGAAATTCCTTCATTAAGGTATTACTAACTCCTCTAATTTAAAAAGACATTTAAACCCCAAACATCCAAAATCATCTCCATAATTAACAATTTGAAAAAAATCATTATTAAATGCAATTTGGAAGCATATTTTGGAATTAATATACAAATAAAAGTTATAGATTTTGATTTGTAGATGCCATCTATATGGTTAGATTCACCAATTCTATCACCAATATTTTTTTTTATAAAATTTGGAAGAGAAATTCCAAAATTCCCTTTAAATTCGATTACAAGCAAAATATTATCATTTTTTGAATAAAATTTGTTGGAATAGCTTTGAAATGAGGTTCTCTTCACTTCATGATTTTTTGAAATTTTTGTGTTCTTCAAATCCATGACCTCATTTTGGCAAATTTAGATTTGAACTAAAGTCAATGCAATTTGACCACTTGATATACTTGCACATTTGTAATTTTAGAAAAAATTGTACTCTAGTAACACCAAATCCAACCCTTAGATAGGACAACAACTTGATAAAGTTTCTCTACAAATTAGAATAACTTTCATCCAAGTAGTTAAGAGGATGAAACTCGAGTTTCAATCTATTCATGGGCCAGAAAATGGATGTCGGAGTAGTTAGGGGTTAATTCATGGATCACCCTTCTAATGTATTTTGAAAACTTTTCTACTATGATATTCATTATTTCTTGATTTTGTATGGATTCTCATTTAATAACCAATAAATAACCAATATATTTTAGCACTTTTGAATTTATGTTTATGAATTTTGCATTCAAAATTGATTTTTCTTTACACTTCTAATGTCTTGAATCTACTCTGCTTAAAAAATTAAAAATTCTTTTAAAAATAAATTTTTTATTGCAATTAGGAATTAAAGACTATAAAAGAGTTTCTAAAATATAGTTTAAATTGGTAAAAATGATGTTGATAGATTTTGTATCTAATGTGAAGTTTCATCACTTTTTGTTCAAAAATTTGCAATATTTCTCAAATCTTGAGTAAAGAATTTTGAAATGTTCATGACTTACAAAAGACATCTCATCAAATCTATAAAAAATAAAATAAAATTTCCATTCATATAAAGTGTCACATAGATGCCTAGATTCACAGCCACCCACAAAGGACTTTATAACTTTATATTCACATTGTGCCTTTACAACTATATAATTCCATTGATGTGAATTTATGTAATTCATGAAGTTGTACAGAAAAGTTCTCCATAAGTCCTCTATCATCCATACCTATATCTATTAAAAGAATATGTCGTATCCAACATTGCAAGGCTAAATTGTAAGATCAAGTTAACATAGATCCAACATTATTATAAGATTGGTTGTTTATAAAACATGCTTCTTAATACAAATCTAGATTTTCAAAAGGATTACATACCTCAATACATTTTCAATCAATTTCCCTTTAACCCCTAAATGCTTGAGGCACCAAATTTTGGTGTTGACATTGCTTTAAAGTTACATAAAACCTAACCTAGTTGCTATTTTTTGTAGTTTATATTTTTGAAAAATTCTATACAATATCTAGTATTAGCATCAAAAATCTGATTTTGAAAATGATTGATCATGATATTTCTATTCAAGATTTTGTACAAGGGTGTCAATTGTAATCTTGACTTTCTATAGTGTTGGTGGCTCTTGGAAATGAGTCTCAAGTACACTAGATCTTGGAGAAAAAATCACATTCATAATTCATTTAAAAAAATTGTAGAGTAGATTTTGAGAAGCCATAAACTATTTGAGGTTATGCATATTAATCCCTTTAACCTCATATGTTTTTGGTGACCAAATTTTTAGATTTGACTTGTGAAAAAAAGATTGAATGAATTTCCATCATTTTTACAATTTTAACACCCTTATGATCAAACATTATAATCTTTTTTTTTTTTTTTTTCTTGAAACACATGGACAATTTCCATTCAACATTATAATCTTTCAATCTATAAGCGATATTGTTGTGCTTTCTTTTCCCATCTGATCTCTAACATGTCTAGTTATGTGAATTTGTATGGTTAAAATTAAAAAAAATTGATAAAACTTATCAAAATCTTGGCTTTTTGTTCAATTTAGAGCAAATTTCAAGAAGCTCAGAAAAGGCCTTTGGCATTTAGGGTTTAAGAAAGTCAAAACATTTTCAATCAATTTCCCTTAAAACATTTTCAAGAAAGTAAAAGTTGCATCTTGTCTGCTTAAATTCATTGTTTTTTAAACTCTGCTTGAATCAATTATGAACATTATGCCACATTTAACTACTTTTGGACTTTGGGGGGAATTCCGAACTTTTTGTCGAGAAATCTCCATATGAAAGCTATGTACATTATGATGCATTTGAGACCACAATGATGTTTGATGTAGGAAGGACTCTATTTGATAGAGCCTATAAATATACTAAGAGCTTTATGAGATAACATATTTTAGCAATGCAAGCATGAAGATTGACCAATCCATCTAGAGATATCTTCACATAAAAGAATAACAAAAATTAGCTCTTAAAAACTGTAGATTGTATGTAAGCAATGAGCATTCATATTCTAAAACATCTACATGATGATGTAGAGGCATTCAGTTCCTCCATCAAACATCAGACTTCCAATACTTAAATTTGAAATTAGACATCTGGAGATCTTCAAATGCCATCCCTCAACTTTCTTCCACAAGTTCATACACAAAAGAGAATTCCAGAACTAAACTTGGGAATGGGAGATCTGGAGATCTTCAGATAGCTATCCCCTCAACATTCTTTCACAAGTTCACACACAAAGAGAATTCTAAAATAGAACTTGGGAATGGGAGATCTGGAGATCTTCGGATAGCCACCCCCTCCACTTTGTTTCACAAGTTCACACACAAAGAGAATTCCAAAATAGAACTTGGGAATGGGAGATCTGGAGATCTTCGGATAGCCACCCCCTCCACTTTGTTTCACAAGTTCACACACAAAGAGAATTCCAAAATAGAACTTGGGAATGGGAGATCTGGAGATCTTCGGATAGCCACCCCCTCCACTTTGTTTCACAAGCTCACACACAAAGAGAATTCCAAAATTGAACTTGGGAATGGGAGATCTGGAGATCTTCGGATAGCCACCCCCTCTACTTTGTTTCACAAGCTCACACACAAAGAGAATTCCAAAATTGAACTTGGGAATGGGAGATCTGGAGATCTTCGGATAGCCACCCCCTCCACTTTGTTTCACAAGTTCACACACAAAGACATTTATCTACTAAAGTAAAGAGGATTCACCCATATTTATTCACTTCGAGACACAAACGAATAGGCCTGTGCCTTCCATTGCTTAGAGTTATGAAGCTAGTCTATTTGATATTTGGAATGCAGGTATCCCTAATACGAACATGTGGGAGTATTATAGACCTCTGTCGTATGTTTAGGGGATTGATGTCAATGAACATAATAGTGTGATTCCTAAGCAAATTGCGCATTGCATCCCTACTAAAGAGTTCCCTAAAGAAGTCCATCCTATTAGGATGCGGATCTGACTTGTCTGGTAAATCACATCCTTGAACAACAAATAGCCTGGAGACTATATTGCATGGAAGAATAAATTGAAGGAGGTCTTCCAATTTTGAAGTATTCATCCTTGACCAGATACCAACGGTAGTGCGTCCCAGCAACAATCGAACAAGATATCTGAAGCTCTCCAAGTACGCATTCTATTCAGCAACAGAGACAGCACCCTCAATGGACAGAGGAACCGTCAGTACGATGACCACCACCCTCTGCAAAGACCCACCTCAACACATAATCAATTGTAGACAACTTCCAAACGTATAACAAACGAACTAAAAACAACAGGAGATCTCCAAACATCCCACGGCACACCAAACAAGGCTCATACAGAAATGGTCCCCTTATCCGCATTTACCACAAAACGAGTAGGAAGAACACAAAGCAGACTTTATAATTTCAATGACATCTGCAAGTTACCAAAATCCTATGCGGGTCTTGTACCATAAGTGCTATCCTTATGCATTACTGACCTAACGATTCAATACAATACGTAAATTATTTCAATTGCAATAGATTCTTCAAAATAGAGACTAAGAAAAGTGTCGACATGAACAAATATTTTTCATTACATATCCACATAAAAATTGCAGAATGAAAACTACATATGTTCACTTGCAACGCCAACTACCAAAAAGTAATTGACAAATACAATTTTACATACAATAAGATTACACTGCCTGTCATTCGAGAATGTACAATAGTTATGGCGCTAAAGGTAAAAGAGAGAGCATCCTCAATATTTACAATATGTTCAAGAATATCAGAGTCACTATTTCCATTCCTATGTACATCTATAGAAGTAGAGTAACTTGTAATAATGCCATGGAATTTATCATATGGAGATCTCCAGATGACATCTTCCAGACACAAGTACTAGGCCTCCAAACATCCCTTCAAGACGCGATTTCCGAGACTGCCTAGTGGATCCTCCGACATTTGACTACCGAAAAGCGGATTAGCTCGGACATAAACCGGCACTACTTCGTTGGATGTTAGAAGACCGTCGAGCCAAGGCCGTAAGCAAGCATTCAAGAAGTTGTCAAACTCATCACCAGACCAGGTCTGCGGGTGAATGGCATTGTGAGAATTATTCAACAAATTCTTCACTGGACTGTCGTCAATCAGGAGGACATTGTCTACAGAATCTACTTCCTCCATGCGAATCAGGGTTGTCAAATCCTTCAAAAAATAAGGTTTATTTGGTTGAGCTGGATTCTTATAAGACGATCGAGTGCAATCCATCTGTGTAAGATACAAGACCTCTTTGTAACCAATAGTAGTGTGTGACAGAACTGCCTGTAACAACGGCAGCATGTTCTTCTCCAAAGCACTACTCCAGAAGATGATCCGTGCCCTAGGAAATAGCCATTCAAGGAACTCCGTTAGACCTGGTCTCCACTTCACTGTTGGATTAGTTCTATGGAAAATCCGATGAATGAGAAGTCCATTCAAATCTAGGACGACATTATATTCCCATCTTAATACTTGATCGGGCACAGTTGTCATTGTCTCCGTAGCCTGGAGTCTACCTGGACACCAAGGACAAAGACTGAGTTAGAAGCAAGGGAAAAAGACCAAGTTAGAGAGGTAATGTACACCACATGTAACAAAAAGAGAATGTCACCTCAGGCACCTTTGACGATGCCCACATCACCGTCCTTCCCCTCTTGGAACTCCCCCCCCTGCCCCTCCTTCACAATATGGGATCCCTCGTCCACTTCTGACTCGGCCCCTACCCCCAACACAGCCATATTCGACCCCTTCTCAACATCGCAATTGGGCCCAATAGCAGGAGGCTGCAACATGTCCGCCCCCTTCACCAACTCACTTGCCCCCAATTCAGATTGAGGGATAGACTGTGGACTAAACGGGTTCAAGTCCGTCAAAGTATCACTTCGAAGCGACTCGGACATTCCTTCTATAATCAATGGATTCAGAACCATCAGGGGATCTCTAGATGCACTTGGGCCTTTCACTACCTCTACTCTATCCTCCTCTAGACAAGGTGAGTCTATGACTTCTGGATTCAGAGATTGTTGAACAACTTGTGGAATCTCCGGACAAGAGCACTGAACAACTAGTACAACCGGGGCCACCACGGGAACATTAAGTAGAAGATCAGCTGCAACGCTATCATCGTCATTTCCAATGCCAATGTCAATAATCTGATCATCAGCAATTTCAGCATCAGGCATGGCTGCATCCGAAACTCCACCAAGTCTCGAACCACCGAGGTCCTCAAATGCATCCCTTGAAATATTGGCAGCCCGATTCAACGCGGCACTCGAACTTCCCTTTCTTGCAATCTTCCTTATTCTGGGCGGTTTCGTGGCCTTCTTTCGATTCTTCGCTGCAGGCGGATTCTTGAGCACTTGCGAACTCCTACCCTTCTTCTTGCTTGGTCCCTCCGACAACTCTGAAGGCTCTGATCGTTTGATAGATTTTGTTTTCGTAGGAGTAGGGTTCTTCAACTTCTTCGGTGGCGCCGGTGGAGGGGGAGGTAAATCCTGAGATAATTGTACATAATACATCAGACTCGAGACATACAAAACAAAAGCACCAACCCAACATCTGGAGATCTCCAGATGATTAAAGGTCCAGCAATACTCACTTCAAGTAAGATACGTTTGCGTGCCACAATCCCCTCACTTCTCTCGAAGTAGGAGTCATCACTGTTCGCTTCTGATTCAGACGTATCGGCTGAAATTTCCTCAATCTCAGATACAGCTTGCTGACTCAAAGTCGCAGGATCACGTCTCGGAACTTCAGACTGGTGTTCCAAATCCGAAGTTTCAGAGATTCCAGTCGGAGCGGGAGGTTTACATCTATCATTAACGTCGAACTGCTCTACGATATGCTTGGCAATCATTTGCCCCGTCGACTCCGCATCCTTGGAATGAAAGATTTCAAGGACCTTCAATCGGCCCCATTGGTCCAAACAACAAATAGAAGTGAGTTTCCAATGAAAAAACACAAATTATTGCAAATCAAAGTAATATATGTCCAGAAATCGTACCGCTCCTAGGTGAGTAATTTCCGGTCCGCCATTCACATTCACCAAAACCATGTCGGCCTCAAGGAAACCAGCAAATATTACTAATGTTGTAGTTGACCTCAGATACGGAACACCTGGACGTTTCCAAGACATGTCAACGTCCGTTGGCAGGTCCTTTGAATAGTACACTACGTCGATGGGGGCATCATTGGGGAAAAAGGTTTTGAACCGTTTCCGTGCACTTTCGGCTCCATTATATCCGAAATAGAATACTATGTAAACATCGAATTGGTCTCCCACAGCACCCTCAGGAAAGCCGTCCTCGGTCTGTGTAATGTAGTGAATGACGTGCCAGTCCCAAAGATGGTTTTCAGTTTCAGAATTTCTTTTGCTCAAATGAGCCAATATTTCATGAAATCCAAGAGCATCCGTCATAAGAATCGCAGGAGAGCGAACTTCAACAGTGTTCCGATCAGAGTCTGTGAATTCAAGTGCATCAAAAAGTCTTCGCAGCTTCCTGTCTTCCAAAATCTTGGCTCGGGGTCTGCTAGGTGAGGCTTCAAACATGTACCACATGTATAGGTGTTTTTTTCCCTTTCCCCGCCAAGCAACAACATTTGGTTGAGCGAGGACTCCGCTGATGTTCCAGAAATGCTCATCCATGATTTTAGACAGATAGAACTCTGCAAAGCCCTTTTCCAAAGCCTCCGCCACAACCACTTCTGCCCTGGCATTGATAAACGAATCCCACATGTCGTGCACAGCCTTTGGACAATCCGAGGGCTCGTGGGTTTTGTTGAGATTCCTTGTTCGTCCTTCCAACCATTGCTTTCCGGCCTCAGTCACCATAGCTTTGTCAACCCAATGACAGATTTCCAAACGAGTGATCTTCATCTCTGACAAGAACTCCACCCAATCCGCATCTGTATATGGCACATACTCGGGCTTCTTGCTTGGAAGATGGAACTTCCGATAATGGTACATCAATTCGTTTTTCATTGCCCAGACAAGCCTCTCTCTTTGACCAGCATCATATAGAGACGGGAGTGAAAAGCCAGCGCCATGTTTCTTGGCCTTCGTGCTCTTAACACAAATTTTCTCGTTTTCTACAAGACCCACCAAAAAGCTAATATCCTCAGGGCGAAGTCCGTAAAGAGGCTTGAAGTTGTTGATTGTCAACGGCTTCCACCTTGCGTCCACTTTCTTGGATAAGCTCCCTTTAGTACCAGGGAGCATATATTGGACGTACTTCTCTTCGATTCGGATCCATCTGTTAACGTCTTCGTCCTCATCAAGGAATATCAATGGAATTTTCGCGTCCGCTTCATTCCCTTTTACAGTTGTAAAGATGGTCGACATAATTGGAAAGAACTCCTGCATTCGAGAATAGTAAAAATTACTTGAAGGCCGAATAAAACAAATGACGGTCTCCAAATCCATCTGTAAATGAAAATCTTATTTGTACGAAGATCGTATTCCCACATTGTAAATGGACTATATAGGACTAACCGATAGTGCAGTGAGAAATGATAGGATTTATATCCAAGAAGGCAATAATTGAAGTAGTCACTCTGTGGGCCAAGGAAATAAAATAGGAAATGAAGTCTGAAATCATCTGGAGATCTCTAGATAGTTTAATCCGGAATGATTCGCCAATGGAAAACAAAGGACGTAAAATATGGAGACAACAGGTTTTTTGGGCATTTCACATCCTATCTATTTCATCGCCTAAGCATTCGGGATTAAACTGTCTAGAGGCCCCCACATTAATTGAATAGAAATGGTATTCAGAAACTACAATAATAAAACTTAGCTCTGAAAGCTGCATTCAGATGGATACATACGAAAGAAATGGGAAATGAAGATCAGAATCACCTAGAGATCTCCAGATGATTCTACGATAAATCGTCGAACAAAAAAAATAGGAAATGAAAGTCCTCCATGTTAAAGTCATCTGGAGATCTCTAGATGATTCTACGATAAATCGTCGAACAAAAAATTAGGAAATGAAAGTCCCTCCATGTTGAAGTCATCTGGAGATCTCCAGATGACTTCAATAGAGATAGTCGGCCGAAAAACTTAATGTTCTTCTAAATGAAAAGACTGCCTATACGGAAAATTATCTATACAGACCTGGATGAATTAAATAGAATGATACTCACAAAATAAAAGCAAACAAATTATCTAAATCAGAAGCTATTATAAGATTGGTCACTAAAAGAGATATCGGAAACGAAATCAAGATTCAACTCGATTTGTTTAAATTATTTCAAGATAAGTCGTGGAGCCCAAAAAATATAGGAAATAAAATTCTTTTCCTCTTGTGACCATCTGGAGATCTCCAGATGATTGGAAGAGAATATTCATCTACAAAGAATTAACTGACAAATGTAGACGAAATATAAAACCGCAAAATAATTGTATACGAATTCCACCTAGAGAGATTTACAGTTCCATATAAAGTAACAATAAGGAATAGACAAGGACACATGACATACCAGATACACCTGTGAGTGTGCTCGGCCACCGTAGGAAGGTTGAGGACACCCCATTTCTTTCCACTTGATTCTTGCATGCATGAGTTGCTTGGTAAATGATTGCTCCCTCTGTTCACTAGCTACGTTCTGGTTCAAGGCTCGCGAGAGCAATATGAGGTCATTCCATTTGCTGCATGGGGCATATACTGGAATTATATTAAAAGTAGAGGCTTCCTGCTTATCACACTCAGGGATCTCTCCATCTTGCACTAGGGTCCTATATGCTTCCACTGTGTGCTGACCTCCGATGATATAATAAGGCGTGTCATTTTGGAGGAATTCCCTCTTCGGGCAAGTATCATAGAATTTGGCTTGCCCGTTAGCACCGTATAGCCCTTGCTTGACGGGAAGAACGGTAATGTGTCTGAATTCAGACTGATAGTCGGTTTCGAGGCGTGCTTTATTTTTGATACTCTTCAATCGACCCTCATTGATTCCTCGGTATACAAGTTGAGGGACTGGGGCCTTGTGCAAATAATCAAAATGCACCCGCAGTGGCTCCCCGACCACATCTGTGAATGGTTTTTTTCCCCATTTGTACAATGGATCGAATGTAGTCTTGTACAGAGCCTTCATGACCTTCATGTCTTTGGGTTGAAGCTTCTTCACTTCCGCCTCATTCATTTTCACGCATTGGGCAAGAGTAAGCTTCTTCGCATCGTCTTTCTCGGCGTCGTCGGGGGCACCCACCAGAGACTTCCGCTTCTTAGTCTTCTTCTTAGGAGACGGTTCCAACGTCTTGCCTTCATCATTTTGGGGGGTAGGGTTCACGTCATCCCAGGCCTCTTTGATCAGATCCCACTATACACTCATGCTCTTAGGAGTCCACCCTGGGACATCATTCTTACAAAACAATAACCCACGCTCCACACAATTGTGACACAGACCAAGGTCCATTTGCCTGTAGTCTAGAATAAGCCCATATATTCGAGAATTTCCGGATTTTCCTATCTTCTCTTCAATTACAAGGAGAACGCTGAACTCGTCGAGACCTTGCATTTCGAGAACATTCAGGCCTGCGGTCATGTTCACCCTCGCGTGGTTGACAAAACTTGGAACAATTCGGACTACACCATCAGCATCCTCCTTCCACTCAATCCCCCATTCTGTAATTCTCTCACGGTAGCGATATATGGCTCAAACGTTGAAATCTCCACGATATGTGAACTTATGAACCCAGCCGTCATGGAAGGGGGCAAGCTTCACTGGTTGAGCGTCCTCAGGACCCTCAGACAAGTGTTCATCCCTGCATCAAGTAAATGAGGATAGTAAGTATTTCCCTTCACGGTGAAGAAGTCATCTGGAGATCTCCAGTTAATAGTGAAGATAACACGGACGACCTGTTAGATAATCAGAATTTGCTAATTTTTTCTCGACTTTAAGCTTAATTGGTTATACGATTCCATCGATATGTGAGAATTACGTATGGAGTGTGTGGTTCATACTTTGTCATCTGGAGATCTCCAGATGATATGTCGACTGTGGGTTGTTCATAATCTGTCATCTGGAGATCTCCAGATGATATGTGGACTGTGGGTTGTTTATACTTTGTCATCTAGAGATCTCCAAATGATATGTAGACTGTGGGTTGTTTATACTCTATCATCTGGAGATCTCTAGATGATATGTAGACTATGGGTTTTTCATTCTCTGTCATCTGGAGATCTCCAGATGACAGAGTATGACTATGGGTTGTTCATACTCTGTCATCTGGAGATCTCCAGATGATATGTAGAGTGGATTGTTCATTTTTTTACATCTGGAGATCTCCAGATGATATGTACACTATGAGTTATTCATTCTCTGTCATCTGGAGATCTCCAGATGATATGTAGTGTGGATTGCTCATTTTTTTCCATCTGGAGATCTCCAGATGATATGCAGAATGGAATGGATTGTTCTTTTTTTTCTATCTGGAGATCTCCAGATGATATGCAGAATGGAATGGATTGTTCTTTTTTTTCTATCTGGAGATCTCTAGATGGAAGGAACTAAACAACCCATTCCATTCTGCATATCCTCTGGAGATCTCCAGATGGAAAAAAATGAGCAATCCACTCTACATATCGTCTGGAGATCTCCAGATGATGCTTACACTAATTCCTATAGATGTTGCAATTAATAGTACAAATACTATATTCATGGTACATTTTCGTTCTTCTTTTACCCTATATTGTACTCACTAATACATACAGGGTGATCTCTACGTATATGCACGATAATAGGTGCTTTTTCTTTGTATTTCCGCGGTAGAGGTTTACAAAAGGTTGAGAGTGTACAAACTTACGTGTCATCCCACAACGGCAGGATTCTCTTGCCTCGATCTGGTTCCATGATCTTCGACACTCATAACCCGCTGGAGCTTTCTTGTGTACAGCGAACATAGTATAAATTGAAAAATGTCCTCCACTCTCAATTTGCGGTGTAATAGATGTTTGATTTCTCACAAATAACTAGAATTTTAGGTTTACCATTGGAAGGAATTGTGAAGACACTAGTTGCAAGAAAGACCGCATCTGGAGATCAGTAGACAGAGAATGCCCCTCTCCATTACTAGATGTCCATTGCCAACTGGATGTCAAAAAACAAAAACACAATTGCGAAGTGCCTACTTATTGATGATGTTGGTAAGTGCGGCAAAGCACACCCTCCGGAAGTTAGACTAACATAAGTAAGACTATCTCGCATCATAACCCTATTCCAGCAATGGAATTCTGAGACTACATTCATGTTTTATTTAGAAACTTACTAGACTACCGTTGATCAGTTGTTTCTGCAACTACAAAATTCAAGCACACAATCCTAGTAACGACTGTCGCGAACACTGTAAGGAAGTTACTTTCTCAAAAATAAATAAGAACCTGATTTCTTGCGGCAAGAGGCAACTCGTGGAATATAATATGAACCTACAATGGAATGAATGACATTCAAAGTTTGGCAGACCCTTACTATGAGGAGGTAGCTTTTGCGCATGTGAACTATCCTATAGTGGAATGAAAATTAAAGTTCTCTGTCTATCGCTGAGAAAAAAAAAATAGGCAGATTTGAACATGCCTGGATTAGCATTCTGCAACTTCCGTGTCCCAACCTACAGTGCTAAACAAACAATGCACTATGATTGTGAGGAAACTAGTCAAACTTTCATTGCAAAATAAAGAGGACTAAATGATGATTTAGTTTCTACTTACCTAAACTGCAACCGCGTGAGCTCCAGGCGTTCCAGGTCCCCACGCCCAGCACCACGTACAGCGCCTCGCGCCCCCGTGCCCCGCACCACGCAAAGCACTTCGCGCTTGTCGCCTGCACAGTGCCTCGCGCCTCGCGCGCCTTGCCTTCCTCAAAATCTTGAAATCAACTCTAGTTTGAACCACCGTCACCTTCTCCAGGCAGGAGGTACTCACAACTCATGCACTCACACACCGAAAACGGAGGAAGGAAAATCAGTAAAATAACTACAAGCTGAAGTTCAATTCGCACGCCCGCTCCCAATCCGACTGGGAGAAACAAACAATCGCAACAAACAGTCGATGGCGAGAAACAAACAACCGCGAGAACGAAAGCACCAATCGCACGAAGCTGAAGGAAAGCAAGAGGGAGAGGAGGAAGCCATCGGGGGAGGGAAGGGGGGCAGTTGGAGTTGACGTCTTGGTCCTCCATCATGAAGGCGCCACCCCAACCCATAATGACAGGTGAACTCAAGTGAACCTATGCGTCAACTCAAGGTAAGTTCTCATTACTTGGGATTAGTGAATGTTGTTAATTTAGGGGTTTTTTAACCCTTTACCCCCCTGAACTTACAAATTCATCTCCCGAATTCCTAATTTGAGAAAATTAATTCAATGTGAGCGAGGGCAATTGGAAGCATATGTTGGAATTGATATACAAATGGAACTTGTAGATTTTGATTTATATCTTCCATTTCTATAGTTACATTCACCAATACTATCATCCATATTTTTTTTTAATTTGAGACATAAATCCCGAAAATCCTTTTAAAATAATTCAATTAGAAGAACAATATTATCATTTTATAGTAAAACTAGATGCCACATCACTTGATAAATTGAAAGTTAGGAAACTCAAGATTGATGATGTACATTGTAGTTGGCATATTTCAGACTGATGTCAGTTGCCATAAACAATCTGAATAGAAAATTTGTTGTGAAGGTGGTGTGAAATCAAATGTTGGAAGTCTCGAGATGAAAGCACTAAAAGATAGTTAAAAAATAGATAGAAATTTATAGTTTCTGAAGCTCTTAGCTTATTTTTGTGAAATGAAATTGAAATTTAATGAATAGAGAGATGTAGAAATTGTATGAGTAGAGATCACAGTTTAAGTTAGAGATTTTTTTTTATGTTTGTAAGTTAAACACCAAAAGAATGAGCTTGCATAATTGTTCTTATAGATTGTATTTGGAGATGAGTTGTGGAATTTGCTCTTTACAATTCAATGAGTGTAAAGAACATTATGGAAGTGAATCTTTAGTTTAAATTTAGGTTAGGTGTAGACCTTGCTCAAGGTATACAATTTTAAGGAAATTGAATTTTTAGGCAAATTTCAGCATTGATCTCTACAAAGAATTTGTTGAGGATTCTCATTGCGATGGATTGCCCTTGAACCTTATTGTGCAATGCACAACACTTTGACAAAACTTTGATGAAATTATTATTTTAGTATCTTTTATTTGTTGGAATGGATTTATAATGAAGTTCTCTTCACATGGTCATTTAATTTTTGAAATTTCAATGTTCTTAAAATCCATGACCTCATTTTGGCTAATCCAATTTTGAACTAAAGTCAATGCCATTGGACCACTTCACATACTTGTACATTGTAGATTTAGAAAATAATTATATAGTGTACTCTCTTAACACCAAATCCAAACCTTACATAGGACAACAACTTCATATAATTAAAGTTAGTATCTCCACAAATTAAAATATCAATTTTCATCCTACATTAGCACTTACAAGGATGAAATATGATTTCCAATTCGTTCATCATCCAAAAAATGAATGTCGAAACGATTATGGGGTAATTTGTTATGTATTTCAAAACTCAGTCTTCAAGCTTGCTAGTGTACATATTTTGAATTTCTCAAATTAACCCCTTTATTAGCAGACCCAAAGCTATAATTCCTCCTTAAAAACACACTTAGAATTGCTAGTTCTATTACAAGAGAAAAAAACTTGAAAAATTGTTTTGGTCTACATATCAAACGATAGGATCATGCACTAGTAAGACTAGAATGATCATAATTATATGATTGAAAGAAATTTCATATTAAACTTCAACAACATGATAGATTACAACATATTTGCATCCAAAGTAAAGGAAACCATTTTTTTACAACTTAGTATTTATGTAACTAAATTTTATGGCTTTCTGAACTTCTAATTTATGTATTATTTTTTTTCATTTTCTAGGTTTTTTTATTGAATACTTCAATGAGGATCTATGAAAAAATTTCACAAAAAAAACAAATATTTCCTATTTTACTCATTAAGAAATTGTTATTAATAAGTAATAGTAGGTTCCAGATTGAATGAAAAACTAAATCATCTATAAATCTAAGATGAAATTGAAGTACAATAATTCCAATGTTGTGATTGTTCTAATAACTAAAGCAAACATAACCCTTTGTAACAAAAAATTTGGAAAACGAATCCTTTAAGTTATTTTAACACAAAGATGCTTAGATTGCTCGAAAAACTAAGACTATCCATAACTTTCTCATCACTAGTGAAAATAGAATGAATCAATGCCTCAACAGTGGAGAACAAAATTATGCTTTCATTAGGAAAAAAATTTTACTTGGTTAGACACTATATGATTTCTTCAAGCTGACTACTAGCCTCCATTTATGGCTTCTTGATCCATCAATTTTTCCCACAAGCATCAATTCACATAAAATCTATATATCCACAAAGCTCTTACAAAATCACACTTCTTCCCCCCCCCCAAAAAAAAATTCCTAAGAATTAAAGTCATATGAACCTAACAAGGCCAAAATGTCCCCCGAGGAAACAAAGTATCATCCTTTACCAATTAAACATGTTACCCAATTGAAGTCATTCAAGTGTTGTCTCTCAAAACAATGAAGGCAATTGACATTATATTTTTTGGGCAAAGTGTGAAATGGTTATGAATTTGTAATTAAAGTAGGAAAACCATCTTTCAAGGCCAAAAAGAATCTCTCTAGTCCATGAGAATCACCCAAAACTATATCCATTGTGCTCCATCCATGTTCTTAAAAGAACCACTTTGACTAGCAATAGAACTAATTATGTTCAGAGCCATAAACTTCTTATTGATGTATCGGACATGCATTAAATTTTGTAGGGTGTCTATGAAGAGGTTGGCAAAACAATCTCCAATTCCGTTCACTTTAGGGTTTAGGATTTGGTACATATTGCTTGCAAATAATACTTTATTTAGGAACTATTTTGCAGTTTAAAAAAAGTGCTTAATATAGAATTTGTTAATTCAATTTTGATCATAAGTACTTCTGGGATTATGCATTTTAATTTGGTAAGAGTTTTCATTATTTCTAACAAATGTACTAGTCTTCACAATTGATAATGAAGTATAGTCAAATACATGTTTTTTATTTATATTAAATATGGTGTACTTTGATCTACAATCCACCCAAAGTCGCAACACTCCATTCAAAATACATGAAATGCATTATAATTATCATTTTCACACAAAATGGAGAGAGATATAATTACAAACTCATTCATGTGCTTCTAGAATTTATCACAATTCTGAAATCATGAATCTAGAATTGCATTTATCGTTAGACAATTAAGCTTGCTATAAGTTAGAATCTCACACAATAGAATTGCCATTTTGTTATGCCACGGCCCTAGATAGCATCTTCAATACATTTATTTGGTTGTTTGGACACTGAAGAAATTAATCTCCAATTTCATTTAGGGGTACTTTACAGTTAGACATGTATTGTGTACTACTGACATGATTAATATATTTGATCAATCTCCAATTCTCTTTATGATTGAAGGTTTCAAGTGAATCTTCTAGGATTCTCTTCAATAGTAGTTAGTCTTACAATAAGAAGTGTTTCTTGAATTCACTAACATGTGAAATGCCTATTTCTTTTATCTTAAGTAATGAATTTAATGCTTGTATACCAATTTCATGCTCCTTTACACTATCAACCTTAAATACAATTAGAACTATAATTTGTCAAATATAGGGATACAAATTATGAAGGGGATTTATTTAAAACAATCATTTTGGAGAGACTTACACCACCTTCGATGTTCTATAATCATAGGATAATTAACAAAATGAATATACCTCGATGGATAGCTTTAATTCTAAACTTCATCTACTATTACAAGTCATGACACTGCTATGTTTAACTGAACATGACAGTGAACTTTTTTGTTGTTCTTCAATGAAATATGGCATGATGATGCTTTTTCTAGCTTGCAAACATATTTCAATCATAGTAAAAGGGCACAATTACCAGTTTGATTCGTACTTTATTTACATAAAAATTATGAATGATGAACGTAGTTTATGCATTAAGAAAGGCAAGAACTATGCTAAGGCCCAGGAAATAAAGGACCATAAAGAATCCTAAACCCTAAAACTTCAAAACAAGAATGACAAGAAAATGTAAAATTACATTTAGAAATTGTTATGAAGAGAACCCAACAAATTCTAAGGCCTAAACAACCAAGTTTCATGAAGGAAGACACTAAGGTTCGAAAGGTATGAAATTTGTCTTTTTCCTTCTCACCCTATTCTTCGAGGTAAGACACTTTGGTTGGTGTAAATTTCTTTCCCACACTTTTGTTTGGGGGGAAGACACTTTCACAAGAATTTAGGATATACTTGTGAGATCGAGGTTCATCATAGACATTTTTATAAGAAAAAACAAACCAATTGGATTTTTTGCTACAACATTATCACCATTATGTCTTCCAATTAAAATTTTTTTTTTTAAGTCAGAGTGGAAGAAATATAGAATTATGTCAATTTCTGTGACTACAATTTTTCTTGTCCTTTGAAATCAATCCATGTTCCAATGTATTGAAAGAGACGAAAGTGTACCTCATAGTAGGACATAATTATTTGTTTTTTCCTCAAATTGTTGAAAGATAGAACCTCCCCTCTAACTTCGAAGTATTGAGAAAGCCTACCTTTAGAAGTTCAACCAATTGACCTAATTTTAGAAATTATCAGTGGATATATAATGCACTCTAAAATGATTCTATTGATCCTATTGCTAGATTCCCTAAAATATAAATATTTATGAAGTGAACAGTCATTTCACTTTCCATGCTTGACAAGTGTAGAATTTATGTTTTCCATGGTTTACAACTAACGAGTTGGGATTTTAGGGTGTATGGTTGGCACACAATGAGGTAGAGGTAGAGGTTATGTAAAACCCTAAACCTATGAAGTTTCTATATAGATATTCAGACAATGATCAACTTCAAGTACATAAAAATGGTCATTTATTTACTATAGTGAGTATGTATCCATTTCATTGACTGTGTCAAATGACTTTACCTCTTAATTGAAATGAAGTTGGATTTCATGAAATGTAGTTTTAACTACCTACGATTATAATGTATAAAGGAAAATAATATCATCATAAACAAAGAATTTCAAGAATTTTTCATGAAAATCGATTTGAAAGTTGAAAAAAATGGTTCTATTTTGCGTACTTAGTTACCTCTACAAGTACCATTTCAAATATTAAAAACTAATTACTTGGAAACAACTTACAATTAGTGGTACAATTATAAATGAAATATATAATTTTGGGAATACAAATTTAGTAAATTTTGCACTATGATGCTTGCCCATCACAAAATTTAGCAATTCTTCTCATCATTCTTTATCAATAGATCCCCAAAAATTTGACATTTACATTTTTGAAAATCATTAGTAACATACATCTTCATTTTGGTCTCTTGAGGTGTAAGAATATTTGTTCAATCTACGGCCACAGTGGTCACTTGATCAAAATGATAAAATTAGACAAACTTTGGAGGGTTTAAACCAAAATTACCTAGTTAGTCTGTCCAAAAAGTGATACCATAAGCTGACCATTGCCCCTTCCAATGCTTTTACTATATGTCATGATTATCTGTAGAAATCTCTTGATGCTTATGTTCATCTCCAAATGTTTGCATACATCTCCAGATGTTTGCATACGTTTGCTTTTGCTTTAGTTGGCGACCTCTAAATCTTCAAAGTTGATGTGTTCATGTTCTAGATACAGAAGAAGGGTTTCAAGCAATGAATCATTGAGATTGTTGACAATCTAGCTGTATTTCTTGTAGATTGAATTTTGAGATGGGTTTACTATCTAAATTTTTGGTGGTCTTGCAATCATCCAAATTCAATTTTCAATAGCAAATCCCTTTTTTAAAACAACTATTTGTGCATTCACTGAGTTCAATGATTGGGCATTATTTCCAGATATATATTATTTAAGATGAAAAGAAAGGAGAGAAAGAAGTCACTTGAATTTCAAGTCATACTTCTAGATAACAATGACCACATTCATTGGTATTATTGATGTGTACTAGGGTTTAGTTTTTATGTAGGGGCTAAGGTTGAGGGAGTAATGTGTTGTTTGTTCAATACATTGTCACCTTTGGAAGCATCTACAAATCTTCATGACCTTGTTTCAAGTATGACTTCATAAAGTAATTGTGGATGAAATTCTAAATATTAACTATGGAGATCCATTATTTGTAAATCCCTTGACTCCAAAAAATTATTTATGTGTGTCAGTGGATAAGTATTCATGGCCTTGCTACGTGTGTAACTTCATATTAAAGTGTTTGTCGACAAAATTCTAAATTATCTTTGAGATCCTTTAGTGTCTATAATCCTGATTCTTGTAAAATAATCCTTGGTCTGAGACAAATAGTTTATGTCTATGTGCAATGTACATATGTATCAATATTTGTAGAATACAAAATTTGGCTAACCTCTATCACATGGCTGATAGTCTCATTTATTTATTTCCACAAGTCAGATATTGTACAAACTAAAACCGGCGTAAACTTAACAACAATAATTAGTATTCCTAAGTTTTGGGTAGTATATATATATAAATATACTTTGACAGAAATTAACATTTTCTTGGGTATAAGTCACATGTTATTTCATTAGAAGACTGAAACTCACCAGATTTCATAATAAAATAGGTTAGAAAACAATTCTAGATTAATAATTACGTTAGGTGCATTGAAACTACAACTTACTTAATTTATGATCATTCTAAGGGTTAATGTATCATTAGGGAAAGTACTAAATGGACAATACGTTCTTATCATTGTGTGTTGAGGTTTACGGTTCCTTTTAGTATGATTATTGCCAACTCAAGTGACATGAATACTCTCCATCAGCCTTTAGAAATATGAGTTTTTAAATTTCTTCACTATTATTTGAAATATAATTATCGAGTTTTATTCACCTAGCCACATGGTCCAGAATGTTATCTACGTTTTCCATGATGTGAAATATTAACAAGGATCCACAAATATTTAGTATTCTCTCAAAAATAATTCGAATATAGATTGAAACTTATATATATATATCTGTGTGTGTGTGTGTGTACACGTTTCATTGTGAACCTCGAAATTAAAATAATATGAATGTAAGGAATCGTTTGATTGAACTACGGTAATTGAAGATTCTTTTTGGTCATTGGATGAATTCCTTCACAAAAGCTCTTTCAATTTGTACACAATAAGTAAATGAAAACAAGATTGCAAAAATTAAAAATAAATCCTTAGTACTAACTTCAGTACCTTCCATTTTTTCTTTTTCTTCAAAACGGGAGATTCGATTTACAGGGAAATAAGGTAGACTAGCCTATTACAACCTTGATTCTGAATCTAAGTATATTGGGACGACCTCAAGGAGGGGCACATAATTTTCAGAGGTGTGCACGCCTTTCACGAATGAAACCCAACTACAAGAATAGTTTTCGGATGAAAATTGTAATTTATATGAATTTCTGAAGTGGTATACCTCAAATTATAAACCCGCTTGTAGACTATAGTGACAAACGTCCTAAAACAACCAAGAACCGCCTTGACTTGTACTTATGAGCACTTCAATTTCCATCAATGAAACACTACCATGTTACCCAAGTTGGAATTAATGCACAGTTAAGATTGTCAGGAAAGTAAATGTATGTACATAAGTTCTACGACTGAGATGGGGCCCAAAATAGTATGGCGGGAATAGGAAGGTAGTGCAAATAGGTTGGTCTACCTTCGGATCCCAAAGCACCATAAAATAGAGTTGACCAGGCTAGCATCTTCGGAAGGCAGATTATGAATCCACGAGCCCATGAAGGCACAGAATCATATCGGAATTGATGCCTTGTCGTCCAGAATATCGTCCTTTGGTCAAAGTTTGTAATCAAGAGCCGCCACAAAGGAATCTTGTGCACACGGCTGTGGCGGGAGTTCAAATTCAAAAATGAACTCCCTCCTAAGGTGTCGCCAACCATCTCATTCTCGGTCCTTATGTTTCTGTTGAACTTCTAATGAATCCTTTTGCACATGTCCACTCTCACGGCTGGGGCGATTCACGAGGGTGACGAAGTTTCTTGGCGGCCCTGTCTTTCCATGTGGAGAAGTTCTTCGTCGACGGTGGCTTCGAGCGATCACGTGCGCCATTGACAGTTCCAGGTATGCAACTTCTTTAGTGTTCCTTTCGATTATTTATACAAGAAAGTCTTATGACAAATGACTCTTGAATCAATTGTCACATCACTTAAGATCTAGCAGACCTAGTTTACTGGTTGAAGAGGATTTGATCGAGTCGACAGCTCCGTTGCGTATGGCTATTTGCAGTAGAAAACTAATGTTCTCTTGGACAAGAGGTGAAGGAACGCTATGTACTGTTGCTCTCTTGGATTGAATGAGAGAAAATGGATCAGGTTCCATCATGAAACGGATATCAATTAAAGAATATAAATAGGTCAGCTGTAGTTAAGTATTCGTAGAAAATACATATCAAGGACGTGTACGAGTATAGTGCGTACAGGATGCTTCATATTGGTACATGACTTCTTCATTACCCATCTGGAGATCTCCAGATGGTTGGAGACGCGGTCTACAAACCCTGAATAATCCTGACAGAATTGGATGAGGCATAAGGAACGTTTCCGCCATGATTCATCATTTAGAGATCTCCAGATGATCCTAGTATAAGAATTGTAGAGCCAGTAGTACCCCATCATAATGCCAGGTCATTGTAGTTTTGATGGAGTTTCCTCATTTGGAGATCTCCAGATGGAGGCGGCTTATGAGCCAGTTAACGATACCATGATGAACAAGGATGAACGGGAAATGTCTGCACTAGATCTTCGAAGTTTAGTTGGATCTTCGTTATTTGGAGATCTCCAGATAGAGGCTCACGTAGGACTAGTTTACGGCATCGTACTTAACATAGATTGTTGCCGCGTCTCTATGTTGGATGAACAAAGTTTACTTTGATCGCAATCAGCTGGAGATCTCCAGATGAAGTGGGATGTAGGATTAAATGCAGATGACATGGTATAGTAGGTTGGATGCCGCTACTCTGTGGTAGATCAACAAAGTTTTGTCTGATTCTTCTGATCTGGAGATCTCCAGATGGGGGATGCTGTTAGAATCATTTGACAGAAATATGGAAAATTAGGGTGCATGTCTTATCCTAATGCTAAATCTCCGGTGCTTAGTTTTATGTTTTTTATCTGGAGATCTCTAGATGAAGGCGGCTTTTTGAATAGTAGACGGCGACATGATAAGATAGATTATATGCCGCGTCCATGAAATTTCTTGAAGTGCCATAGCTCCATTACGTGATCTCTAAGTGGTGCTATATTTTGGAACTTGTTTCGTGAATAGGATAAAACGTGATGGATTTGGCATATATGGTTTGACGGGTAGGACACCCTATCTGGAGATCTCTAGTTGAGGATGGATTCTTATAGCCCCGAGTATACGAGTCACCGACTGGGTGGTCTTCGTATGTCTTGCTTATTAGATGATGTCTTCTCATTTCGAAAGTCGTTGAATTTTATTAGAATGACGAGTTCGTCTTGTAGGAATTTATGTGGTCTTTGTATTTTCATAGGAGTGTTTCTTTCTGTAAAGTGTCCAGGGACATCCACATACAATTAGGACCACAGAAACCCTGATTTGCAGAATAGGATGATGCTCAGTGCTTACAATGCTTGTTTGATTATCAGGTTTGTTGACCCCGGGAGGTGTCCCAATACTCTAAGGTCATTTCCAGGGAAATTCAGATGGATTCCTTTGGTGGTTGCTATGGAACTACTCTCGTTTCATACTCTAGTAACCCACCGATGGAAGAAGCCTCTGAAGTTTCAACCGCTCGATGTGAGCCGTTTCACAATGGAGATGAAGTCAAGCTATTTATTCCTGGATTTGGTGAAGTTGGAGGAGGATTGGTTGTTGATGCTTGTCCGCTAGGCCAATGGCTTGGGGTGGACATATCTTTAGAGCCAGGGCTTTTCATTTTGTTGTGGCCGCATACTGTTTTTCAAGAAGCCCATAGTATCCTTCTATCCCCCTCCCAAAGGGGTATTACGTCATTGTAGGAGGCCATTGACTAGACTATATTGTGGAACACCAATGATGTGAGGAAATTATCTGATGATCCGCCGATGGATATATCTCCATTTGTTCCTCAAGAGAATTGGATTGGGCTTGAAGTGCATCTTCAGAATTGTGAGGGCACTGTTGAGGCGTCAGGTAGAGTTAATTGTTGGAGGTCGGAAGATCATTTCCAGGATGGAACACTTGGTGAGGAATATGTGGGTGTAACTGTGTTGGATGTGTTTTTGGGGAACAAGGAGGCTTTAATGACCCACGCTCAATGGCCAATATCTTCTTGTTGCTTTCCTAATGGCCGCTCTTTGAAAGAGACAATCGCCTGTTTTGCCGCCATCCCCGTTCTTGATGATCCATTGGCATATCTAGGAGGAAGACTGAAAGCGCCTTACCAATTCGTCAAGCGAAAGCCTAGTGTATGTATCAAGGAGTCCTTAGTCGCCCGTAAAACTCAGGATTCTGAGATTCGGAAGGTTAGTTCTGCCAGATGCTACAATAGGTTGCGCTGCCAATTTTTTTCTCATGAGCAAACACTAATGATAAGGCAGAGATTCTATTTGAAGTCTTTTGAAGACAGACGTGAATACGGCGTCGGTGCCCATGGTCAAATTCACCATTTTGACGGAGATCAGAATTGAAAAGTCATTACACTAGAAGGTGCAGAAGTATGTATTCCGGCATGGTACATAATTCACGGAATCTCAAAGTCCACTTATCACAGTTATTCAGTCATGTACAAAGATGGGGTTCTTTCGGGGACTCATGGAAACAAGGGAATTAAACGACCTCGGATTGGAACCGTTCAAGTCACTGGAACTATGAAAGCAATCATAGACGAGAGCGCTGATCAAATGCCACACCAAATGCGCAGCATTGGTCATGGATGAATGGACACTCTCAAATTTCTACCTGTAGGAAATAACTGGAAGCGCTTGCGTACTAAGGCAAACGAGGTAGTTTTTCAACTTCTATTCAGTGTTGTGAATCATCTGGAGATCTCCAGATGATCCGATCACAACTTGCATTACGTACTAGTTGAGGAATTCTCAATTGCCTTTGTTTCCTTTGAAATTACATTGTACCGCTCTAGCAACTCATGCATGTTTTTTGGGGGTTGCGTAGTTAAATATTGACTACGGCCTTCCGCCAGTGAGTCAGTCCACAATTAGTCGAATCAAGAAAGAGCACTTTAACAATGTCTCCATCAAGCCTGTTGGAAGTTCTTTTGCAAAATGTACCACGTGCGACGAGCTTCAGCAGTTTATATTGAAATCACCAAAGGGGAGCCCCGAGTCCGTGGAGTTTATGAAGCAACGGACTGAACATCTTAATTTGCAAGCCTCTTGCCGTCGCCTGTATGCATCTTGGCGTGAGGAGTCCAAGAGGAATCCCTTGGAAATTCTTTGTGTAATTCACGACAAAATGGATACGTCAAAGATAGCCCTTCCAAGGATGCACGTGACAACAAAGGCCACACAAGGTCTCGGTCAAATTCTGATGAGTGTTACTGGAATGGTAGCTCATGGTCACGTTGATGGTGCATACGCGCATTATGCCCCGTCTTGTTGGCCAGCAGACTTGAACTTCACAATATCCTCATTGGCTAGATTGTTTCGTCGACTGGAAGGTCCACCAATTCGAGAGACCGGTGACCTCTTCCCACATCCGCCGGCAAACCCTCTGTTTGAGGCACTATTACGAGGGAAGTCAAGATGCGTGGACTGTTTAACCCTAACAGAACCATCAGCCAAACGTGGATCTTGCCCCCTTCCTAGAAATTTATACCTCCAACTTGACAACTCTGCAAAGGATAACAAGAACCAGTACCTAATGGCGTTCTTGTCCTTGTTGACTGCACGTGGTGTCTTCAAGGAAATTCAGGTTGGGTTCCTACTCATCGAACGTACTCACGAAGATATCGACGCTTATTTCAGTCATCTTTCGAAGGCCTTGAAGTCGAAGAACACTTTTGTGGTTGCTGACCTCATGAAAACCTTCATGCAGTCTCAGGAAATGGCGTTCATGCCAGAGTTCATACAAGAGGTGGCGGACTTCAAGTCGTTCATCAAGGATTATGTAAATAGTGGCACTGCTAGATTAATTGGATTGGGAGAAATGCATCTTTTCAAGTTCTATGTGGACAATGATGGTGTCCCCGTCATGAAATACAAAAAGTCTGTTGTTGATACACAATGGTTACTAGCTGATAAACCATCTCTTCACCTCTGAAAGAAAGACAGTAATGGTCAGCCAAGGCTTCCCCCGGGTTGTCCAAAGCTTGTTCCATTCAAGCCTATGTGAGGAAGCGAAGTTCCAAGCACGGCCGGGAATCAAGAGAAGGCCGTGGAGTTGGCAAGGAAAGCTACCCTAAACAAGAATTTCATTATGGTAGGACTTGAGAAGTACCTACAGTACTGGCAAAACAGTATGTCCAAGTGTGAAGGATTTGCAACGGCCTTCGGTCCATACGTGGATTATTGGAATTGCGTGTTGGGGGAACTGAAGAAACCAGTACCTGACTGTCCTCCAGAATTAGTAGAAGGCTTTTGGCCAGAACACGATTGGAGGAAGCCACTTCATGAAATCCCTCGTCAGTCATTAATGGTGAATCCTGTAGATGTCATTCCTGAAGAGGAGGACCGAGAACCGTATTGTGGCCCAGCAAATGAAGCGCCACCAGAAAGCTTCAATCCTTGGCTTGACATACGTCCAAGCTCATGGATTCTTCTCAGACCTGAAGACCCCTCAATTTGTGCTGTTTGGCAAGGAAGAGCTTTGTCCAGCGTGTGCAAAGTGCTAGGAGATGAGAATAACGAGAAGTTTTTGTTGCAGTACTGGAGACCGGATAACTCCGAAGCGACTTTGGAGTTAAGGTACCGGAATTGTTGGTATGGCAAATGGGTTGTTGAGAACACTTCTCCTACATGGGTGGATGCAAATTGTGTAGTGTATTCAAATTGGTCTAAGATAGTAGATCCAAAATCAAGGACAATTCCTAAGAAGAGTAGGGAGGCTGCCTTGGTGAATTTGAATAGGGCGAATGAGGTAGATCCTTGATTGAGTTCTGTGTCTTGCTAGTAAGGTCATCGGGAGATCTCCAGATGCATTTTCTGTCTGCGCTTGTGAGGATAAGTGAGGACATGAGGTTCTTATTATACAAACCTCTTTCTAATTGTAATCAAAAAATTCAGTGGATTATTCAACAAAGTTCTGTTTGATGTTATGTGTAAATATAACACATCAAGAGATTAGGTGTAGCGTTCCAACTATTCATTTCTTCGATGTTGGAGAATGGAAACCCGGAAGCCTTAATCTATACTTGGCTTTGTATTTGGCATTGTCTTTAATTGCTCTCATTTCTTGGAAGGGAACTCGTGCATATTTGAATGAAAAGAATAATTGCATGCTTAGAAATGACAAGCATTTGTAAGTTATGAGTCAATAAGATTGTCTTTCATGCCAAATTTAGTGTTATGTCATTGTTGGGTAGGCCTACTTATATTGTACCATGTATGCATTCATCTTGGTATCTTGAATGAATGATTGACCAGATTAATAAGTGCGCTCCTCTAGACAACAATGTTGAACTTAGACTCACTTCTGACACTCACTTTCTAGACTTCCGGGGTATTGGACTTTGTTCTTCTAAGTTACTATAAATTACTTGAGGTATTTAGTTAGTATTGGAGATCAATTGAAGTGTATATGGTATCCCACATTCAATAATTGATCAATTGCTTGGGGGTGGGAGCCATATTCGCTTCTATTGTTTGTCATCTGGAGATCTCTTGATAGGTAGTGTCACATTTGCTATGTTGAATAATGATTGGATGCAACCTTCCTTGCCATAGGGATAACTCAAGAATTCCTATCTGGAGAACTCCTGATCAAATTATAGGAATTCCTTCGCATAAAGATGTATTTGAGACACTTCTAAAGAAGATGGGCCCCAAACTATTTAACTTTTTTGCTCTCCAAGCACAAAAAGCAATCCTTAGAATTATTACAAGTATAGAATTTGGAGCATGTGAAGCGTATATACGACTTTCTCACAAGAGTTCTCCAGGTATAATTACATATACAATAGAATTTGAAGCACATGAAACATCAATATTACTTGATTCCAAGAAATCTCCAGATGTAGGTACATGTAGGGTACAATTTGAAGCATGTGAAACATCAATATTACTTGATTCCAGGAGATCTCCAGATACATCAAGGAAATGGAGAGATCTCCAGATGCAACACTAACCATCTGGAGATTTTAGTAGTTTTTAATTTCTGGACTTCTCCAAAGTCCAGAAGTAGTTAAATGTGGCATCATTCTTAAGTTGAAATTATAAAGCCTCTAAAAGCATCCTCTACCTTCAACACAGGTACATTGAAGATTCCAATATGTACCCTTTGATAGAGAAGGGGCAATTTTCGCACCTCACCTTCCGTTTCTCCAAAATCCAAGAATAAGAGAATGGCACCTTCCTTTATAAAGACGATGGAAACAATCAACCTCATGGAACCACAACTTGTCACTGTTCAGTTTGGGTTCCCCATTCAGATACTCTTAGCATGTGCTGAAGGTAAACATTCTGTCTCGATTTCAGTAAAGGCCGCAAGCTCATTCACTACAAAAAAGAGGTAGGGCTAATCTCTTCCATAACTTAAACCGTCTAGTACTAACAGTGTTCTAATAAATATAATCATTCAAGGACCTAATTGAATTCTCAAGTAATCAAAGCAGCCAGCTCGATCCCTGCCTTCTGCATGATTCCTGACATTTAACATTGTCCTCATGATCTACCGCACTCTCGCGACACAAACTATGAAGATTCTTTCAACTTGTAACACCGATGGAGCACCCAAGGCTTATTCAATACAAATATGGAGACAGTGAAGGCTAATCTCTCTTACGTAAACTAAAAGTAACGCCAATGTAACAACGTGCTATATAATCATTCATGGACCAAGCACTCAAAATCGATCCCTAGCTTGTGCATAATTCCTGACAAAAACAGTGTCCTGAATGATTAATTATAAAAACCCTATGACGGAGCACCCAAGTAGGATGCCAACCTCAACAAATCGCTGAACACCCCAGCGGCAGTAACTTCCGCACCAGCTCCAGGGCCCCTCACAATCAGACGCTGCTCCTTGGAGTATCTCGAGGACGTGAAGGCAATGATGTTATCTGTGCCAGAAAGCTGAGCAAAAGGATCTGATTTTGGGAGACTGACCAGTCTCACTGATCCCTCGTTGGCTTTCACGTCTACTATCCCTACAAATCGCAGCACCTGTTCAACCACAAGTCAACAGTCTCAGTCTATAAATAACTAGCTTAGGCCCATTCCGAACACCAGCCCAGAAACAGTTGAAAGTGCACCCATGCGGAGGACCCTACACAGAAGAAATGAGAAAACTAACACCCGGGCTGACTTGTTATTATTAAAAGTATAAAGAAAACTCGAAGGCATACTTAATTCTATGTGAAGCTGTCAAGGAAATAAACTAAAAATAAAGTAGAATTAGAAGTAGGGGCCAAGACCCAGATTCCATACAGAACAGCCCTGCAATTACAAACGCATGATCTATGGTATCTATGAATCGTTTCAAACGACTTTTGGGGAAGACAGATACATGGTGTGAATTAGAGGGCATTCAAGTGCAATGCGCTGATCTACTCACCTTTCCAGATGCCTCAGCATCTTTCCTCTTCGCTTCAATCTCTGCGTCAAAACTGGGAAGCTTGTCCAGAAACTCGTCAACAGAGTCAAGTGCCTGATGTGCAAATCATATAATGGGCTTAGTCATTTTTAGATATTCTCAGTAGGACTGTAGCAAATAACTAGTTTGGCCTGTGTGTTGTCACAATTATGACGGCCCAACCTGTTCTAAATCCTTTCTTACGTGGTACCCCACGTGCCCGTCTTCATACTTATTTTCAGTGATTTTTAGAATGAAAAGTACTTCGAAATTCAATATATCTCGGTCTGTAAGTCCAACTCGTGCAAAATCAATTCTGTGCACCCCTCGTAGAGAGCTACCAAGCAATAACTCATGCCAGATCTCAATGTGACAAACAAAACAAAAACGAGATAAACAGAATCACAAACTATTGCCCTTAATAGTATCAATTGAACAATTTGATAGGGTGTGGAGAAACTAGGTACCTGAAGAGACTCTGGAATCAGCTGGTCTATTTTAATATCATCAAGCTCCAACTGCAATCCACACTCCCGAGCCAGGATGATGACCTGATCGAAACAGTCACACGCCATCACGCATTAAAGAATTTCCTTTAAAGAAACTCAGAACCTTGCACCAGTACAACTAAACCTAAAGATACATTCACGGCACTTTCTTACACAAATGAACCTTGATGCAACACTCATACCAATGAATGCAACATTACAAATTCACGACTTCCATACCTTGCGGGCAACGTCCATGCCAGAGAGGTCATCCCTAGGATCAGGTTCAGTGTAACCAGCAGCCTTTGCCTCCGTAACAATTTGACTGAACGTCTTGTCTCCATTGAAGCTGTTGAATATGTAGCTCAATGTCCCGCTGCATCAAAATGACAAGTGATATTCAAAAAAATAGTCCAATTATCAGATACATTTAAGATCAATCTGAGTTATGGACAGTGATAAAGTATTTTTAATAAACTTTGATCAGCCTTGAAACATCATATAATATCCCCAGCAAAAGATTTGATGAGAAAGTTGGCCAAACAAACTCTTTCTGACCTGAAAATACCCTCCACCTTCACAATCTTGTCGCCAGTTTCAAGAAGTCCATGCATGGTGCTGATAATGGGCAGGCCGGCCCCAACAGTGGCCTCGTAAAAATAATGTGTGTACGACTGGCGCTGAAGATTCTTCAGCAGAGCATACTGAACCAGAGCACGCACAGTAACAAGAAATTATTAATCTCAGGATGATACAGTCATTCTAAACAAAAAGTTTGACTCATGAACTCCTAGAGGACCAAAGCATCCAATGGCACGCCACATTTCCATACCGACTAAACCAAATATTTCATCAATGCCGATATACAATCCCTTGAAGAAACAACAGCACTAAGGTAACAGTGAACGGTCATCGACTAATTACGAATACGAGAGACAAACAGAAAGGGAGAAGAGCAGCACCTGGTCAAATGGTCCCGAATTGGCCTTTTTATTAGGGGTTATGATGTGGATGCCCTTCTTTACCCACTCATAATACCTTTCAGCAACTTTAGCGCTCGCGGTGCAGTCTATAATTACAGAATTCGGAAAAGAGTGACTTTGCATATGCGCTGTGAATTTCGTCATATCCGCTGGAACTGCTTTCGTTTCGATCAGCTCCCTCCATTTGGACAAGTCCAGGCCCCTGCGAGACGGGACTCTCAATAGCTGTGAAAGGCAATCCCTCTTGGATTACAAAATTTTGGTTGTCGACTTGATAATAGAATCTGAAGGTAGGAGTCATTCTTGAATCATGATACATGGATGAGCATCATTCTGAAAATAAGAAGACCTTCGTATGATGTTTTGGTATCACGAGTGCATAGCCACCAACATATCTTAACATGACGTGACATTACAAGACTACAACAGATCTCTTTACAGTAAGCAAAAGAGAACCAGAGTTACTTACAATTCATCTAAATACATGGTCTTTGAGTCCATGATGCCCATCACACGCAGGTCGATGTTAAAATTCTCCTTCAATGCCGCCGCCTGGTTTCATCAAAGCAACCAAATCAATAAATGGCAATGAGAAAGTGGCTAACGAAAGTTGGCTACAACAGAATATATAAACTGATCAAAGAGATTGAATACTGACCTGATCCTTGAATTGGTCGAGAAGAGTCTTTCCAATGAGACCAGGCCCAACGAGCCCAACAGCTAAAGGAGTTTTTGAAAGATAAAATCGTGAATGCACAGCCTTAAGAGCCCTGATAGAGTCGTCTTGATCCACCACCACTGTGATGTTGTACTCTGAGCATCCCTGTGCAATTGCCCTCACATTGATGTTGGCCTGAAACATGCAACAAACATAGAGAGGTGCACTCACATTGATGTTATCCCTGAGATAAGTGACTGCATGAGAAAAATCTACCACTTTAAAGACGTGCAATACACCCAACGTTAGCAAGCCTAACAGAAACTAGACAACCAATCTCATGAGATTTGCAGAATTCGCCAATTTAATAGATCAAAGTACAGCATATGAGTTTTCCCTTAAGTACATTTACACGCACACCTTAGCAAGTGCAGTAAAAAGAGTTGCACTAACTCCCGGAGTGCTGGCCATTCGTTGCCCAACAGCTGCAAGTATACAGCAATTCTTTACCACGTCCACCTGTGGAACAACAGATCCCACATATTTATTGTTCTGTCACATACAATTGGCTGCAAATAAACATTTGAAACAAGATACCTCCAACCACAAATGTGTTAACTATTATGTCAAAGGCAACTAAAACCTTTGATAAGCGTCCGGCATCGAGGTCTCTGCGAAACTTCTTCTCCAATGCTCGGCGAACTGTGTCCGCTTCTGACTCCGGAACCGCAAAGCACACTGAGTGTTCACTACTGGCCTGCAAAAACGAAAGGCAGGTTGTCAGATAACTGCAGAGAAGTCCTCATCCCTTGGGCCCCTTCAGATTTTACAGGTCGCCACAAAAAGCTTACGATAATAAAAGAATCCAGTACCTACACCTTGATTCGTGCAAAAATCATTTACCTCGTTTTTTCAATGTCGACTTAACTCTAGTCCACGTAACAGAATTGAGCACGAAGAGTTGGCATTTGAATGACTCCTATGTAGCATGCTTATAAATAATTGAGATAACAAGCTAACTCTCTGGATTGCACACTTGTCACCTCAAATTCATCATGACGTGTCATAAATGGAATGAATTATTTTAAGCTTGTTACGCACCCCTAATTGCACATGATGTTGATTAAAAGACTGAGCATCATGCTTCAAACTGAGCAATCAAAAGTGGCGCATATTCTACATGAAATCAGTGGCTTCTCAAACACCAAAGGTTACATGCTCGATTTTTCAGTACTGACTCATCAAACAGTAAACGTCATCGAGACAAGAGAATGATCTCACCTGTGAGATCATCACCACATTGGCACCCACACTTTTCACAGTGTCAAAAATATCACTTGCTGTTCCGGGAACTCCAGCCATGCCTGTTCTGCAGCATCACGATTTAAATTTTGGTACCAGAATAAGAACATTAGCCAAGGAGAACTGACTTGAGGCAAACACTTGTTATGGACGTCCAGCGACAAATAGAAAATCTAAGACAACACTCATTCCAACACGTATGGTACTCGGAAGGTCTATGAGGTCGGGTGACAGATTCTAACTCTGGGACTCATGATGAAAAATATAACATTATACTCCTAATAATTCAGAAACCATATAAGAGAGAATTTTGCCATGTACCCCTCCACGTTCACAAGAGCGATGTTGTCCACAGTTGCAAATCCTTTGACGAAATCAGCATGATGATCAGGAGGTTTCAAGTCTGAAAATCTTCCAATTTCAGTCCCTGGAGCCGCAATATTAAAAACATTGCGTATGACTATAGGGATGTTGTGCCTCATTACAGGTATTGTTGTCCTTGGGTGAAGTATATTAGCCCCGAAGTATGACTGCCAAAAGCAAAACATTAGGTTAGAAGCAATACGAAGGTTCGTATCCCTCCATTACTTCAGAAATTAAAATCAGACTACGAAACTTACTCTAAGGACAGAAAGAAAAGGGAAAAAAACTGCAAAATGCATGAACAATATTGCTGATAAAAACTTCTATAATCCCTAGTTGACGACAATGGTTTGTCAATCAAACTTACCATCTCCCAGGCCTCCTGATAAGATAGGTATTCGAGGACCACTGCTTCGCTGACTGCATGCACAAGGATAAAGCATTAGAATCCCCGGAATGTGTTCAAAATTTTATACAAGGACCGCAATTTCGTAGTAAACTGAACAGAAACTATACTTCATGAAGACTTCTTACTGAAAGTGGCCAAAATACTTGGAGCACGATACCTTTCCTTGGATCCGCACTGTAGACACCATCCACATCGGTCCAAATGGTGACCTTGGAGGACTGCACGAGTGCTCCCATGATGGCTGCTGATAAATCACTACCATCTCGTTTCAAGGTTGTGGGAATATTGTCTGGGGTGCTAGCAATGAAGCCGGTCACAATGACAGTGTCAGATGGAAACCGTGAATACCACTTGTCAAGCTTCTCTTCAGACGCTTCATAATCAGGGTCAACTTGCTGCCTTCCACTTGGCGTGACCACTAACACATCTCTAGCATCCATCCAGACACACGGTAGACCTCTCTGCAATCAAAGCACACATTCATCAGATTAACTTCAAAATTTTCTTCATATTTCACTATAAAACTGTAATATTTTAATTGTTTCACTAAATCATTTGAAAATTTGTATACTCGTAAAAAACATTTGACCCTCTGCAAAAGTAAGAAATATGAAGTTTTCACGATATTTAAGGACGGTTATCACTGTCAAAATAAGGATGGGGACCTGTAGAGGTTAAGTCCTTGCTCACACCTTTCGAACAGCTGCGGCAAGCAACTGTGCCGACCACAACTCACCATGCCCCACAACCCAATCCTCGAAGGTCTCGGTCGCATGACCAGCTGCGTTCCATTTCATGTGATATCAGTAAGATAGACCCTTATAGTGGCTTGCACGACCTAGATCCTCTCATCTAAAAAGCCATGTTCAAGGAGGAAAAAGGAAGACATTATGATAATTTCCAGAGAAATGAAAACTAACAGACGTTAGACTTATTCATACGACATGGCGTGTCATCCTTCTTTTGACTCCACTTTGAACACATGCAAACTAGGCGGAGGCAAACGAAGGACGACACATCATTACTTATAGAGTTACAGGATAAAGGTACGTGTGCACTTGGTGAAGGGAGTCGCGTTAGCGAAGGGGACCTAGTCCAAAAGTATAACTAAACTCATTCATAAGACTCGCTAACATCACTCTTAACACCTAAGTGCAAACTTACCTCAACTCCATTAGCTAAAGGGAAAAGGATTCTAATATACCAATACAAATAGCTCGAAGCATAGCTCGGAGGTTGAGAATGTCAGCTTCCAAAGTTCGAAGAAACTCCTTGAGATCATCCCCGTCCTCAAGAAGAGCCACAGCTGTCTCCCTATGCTTCGTATGAACCATATCCAAAGCAGCCGTGTAAGACTCATCACGAGCCTGGGCTTTCCGTAGCAGATCATACATCATGTCCGTGACCTTGGACATGGCTGACACCACTGCCACCTTGCGTTCTGAAGGCTCCTCCACAATGATCTTCGCCACATTTTGTATGCGCTCGGATGTGCCAACACACGTTCCTCCGAACTTGTGAACAGACCACGAGGCCCCTCGAGGGAGAACCCGTTCCTGCAGCTCCTCTACTAAACCAATGCCTGCAGTGCAAGATCGACTCTCATATTACGGTAAGCCATACTTAATTTTTTATTACTAAAATTATCAGACTTCTTATTAGCAAATCAAAGAGGATTCTAGCACACCAGAGAATGCAATGTATAAAAGTCATAGGGGTTCAAAGAGATATTGGTAGGTGACTTACAACCAACCCAAGTTCTGATGTTGAGGTGGTATCCATTCTCAAAATCATAGTGCAAAGTTTTAGAGTATTGCATTTAGGTAGTTATCACAAGTGGAAATGATTACCTAAGACCCCGATAAGTTATATGTCTACTATAACTAATATTTAAGTAATTCTAGACGAAATCATGGTCTAGATATAATAAGGTTCAAGTGTTAGGCAGCCATCAGGCCGTCAATAGTGCAGCTCAACGGATAACAAATGCTTGCAAGCAATGACAATGACTAATAAACACATGGAACCAGATATAAAAAACACTTGACTAATGAAATGACCGCTAGAGGTGATTATTGACCCAAAATTTTCTATTTTGTAACAAGGATTGACGATGGTCTGTATTCAACGAAATAGTCGAGAAAATAATCTAGATTTAATGAAATACTCTAGAATTGGATAAATTTGAGTTCAATGCAAGCATCTAATACACTAGAGGAAAGAGGCTGGAACAAACCTGTAACAGCAGTTGCCTGAATTCCTTTACTCCTTTCCCTCCGACATTTCAATCTGCGACAGAAAACACACTCCTATCATTCGAGACAAAAACTCAACACAAGCTATCAACACTTTCCAAACACGATGGCGAAAATCACGAAAACTAGAAGAATTGATAGAACAGGCGTCCAAAGCCTCGTGAGAGCACATATCATTTCAATTTCCTCACACACAAAAAAAGCAATGTCGTTGAGTTACTCAATAACAAAAGCAGGGATCGACATTCTAAAATCGGGGCATAATCTGTCATTACCAACACAATCTCCCATCCAGAAATCTCGGGTCTCTCGTACACATCCGAGCCATCAAATTCTTTACACATAATGACGAAAATCACGAAAAATCCAAGAATTCCGATAACAGAAACCAAAAGCGTCGTGACAGCAGTGTTTATTTTTGTATTTCCTTTGCCACACGCAGAAGAAATACAATCTCGTTGAATCACTGAAGAACAAAAAAAATGACAAGGATCGAAATTCTCGAAGTCTGTCGCTACCAAGACACATTCCTTTCCAGAAATCTCAAGTGTCACTCACGCATAAATTCTTTTCTAAACTTCATAATTGAATCTCTCAAGCAAGCATTTGCTCCTCCAGAAATCTCAGGTCACACACACATGATTGAAAGAGGAAATTCAATATGGAAACTCTCAAGACAAATTGAACGCTGAAGAGCACCAGACACCGAAAACCTAGCGAAAGCAAAATTTCTGTTTTCCTCACAAGCTGAAGAAATGTGATCTCATTGAATCACACAAGATCAACAAGGATGGAATTTCCGAAAACTGTCGCAACAGGCACCATTACCCTCTCCAGAAATCTCGGTTCGCACACACACATGATTGAAAAAGGAAATCCAGAATGGAAACTCTCAAGACAAAATTGAACGCTGAAGAGCACCAGACGTCGGAAACCTACTGAAAGCAAAATCTCTATTCTTGAGCACGCTAAAGAGATGCAATGTCGTTGAATCGCTCAAGATCAACAACAAAGACCAGGCTCGAATTTCTGAAATCTGCCGCCACCGGCACCATTTCCCTCTCCAGAAATATCAGGTAGCACAGACATATGATTAGTAAGATAAATTCAAAATTCAAACTCTCAAGAGAAAGTTAAACGCTGAAGAGCACCAGACACCGAAAACCTAACAAAAACAAACTTCTGTTTTCCTCACAGGCTAAAGAAATGCAAGGTCGTTGAATCACTCAAAACCAACAAGGCTCGAATTTCTGAAATCTGTCGCTACCGGTACCATTTCCTTCTCCAGAAATCTCAGGTTGCACATACACATGTTTACAAAGAGAAATTCATAATAGGAAACACTCAAGAGACAGTTTAACGTTTAAGGGGACCAGATGATTTGGAATCTGCTTACTTGCAATGTGCGGGCTGAGGCAAGCGGGTGAATGAGCCAGAACTGGATGCAGCTAGAGATTGGGTTCTGTCCGTGTGAGAGACGAGCTGCGGCGCTGATGCTAGTCTCGGTACTGAGGAGGACAGCGAGAACGCCGTCGCCATCGCCATGGCTGCAGCTGCGAATTTGCAAAACCCCTAATTGAGCCACTTTCCGAAGGTTTTATCTTTGAAGACTTCCACGGGGCGGCGACCGTTGGACGGACAGTTTTTATTCTCTTCTGCGTACGGCTGTTCACGCAGCAGGTAATGCAAATCCAAAATCGGCCCCAGCCCAATTGCGTTCTCCACAGTTGCGCCCTCTTGCATCCTAATGTATCCAAGTGTAGTGGAAAGTGCAAAGGACAATGACAACTTCAAAGTGAAATTGCAGTTGAAAGTGTTAGAATTGGGTTGAATAGTCACCATTTTATAACTTTACTAAACACCAGTATGAGGATTCCACCATTAGTAGAAACTTGGTCTACTTAGTGACTAAGCTATAACCCATAAACGATGTTGTGGCCATTTTCTAGTCGAGGAATGGCAAAGAATCCTTCTATGTAGGACAGAAGTGCAGCTATTCATTCTCGAAATCTTGTGCAAAAAGGAGAGATCTTCCATAGTTGATTGACCTCCAATGAATATTTTCAGGGTTTTTAAAGTAGATGATGTCATATAGTTCCAAAAGGGCTGATTTTCTTGGTCACTAGCTCAATGTTTAAGGGTTAAGACCCACACTTTGTCTAATTTATCATTAAAATGACAAATTTAACCAAGTGTGAGTCTTTAAGCCGTTAGTCTCGTAGACCATGTTACTACTACCATAGTGTACACATGGCAAAAGGTTCATTCATTACTCTACAACCTTGAGGAATGCTTTTGGATAATCATTACCATTGCAATCATGTGGGGAATGAAAGGAACCATATTTGAATCTAAATAGCCCACAATGATCCCCCTAAGGGAACAACAATGGGAAACTATTTGCTTTTGCTTTGACCACATAAGAGGAGATTTGGCCAAATAGAGGGTTGTGAGTTCCCGGCAATAGGGAACTCGGTGAATTGTGCCACTGCGACGTGTTGATGTGGTCAGGAGGCGGCCATGTCACTTTTTTTTTTTTTTTTAATTCCTTTTGTTGACTTTTCGTTCGATTTCAAGACCAACTCTTTTTTTTGCACAAAAAAATTTTCAGAAATTTATGAGAGTTGACTACTATAAGCTGTGCCCTCACTGTTGGGGAATAGCAATGGGGGAACAGGCTTGGAACAGCCTTTTTTTTGGCCAGATCTCCTCTAATGCCTATAATAAGGTGTTTTTGCCCAAACATGAATTGACCAAAGTATATGTGAAAAATTCTTTGATTTGTCATTTTACTGCTAAAAAAAATTGTAAATCTAATCAATCTAAATATGTGCAACAACAAAAGGGACAGTAATGGGTCACCCTACCTTCTAAGAATTCTATTATATTGTACATAGGTTTATCCTAATATTGCAAGTGAAGGTCAGTTTAGGCAAAGAAGTGCTGAAATTGAATTTTGAATTTAGATATTGTAGAGTTCATGGCACCTTGAAATAATTGGAAACGATGACATGAATTATTTTTTGACAAAATATACTTAGTTTATGTTGAATTTGACCCTCAGATAGAGTAGTGCGTAGGACAAAATTTACCAAAACCACACAACTTTAATCCTTGTAAGTTCTTGTTAATATTAAAACTAGAAATGTAAATGGAGATTTTTCATCAAATTAAATTGAGCATAAGAAAATTCTGAATATAAGATTTTCACTTTTATAAGTTATATTTCCTTGTTTTGATTTTCCATCCCTTTCTAAAGTTATTCAGAACCTTCCACAAAAATCATAAAGCACTGGGAGACCAAGCCAATCCCATTGCTAAAGATCAAATAAAAATTGTCTTTTCAATATAACTAGATATACTTCATCTACTTCATACAACTCTAGTATTAAGTTCTTGAAAATGCTCACAATCCAAGTAATGGATGCAAAGATTATTAGTTGATGAAATATATAGAGTACAATGAACTACTACATAATATTAACCCCATAAGGACCAAGAGATAGTCCACAATTCCAAAAATGTGAAGATGTATTATAAAATGCAACTTAGAATAATAATTGAATGACTTTCAAACACCAATTTTAAAATGTGATCTGTAGATCATATCTGTACAATTAGATCAACTAGTATACAAACCAATATTTAAAAAAAAAATTGAAGTCAAATGATTGTTGAAATATATTTCTAAAATCAAGAGTAGATTGAATATTTGTGATTTATATAAAACTTAATTTCCTTTCAATTCAAAATGTTAAGTTCTAATCTTAGTGATTTTCTAAGATTTTCATATTGTTTTTTTCATTGAAGTAATTTTGGGAGCTTTTGAACTCAAAAAAGTTATTTTTGAAGCTATACCTACTTCTCTTCTATGAATTACAAAATATTTGTTGAGTTTGGGATGTATTTGTCTTCTTTTGTTGTTCAAAATTTGAACATATGTCTTTTAGGGGTTAAATAGGAGACAAATTCGTACAATGCGTTCAAAAAATCAAATCCCAATTTGTACAAACAATTTGTTTGCTATAAAGAATAATGACTTAGAATAGAGGTAAAAAAACAATGCAAAAAATATATATTTAAAAAGTATGAATTCTATCATTGTTGCTTAATGTTATACACTAAATAATTCACTTTCTAAAAAATAATGAAAAATGTAAAATTTTGCCACCATAATAATGTAGCATACATTTTATAATAATTGTAAAGTCTTAGTTGATGACATTTAGGTGCAATTCTTATTATTGAGGGTACAAAATTATAATTTGTATCATTACAATTTAATTTTGAAAATTGGTACTATAAAATAATATTTCAAACTATAAAGATTTAAATAGTGCATCTTTGATAAATTAATATTATTCACAATAATAAAATATATTTGTGTACTCTAGAAATTTATTGTAAAATGACTTAAATTCAAAAGTTTAATTTGTTGTTTGAAGAAAATGCACTAAAAAATTGTTAATTGTTTTTCCAAAGATTCAATCCCTTCAACTATTTTGACTTGTGAGAATAAGCATACCCATATGGTCCCTCATCCAATTCTGCCCCTTAACCCCTATAGGATCAAGGCCATTTTTCTGTCAAAAACCACTCAAAACTGCCATTTCTGCTGCGTTCACCCATAAAATCCAAAAAAAATACTTTAAAAATATCTAACCATAGGATCTTGTACTTTACTTGTCTCAGACCATATGGTAAAAATTTCATGAATTTTGACCGCACAGATTGAGAGATATTAGCATTCAAAGTTGAAAAAAGAAGTTTTTTTTAACACTGGTCTGCAATTTCAGATGACTTTGACCACCTTTTGTTGAAATTTTTTGCACTATGGACTGTGAATTAAAAAAATTTTGTGTAGAAGAATTGAGTTGATATTCTAGGAAAAAAATTTCAAAAGAAAAACTCTTGATTTTTATTCTCTAAAAAATTGTTAAGTAAAAGTAGGTCCAAGATTACATGAAAAACTAAATCGTTAATAGCTCTAAGATGTGATTGAAACTCAATAATCCCAATGGTGAGATTGTTCTAGCAAACAAACTTAACTTTGTCAAACAATTTTTTTTGAAAAATTGTGAAAATTGCATTCAGAAATGAATCCTATAAGTTATTTTTTCAAGAAGATGCTCATATTGCCTGAAAAACAATATTGTTCATAACTTACACATTACTAATCCAAATGGAATGAATCAAAGATTCACATGTAGAAAAAAATATAATCTATAAGAAAAAAAATTTTAAAAATTAAATTTCAATTTTTTGTAAATTTATTTTTCTGCCCGGTGACATGAAAATTATGTTTAAGATGGCATAACTTTTGCTCCTGGGCACCGATTGAAATAAAAATTATATTCTCACGAAGCTAATCAATTTTTCTATCTTATGAGAAAGTTTCAGAAAGTTTAACTAAAAATTGAGGTCATAGGAACCTGTCCCAAATCCATTTTGTCCCCCGAGGGGACAATGGTCCTTTAGGGGTTAAGGGCCTTTCCCATCTGGCATTACAAAGGAACCCCAAGTAGAATTTAAGAACGCACTAAAAATATATAGAAGGTCTATTCACACGGAGGGAGGTGACGAAGATGACCATTGTGTTCTTAGTTACTTTCTAATTCGGCACGCGTTCCCATTGATGGGGTCTTATAAGGAAGTCAGATGACGTGCAGGAGTTCCATAGTTGTCTGTTCCCACTTGCAATGTGAGTTGGTAGGGAAGTATTGCTAGGGTCTAGCTGTGAGCTTGCGAACGAGCACGCCTAGTGAACAAGCTAGCCTTCAGTTTTTCCACTTCTAGCGATGTCATGGGAGTAGTACTGGTCATACATCTTGCAATGGTAAGAGGTTAACAATTTTTGTAACTTGTCATGAATGCGTGCTTTCAATTTTTGGATTTTTTGAATGATCTCTTGATTGGGTGTTGCATGCTATGGCAGATGCATTGCTAATTGTATTGGGGTTGTGAGTGCAACTGTACATGTTTGTCTTCTTAGAGGCGATGCAGAAAACAACTTCGTCGGCATGAGCTTTGTAATAGAGTTCATTTGAGCCATCTACGATTTGACTGGGATGCGCTCCAGAGATCTTCAGGTACATTTCTCAACATCGTGCTAACTGTATGTGATGAAGGTGCGCCATAGTAGCTGAAATTGTCAAGTTGTCTTTTGTGCATACCGAGTGAGGCAGATATTGTCCACTTTGGCGGTAAGCAATAGTGTGTTTTTTATGAAGCAGATGCTAGATGTCATGTACAATTGCATTTGGATATTAATAGAAAAATTCCATATTTGTTGTTAGAGCAAGTGACTTCACTTCCATGCACAGGCCTTCCTACTAGAATCAATACCATCGATTTAGTATTGCCTTCTTTGAAAACTGATTAGGGTTTCACCGACTCAAGTGTCACAATGGATTGGCAAATTCCAAGTCTTCCATGCACATTCAACATGATCTAAATTCTCACGTCCATAGCTCAACACTAAAATATTCAATCTTTGGCGCTTCTGTATACTTATGTTCATGGTGACGTCGTCCTTCACTTGCGGTGATGGACACATGTCTGCCAACATGCTAGCACCTTACAACGCTCTTTCGTTAATGCACCCCCCACCCCACCCCCCAAGTAATTAAAAGCGCCCCCGTAACTCTAAAATCCACATTTCCGGAAGATTGGTCATCAAAACTTGGTGGCTCTTTGCAATTGGTGGGCCAGTAGAACTTGCTCACTAAATGGCCATAAAATTGATATTAACTGTGTACCACATTAGGAGCCACCTAGGCTCGGCATTTACCAACAACTTCTGGTGGGAATGACGCTTGCTTTAATTGCAATTTACAACTGTAATACTGCCCCCCTAACACCAAGTGGGAACGTACCTTTATCTACATGAGTCCAACATTTTAATCCACAAATCTTCATTAAAAAGTCACAATTAAGAAAGGGGTCACAATGAATACACAAACATTAATGGAATTAAATTGAGGTGTTCATAAATTATTGGACAAAATCTCCCCAAAGCATCCAAATGTTTCAAACTCAAATGACACTATCTTAAGATACCACATTTGGGCATAGAATGTCTAGAATGAACAAAGGACATTCATCCATTTTCTACAAATTTATGGATGAAAATATCTTATGCAAATTCGCAAGTTCAATTGCCTGGGAAAACTGAGTGAAGCAAGCAATTGTCCAGTTGCTTAAACCCTAAACCCTAAAAGTGAAACTGAAACTGAAACTGAGTGAACCTTCAAATCCTTTGCCAGGTTTCCCGGCCAAGCTCCACTCGTTCTCCGATTTCTTTGCTTCTTTCGAAGAGAACGTGGTCTCGTATCTCTTGGCCGATCAATGCCAGTTTTCTTGGCTTTTATGAATTTGACCGAAGTTCTCTTCACCACGGTTTCGGCAAGAAGCGTTAAACAACAGAATGTGGAGGATTGAGTGGATTCTCAAAAATATTTGTTAACAGGGGTCTCTGGTGTTGTGGCGCGCCATTTTCCTTTTGTAGGGAGCCACAGAATTCTTCAGACGGCAGATTTTTGGATTTCCACTGCTGTTGTCACTCAGGAGATTTTTGTATCCTCAAATTCGACTTATCAGCCTTCACCACCATTGCACGTAGCTCCGGAACAGGATCATCGAAACCCTATCACTCTGAAAGCCTAAAACCCTAATCAAGTGCAGTATTCAACCTCCGAAATGTGGTGTCTCGACACCTCCTCTTGCTGCAACAGATTTCATCGTCCGCTCGTTGAGTGTCCATTCCCTAGTAAAAATTTGCAAGGGAGCAGGAGGTTTTCAGGGCTTGAAGCTTCTTGCGTACATTGAGTTTTGAGAGTGCTTTGATTCTCTCCCTGATTGGAAGTTTTCTCGACGAGGGTTTAGCAATTGGGGAGAGATGGTGACTGAAGGTGACTGAAGGACGCAAAGAGAACGGTCATTAGACGATACTTTGTTTCTGGATTGAAGTGAAGGCTGCATGGGCTGTTGCTTCTATGGAGCTGCTGTTAGGGAGCTTCTATTACTGAGGTTAGGGTTTAGCAATTTGGAGCTGAGAACAGACGCAATTGGAAGGGAGCTGAAGAACTCGCAGAGATATGATAGACTGAGGTTAGACTGAAGCATATATTTTTCGCGTCAAGCTGTTGAGGGTGTTCTCCTCTCTGTAGCTTGGGTTTGGTAATTTGGTGGGCAAAGCAGACGCAATTGCAGGAGGGCAGCGAATTTGAAGAGATTGATCTGACATAATGTTTTGTGTTTAGTCTAGGTTGAAGTTAAGGTTTAGTCAAAAGTTTTGGACGCTGCAGATATTGGGGTTGTTGATGTGGAGGTGTTGCGGTTTAGTTTTCTTTGCTTTTTATTGAGTTGCAATATGCGGTAGAAGTTCATATCTGCACAATTTTCTGTATCTGTAGCAGCGTTTTTGCTCGTTTGAGCAGAACGAAGATGGATTAGAAGAACCTTAGGGATCGACACTTTCTCTGGACCAAAGTCAAATTCTATTCAAGTTTATCGGAAGCTGGATTCATTAGAAGTTGTTCATCTTGATGTGGGCCTGTTGTTTTTGTTTCTTACTGCCTGCCGGGAGGAGCCTGAGAGGTTGAAAGTTCAGTAGTGTGGAGAATCGAATAGGCAGTTGAAAGGGAACAAGAGACCCGAAGAGATTGTTTCTTATGTGCTATATAATATTTTGTCTTGACTAAAGCTCAGTAATTTGGCTGCATACAGTGGTGGTGGTTGTAGAGAACTGCTGAGGGTGCTTTTCTCTCCAAACTGGGGGTTGAGCAATTGTGGGTTAGCATTTGGAAGGGAAGTTCATAAAACAGAAATTGAACATTGATTTTACAGTTGAAAGGGAGTGGAAACTTGAATAGATGGATTCGTGCATGAAAATTTGTGTGGACCGAAGTGAAAGTCTAGTTACTTTGGGGGATACATTGGAAGTTTTTCCGACTGAAGACAAAGAAGGAGCTATGCAAAACAGACGAGGAACGGACTCAATTGAATAGACTTGAAGATCTTGACAAGCATACATGATTCTTCGTGTATGCTGAAGTCGATATATTGACCTTAAAATGTCTTCAATCATGCCCCTTTTGTTGCGTCGTAGGCAACAAACGAGAAGCTATTTGATGCGTGGAGTTGGTGCACGGGTAAGTGAGTTTTGACTTATGGCCACACTCGTGTTGTACAGAATTCGTCGGACGACTACTGACTTGTGTCTACTGAACCACTCTGGTCATTGTAGCTATATACTTATTTATTATATTCAGGCTTCTCCACAGCAATATTTGATGACTACGGTGTTACTTTTTTCCCCCAAATTGACAGGGTGAGAACTTGGTTGGTTGAACGTTAAACATTAAATATTAGTGCTGGTGAGTTCCTTAAGATCTTACTGCTACCAATGTGTTTTTGACGCACTGTTGGGGATTTGTGTGACTAGGATGCCTGTGTGAACACACTCTTGAAGTCTCCATGGCTTACACACCCTTCTTTATTATTGGTGTCGCCGTCCCGTGGAGTAAGGAGCAGCAGCGAGATTAGGTGTTCATCGTCATCAGTTTGTAGTGGACCAACTGTTAGTACCAATGCAATAGGTATGTGTCAGATTCTTGTCCTCATGAAAGAAGTGGGTGATGTCTATCTTTCTCAGAAAGAATGTGATTGACACATATGAAGGATGTTCCATTCAATCAGGCGAAGAACAAACAATTGAAGAAGTTTGGGAGGAGTACTTTGCGGATCCTTTGCAGTGGTGGGACAACAGAGTTTACAAGGTATCTCTAGGACTAACACTAGGAGTACCCGTTAGTTGATGTTCGAGAGTTGCAAAACAACAATGAGGAGATTATTTATTGCTTGTACAGGGTCATGGGCGCTTTGGGAAACAAATTAGCATATTGCATTCTCTATGTGTTTTGGAGTGGATTGAAGGCTCATTAGATCATTGCAATGTTTAAGAACATATATTCCTCCTAGATTTTCATATATGATCGTGGGTTGTGGTGTCTGTAGATGAATCCCAAATCACCTGACTTTAAACACAAGGTGAAAAAGAAAGCGCTTTGGGTAGACTCAACTCCACTGTGGGTGAAGGCGATGCTCAAATTGGTGACTCAAACGAAATGCCCATCCCATGTTGGTTATCACACGAGTGATTCTAAAGAGATTGCAGAATCAAATAGGTATTGGCGTGAGCATGAGTTGACTTCCTTTGTGACAAGAAGTAGGTGCACATAGCTTTGCCATAGATGAAGCTTTCAAATTGGAGATGGATGTCATCTCCACACTTTGTTATTAGTTTGTTAGATGAGCGTGAAACTTGTGATTTGGACTGGTTTAAGGATTTGGTTTGTGCAACTTTCTTTTCTTTGTTTGCATCGTGAGATTCACTATGTAAGTGTTGATTAGGTGCATTGAAAGTGACTTTTTCGAAAATACTATGCATATTAGGAGCTACATATGTATGTGTAAATTGATCGAGTAGCGTTTTCCACGATATGAGATGGTTCTCACGATGAATGTATTGATGAGTTAGGTTACCCATGTGCAATTTCAGAAGAAGAAACTCTAGAGCAAGAGAGTCGAAGCAAACTGTTGAAGTTAGCGGTGGCTATATGCACATGAAAAGCGCAAAAAAATCGACTGAAGCAATTGACGTTTTGAAGAATCGCCTACAGCAAGGCATCGCTATTGACTCGTACATGTGTATTGAAGTCCTGAAGCGGTGTTTGAAGCAGGAGGACCTTGCAGCAGTCAGACAAATTCATGAGTGCATCGTTGAGAGTGGAATGCAACAAAATATATATGTGGCAAACAATCTACTGAGTGCGTACATCAGATGTGGGAGATTGGAAGATGCATGCCGAGTGTTTGATGATCTGGTGAAGAAGGATGCATTTATTTGGACCAACATGATTGGAGGTTATGCTCTGCACAATCGTGCAAAAGATGCGATTGACGTTTTCCATCAAATGCGCCAAGAAGGTGTGCTGCCGGATGCAGTCACTTACTTGAGTATCCTGAAGGCATGCGCCAGCCCATCAGCCTTAGAATGGGGCAGAGAAGTTCATGAATGTATTAGACATAGTGCCTTTGAATCCGATGTGCGTGTAGGGACTGCGCTCCTTAAAATGTATGCTGAGTGTGGGAGCATACTTGAGGCAAGGAGAACTTTTGATAAGTTGGCCAGTCGTAATATCATCTCCTGGACTGTGATGATTGGAGCATATGCAGAAAGTGGTTGTGGTGAGGAAGCATATCGATTGTTTCTCCAAATGAAAAGGGAAGGCCTCAAGGCGGATGCAGTCACCTATATGAGCATTCTGAATGCATGTGCAAGCGCAGGGGCTTTGGAGTGGGTGAAGGAGGTTCACAGGCATGCCCGTCAAGGGGGATTTGAGTCAGATGTGCGTGTGGGCAATGCGCTGGTCCATATGTATGCAAAGTGTGGCAGCGTTGATGATGCACGACTAGTTTTTGACAGAATGGAGCAACGGGATGTTATTACATGGAACGCAATAATCGGCGCTTACGCTGAAAGTGGTTGTGGTGAGGAAGCATATCGATTGTTTCTGCAAATGAAAGGGGAAGGCCTCAAACCAGATGTAGTCACCTACATGAGCATCCTGAATCCTTGTGCAAGCGCAGGGACTTTGGAGTGGGTGAGAGAGGTACACAGGCATGCCCGTGAAGGAGGATTTGCGTCAGATGTGCGTGTGGGCAATGCACTGGTCCATATGTATGCAAAGTGTGGCAGTGTTGATGATGCAAGGCTGGTTTTCGACGGAATGGAGCAACGTGATTTAATTACATGGAATGCGATAATTAGAGGACTCGCACACCATGGGTGTGAGCGTGAAGCATATGAGCTTATTCTCCGAATGAAACGGGAAGGCTTAAAACCTGACGCGTTTACGTATGCGAGTGTCCTGAATGCATGTGCAAGTGCAGGGGCTTTGGAGTGGGTTAAGGAGGTTCACAGTCATGCATGTGACGCGGGATTTGAATCAGATGTTCATGTTGGGAATGCGCTGGTTCACATTTATGCAAAGTGCGGTAGTATAGGTGATGCGCTACGAGTTTTTGACAGAATGGAGGAACGGGATGTTATTTCATGGACTGTGATAATTGGCGCGTATGCTGAAAGTGGGTGTGGTGAGGAAGCATATCGACTGTTCCTCCGAATGATGCGCGAAGGCTTCAAACCAGATGCAGTCACTTATATGAGCATCCTGAATGCTTGTGCAAGCACAGGGGCTTTGGAGTGGGTAAAGGAGGTCCATAGGCATGCCTTGGAAGGGGGATTTGCGTCAGATGTGCGTGTGGGCAATGCGCTGGTCCATATGTATGCAAAGTGTGGCAGTGTTGATGATGCCAGACTGGTTTTCGACAGAAAGGAGCAACGGGATGTTATTACATGGAACACGATAATTGGCGCATACGCTGAAAGTGGGTTTGGTGAGGAAGCATATCAATTGTTCCTCCGAATGATGCGCGAAGGTTTCAAACCAGATGCAGTCACCTACTTGAGCATTCTGAATGCATGTGCAAGTGCAGGGGCTTTGGAGTGGGTGAGGGACGTACACAGGCATGCCCGTGAAGGAGGATTTGCGTCTGATGTGCGTGTGGGCAATGCACTGGTCCATATGTATGCAAAGTGTGGCAGTGTTGATGATGCAAGGCTGTTTTTTGACAGAATGGAGCAACGCGATGTAAGGACATGGACTGTGATGATTGGTGGACTTGCGCAACATGGATGTGGATCTGAAGCTTTAGAAGTCTTCAGAAAAATGAATGCAGCCGGTGTGAAACCTGATTGGCATTCATTTCTGGCAGTGTTATCGGCCTGTAGTCATGCAGGCCTTGTTGAAGAAGGCCGGCAACTCTTCCGGGCTATGTCGCAAGATTATGGCATCGTTCCCAATGTGCTACATTGGAACTGCATGGTGGATATTCTTGGTCGAGCAGGGCATCTAGAGGAAGCCAAGCTCTTGATTGATAGTATGCCAGTTGAACCAGATGGAGCAACTTGGGGAGCCTTACTCGCTGCTTGTAGATCACATAGTAATGTGGAGTTGGGTGAACTTGCGGCTAGAGAGCGTGTGAAGTTGGAACCCAAGGAGGCCTCTACTTACGTGCTCCTGTCCAACATCTATGCTGCAGCTGAGATGTGGGAGGAGGTATCTTTGATGCGTACTATGATGCAGGAGAGAGGTGTACGCAAGGAACCAGGGTGTAGCTGGATCAAAGTTGATAGCAAGATTCATGCCTTTGTTGGAGGGGATACATCTCACCCAGAAACGAAGGAGATATATGAGGAGCTGAGCAGATTGACCAAGGAAATCAAGGCTGAAGGCTACCTTCCAGACACCCAGCTTGTGTTGCATGATATTGACGAGAAGGATAAAGAGTTTTCTCTTTGCTCTCATAGTGAGAAGTTGGCTATTGCATATGGACTTATCTGCTCGCCTAGTAGTAAAGTGATTCGTGTTTACAAGAATCTTCGGGTGTGCTCAGATTGTCATACAGCAACCAAATTGATCTCCAAAGTGACTAGAAAAGAAATTGTGGTTAAGGATGCAAATCGCTTTCATCACTTTAAAAATGGCTTGTGTTCTTGCAAAGATTACTGGTGAATCAATTTGGCAATCTGGATTAATTGTGACAGCATATGTGGAGCACAAGGCAAATTTCTGGAAAATTTGATTATCCTTCATGGTCTTTGATTGTCTCTGACCATCTTTGCATGTTCGTGTTTCACTATCGTTGATGATCAATGGTGTATTCAGAAAAGATTATGTCATCCATAGCTGCCTTCTCAGTTTTTGTGTTGTGAGGTTATCTGCCAAGGCGCATCGGTATGTTGTAATTGATTATTGTTTTGGTATCCACCAGCTTCTCCAAAGTGTTTCTGTCCAATTTTCCTTTTCCTTGGCACAAATGACTTCATATTCAATTATCTTCTAAATTTTTGGTCAAATAAACTCAAATTGTTTGAAGTGCTTGCACTTAGTACAAACTACGGAGTACAAGATTTGAATTGCTTACTCTCAATGCAAACTACAAGTTCCTACAATTACATTCCATCCAATCTCTTTAAAAATAACAAGAAAAATTGCTTAAGTTCTTGACTATTTTGACCTTGAATAGCCACCTTCACTAAAAAGTTTTCAAAGTTTTCAAGAGCAACCAATGAAACAACTTGTATTAGATAAATTTCTCTTGAAGTTGCTAATTTTACTAATGTAGAATGCAAGCCCCAAAATTGTACTCTAGAGTAGTGTTTATAGAAACTTGTATCTTAGTTGTTTGAAGTCCTAATTTAAAATTCATGGTGAGTGACATTACTACATTCTTTGCCATTGGTTTTCCCTTGAAAGCAAAATTGGCTATTCTATTAGGAAAGATCTTTATCTTTGTTAATATTCTAAGTTTATAATAATTCAACTATTTGAAGATTTATTTATAAATTTATTAGGAATTAAAATTAATTATTTAGAAGTTGAACTTCTAAAAGAATTGTTTCTATCTCTAAAGTCTAAAACCTTGAGTTGGTAGTTAGTGGTAACTCAATGAACAACAAATCTCTAGTTCATTCATAATAAATACACTACAAATTAGGCATCTCGATGAAGGGATGGTAAGTACCTAAGTCTAATGGCAAAATCTTGATCTCTATATGTAATGCTTTAGAGGAATTTGTTATGTAAGGTAAGTGCACCCATAATCAACACTAATAACAAGTGAGCACACTTACCACAATTGAACATAAATTATTTTTATTGGATCTTCAATTAACCCCTCAAGGCCCAAGAAGTTGTTTTTGAGCCTCTCACATGTTCAACAAGTCAAAGTTATAACTTCATATTCCTATATTTTAAGAAGTATATCTTAATGAATTTCATATCATAATGTTCATATTGAAGGGGGAAGCTGAAAAGTATAATTGACATCATACAACAAACTTGATGTACAATGTGCATTGTCAATCAAAGTTCAAACTTGTGAAAAAGTACATAAATTGCTTGGGCCTTGAGGGGTTAATGGCAAGTGAAATAAGAATTCAACACAATTTGGACATTTGAATAATTTATGAACTTTCAAAGTATTGTTTGTAAGTATACCAAAATTCAACACTAGACTTTCCTAAACTTTCATAATTTGATTGCGTACATCTTGTGTCTTCAATATCTAACATTTAGTGCGGCTTTGATCAATTAGGGCTTCTTAGCGCACGAATGTAGGTAGTCTGCCATTGCATCGATTTGTATTTTTCTTGTCGCACGGATATCCTATGGTGGAAATTGTCTCTTCCAATTATTGCTTTCATTAGTCGATGTGCTTGCAAAATTTTATCAGAATTCTACCGGCAGAGTGTCGTTTGAAGTTTTGAATTTTTTTTTTTGCTTCCTTGAATTGGTGGAGTGGATGCGTCAACTTAATTCAGAAGACAAGGAAGTGAAGACATAAAGCTATCAACATGGGAAAGCAACCGGAGTCGCCGCCTTCGTCAGGAAAACCCGGAACTCCGCCATGTAAGTTTTATGAATCATTTGACCTGATGTTCTTTTTTGTTGTTTTATTTCGCAATCTGAGTATGCAATTGTGAATTCTTTTTGTTTGCCCGATTCTGCATATTTAGGCAAACCGAATTAGACCTAATGCAAATCTGAAGAGTTGACAATTTAGTTAACCCTAATCTTTCAATTCCATATGCTGGTGAAGTTTATTTGAATCTATTTTCTCCATTGCAAAATGCTTTGAAATGAAATGAAATAATTTGCCGCAGTGAAAAAACCAAGCATGGAGAAGATCAAAGCTCGGATGGTGGAATGCCGTCGCAGTTTCAAACTCAATTTCAGGTGTCTTGAACCCTAATGACTTTTGCATGCTATTTCACAGTTATAGCACCTTGCTTGTTTTCATCGTTCTCGTGTTTTTTGTAAGTTGATCGTCAATTACATAATTATGTCAATAAACTGTAGTACTGGACGTTTTTCTAGTTGTAGGGCTTATATATTAGACTACACAAGTGAATTTCAGTGTTCCATTTCCTGATTACATGTATTTTGTGCCACTTTAAGCTCGAATATATGTTAGTTTAAACCTTGACTTATCTGTTGCAGCAACATGAACATGTGGGAAATTCCACCAAAATTCATACAAACAGCGAAGTACATTGGTATCACAGCGATACACGAGATTAATCTTACGAAGTACATCTACAACCTTCAATGTGTATTTGGATCATTTTTGTGTATATGTTCAATCATTCATTGTAAAATGATAGCAGAGAGTAGAGTTGAACTATGGAAATATTTAGGTTTGAGCTTGGCTGTGTGTCTAACATCTCTCCATTGGGAGTTCACAATCTAGGACTGAAAACTTTAGATCTGAGCTTCATTGCACATTTTCCTTTTTGAATTTGCAGAAACATCTTCCAAGTTTTACCCCTGGATATGGGAGAGACGAAACATATGAAGGTCCTGATACTAAAGAATAATCGCTTTACAGATCTCCCTCGCCTTACTTTTACATTCAGAAACCTCCAGGTCATTCCCTAACTGATAATACTTTGTGTGACTACATCTGATGAATGTTCTAATAAGTAGAAAGCCGAAATAATCCCAATCGTGTAAATTATGGCATTGTTTTTTTCTCTATGAATCCGGGTCATTTGAAATTGACAACCATCATTTGTACGTGTAATTTCAATAGCTATTTTATGATTAATTAGCTTGGAATGTTTGAAAATGGCAGGTTCTGGACGCGTCAGATAATTTCATAAAGGAGATTGACATGGCGTTGAGTAGTTTATCTAATATGAAAGAAATTGATATCACCAATAATCTTCTCTCAGGACCATTGCCGTGCTTCTGGTCCAACATGCCCCATCTTATCAGCCTCAATGTTTGTAAGTATTGCTAATCTCATAATGACAACCTGGTTGTTTACAAATAATTGACGTAGTAATCATCTACTATTATTGAGTTGAACGACATAATCAGACTTGTAATATGAGTATCCGACTTACAGCAATCTTTGTGGCTGATCAGCCAGAAACAAGATAACTACTATTCCGGCTTCAATTGAATTGGCAAAATCTCTTATGAAGCTAAATCTTAGTGAAAATGAGATCTCGAGTTTGCCTGTATCAATTGGGAAGTTGAGTGAGTTGGTGGAATTGGATGTTCATGTTAATAAGATATCTGTTTTGCCATCAACTATCGGTCATTTAAAGAACATACAACGCTTGGAATGCTTGGGTAATCCATTAGCTGAGCCTGGCTTACAACTCTATTTGCAGGTTAACTATTTTGGTTATGGGATGATAATTATTTTTTTGCAATCTAGAGTTGCATGATCTAAAATAAATAACTGAAGGTATTTTACATTGGATTTGTTTCTTTGTTCACAATATATTTTTTTTATGTTTATTACTTTTTGTAATAGGGTTTCTTTTCATTTATGGGATACCTTCGTACGCAATTCCAAGAAGAGCAACTTGAATTCAAGGCAACAAATAGACCTGTGGTGCAAAGTGTTGGTACTAAACTAACTTGATCATCAATTTTTTTGCAAGTTTATTCAAAAGAAACCTTGTCCCTAACAAATCATTATAGTTATGATTGACAACATAATAAATTCAATGGTTAGGTTCATATAAGCGGTATTATACAACAAGTGAGTATAGTAATTGGCCGGTAGCAAGGATAGGACATTCCATCACTCAAGCTCTCAATGTCACTTACATGTTTGGAGGTTTCATTAGCAAATATGGCAAGGTAATATATAGCAATCTAAAGGAAGGTCCTAAAATCATTTAATCATTTAATTTACTTAGCTATAGTATAGTTGTGTACATTATATGATGTTGAACTTAAAAAAAAAAAAAAGTTTTTTTTGGCAGTACTTAATCTTTGCTTAACAATTGGCTTCATGGATTTGTGGATTGATAGGTTGATGAGTTATTTAGTATCAATCATTTGACTTTGATATGGGAACGACCGGTAACCAATGGAGGTCCACCATCTTGTCGTGATGGACATGCAACTGCCTTTGATGGTACACATCGGTAATTCCAAAAATGTACAAAAATCAACTCCATGGTTATCATCCTTTATTATGGATTTTACTCTAGTGAACTAAATAGTACAGAGTAATATTTATTCACAAGTTGTGGTCATGTATTGATATAGAATTTGACTCAATACATGCTTGTAATAACTTACAAAATTGTATGATATCAATGTTATAAAGCATAGTAAAGCTTGCTCACAAACTGAACATCTACAATAAGAGTAATATCAATTTTATATCAATTATGAGATTTTTAAAAACTCAAGGAATTTGTTGTTTGGTATCATTCTATTCAATTTCTTGTACAATTATCAATAGATTATTCATTTTTGGAGGAAGAAATGAGGAGCAAAAATTGTTGAATGATTTTTACTACATTGATCTTCGAAGCATGTCTTGGGTCAAGGTAAGTACTTGTGCCTTACAAGGGTTTAGATCTTAAATGTGTAAATGAATAGTTAGAACTGAGGATGCATTTATCAAACATGATCAATACTTAGCCAAACCTTTATGATGAAAATTAATATAATGTGATTTTTGCAGCCACTATTAGAAGGGCCCCAGCCACATGTGAGAGAAGGAGCAAGCATGGTAGCAATTGGAGATAAAATTATAATCTTTGGAGGCCAAGGTACTCGTCAACGATTTAATGATCTCTACATCCTAGATGCCAAGGTGAACATTCTCATATTGCAATTGGCATAATTATAAATACATATGAATTTGGATGCTTTAGAAATTGGTGCATTGTAATAATCATTTCAATTGTGAATGAGTAGCTTAGCTATGTAATTAATGAGAAAATAAAATGCAATAGGGCTATTGATTTGCTTGCTTTTAATCTTTACCTAGGACATAGGTTGCTTGCTAATGGGTGTTGGTGCTAGTGATTTAGACATGGACGTGGAACCCACAAAGTACAAAAGGATCAAAGCCAAACCCTCGTCAAAATGCAGCAATGGCAATAGAAGACAATGTTTTATATATTCATGGAGGAAGGGCTGAGCTCATTTTGGATGACATGTATGTCATGAGCACTATTAACTTCATTTGGATCAAGGTGGTTATCTTGTTTTTCCTATACTTTTTCTAATTCAATATGTGCATGCAAGTTTTGGGATATTTTATCTTTGTTCTACTGGTGTCCTATCATTTTTTGTTAAATGTAAATCATACATGTATGCCCCACAGATAAATCAAACAGGACTGGAACCAAGATATGGGCACACTCCAAAAATAATGAATAATAAGTAATAAATTTAAGTAGTATTTTTGCACACAAATAGTGTTACAAGTATACATAGTATACCCTTGATTCGACATTCAATATATATAGGATATTAATGAAATATTTTATGAAGGAAAAATAAAAAAAGTGAATTTTATTTTTTTAGGATATTAATGAAATCTTTTATGAAGGAAAAAAACAAAAATTGAATGTTATTTAGGTTCTATATTGTTGGAGGCACAAGCTCAAGTGGTGCAGCAAAGACAAGCATGTTCTCTATGTCATTACCACCTGTGGACAATCTTGAAGAGGTCACAAGGTACAGAAGATATCCATCTTGACTGTTATATTACTCTTTTTCTTTGAATAATCTTGGAAGGGAAGCTTCTAAATTGGTAGCTCAAGATCCATTGCTAACTTATGACAATATGTTACAAGAATATCTTCATTAATTGTTAGCAGTTGTCATGCCAAAATATGTAGAATTTCTTATTTCTGCTAATCTAGGTATCCAAGATAATTACTTGTATGTTGCACATGCAGCCAGCAGGCAATGTTATTGCCACTTGTTGATAAAATGGAACTTCAATTCCATGGTAAGTTATGCCATTCTCATGCAATTTCTTTTTCATCTTATAATTCTCTATATTCTTCAAACTAGAATCCTTAACCCTGATGAGAACTCAAAACGTCGTTGATTGTAGGATGGAAAAAACGTTTTTTTCCATCTAGTATTCTTTTGGGAAGTTGTATGAGTAAATTTTTAGTGAATAATATTGCAAACTCCCTCATTATGATCTTATTGATTTTTCTAAAGAAGATGTTGAATCCATAGATCTCCCTTCTTGTGTATTTTGCCCATTTCTTGCTGTTAACTCTTGATGTGAATTAAGGATTGATTGAAAGGATTTACTGTCACTTAATTGAACAGAAGAACATATATGGGTTGAAATCGAGACTGAGCTTTCTCCAACACCAATTTCTAGGTGAATTTTTTTGCAGTTATTATAAATTGGAAACCATTGTAAACAATACAAAGAATTGTAATTATAGAATATTTTGTTTACGAAGGATTTGTAGATTTTAATGTCATCCATACAAATGCATGTTCAAAAAATCACTGTTGAAATGACCTAGGTTATGTTGCATATTGGAACAGTTTCTGTTTTCATAAGAACTTGCTTCTCGTTGTGCAAAACCGTAATGCAATGGAGAAACAAGTTACAATTGAAGGCTTTGCAGATTCGTGTGTTTGGGACGTTTATTTGGAGGTCAACATTGAAACTTTGGGGCCAAAGGTATGATAATTCTTTTTCTTAACATTCATGAATTTCATATTCCTCTTCTTTGATATTGTTAACCACATGATTGAATGTGCAAAATAGGTGCTTCCAACAATAAAGCCTAAACCACCTGATACAAAATCAAATCGTGTGGCAGAAATATTGGAAAACGAAACTAAGGTACACCATAAGCTTTTTTAACTATAGAATGTATACTTAGGACAATTAATTTACTTTGCTTATAAGTTCTAAGTTTCAAGAAACTATCTTGTATTTAATTAAGCTAGAGATAGTGATTTTTTCAAGTTACAAGGAGATTTAACCTAAGAGGTTGATCTTACTGCACATGTTCTCTTTCTGACTTGAATGTAGTTACGTGGACTTCCAAGATCTTATCAGTTTTTAACAGATGCTGATATGCGCCTTCAAGACCACGTTCAAAAGTGGCAGAAACGAGTGCATTCCTAATACTTTAATATACATTTTTTTGTGTTTGAATTCATTTTATAAACTCTATTATAAATATGAAAGCAATTGACAAGAACGTAACATTGTGTGAGGCTTTTGGCAACATTGGTTGGACAGTTTGAGCAATTGTATCATGATAGGAGAGCATTGGGTCTTGTGATACCTAATGAGGCTGAAATCCCAAAGTTCCTAAGCAGTACAATCAGACCCTCACAATTGAAGTACCCTGAATTCTTCTATTGGGAAGGAGTTGCTAACTTCCTCCCTGGCTTCTTAAAATACGAGCCTTTAGAAAACCCACTCGATTTTCCAAAGTATCTACCGTCCCCTTTAACTATCCTTCAGGTACTAAATTTCAACTCATACCTTTGTTTCTTAAGATGTATTGATAAACTTGAGTGCAAAAAGTTCATGAATTTTTTTTCTCCATGTAAGATGAGAGATGGGAAGCACTATTGATTTAATTAATATTATACACTGTGAATGATAGTGGGCAAAAGCCGATTCATTTGACTACTCAATAGTATTGGTTTCACTACTTTTGGGGGTTGGATACAATGCAATGTGTGTGTGTGGTTATGCACCAAAAGACATCACAACTAACAATGAGGTCCTCTATCAAGCCCAGCCAAATATATTTCTTTCAAATATTGGAGATTTACCTATTTTTTTTAAACTTTTGTATAGCATGACAAAAACATGAATTAGCTACTTTGTGCCATATTGATTATCTTAATTTTTTTGATTACTTACGTTAACAAGTAGAAATTGTAGAGAAAGATGAAAATTGACATGACCAAAATAGAGCCACCACCTAAGAAAATCATGATCCCTGAGAAACTTGGACATCACGATAAGCACATGGTAAGTTCTATACATTCTAAAGATCCCCAAAATACATTTTCAATTTCCTAATAATTATGTATATTGTAAGAACATTAGTTCTAATATTTTTCTTACTCAAAAGCATCGAACATTGAGAATTGTATTTTCATCATGAATTGCATTGCAGCCAACTTCGGAAGCCATAGTTCCAAAAAAGTATGAGATCATTGTTCAACCTGTTTATAATCGAACATATTTGGGAACAAAACGAGAGGATCAACTTCATTTGGGGCAGCTATTTGTAGCTAGTTTTAATAGTAGCAATTCCGATGTATGGTGCCTTATTTGGTCTTCCTTGTGAAAATTGCAAATATTTTTTCCCATTGATTTGATCTAAATTCTTAACTACAAATGTAAATTTTATTGATATGAATGTTGTAGGTACTTGTTCGAGGACGAACTGATGATGATGATACTCTAATTAACTACTTAGAGAAGCATACACCTCCTCCACCACAAAAAGAAGAACCCCCTTCCTCTCCCCCAATAGATGATACTCCTCGTGATCCTTTGGACAAATTTCGGTTACATTGTTGGATCATAATGTTCAAGGGTGACCGTGAAGTCCCTGATTCTTTTTACATTGAACCGACTACAGGTACTTTAATGAATTGTGTAACTTTTGTATATGTGTTAGCACTAGAAATTAGTATTATTAATTAGACTAAGTCATTATAATCAATTTCAGATTTGATGTTGAAATGTTTTTAGGAAGGAGGTATGCCCTTGATAAATCACCATATCAAGCTATTGAATTTGTATGGAACCCATTCAACTTGTGGGTGAACATGCAACCAAATCCAAAAAAGTACGGTTTTTTGAGGCAAATTCATTGGCTTAGAATTTGTTGGTTTTCAAAACACATCTAGCATATTTATCTACTATTTAGTTTAGGAAGTAATGTATTGGAGATATTTAAAAGAGACAAATGTTTTGAATTTTTACGTGCTATTGTTTTCAGGGAAGGAATTGCAAATGTATCATGGGACTTCAAGAATATAAATTTCTGGGAGAGTGTATTGGACCTTGATCAAGCAACACCACATGTAGAAGATCCTTCAACTGATCCAGCTATAGCTTTTGGCAAGAAGGTTGAAGAAGAAATTGTTGAAGAACAACCTACTTCTAAAGCTAAGAAAGGAGAGATAATTGTGAAAGACATCCGTGGTGACATTGCTAGCTACCATTGGTTCCTTGGTCTATCTTGGGTTCCTAAACTTGACATTCTTGTTGATAATTATGTCACAAGGTTTGCATGCTATTTTCTTTATTATTTTATTCTTCTTTTGGTCTTTGTTTGGTTTCAAATTATAATATTGTTCATTTTCACATATTCTAATCCTAAACACATATGTTTAATTGACGAATGCATGCTAGAAGTGTCTCTACTTTACTTTCTTTCAATAAAGGGAAAACACACAAGTATATATTGAACTTCTATGGGAACTAAGTTTATTTGTCAACAAGTGTTGTTTGAATAATATATATTTTGGGTGTGATAAAGATGCCCAAAAGGTTGCAAAAAGACTCTATACAATCATTGTGTGCATATTATGTTTGCTTTTTACGGAGATTACATGCGATGGGATGGCCTAATAGAGCGCTTGGTGTACTATAAAGATGATAATTATAAAGATTTGATTGAATGTCATGATTTATATCAACGAAGAAAAGATATGTTGAAAAAACGAATATACTACCTCAAGGAAATGAAGGTATTACCTATAGATGCAACTCCATAGCAATGAAGTGCTTCTAATCTTAAATCTTTAAGAATGAACTAGAACAGTTATCTTTTCCCTACTTTTGATTGACAATGGGTCCTATATTTCTACTCTGCATTCCAGGTGCAAGAACAATTTGGAGCAGGGACAACTTCAGGTATAAAAACAATTACAATTATTGAAGGAAATTCACGATATTTTGAATACTATCCCCATGCACGTATTGATGGACTTCAAACACGAGAAGAGGTATATGCTTGTTTTTTATAAATTTATTGAACAAGTTTACATGTTACCTTTGAAATCTTATTAAAGATCAATGTGTAATAGAGAAAATACTTAGGTGTAGAATAAATGTGCATACCAGATCATGGGAAAACAAGTGACGGAAACATATGCAAATACAGAGAATGCAATGATATACCGTTGCGTTGTCTATGCTCTACCATTGGCAATAGTGGAAGATAGTATACCAGGTTCAACTCGAAGCTTTGACATGTCTACTACTGATATGACAACTGAAGAAAGTGATTCTATTGGTAGTGTTCGACATGGAAGCGTTGTTAGTCGAAGATCAAAATCTAGTTTATACGGCCGTAGGTCTATGCAAGGGAGTGCTAAGCGCAGAGCTAGCAAAGGAAAAATCTGGTAATATGTTTCCTACAATTTAAGATAGACATGTCAATAACCAATATGCTTTTCAATTATGTTGTTGATAATGGCTAGTTGTGTCAAAGGTTTTGATATCCTTTTGAATCAAATGATAATATACTCTACCCTTTCTAATAGTAGGCACTGCCTTTGAGGAAAAATAGAGTTAATTAAGCACTATGACTATGATTCATGCATGTTCACAAGTTGACATGAAAATTTTCCAATCACATTTGTAACCAACAAGAGAGATCATGAGGACATACAAGAAATGTATAATTGCAAAGTGCATAATAAGAGTGTCATTACACGAGGTTGAGAGAGCAATGACACTAGTGTATAAGCCTAGAAATGCATGCCTACGTACCAGCCTTAAACCTAGGTGTTTGCAAGTACTCTACAACCATTGAAGGTCCCTGTAATGTACATATCTATAATGTAAGTACCATATAACCATGAAAAGTGCCTATAACATAGGTCCCTAGACTCCTAGGCTTACATGCTAGTAACCCTCATTGATAGAGTTAGCCTAGCAATTATTGATGTGATGATAAAGTTCCTTTTCATATATACATAATTTTGTTGCATGTTGTATCTAGGTTGATGCTATTTAGAATGACTTGATTGATCCACCTCATGAATTGTAGGGTGAAACGAGGAAAGCAACAACCCTCAATTGTGGAAAGACTTCGGCGTCTTCAAGATAAGAAGAATAACCAAATGACAAATATTCGGAGAAGAACAGTCAATGATATGCAACTTGCAATCACCAAGGTCACACAAAAGTAAGTTTTCTCTAATAAAAACCTAGCAATTTGTGCATAATGTTATCATCCTATAAATGCCAAATGGCAACAAGTAATATTTGGGATTTATGGAACAAAAAAATTATGCACCTAACAAAGAGAAAAATCTTAGACAAATCATAGAAATTTTATTTTTTTTGCATGGATCTCAATGGCTCTTCAATCTCTTTAATGAAATTTTTTACATCCATAATACCAATTTCTCATTGTGAAAGGCTAAATATTGTACCTATTTAAAACAATTAGAGTCCAAGTCTTTGGGTTTTGTAAATAATGTTATGAGACCATTTTAGATTTTAATAATTCATTAATTTCGAAATGGTTTCTATTGTCAATGTATGTCTCTATGAAATCACTTACTAAACACTAACAGTTATGGTGTCCACCATATCTTCAGGTATAGTTTTAGAGATGATGTAAAACCATCCGACAATGTTGCAAAACAAGTTTTTAGGATTCCTTTACAACAAATTAGAGTTGATTATCATTTTGTTAATGGGCGTATCACCAACAATACCAAAATCTATGAAAGAGATGGTTCATATACATCAATGCATGTATGTTTGGACTTCGTTCCCATGCACCATTTAAAAACCTTGTTACAAATGAAATGACCTTAAACCCTAAACTAGCTACAATCAATGACATTGTAGTCACTTTGCATGCACCAATAAACAATGACATTGCATTTGCACTCTAGGTTTTCATTGTAATTATTGTATGAAATAATTGGGTGATATTTTTTCAAGATGAAAACGTGACAAATTTTGTGACAAGAAATCAAGAATTATGACAAGGGTTGTGACATTGCATACTTAATATGTGGATGAACTTAAAAGAAATTAACTTAGAATTGCAATCTAAGAAACTAAACTCTAAAATTTAATGTTTGTACAGGTTGATCCATTTTTAGAAAAGATGGAGGGTTTTGCCCAAATCGATGAATTCCATCACTTACAAATAGCAGAAAAGGAATGTATTCAAGGAATTCGTGAAGCAGAACAAGATGTTGTAGAGCTCCTTGAACAACGAGCTCGTGAAGAACAATGTGTTGTAATAATGACACCATTCTCAGATATTGCACAAGTAAAGAAGGATCACAATGTTCAACAAGTTTCAAAGGTACCATTAATTACTCCCTAGATTCTACTTGTAATTTTGAATCAAATATAGTGCAACAAACACAAATAAGGTAAGTATGTCTAATTGCAACCCATACAAATTCTTGCCTAATATTAAGCAAATGTTGATTGCAAGGATGTGTACTATTTGAACATGAGAAATTAAAATACAACTATAATAAAAAAGTTCAAAACTTGTCATTTATTCTCATGGAGGACATCCCAAAATGCATTGGAGTCTTCTTTCAATTATTTACAAGATGCAACAAATTTAAAAATAATTTAGTCTCATTGTAGGAACCATGCTTCCAATCTTATAATTATAAGGGAAACAAGTCTCAATGAAATTTGAGGTTTGTGCAAACTATTAGTTGCACAATTTGTAATCATAGTCTTTAGAATTGAAGTGACAATTGAGAGTATTATGATTTTTTACCATGCTAGATCGAAACAGATTACCTATCACCGTATTTCCCTCTTGGTATCAAACCAAGACAACATCTAACACACCCACAAATGATGGTTGTTCGAGAGAATTGCATGAACACCTTGAGAGACAGGCTTGTAGCACGTGCTGCTATTATCCAGGTAAGCAACAATGGAAAATGACCCTAATCTATGAAAACTTTCAAACTAGATGTAATAATATATGTCAATTACCACATTTTATATCTAGATATGTGTAGTTAGTTTCAAATGTCAAGATGTTCCATGTGAAGAATATATCTTTATTTAGTTGTCCAATGGCCAAAAGTGGCCATGTCCATTCTTGTAGATGTTGAAATAAATCATATAGACAACATCATTCAAGAAATTGTATCAATGGAAAGAAAAATAAATCATATCGTGTACATTTGAAAAATAGAAAAATGATTAGAAAATAACCACAATTGATTATTAGTTTCCAAAATGGACTATCTATTTTAACCTTTCACCTTGCAAAGGATTGAATATAGATTTATAAATTTGGGGCTTTATATTTGCTTATATGGCTATGGAGTTGGCAGGGGCGCTATGAAGAAGAAACATCACAACTTGCTAAGGCACGAGCCAATTTTGAACGAGATCGTGAAGGGATGACGGTTGCCGAGGAAGAAGAGTATGAAAAGGCTTGTGAACAAGCTGTTTTCCACATTCGCATTTTGGAAGAACGGCATGCATACCATGAAGAGCAATCTTTGAAAAAGTAAGTTGATTTTCAAATGTTTAAGGTTTGATTGACTATCACATAGCATTGTTAACCCTTGAAGGATGCGGCCCCCATGACTAAGGTAGTCACCAAAATGCTTTGATTATTGGACGAATAGATACATTCTTTGTTTCTACAGTGAACTATGTAATCATCCATCCATCACTTTTGGTCCCCAACATTCTTCAAGGGTTAACCAATCTAAACCATTCCCCCTTGGAGATTGGGATACTCCCTCCTTAGACCCTAGGAGTGAATTTAGTTTAATCTTAAAAAAGTCAAAGAATCATTGGTTGACTGGAAAGTTGCAACAATGGAGGCTCCCAACTTCTAAAGGAGCAAAGGGACCCTAAACCCTAATAAAATCCAAACCCCAATGTTGGTTAATAATGACATGCAAGCTCCCCAAAAATCACCCCAAGGCTCAATATACTTAGAAATTCATACCCTAAAGCTTGAATTTCTTATGAAATGATATGAAACGAGTAACATCCAATGTGGTGAATATAACACGAAGTCAAATGCCTTTTGTTCTTGATCAGGTATGCTGAGATGAACGAAAAGCTTCGAAATGATCCTCGTCTTCACGAACTATACATAAAACGTGGTCCATGACGACTTCGAGATAATCAGTATTTTTAGACCTGCCTAAAATTTATCAACATTGCTGCAGGGTTTTCCCCACAACTATAAAATTGAGGGTTAAACTTGAATTTCTATAATTTAGCATCATTTTTAGCCACATGAGCTACTTTAAAACTCCATGTAAAAAATCGCTGGTGTGGTTTCAAATTTGAAGATTTCTATGAGTGAATTTTAATTTGACAGTTTCTGCCTTTCACAAATTAAAAAAGTAAGTAAACACCACTCTCAACACTCTGGTAGATGTGTCACTCTATGAGCAGAAAAGATTGCCTCCCCTGAGTACATCAAAACAACGAAGCAATGAAGTATACAGACATTCACATCCCCTGAGAGTCTTCATCAGATTGATAGGATCATTTCAAAAAAATACTATTGAAAGCGTCAGATACAAAGACGTGCTTGAAATAGCACAACTCAAGATCCACAAACTCAAAGTACCGACTGGGTAGCAGCTCTGCATGAAGCATACAATGCCGGTACCACATCTCAATTCTCCACTAAGATATAGCAAGCTCACAAGTAACTTTCAAGACTGCGAGCTCTGTACACAAACAGTCAAAGTACCAAAGAGTATAACAGACATAACCAAGAAGCCTCCCACGTGACTCAGAGGGCTGCATGTCCACATCCCATGATTGGCGATGCGACCCATGAACGAACAGTGCAATAATCAGGAACTTGCAAAAATGAAAAGTAGTGCACTATCAAAACCTGTCAGACAGACTTATGAAGGCACACCCAAGTAGGAAGCCACCCGTAAAAGATCACTGAACACTCCCGCAGCCGTAACTTCTGGACCAGCACCTGGGCCCCTCACAATAAGGGGCTGCCTCAAGTACCTCGATGTTGTGAAAGAGATCAAATTGTCAGACCCAGAGAGTTGAGCGAAAGCATTTGACTTCGAGAAACTTTGCAGCTCTACTCTTCCCGCATTGGCCCCAACGTCGACAACACCGACATACCGCAACACCTGCAAAGTAATTGGGTTGCAAAATCAGCGCAAGTTTTCCAAACACTTGGAAACTTGTGATATAAGATAACACAATGCTCGCCAAAAAAAATAATGAAAAATCACCCAACCCACCTTCCCTGATGCTTCAGCATCTTTTCTTTGTGATTCCATCTCCTGGTCGAAGTTGGGGAGTTCTTTCAAAAACTCGTCAATGGAGCTCAACTCCTGCGACACGCAAGCCATAAATCTTCATCCAAGCATGGTTAAGAGAAAGCTCAACATAAAAGGAAGCCTGAGAAGAACATTACCTGAAGTGGTTTTGGAACCAGACTCTGAACCTTGATGTCATCAAGTTCCAACTGCAATCCACACTCCCGGGCAAGAATGACAACCTGAAACGTTCAACCAGGAGCTTGGTCACTTCAACGCAAAAGAGCATCTTTGATAGAGCCACAAAGTAAGATCTATCAACTGAAGCACTAGACTAGGCATGCAATTTGCACAATCTGCAATTTCATGTGAGCACTGTCCCAATAAGGGCATACCTTCCGTGCAACATCCATGCCAGAAAGGTCATCTCTGGGATCAGGCTCCGTATATCCAGCCGCCTTAGCTTCAGTCACAATCTGACTGAAAGACTTTTCGCCGTTGAAGCTGTTAAAAATATAACTGAGAGTGCCACTGCATCAACATAATACCATGTAAGTCTCGGATCAACAAGAAATTCAGATGACAAAAACTTATCATTCAATTCAGAAAGCTCGTGAAGAAGCATATGTCAGCTTGCTGACCTGAAAACACCCTCCACCTTCACAATTTTGTCACCAGTTTCAATGAGACTACGTAGGGTGCAGATTATAGGCAGCCCAGCCCCGACCGTGGCCTCATAAAAATAATGGGTGTGTGATTTCCGCTGAAGCTCTCTTACTCGCTTATACTGCAACAGAACAGGTTCAAGATACACCGTGTCTTATCAGGCTGCTATAACACAATTCAAAAAGAAGCTCTGACATAATGACAACCTGCTTAACCCTGAAAGGACGAAACCTATCACCAAGATACTTTGTCAAAAATGATTCGATTTATGGACCAGTAGGTGCATTCTTCATTTCTAAAGTCATCCTTCCAGGGTTAAGAATGAGCGAAGAACAAAGAGATCTGAAGTTTCAAAGCTAAAACATTGTGAAACCGGAAAATCAACAGAAGTTATCACTAATTCTACCTCCAGTAACTTTGACACGTACAATGAAATTTATACACATCAATACGCTGGCTACAGGCGAGAGTGTACCTGGTCGAAGGGACCTGAATTGGTCTTTTTATTAGGAGTCACAACATGTATGCCCTTGTTGATCCACTCATAGTACATCTGAGAAACTTGGGCGCTTGCTGTGCAGTCTATTATCACAGCATTAGGAAAATCCTGACTCTCAAAATGTGCTGTGAACTTTGACATGTCTGCCGAAACTCCATGCGTGTCAAGCAACTCCTTCCATTTCGACAAGTCTAGACCTCTGCGTAGACCATTTAACTCAGGCAAAAGATTTGTGGCAATCCATATCCAAAATAATTTAGTATACTGTCCCTTGCGAAGGATTCGGGATGCTTGAAAAATCAGAACAGGTATATTCCGAGTCCTTACACTTAGGGCTTCAATCTAACTAATCACGTCTTTTCTTTCTTGTACACTTGAAATTTTTGCACAGCTCATTTCTACAAAAAAAAACATACTTCAAGTATCCATTATAAATGGGACATGCTCAAGCTATGCTCTTTAACTAATTGATCAAGCGTAGAACGACGTAAGCATCGATACAAAAGGAGCTCTCACAAGTATACTTACAAGTGATCACGGTACATCTTCTTCGAATCCATGATTCCCATGACGCGCAGGTCGATTTGGAATTCCTTTTTCAATGTTGCCACCTGAGGAAATCAATGAACTAGATCGTGAAACTATAAACCAGCAAGGGATGGCTTTGTCAGGTAATATGTAGCACTTGCATGGTCCATTTCCAAGCACGAAGAAGAACTGCTGAATTAAAACAATCGCAGGAACGAAGAATAGCAATACCTGGTCTTTGAATTGGTTGAGGAGAGTTTTGCCTATCAGACCGGGACCAATAAGTCCAACTGACAAAGGAGTGCCAGCAACATTGCCCTAAAATCAAGCAGAACTTCTAGATAAGCTCCCCAATACATACGAAAACACTAGCCTCACAGTGAAATATAAGAATCCAAGCAAAAAAAATTCTACATAGTTTGAAAGTAACATTGTACTGAAGCAACACTGCTTTCATGCATAGTAGACACCACCAGTAAACGAGCCAAAGTCACGAGCAGACACCAGACTAGGTCAACAGATTAGTCTCAATTCTACATTCAGATTCAAACTCTGAGAAGAACTACAAACGTCTCAATCTTCACACTCAAATTCGGAACTCTGAGTACAACTACAAGCTCACCTTCAGAGGTTCCGCCGCGGCAATTTCATCGACTCTTTGAACACCAGCCATCCTTTCACGACAAACGCAAGCACGCCACAACCGCCTCTCAACCTTCGCCTGCGAAAGATTAGTACCGAATTAGTACCCCTATTTCCAGCTCCCCTCTTCAAAATGTTCCAGAGCAGAAATTTTCTCATATCACCACAACGAGAGAACTCCAGCAAAGCATGCTCTAAGTATAGACATATTAATTCGACCATGAGATTCCTAAATAATGAGATTACCAAGCAATCAAACGCTCGTTCCAAGCATGGATAACACCTTCCCTGTTAATTCTCCTCACTTAATTAAAATAATTCGAAATGCTTCGCCCTCGACACGTAATTTCACTCGGTCACGGTCACAAAGGCAAGAAAGATTATCGTAGAGTTCATGGGTGAGATTGACTCTGAAATTCACTACCCAAATGCGATGTTTCCAAGCTCAATGCAACCTCAAAGCCCTAAAAAATTCTTCACCAGTACAGAGAGTTTCAACTTACCGCACAACAACGACGAATCTATGCCTGATGAAACTCTAATGAAACTCCAGGAATGGAATTAGCTCCAGCTAAGTTACATGGAATTCGAATTCGAATTCGAATTGAGCTCCAAAGCTCTGAAGCTCTGATGCAATTGGAGTTGGGGCGATTCTGCGAGAAGACGATTGAGAATGCGGCACATTGGCGTTTGTTAGATTTGCCAAATCTAAGATTTTCGTAGATAACCTGAGCTTGATGTCATTCAATGCTCCCCTCGCACTTCTCTAATTGCACTGTTTCTAAGCACCGCTGCATTCCGGAGGGTACACTAAATTTAATTCTAAAAGAAATGTTTAAATCGTTGGATTTTGGGGGAGAAAAATAGTATAGAATTTTCTTGATTTTGGAATTTCTTTTCTTTTTTCTTTTCTTAAGAAATAACTATTCAAGAAGAATAGGCCAACCCTACTTTCCACTTACATTAATAATATGACAATTTATGAAATTTTTTACTACCATATATCATTATTTATACTATCTCAAACCCCAATGGAACACTGGAGCATGATTTCATATATTTAAAGCACATTAGATTGTCATTTAGAGATTTGTATGTTTATAAATTGTTAGAATGATTAGCTTATTAATTCATTGATATAAAGATAATTAGGTGAAACAATGATTAAAAAGATACATAGTAGAGATTTAAAAATAAACAAATAATTGATTTGGTGACTAAGTGAGAGGTTAGTGAGTTGGTCAATTTAGAAAAGTATTCAACTAATTCAATTTTTAATTTTCAAAGTCCTTGGAGTTATAAATATGATTTAAATTTTAAAATCACAAGTCATTGGAGTTGTGGTAACTATGAAAGTTTGCGTTAGTTCATACCATAGTATGTTTAGGCAATTTTTACTTATGTTACAAAAAAATATGAATCAAAGCATGGTTTTGCAAGCTATAGTAAAGAGCAAAAGGCACAATATATATTGTCATTGTCAAATGGTGAAAATTCAACTTGTAAGTGAAGCTTATAGAAGTAGTATGTAGGGAGAAGTTAATACAACTATCTAGACATAAAACCCTAAAATCCAAACCCATAAAAGGGAAGAAGTTTATGAACTTGAGAAAAATTTGGGGATTGTTATCACATAAAATAGGAAAAAGTTATTGTTTAATCAAAGATCACTTTAAATTAGATTATTTTTATCATAGAGACTCAAATGGCACATGAGCTTCAATCCTAAAAGATTATGTATAATATAAAACAATTTGATTTATATGTCCATAAACTCAAACAATTTATTGATGTCAACAAGACTTTTCTACTTGGATAGATATTCAAGTGTCCAAGAGAAGTGCTTTGGGGAACCAATATCCTCTTATACAATGATACCCTAAATTATCTACATCTTTCACCTTTAAATGCCGTAAGTTCGTATTCAAAATACTTAACAAAGTACTTTCAATCCTTGGGATGAAAATTTGTCCAAATAACCTCTAATTCATCTAAATTAATGCTTGAATTTATAATGATCAAACCTTTTATAACCAATTTGACAAAATTGAGGTTAGTTATTCATTTCTAATGATATATGAGAAATATATGTAATAGTTAAAATAAGATTTGGGCATTATTTTATTACCAAACCCTTGCTATGTCCCAAATGTAATCCAACCTCAACATCTTCTAGCCTCAGAATCTACAAACTTAGAATACAAGCCTTTTATTATAAGTCAAAGAATGAAAATATCCTTTGACTTAAACGATAAAGTGCTTCAAAATCAGCATATAAACACTTCGGTGAAAGAAAACATCATTCAATTGACTCATTGTGTCAAGAAAATGGCTTCGAGATGTCAAAAAATAGCAAGGAGTTGCAAGAAACACATCCAAGGCTAAACCTCCTACTCCCGCATATGCAACTCTTGTATTAAATACAGGGGTCATCAACATTAAAACAACTTAGAGGACAGCTTTTGTTAAAATTATATCAAATTGAAAAGACCAGAAAGCTAGGTGAAGACCAAATTTAAATTAAATTAAATGTAGAAAATGCTAAATTGCATACATTTTAGAAAAAAAACTCACAATATATATAAAGAATTGAAACACCTATGCATAGTTTCTAAAAATATATACAAAGAAGTTGGGTCTAGTTGAAATTAAATTTTTATTAGAAAGCCCCAAAATTTGCCTAGCCCAACCTATGATACATATATTAAAAAAACTCATATACTTAGTTTTTTAATGCTATTATTGTCTTCAAAAATATTTTTTTCATGTACATAAGTACATTTTTGGATTCTTTGTTAAAAGGGCTACAAGATTATTCTACATTAAAACAAATGACATCCCTTAAGATTGGATTAAAATGCATTATAAGTGATTATAATCAAGGGCATATAATATGGAAGTTGCATACCTGGGCTCCTACTAAAATGCTTCTTAGTCACTCATAATTTCTTAGATTGATATTAAATTTTAACCACACAAACTAGACTACAATGACTACACCTATAATAGAAGAAATAAACTATTTAGTATGGTTTCCATTATAATATTGGAATTTTTTTCATAGGATCTTGTTGGCAATCAAAAGGGGATTTTAGATTCTCATAGAATGCATATTCTAGACATTGTATGAATAAACTACAAATTTTCAAAGTGATGAAAAGAGGTGTTTCAAAAACCAACTATAGACTCTCATGAATAGTAGGAGTACATTTTAGCCAAGAATTCAGATTGGTTGGATTTAGAAAGCAGTCAAAATTAGGCGTAGTTATCTTAGAATGCACAACTTTTCCAAAAAATTATTGGAAATGGACACTATATGAAGAAGAAATAGACCGCCAAAGTTCACCATAATCCAAAAATGTTTGGATTTTGAACTTTGAATTGCTCCCAAACATTCAAAACACCTTGTATTGGCATGAAAAATTTACTACAATGACTAGAATTCAAGGGGAATATAATCCAACAAATTTATACTAAAAACAAATATTGGATGAAGGAGATACAAGCCCCAAAGTTGGAGCCATCAAAATGCAGTTTGGTGAATTCAAATTGAATTTGTCAACTTTGAATGGCCTCCAAGAAATAGTACATCTTGTGTTAATCTGAAATTTTACCACCCAAACTACATTGAATAGGGGTATTAAGTAGACCTATATTAATTATTTGACATTTCACACAATATAAATATCTACCTTTATTGTACATTAGTAGTTATTGAAGTGTCATGGAGATGTACATCATGTTTAATATCTATAGTTTTCTACAATTAGTCCCTTTCATTTTAGGATCCCCTTAATACCCCTATTCAATGTAGAAGAGAGAGAGAGAGAGAGAGAGAGAGAGAGAGAGCTCTTATTTTCCAACAAGTTTTATTGAATTTGGACATTGAATGCAAAAGTTACAACACTTAGAGTTGGACTTCTAGATTATGTGAGGACACTCTTTGGCCCCTTGGGCAATGAGGGGTTAATAGTTTAGGTTAGGGTTCAAGTGTTAGGACTAGCAAGTGGCTAGCATCTAAAGGTTGTGGGTTGGACACTTAGATGGGAGGGTTGGTCCTTTGAGGTCTCTTGGTAGGGGATAGTGTCTATTTTGATTGAGTGGAATGCACTTGGTGCAACTTATTGTATGCTTGTTGTTTCTCTATTGAAGAAGGTGGTTTTGAGGTTGAGAAGTTTCATTGGTGGTTGTGAATGGATATAGTGTCACATCAATGCAAGCTTTTAGATCTAAGTTTTTGAGATGAAATATTGTTACACCAAGTTTCAAGGTTAGATCACTTATGGACATGGAGAAATGAGGCTTCAAGGTGTGTGTTGGAATCTAAGATAGTCAAAAGGGATTTCTTTTCATGCTTTGAACTTATTAAGTATTAATGGTCCAATTATAAAATTGTGAGTATATTTTCCTACACTTATTTCCTATGTTGTATTAAAATTTTGTTTATAATGAAATTGGATCTAAGACTTACGGACAAAATGCAACCATATTTTTGAAAGTGATTATAACTTTGGTTGAAAGACAATAGTAGAAAAATGTTCACTACAATCAAACAATGGCTTAGATGTTGATGAAATTTTGTATGTGAAGAGTTGACTAGCTAAGTGACATACTATAGAAGTTTCAAGTGATTTGTGCACACACATATTTTTTTTAGTCATATGAGCTCAAAATTCCCTATTACAATCCTTTGTTTATTTGGGTTTATAAATGGCATGAGTTTTGATCCAAAAAAAACTTTTCAGATAGTATTAAAATTTAAAAAGTTAAACAAAAATGCATATCAATTATTATCACAACAAGAACTTTATGCTTTTCTAGACCCAATCACAAATCTTTATGACAATGCATGCATGATTCACAATCTATAAGTTTCTTCATTTAGAAAGACAAACATTGAACTTTCTTACTTTCTATACATGCCCAACCAATTCTATTCATGTGGCATCTTCCATGGTAACTATGCCTTGAACAAATTGGACTATAAGAAAAAAAATCCAAACTTCTACAATTCATTTGGAATATGCAGCTCACATGTGTGGAGTGGATGTAGTAGATCAATTATAAGCTTCAAATCACTATCAAACCAATCCCATAAATAGTGGCATTGTGTATTCTTTATGTATTAGACATGATGGTTGTAAACATGTTTGTAATGTGTGTTGACAAATGCATCAAATGTCAAGGAGCACAAGAGGCCAATGATGCACCTATAATTTTGTAAAAAGTTATGTAAACAATATTTACAGACTTAGAAACAATGAAATTGTCAAGAAGCACAAGCCAATAATGGATATTGTTACCTTGCAACATTGAATTGTAAGAAAATTGTGTAGCTTGTATTGATGGTATACACATCCACACATTTTGCTGGAATTGCACTGATAAGTACATTTGTATGTAAAGGGGATTTTTTTCACAAGCCTATTACAATCTTCTACATCAAAAAGATGATGTGAGTTCTATTTATTTTTTGCAAATGGGAATTCAATAGAGTAAGAAATGTTAATTGCAATGTATTGTTGAGTTTTATATCACTACAATTATTTTTTTTGCAAACATATGTATTCACTATAAGAGAAAGGGGGGTATTTAGTGCAACATTCAATTAGGAATTGCATAATAAAAAAAGTTGTGTATTTTAATAAAGAAAACTAACTAAAAAAACATACGTGTAGGACTTACCTTAAAATGCATATATTGAATTACTACATAATGTCAATTCAATCAATTTTTGCATGTCCTTTTAGCATTTAAAAATAATAATATTAACTTCCAAAAAACTAAAACTACAAGACATGGGGCTACCTAATGGTTGGTGATGAAAAACCTTTGTACTTTGTTGCATCTTGCTTCATATGTAAAATCAAAGATCTTCTTATAATTTAGATGACATGAAGGTGGTATCTATTTAATAACTAGTGACCCAAAAGGACAAATTTTTAGTAATGTAATGATTGACTAACATTGTGAACTTGATTTGTACTTATATTATACATAATGACATTGATGTTTTACTAATTTAGTGACCAATGACCACAAAAGATAAATTTTTAGTGATGTAATGATCAATTAGCACTGAGGACTTGCAACATACTCATTATATGCAACTAACTTGACCACTAGCACTATAAACAATATTTTAGTAATTCTTCGCTAAATGGTCATATTAAATCTTCCATAGTTGTGGTAGTAATTGATTTATCAAAGAAGTGATTCACTAATATAGAATGATGTGTGATCTTGACTAGGGGTGCATCTAAGAAAGAATAGGTAGCCACTCTTGTTTACTACTAACCTTTGTTTTACAAGAAGTATCTATGAGCATGTGCATCGAGGAAGGATAAACTAGCCTCAATTTTGGAAGATTTTTTTGTGTCTACAAAAATTTCCTACATATAAAAGATAAAAGGTTCTATGCTTTCATAGTTTAGATTTGGATTTCAATTTTTGTGATTCTACTAAAGGTTCCTAAGAATTGCCAAAAATTGGCTTGTATATTTGTCCTCTTTGTATTGCAAGGTGGTTTAGGCTAAGGTAGATCACTTATTTGCTTCTAAATTTTTGCATGCTTATATCCAACAAGATACAAAAGTGCAAGGTATGAAGAATCACTTTTCTCTAGAGAAAAAATTCACTCCAAAGGGGATCAAAGTCTATCCCTATTTGTCATGGACTAAAAAAGTTATATTTGAAACTTCAAATATTATAAGCCTTCAAATCCACAAAATCAAATGTTTAGAAATATTTTCTACATTTTTCCACATTGATATACTTGTTACCTAAACTTTTGGAGGAGTGTAATTGAGAAGATAAGTTTTCATTTTCAATTTTGGTTAGTGTACTAAAACTTGATAGTTTTGGACAATTTCTCTTCCAAAATACATTCTATCCTCTAGAAATTAAAGATTTAGATTTTGAACCATTTGAACATAGACATTCAATGGGACAAGGGTAATGTAGGCCATAATGATAGGTGTTTAAGATAAGCATAAGATAATAGTTACTAAAGAAGAACTTAGAATTAGCACAAAGATTGTATAAATAAAGTAAAAGCTAGTGTACTTTTACTTTAATAGAAAATTGGGCATGGTAGAAAGGTATATAAGAGCTTCAAGACAAGAAAAGAAGGAATTGATCTTATCTTTTGCTATTGATTATTAGATTTGTATGATTTTCAAAAACTCATAAGATATCTTATTGTACTCACATTCCCTGACTTTAAATTGAAATAGTTTCCAATAAATTGCACTAACTTACAAACTATTTTGAAAAGCAGTAGCTAAGGTTTGTTTGCAAGTTGGCATTATTTTTACACCCACTTTTATTTGTAGTGTGAGCATGTGGACCATGCATACAAAGAGAAAGGAGCCGGAAGAAACTGTTGTGGAGTTGTTTCGCAATGTAAGCTTGTTGCCTTGTAAGCGGATATGTATCATGGATTTACCAATGTCAACAAATTCATGGACCACACCAAGTTTTGAACCCCAAATAGAAGTACAATTAACACCTCCACAAGTAGATCTATTGAACATTGGTGAAGTCTCAACATCATCTCTTCCACCACCACCACCACCTCTTGCAATCAATGCAAGCCATACAACAAATGGAACGGAAAACAAATCTATAATATTGTATAAGCCAATCAATCCCCCCCTTTTTCCTGGAGGTCCTCCAATAGGTTCATTAGAAACACCATTCATAGTAGATACTATGAGAGTGTTATTTGCTTGCAAGACTCTTGATCTTCAAGATAGGAAATCAATGCTACCAACAACAAAAAACATCCATATGAACTTTTCAGGTTCATGCCTTCCTCAATTTTCTTCCTCTATGGAAGGCAATTTAATGGAAGAAGATATTGATTTTCAACCTATGAGCAACAACAAACATTTAGCTCTCATACCATACTCTCATTCTCCTTTCCTAGGCATTGCAACCAATAATGTTATTCAACCCTCATCCAATATGGTATCAAATACTCTGGAAGAAAACTTTGATACAAAAATGGTTGATGATGTTGATGCTATGGACATGATTTAGGAAAACATGCCAACTACAAATAGAGTTCTTGCTAAATTTGTTTTTTAGGTTCAAAGTCCCATACCAACTTTTGGAGTAGTATAGTGGAAGCCTTGTGATGTATTCAAAACATTGTTCTCTAAAAATTAAATATGATATCAAATTGAAGACTTGTGATTTATTCAAAACATTGTTTTCTAAAAATTAAATATGATATCAAATTAAAGACTTGTGAGGTATTCCAAACTTTGTTCTCTAAAAATTAAATATGATATCAAATTGAAGCCTTGGAAAAAACATACCAACTTGCTCTATCTGTTAGAAAATTTTGCATCTATTGGGCCTTATAGTTGATCAAAACCAAAGCTTGAGGTCATTAAGGACCAAGTGTCCAATATAGAGTCTATCCATTTCTAATTTAGAGTTGTTGTATTTATAATGTCACACTTTAGAGAAGCATGCAAATCAATCATTTTCTACCAGCATTGCAAAATTTATTGCTATTAATGTTGAATCATTATGAATGAGAAAGACTATAGTTCTTTTGGAAAATGTCATGAATGACTAAAGAAAAAAATGAAACCAATATCAATTTGTATTGTTTCATTTGTTTTGAGGCAAAAAACAATCTACCCCCATAATAAGCCAAGTGTCTACCCATTGGTCATTGCAATATTGGTAGTCAAGAGTCTCATGACAAGTTCATTTTTTGCAATGACAAGATGATGATTGTTGATGGAAGCATGGTTTTCAATACTTTGGTTTGAAAATTTTGTAACAAGGTAGGAACATCCATACCTATCAATTTAAGCAATTCAACATAGTTGGGGTCTAATTTTTCTAGAATTTTTTTTAATATTAGCAATTGAAAATCATGAATTTAAAAAAAAAATAGAAATTTTTGGATAAGGCATCATTCTAAATTCTATTAATTTTCAAAGTAGAACTCCCTAGAGCACCCATAGCCACACTCTACTAAATTTGCCTTGATTCTAGCACCAAAATCTGAAAAAATCAAAGCCCACCAACCACAATTAAGTATTGAGATGGTTTCAAGGTACTCTGAAGACAGTTTCAAGATACATTAGGGAACACTTTGAAGGAACTCTATTCTCAAACTATGGATACACTAATCGTTATGGGTGTTCCTACCTAAATCAAATTCTATATCCAATCCTTGTAATAGCATAATGGCCATTGACAATGACATCACATTTATTCATACTTTAATTCAAAATTTGTAACACATTATATTCCATGTCAATCTATGTAATAGAACACACTTCAATAAAAATAAAAAAAGATTTTTAAGAAGCCTACTATAGACTTAGTAAAAATTTGGATAGAATATACTAATTTAATATCTTCAAATTAGTACATTCAAAGTGAGAAGCAAAAATGTTTACATTTTTAAAATAATCTTTTAAGTGTGGTTAGATAGACTAATATTTGTATGCAAAGCTTAAAATAATCATTCTATTCCTATTAATGAGATGAAAGATATGAAGAGTTTTGTTTTGTTGCAAATGAAGGCAAAAATAACATGAAAAAATCTTTTCTAAACTCAATTTTGATTTTATTATAAGAACAAATACTTGCATGACATTTCATTTCATTTATAAAATCAAATATTTATAGGAAACTTTAGGCATTATAGTTTTGTAATCAATGGAGTTTCTTACTTTAAATTTAAGACAAACTTGAATAGAAGTTTCCTTAATAGATCCTCAAATTAGAATTGTCAAAAAATATGAAAATGATAAAGATTTTAGCTTTTTTATAGGAATCAATCTTTTGAAGGAGTTATGGGTTTCAAAATACTACAAAACTTTAGGAATGATTACCAAATTGAAGAAATTTTGACAACTTTTTTACATTTTCCAACATCAAAATACAAAAAATTCTATAAGCTAAATTAAAATGATTAGGCTTCAATAAATTTATACTTCAATATAAACAATAGATTAACAACTCAAAATCTTTCTATTCATTATAAGAGTCTACTACCATATACCACTAGTAGAAAACTACGTTGCAGTCAACAAATGCTAGTTGACATTTTTTGTCAACTACATTCATTGCAACGCAATTTTTTGAAAACTGTGTTGCAATGAACACAATTGACAAAAAATGTCAACTAGTTTGTTGGCTGCAATGAAGTTTTCTTCCAGTGATATGGTGGAGAGCCTCTTATCCTCATTCTTCTTAAAAGCTTTAAGGATAAATGATTTTGCTTAATAGGGCATGGTGGGAATTAGGTTGCATGTGCATAGATGAGTTGTCAAGGCAACAATTTAACCTTGAATTAGGAAGATAATCCTACAGTGAATGGAGAACAATGTTAATATAGAGTTTGGATATATATATATATATATATATATATATATATATATATATATATATTCAACTTCTAAGAGAGCCAACATCCACTAGATGGATTATGAATGCCTTTCAGAGCTTTTAACAGGGGCTACATAAAATGGATGATGTACATCTAAGGGGGTTGAAAAAATACTTCTTATCTATGTATTTTTCAGACAAAGATGCCACTAATTTGAGTACTTCATCCTTCATGATTTTGAACAAGTTTTTAAGTAAGTTTTATACACTTAGGATACATAATAAAAAAAATGAAGCTTACAAGAATGAAGATCTCATGACTAGATTCTTCTCAAGCCATACTATATCTTCACTTAAAGGTTATAGATCTACACTGCACTTTCTTAGGTTATAAGCGGGTGTTGCCAAGTCTACCAACCAACATTCAAGTTATATTCTTCATTCTATTTAGCATGGTTCATCTTTGATACGTACCAATATAATATTTGAGATAAATTTTTTTAGTGTTGCTCCGATGATTCAAGGAATCCACAATATTTAGGGATCAATTTTTTTGGCTTTGAATAGTGTTGCAATTACCTTTATTCAATAGTGTTCAGCTATACAATAACTTCACTTGTATACAAATTAGCAACTCAAGAATCAAAGTGACAACCTCTAAAGTATAGCATTTTACCTCTACAACCTTGAGGTGAAGTATAGTCTATGGTAACTAATGATAAAAAAATTCTAGGTAAACTACTCTTGATTATGGGTATAATGACTAGTGTGGTATGATATTGCTATATAGAAAAATAATTTGGAAATAAATTTCAATGGTAGACAAGAAATTAGAAACAAAATTACGATTGTAAAAATAATTTTTGGACTTCATGTGATTTTTCAAAAAATTATAGAAGGATGTTGCCTAAGGCTGCCTATGATAGCTTGTAGACATGCCTATCAACATCAAAAAAATAGCTCTTGTAGGCCTTCTACCAATTGATGCCCAATCTAGCACATGTCCATTCCACTCCATAATGACTTCAATACCAACTTCATGCATTCTTCTAATATTGCTCGAATGAACCTATTTGCATTGATTTGAAGCTAATTCAAAGTCAATTGATGACAATATGTAATCAAGGCATAGATTTTGCCTATTCCAAATACACGTTATCCTCATTTTGTGTAATTAGCTCCCTAAAGCAAGGATAACAATTTTCTCTTTCATTTGTAATTTTTGTTTTCCAATACAAATAGCTTGAAATGGGGGCATTCCTAGATGTCTAGAATGGGAGTTTGGACTGGAATGGGGTAGTTTTATTACATTATTAACTGGCACCCCATGTTTGTAGGAGTAACACTATTTGAGAAGCAACACCGAATAGAATGAAGAGTGTAGCTCTTCTCTCTAGTTATACACCATTATATATTCCCACACTATTTTTCGGGCCACGACAATTGTTGCTCCTGGTGATCATCAGGAAATGAATGGAGGCCTTTGTTCCTTTCGTTTCCATTGCTAGTCAATCATGAGTCCATGACTGCCACCACAACACTGCTGCAGTAAGTTATGTAGGTAGGTAGGTACCACCAAGGATCATTTGTTTCATTTCAGTATTTAATTAGAGGTACTGTTAACTTATTTACAACAGGACTGATGAAACTGGTATTAATACCTCCGGTGTATTCATGTAGATTAATATGGAATGAAAACTCAATTATTCTTCCAAATCTACTTAAATTGATAAAAAAATAATAATAAATAAAAAGAAGATGAGATAGCAATATCATCCAACATAAAATTAAAGACTTTGTGAATGATTCTTGGCAAGTCAATCCATTTAAAAATTGAAAGAATAATTTTCAAACTTTCTCCCCCCAAACCAAACCATAAAAAAACTTCCAAAAAACTCGCTACTTTTCAAATAATGGACACAAAATATAATCTCTAGACATGAGCGTTGCAATGTCTATTCCTCCACTCAAAATATCTGTCACATTTTTGTTCATTTTAGATATCCAATTGATGTCCCCCCCCTCTCATTATGTCTCTCATTTGTAGATGTTGGTGAGACCAGAGTCCAGACCTGTATTTATCACCATTGGAACCATTCTCACTCCATCCCAGCATTTTATTTTATTTGGGGGAGCGTTATTTCACTAAAAAAAAAAAGCAATTTTTTATTGAGGGAATACTGGGTGATATATTCCCCCCATTTTCAGTCAGTGGATGAAAATAATCACTACTTAAATTGCTACGTATTTTGGCAAAACAGTGTCGCATTATTTTAGATGAACGTAATGTACATTCATTTGGATGAATAATTTAAGTTTCGTCTGCATTTAATTTGCATGTTTCCTCCGTTTCTACAGATGCCAACAACTGCCGGCATCGCTTCCTGCACAGACTGCACAAAATGAATGAAAAAAAGAAGAAGTCCCTGCGAGCAAGTCCATCGCCCAGAACTCCAGAGAGCCTCTGCAAGCGAACAGCACCTCCAAACTGTACCGTACTACCTTTACTGTCCATTCCGATCTCTCAAGAACATTGAGCTCCGCTCGCTAGCTCCTCACCCTGGCCTGAGTCATTGCCAGAGAAAGCTGCATTATAACAAACCACCAAACCCAGCCAGCTCCTTTTCCGAAGGCAGCTTCCACTAGTAGGTGAATGATTTGCACAGGGTCCCACAATCGTAGCTAGGCGCTGCAGCTTCTCTGATTCTCTCCTCTCTCTCCTACTCTTTCTCTTTCTCTCTCTCTTTCTCTGTATCTTCACTCTTAATCTGCGGTAGCTAGCTAGCATGCACCTCATTGATCATTACTGCTAAGCTCAAGGTTTACAATGCCATCGCCACGCCGTGCTCCACCATCGCCCCAAACGCAACAATCAGTCACTTGCCGGAAGGGTGGGCCACAACAGCAGCCTCCTCTTAGCGATACCCGTCGTCTTCTTCTCCCTTCTGACAGCAAGTCTTCCCACAGCTCCGCTGTCAACGCTGCAGTTCGTGCGCATGCTAGCTGTATGTTGCGTTCGCAACGTTGAGCTGGATGATCGCGCGAATGCGCGCGGGGTTAGCTGCAGCTGGTTAGGGTCGCTTCGTACGTACGTCGTCAATGCTGAAGTCAAGCTAAGCTTCAGGTTGGGGGGGATTGTTCGTGGGGGATCGCCCAGCTTGGTGCCCAAGGTGCCGGTTTGGGTTTGATTTTTTTGGGGGGGTGACTGTCTGTCTGTCTGTCTGTGCGTTGGGGTGGGCATTATTATTGTGTGCGCGCATTGCGAGCGTTGTTGCTAGCAATGGACTGGCGATGGCGGATCGTGGTGTTGCAGTTGGCGATGGCGACAGTGGCGATGGTGTCTGGGGCGCGCCCCGAGTTTATGGAGTCCTCCAAGCGGATGATAGGCTTACGTGAGGTTCGTCTGGGCACGGGCAGCATATTGCAGGCGCTTCTGGACTCGCAATACTCGGAACTCGTGTTGTATCTCGACAAGGTGGACATGTTGGAGGAGCTGGAGCGCGAAGTTCTCCGTCGCGGCACCATCACCATCTTCGCTCCGAAGAACAGTTATCTTGAGCTTCAAGTCGATGCCGATCTGCGTCGTTTTCTGATGCAACCGGGACACGAAGACTCTCTTCGTAGCGTCCTCCGCTACCACATCATCTCCGGACGAATCGAAGGCGCGGATTTCAATAACAGAACGGTGGCAACTCTGTCCCCTGGCGACAGCCTGGGGTTACAAAGCTACGGACTCAAACGCTATGTGGAGACCGCGCGCGTCTTCTCGCCTAACAGCATTGTGCGAAAGGACGGCATCGTTCACGGGCTTGATGGGTTTATGGTACCACCAGGCGTCACTGCCGCATTTGAACTCTGGAAACAAACGGGAAGGTCCCATCTCAAGCCTCACGGCGCCCCACGAAGACGACCGACCCCAGCAACATCAAAGGCCCGGTATATGCTCGAGAAACCAGCCGTCTCCGCCGACCTTCTCAAAGCCGTAACAGTCGCAACGCCCGTCAAGGCCCCCATCTCGGCACCCGTCGCAGCGCCCATTTTGGGGCCCTCTATAGCTCCCGCGCCAGGACCGGGTACAGCCGAGTTTCTCGATGACGAAGGGGACGAGACTTTGCAGTTCGTCACGGCGTTGTCGAACTACGGCGGGTACAACGACATGGCGGAGCTCTTGGTGAACGCGACTACTCTTGGTATGGAGCTCGGGAGGCTGGCGCGAATGGGCTACAAAATTACCATTCTAGCGCCGAATGACCAAGCGATGTTGATGTTGACGACGGAGCAGCTGAATATGCCCATGGAGCCGTTGTTGTATTACCATTTCTTGTCGGAGTATCAGACGGAGGAGAGCATGTATAATGCGGTGAAGAGGCTTGGGAAGCAGTCGTATAGCACGTTGAGGCATCCGCACAAAGTGGTGGCGTCGGAGAGTGATGGGACGGTCAAGTTCGGGGAAGGGGAGGAGGCGGCGCATATCTTTGATCATGATATTTATGTGGATGGGCATATTTCGATTCAAGGGATTAGTCGAGTGTTGGCGCCGCCGCCGTAGTGAGGACGAGGACGGTGGTGGTGGTGGAGGAGGATTCTTAGGTCAGTTTCTGGTTTGGGGCAACCTGCAGGTCTGGACTTGGATTAATTGCAATTGGGATTTCGGCACTTAATTGCTTCTGCATGCTGAAGTTAATTCCTGCCGCGTTGGCTCGTGCTTGTTTCCTAGTTCTTTGGATATCTATATGTTGACATTTGGAAGCCGTAGGGGAATTTTGTGGTCACTAAATATCTTGGTGACTCGTTAGACATGTGGTCTTTTGGAAGTCCTCCATGTACTGTACATCGAATGGGAATGGAATGGAAGCTAGAAGTTTGAATTGTTGTGGGCATTCTATCTCGGTGAAATTGTTAAGTGGTAGACTTAATACATACATTTATTATTGACCTTTAGGAGTAGTGGGAGTCAGGATCGTGCGCGCACTCTCCCATCTTGACAATTGCGCGAGATATCACCTGTAGGTAGTGCTTTCAGAGAACTGGTTTTACTAAATCCCAATTGGAGACGGAGATCGGATGAAAGAGGAAACTTTTGATGGGAAATTGAGTAGAGAGCTTCGAATTCTCACTTTGAGAATAGGGATCATGTAGTTTCTAGAGTTTCTATATCTTGTGACTTCAATCCGTCTAATATCCATGTCTATTTGTGCAGATCAATTAATCCTAATTCTGATGATTTCTCGGCACCCTCTGCACATTTGAGAAGCACAAGAAGCAAGCACGTAGCTGTGTACAGTGGCTAGCTGCAGCGACCTGGCAGATCAAGCTGGAGCAGGAATTAAGCATTGAATTGAACAACCTAGGAGCGAGCGAGCCAGCTCCTGCGTTGTAATTCTGCTCTTTTGGAGGATGGACTCACTTTTGCAATAAGGGAAATGATTTAAGCATTCCAAGCTTCAACAGGGAGGCCGAGCATAAGTACGTAACCAGGTGGTTCAATCTCCCGCGATCAATTAAGAGCCAGCAATGGGATATATATCGATCAAAGAGGGTTTGATAAGACAGGTTCGCTGTGGATATATCAATCAATAAATTTTACTCGACTCCGCTCGACTCAACTCGACTCGGAGCATTTCTTTTGAAGTTTGGGTTACGTCGGGAGTAAATATATGTGTACGAGGGAGCACAGTTGTTTTCCTCGATTCATATTACTTAATTAGCCGAAGAGTGATCACACCCAAGTGACGGTGGTTGCTACCTATTTAGTTGTGAAATAGCAAAGATTCAGGTTGGTCCCCATGTGGTTTGCCGTTCACGTTTTTTTGTAAACAATAGTGGCACATTGCCCTTTCAGTTTTCTTCTGTCCATCCTTTTTGAAGTGCGATCGATCACATCTGTGGCCAATAATATTTTTGTTTTCTACTCAATCTTTTGCTACTGTGTCCTCTCAAGGGGTAATTATTCTCAATTCCTACTTAAGTTTCAATTCTCTTTGAAATATTGGTGCATGATCGATGAGTTTTTGAATACCGAATCAATGGTCCGTAGTGATTGCCATCGAGGTCAACACGACCCACGTAGTGGAACTCCTGAATTCGCACAAGCCTTTCGATGGCCAGTGTTTTTCTTCTTGCTCTTCTTCGAATTCTCCTGATGTGCCATTGCTCAACCATCGCTTCCAAAATGCGATCCTAAGTAAAAGCTCTGATTAAGTGATAATTGACAAGGTCGCTAGTTGAGGCAAATGCGACCGCCCGAGAATTGGTTAATAATTGACTTCTTGACGTGCCATTCAATGTGTTCTGCTTGAAGTCAATAACTTAGCTTGGATGGTAGTCTAATTATTCAGAATACGGACACGGAATGCTGGAGACGGGGAACTTTCAAAGCAGGAGAATGAATAAAAAATATTAATATTCTATTTGATTGCAGACATCATACAGCACGCACATCGACTAGACAGTAGACATACACACATACACACACAATTTAAGTACACGTGATAACTTATCAGTTATCACCTCCTGAAGACAGTCTCCATAACACCTCAGTCTCCATAACATCAGCCTGTCCCGGCCCAGCCTGGATGCGATCACTCAGTTTCTGCAGTGTAAGAATTGCATTAATATTTCCCATTCCCATTTGGTGTCCGTCACCACTCACTCAGTTTGAAATGAACTGAGTGGCCCGAAACGAAAATTCCTAGAAAGTCGCTGGAACTTATACACCACTCAGTCAACTGCATTATTTTTTTCCAGCAACTCCAGCCAAAGTCTAGTCGGTTGCAGGGCAAAATTAGGGTTTCTGACTATTGCCGATATATCCCTCAATGTGAACAATCTCCCATCATGAATGGCTGCAATTGGTGCAACATTTTCAGCCTTACAGCTAGCTACAGTCCACTGGAAGCTGTAAGGAGTAAAGTTAAAGGACGGCTGGCTTGCTAAGTTGGCTGATTTTGTAGAAGCCAGGGTCGGTTAGCAAAGTGAGCATGATGATGTTTTTTTCAACACTGGAGAGACCCTTTTGACTTTCTATTCAAGGAAATCAAATTCACACGGAGTGGGTTAATTATATAATTGCTTCATGATATTGTGCTTTAATTGGATATGCTAGCTGAACATTCTTGTGCATTCTTCCTACTTGGATAGTAACCCAAATCAGTATAATTACTTTTTGCTCCTCACTATTGAATCTTTCCTATGGTGTCAAAATCAACAAAAATACCAACATTCAAACCAAAGTTTATGTAAGTTAGTCCAAATGATGTGTTGGGGTTCCTGGGAGTTGGGACTATGACTAAAAGAATGTAATAATGGGATGTCCAGGTAAGGTTACTACTTCTTTTGTGTGTGTGCATGCCATCATCACTCGGTGTACATCTCCAAAATCAATGTGTTGAAGAAACAATTCGAGAACCTCTACCAAAAAACACTTTGACCTTTCATAACTTTTGCATATGGTATCCCAATATCATGCTTTTAGGTACGTTGAAACCTCCTTTTCACTTGCCAACAAGAAACCCAATTGGAAATGTGACCTGTCTAATAGCACTAGTACTAGTAGTAAGTAGGCACAATAGGCAAAAATGGCAATTTTGAAGGGTACCCACCTTCTTACTTTTAGCTCCTCCCTATTGAATCTTTGCTACGGTGTCGGAAAAAAACCAAGAATACCAACAACCAAACTTTTACATAAGTCCAAATAATGTGTTTGGATTCCCAATTAAGTGGGTCTCTAAAACGAATGGGATGAACGGGGGATGTCCAGACCTGCTGAGTAGGAATTATAGTACTTCCTTTTGTATGTGTGAGTCAACAGCGAGAAGCCTCGAACTACGTTAGAGAAAGTACTTGGCAATTGAGCAAAGACCCCAATTGAGCAACTGGAACTGAGTACCTAAACTGTACTCGTACATGACATATTCCGTCAGCAAACTTATTGGTAAAAAACAAGGAACCCAAGTGCCCGAGTGCGCATGGGGATTCCAGTGAGGTGCCAAAACTTATGGATGCTATGCCATGCCATGCCAAAGGCTAAGTTAGCTAAGGGCTATGTATGAGCTTTTTGCTTTTGCTTTGGATCTTTGCACCAGCTGGGGGCCTGTATAGAAAATAATGCTCCTTCTTTCAGTTCAGAGGCTTTGCAATAATGCTCCCCAAAGCTACCCGTGGAAGGAACGTGAGTGACAACCAAGGCGAGGCCCAACTGATGAATGGCCATACCCTTCTGTCCAAAATTAGGGTTCTTTCAAGGACACATGTGGGGAGCTAGGGGGAAGTTGTGGGTCATGACAAATGGTTGCAGCAGGGGTGGACGAAATAATAACCAGTTTCAGAGGGAAGGGATCCTCCATCAGGCAGTCGGTTCCTATGAGGTAGTACAACTAATGGCTTGCTGCAGTTCAGTTAATTGCCATGGGATGCCTGACATCATATTCTCTGTGGCTGCAATCACCCCAGTCACTTATAAATTTCTTTCAGGAAATTATAACGTAGGAAACCATTATTTCAAGTGGCTTCATTTCCCAGAGGTGTTTTGAGGTGGTTTTTTTTGTATTTTTTAGAATGGAATTCTTTTGGTGGAGAGAATTCCAATATATTGAAATGAGGTGGGTACCCCCCCCAAACCACCATTTTTTTTTTCTTCTGTGCCTGGTTTCTATTATTAGACGGATTAATTTTCATTGATTTTCTTGGTTGGCAAGTGAAAGGAGTTTCCAATGCACCAAAAAACTTGGCATTTGGATATAGTATGCAAAAGTTATGAAGGTACAAAGTTTGGTTCTATAACAATATCAATTCTTCCACATAGGTACATTATTGATTTGGGAGATGTCCACAAAGTGAAGGTGGTAGTTGAGGGTCAGTGGCATAATTGGGGGTGCTTATGAACCTCAAGTATTATTTGGATACTCTTGTACATGGTGGTCATAGTTGGCCAAAAGCATTTCTAAAAATAGATGCCAAAATTTAAGGAGGTTTGCTTTTCCAAAATATTTTGGTTTGTATGAAAAAAAAATCTTTTTTTATATTTTTAGGCATTTACCAAATCACATTTGCCAACTTTAATTGAATATTTGATAGAGATTCTTGAACTTGACTTTTAAGTAAGGTGTATGAAGAAGTTATGAATTGTTAAGTTTGAAGCAATATCAGTAGTAGATTTCCAATTTCAAGGCTAGACTACCCATGAATCATAAGTATAGCATTAATGAAAGTGATTGTCTCATAGTTACATCTTGTTTCTCATACTTAGAACCTAGACGAGTACCACATCTAATATCTAATCATTTATAAATCATGCAGTTGAATGGCACTTACATTATATTAAATGGTTGACTTTTCAAATAACTTGAAAAAGCCCCTATAAGAATGGATTCCACACCTTAAGGTAAAACCAGCGTCCGGGAAATATTTAGAAAATTTAGGCCTAAAGCTGGTAGGTGAAGAGTATGTCCGGCCAAGCTTTAATCTTGTTCGGTTTTTGCCTTTTTTCATCTAATCAAAACAATCATTTTCCTTTGGTAGTGAATTTGAACCAGCTCATTTTCCCTTCATTTTATATATGAATCGGCTCATTTTTCTCTTATGAGGCACATCAATTAGTTGAATTTCCTTTCACAATTAATTTAAACCAACCAATGCCAAAATTTGTTTTTTACAAAAATTTACATATGTACATGCCAAAAAACTTGTCAAAAATGAAATGTCTATGGCAAGAGTTGAACCTGAAAATTCCTCACCAGTTGAGGACCAAAGACTTAGCCTTACTAAAATACAAAGTTCACATTCTTAAGAGAAATGGGCTTTGTATTTTTGAAGGGCTCCTATCTATTGTATGCATCATAATAATTAAAATTGAAAATCATCAACATCAATGTTACCTTTTAGTGCCTCACCTTCACTTACACCAGCAAGATACAATTCTGGTCTTGAATACAAATGCCTAAATTTTCTTGAATTTTTCCATAAAACAATGGCCTCAAATAAAATTGGATTAGCACTATCACTATCTTGACCTTCTAATGCAACATGCATTATACTTTCAAGATGTTTTGTTTTCAAATTATTCCTTACTTTAGACTTGATACCATTTTGGACAGAAAAAGCTCTTCACATGTAGCAGTACTAACACATTGAATTCTAGCAATTTCAGCAAGAATAAGTAGGTTAGGATACTTAAGTTGGAGTGAGGGGCTCCAAGATATATGGTTCCATAAATCACCAAAACCCTTGTCCAACCATTCAGTGGTTGCTTGAAGTTTAAAAGCAAAAAACTCCCTCTTTGTTGTGGAGGGGTTAATTAGAGCTTCAAATTTTTTTCCATTTAGCTCTAAATCCTGCCCATAATGACCACATAATACATCCAAGTCCAAAACCCCCCAACTAGCTAAACCTACTTGCCTAGTAGGCATGTTAGAAGGACTCAAAATTTTCAAAGCCCCTATAATTCCATTATAAGCAAAACGACTCTCTAAAGCAGCACAAACATTTTGAGCATAACATTTTTGAAAGGCAAGGGCAGATTCTAAATTTGCCCCTGTCATGTCTCTACTCATTTCAACACCATGATACATAGATCCACGAATTTCAGATTGCAATCTTCTCATATAACCTCCAGGTGGACCAAAATCAGGAAGAACATGAAAACCAGTACTCTCATTAAAAGTAGCAGCATTTAAATCAGTAGAATCATCTACAAATAACATTTGAATTTGTGCAATTTCAGTCTTAATTAGAGACCCAATGCAAGAGACATCAACAAACTTATGTTGGAAAACTCTACAAAGGAGAGATAAACTATGCAAAATATCAGCCAAAAAGTGTAAAATATAAATCATTTTGAAAGACCTTAACTTGTTAAACAAGATGGGGCTAGTCCCATCATCTTTAGATGTTGGTGTGTCACGAAAATATACTAAAACACTTTCCAAACTATCACAAAGAGCTGAAATTGCTTGCCACCTAGACAACCAACGAATTTTGTGAAATCTTTTAAGAGTCTTTTGAGAGTCAAACAATTCCTTTTGCAAAGTTTGCAAAGAGGATTTTCTCTTTGCAGACTTTTTTAAATGTGCAGCTACTGAATTTATGAGGTTATCTATTTCATTAGATAACACAGAACAACCATTTTCTTTAGCTGCCTCTAAAGAAGCCAAATTTGTTCTGTGAGCAACACAATGCATAGCAATCAAATGAGGATTTACCTTTTTTTCTAGCTGTGTTGCAACTCCAGTTCTAGATCCCACCATCACAGATGCTCCATCTGAACCAAACCCTAGAAATTTACTAAAATCCAATCCCCAATCCTTCAAAGTGGATATTAGAGTATCATACATGAAAGTAGAATATTTTTTTCCACATACACATTCTATAAGCCCTAAAAATACACATGCAGGCATTTCCCCTTCTATAAAAGTGGCAAAAACAACCATGTGACCTGTGACAGAAATATCTGTAGATTCATCTATCATGATGCCAAAATATTTAGAGTCTTTGACTCTATCAATTGTTTTTTTCTGAATCACACTTGATATTAAAAAAATTAAATCAGAACATGATTTTTCATCATGGTACAAATCTTTAGTAATGCATGCATTTAAAGACACAAGTAATTTACATAAACCAGGGAATTTACAAAAAGACAATGTTTCTTTGCCAATAAAATAAGCTCCCTTGAAAAGGGCAAGGACAACTTCATCACATGTTTTATTGGACTCTATGATGACCTTTTCCATAATTTTTTGACCAGATTGGGAGGCCCAAGTTAATCTCCTATGTTCATCAGACTTAGCATGATCTTGAAAAGCTGAGACTTTTATATTTACTGAGCCTTGTTTTGCAAAAATAGATTTACCACCTTTTTCTCTACATGTCTTACAAAAAACCTTGCCTAGTGAGGTATTAAACTCAATCCAATCAAATTGTGTATACCATACATCTTCCCATAATTTGGATGCTAACTCAACAGAACTAAAGGGTTTATTGATGTTAGATGAAGTAGATTGGGATGCTTCAATCAAGGTTAAATTATTTTCCATTTGATTGGATTGCAACATATTCTTGATGGTCCTCTGACGCTTAGCCATGGTCAAATTACTAATTGTTTAGAAACTGTATAAAATGTTGGGCAAAGAAAAAATACTTATGAAAATCACAATAAAGAAAAAAAAAATACTAAACCCTAAAGATAAATTTCAACAATTGTGCAAGTAAGAGTGAAGGGATGGAACAAATCCTTGAAGATACACAGAAGTCGCTCCACAACGAGTATGAAGGGAAGGAACAAATCTCTTAGCCTTGAGCCAGCTTCAAAAAATACTTCAAGCCAACTACCAAAGTAAAGAGAAGAGGTTCTGGTTCAAACACAATACACACCACAATACAATGAATAGGTTCTGGTTTCTCACAACAAGTTGACTCTTCCAATTCCACCCAAGTTCCTCACAGCAATTACGAAATCACAAAAGACATCTCAAAGTCGATAAGCTCTCCAAAGGTAAGCACGATCATTAACAAACTAGTCTCTTAGGAATTGAAGAGTCTAAACTCGCGATGGTTGAAACTAGAGGTAGAAGAGGGAAGGCGAGGAGGCGGGAGCAAGCTCGCACAAAGGCGGGGAGGCAAGAGCAAGCCGACGCAGAGGCGGAGAGGCAGAAGCAAGCCGGTGCAAAGGCGGGGAGGCAGGCGCAAGTCGGCACAAAGGCAAGGAGGCAGGAGCAAGCCGGCGTAGAGGCGGGATTGCAAGAGCGGCTCAGCGATGTAGAGGCAGGACGCGTAGGCGGGATTGCAAGAGCGGCGCGGAGGCAGGACTGCGGGAACAAGTTGGTGGGGAGGCGGGAATGGCTACACAAGTTATAGCCGTTGGTGGTTGCTTAACAGGTAATTAACCCTAATCCCAAATGCCCTAATTGATCCTACTACCCTAAATCGGGTTTTTTTGAGGACATCAGTTGAAATCCGGCCATACCCTCGGGAGAACTGTCCATATCCGTTTTTCCCTATATTCAAACAGTGAATTTCCAACCTACTTTGAAGAAGTAGAGATAATTTTCCTGCCTATTTTTTTATTGCCCAATCAATTTCTGCTTTATTTTCATTCTACTTGGTTTTACTGCCTAATGCTTCAAATTACAACCAGTCAAATTCGAATTTTAATCGGCTCATCTTACACTAGCTGCCGGTTCTTCCCGGACATTGGGTAAAACAACCTATTATGGACCTTTTATCCATTGTGGACTCCTAAGAATGCCCCCATTATGGTTTTCTTTTAGTTATTGAAATTAGGGCCACATTCTATGTCTTAGCTAATTGGAATGGAGTAATTAGTGACTACAATAGGAACTTTCAACTTTTTAGTGTTAGTTCATTGTAGGAAGTGCATTTTTTAGGTCTTCTATGCTAGAGAATATAGTGACTAGAATAGATGAGTAAGATGAGTGTTATGGATAAGTTTTGGTTGGTTTTGGAGTAGTCTATAGACTCTTTTAGACCATAATGGGCTGAACACTTCAAAAATTCATAAGAAATTCATACTTTGTTGAAAAAATATAGTTTCAAATGCTCTCGCCATTTCTATTACTTGACTTTCTCTAGAAAAAAAGTAGAAAATTTTAGAAATGACAAGAGGGCAACCTCCCCCCCGCCCCATTTGGTCCATAATGGGCAATTTTACCTTATATCTAATTTATGATGGTCTCATTATGTATATTTACTTTGTTTTTTCATGGTACATCTACAAGTTGGATATGGATTTTTAGTACTTTAAACTCTAAAGGATTGCCTAGGGGTGTTTTTTAACAAAATGTATCCTAAACAACCATTTTCTAGCGCATTGAGCAAAATTAAATTATAAAAATATTTTTCAAACTTTCAATCATACAAATTTGTACTTGACTACTATAGGAATGCATGGAAAACATATATATTAATTTGACAAGTGAATGTAGGTTGCAAGATTATAACATTTGAAGTTAGAAAAAATGAAGTTTTGAGCCCTATCCAACCAGGGTTGCTATTTTGTGAGCTTGTGAGCCTATGAGCGTATAATTTTTTAGAGATTCCATCTAAAATTTTGGTCAAAATTTATATTTTTTGGTAAATTTTAGTACCTATTACCGTGAACCTATTACCATGATTCCTAGAACAACCTTGATGTACTACTTACTAGACTTTGTTAGATTTAAAATAAATAAAATTGGTGATTAATTAGGATTCGTTTGAAATCAATTGAGATTGTTTCATAAAGAATTTGATTTTTATAGTCACTTCCTTGTTGTTGTTGTTTACCTCTCGGCGCCAAGAAGAGCCCCCTAGTTGCGGGAAGAAAAAAACTTTAAAAAAAACTTAAAATTAAAATAAATTTTTTTTTCTCTCTCGTGGCTAGAGAGCTCCTCTCCATACCAAGAGGTAAACAACAACAACAACAACAACAAGGAAGTGATTATATCTCAATGGAACAACCTTCGTCAATTTCAAATGAATTCAAATTAATAATCAATTTCTTTTCTTCTTATATTCTAGCGAAGTCCAATAAGCATCACATGAAGGTAGCAAGTGCTCAATTCTCCTCTTGGTGCCAAGAGGTCCCAAGCAACAAAAGGGGAGTGATTAACCAAATGATCATTTGATCAAAGATAGAAGAATTGGACCCCTAGGAGATCCTAGAAGAGGACAATGATCAACTAATCAACAATTTCATTGGTGTTATTGAGATCATTCCTTACAAAAATAATCCCTATCAACCAAATATTTTCTTCCAAAATCTTAACAAGTTCAATTACTAGCACATCAAAATAGAAATGTAGGTATCCCCTATTGGTCTTGAGAGGATCCACACTACTAGAAGATAGTGATCAACAAAAATGAAATTCGGTGTGGTTAAGCTCTTTCTACATATAATGAATTCCTATTGACAACTTTTCTTTTCTAAAATCTAAACAAGTCCATTCACTTGCAAATCAAGAAGAATATATTAGTACCCTCCCATTGACCCTACAAAGATCCATCATGCTACAAGACATTGCTCAACAAAAACAAAATTCACTATAACAAAGATCATTAGTTATAAAAATAATTCTTATCAACCAAAAATTTCTCTATTAATCTAAACAAATTCAACAACAATGCATAAGTAGAAAATTATTGGTACCCTCCCATCAACCTCGAGAGAATCCATGTTGTTATAAGACAATGATCAATCAATATTCTATACAAACTTATTTCCATCTCTATTCATCTTTCACATCAATTGAAGTCATCATTTTCATAATACATACTTCTACTATTTTAGACAACATTGAAAATTATAATTTCCATCTGAATTCTACATAACCATGGTAATAGGTCTACGATAATAGGTCTATAGTAATAGGTACTAAAATTTACTAGATATAATAAACTTTGACCAATTTTTTTTGATGGAATCTATTTTTAGAAATATTCTTAAGTTTTCTAATGCTTCTTCAAATTTCTAAGCTCAATGCATACATAATCCTCGCTCAAGGCTCAAGGCTCAAGGCTCAAGGCTCAAGGCTCATGCTCACATGCTTATAGAATAGCATTGTTGCCTACCCAACAAGGTCAACATAGTTTGACTCAACTTTGTGGAGAAAGAGGCACTAGACTAAACTTGCCAATTACGGTTTAGGTGAAATTCAAATCCTTCTCCACAACATTATTGAAATTTGCAAGCTTTGAAAATTGGCAAGATTATTAAATGCCATGTTGAGATTCACTTCCAAAAAATTGAGCACAAAAAGGCTTTATCTTGCAACTTTCATTCCAACTTTAAGGTGATAAGCCTAAAATCTTTTTAAAATCAACTTGCATCCCTTCACTGCAAAGTGTGCGATGATTGTGTGGTGGTAGGAAATGAAGTTCCCATAGTGTTTTCCACATCTTGTTCCCAAAGTTTACTTGGATGAATTTTTTGATGAACTTTCTGTTGTTAATAAACTTTCATCTACACGATTAGGGTTTTGATAGTGGTTGTTGTGCATTTCAAGTTTCTCTTAGTATCAAGGTGGCGACTTTCAACATTATCTTGATTGCTAAGGAGTTTGGTTGCTCTCAATGTGCATTTTGGTTTGTTTGCTCTTACTTGTAACATTTCATTACTGCTTCAAGTTCTTCTTGTAGTATTGCATCGTTTGTTCAAGCTTTCCGCAAGGTGACTGTTTGTGTTTTAAGTTGACGTTACAAATTGTAGGACACCAAACTTTGAAGAATTTAATATTTCATGAGTTTCTTTGGTTTCCCTTCATGTAATTGAGTGCATAGTTGTTGATACATTACAATTTTGCAAATTTGTGTATGAGATTTTAACACACCGCATAGGACAATAGGAGGTCTAATTGATTTGATGAACATCCGGCCACTATGTGGTGTGTGGATCAATGCCCGAGAGCGTAAAGGCTCGAGACCAATGGGACTGCACACTTCTTGGAGTAGACGACTCATTATGCCTAAATCATAAAGATTGATGTGAACAATGCCATGGATGTCGTGTCAGATATTCTACAGAATTTGATGGTCAAGGAGCAAAGAATAGAGTGGGAATGGAATGTCATTTCCACGGAAATGCAAGAGGTTTCTTTTACATCTTTGGAATATCGCTAAGTGAATGATTGTTATCCTAGGTCAAATCTTTGCTTCAAATAAGCCTTTTGATGTTGTTTGCAGCGTGGTATTTATAAAAACTTAATGAGTAGTTTCTTATGCTCAAAAGTTTGACAACAAAAACCATTTACACTAGATCAAACTCTCCCAATTCATCACAGGTCTATCACCCTCTTCCCTTTTTGATGTTTTTGGCAATACAACCAAAAAGTCTATTCCCATCACTAGAAGAAAACTGTGTTGAACTTGTCAAAAACTGTGTTTAATTTGTTAAAAATTGCGTTTAACTTGATAGAAACTATGTTAAACTGAACAAAAAAGTGTGGACTAGATTTTGTTGAGTTCTCCCTTTGTAACCCAAAATTTTGCATTTCAACATAGAATTTGACAAGTGAAACTTTGCATATACTTCACTTAGTATTTGAAGTATCCTGAAGCTGAAAAGAAAAGTCTTTTCCCATCGCGTAGTGTACATGCTTTAGTTTGTATGTGAAGTATTGTGAAGATGAAAAATAACCAATTTCGACAATTAGGCACTTACTAGAGACTAAAACTCATTGGTGCTCAGTTTGTTTCCTCAGGTTTGAAGCCAAAGAATTCAAGAATGTGGTTGTAGCTCCACCTCCACATTTATAAGCTCCTTGCTCCCATTGCTTTGCTCCCATTTCCTACTTTGTAGTTGGTCGAATTCTTGCACTTTGTTGGTAGTAGTGGATGGGTTTTAAATTTTATTCCTTGAAGTTTTATTGATTTCGTGTTAAAAACGTTAATTGTAGAATCAATTTTATTTGGACCTTGAACCCTAAATATTTTTTTGATCACTAATTCAAGCCCTAATTGAATGCCATGGGAGCTCATCTTTAGGACATGATCCAACCATAAGTACAACTTTGAATGGGTGGAGATTGGAGTTGATAATGCGTTTCAAATTCTTTGATCAAAGATGTGCCTTTGTTTAGGTAATATTAGGGTGTGTTTAGCAATTATATTTCATGTGGTTTAGAATCAATTGGTTGTTGAGCTTGACTCTTAAAAGCGTAATCACCATGGGAAGATATCGACAATTTTACTATGTCAAATAAAGTAATTGTTTGGTGTGATTTTGCAGATGCAACAATGACATGCCATATCTGAATATACAAGTTCCTGAATTTAGACATAGCATCCATGAAGGTCTTAGCAACTACAATTGCAAGGGTGAGTTTTTTCTCGCAATTTGCTTCTCAATGGTACATTTTGAGCTCATCTTGATTTGGAAAAGTAATGCATTCTAAATTCACCTTTGATTTCAAGTAGTTAGATTGCTATCTGAACCCTAATTATTATTTTGAGCCCGAATTTTAAACCCTAGTTTCAAACCCTAATTTGATCCCTAGTTTTGAACCCTTATTGAATGCCAACAAAGCTGTCTTATTCTTGAAATGTGAAGCAAATGATGACACTCTTCTTCCAGTCTATAAGAAATCTTCAATCTCCATCTATAACATCTCTTCTTGTCAACATGTATTCTTATTCAAATCCAACATTCTTTAAATTGGGAAATTGTCGGATCTCTCTATCTATGCCCTACTTCAATCATGACAGTTCTAAAAATTTGATTAGAATGCTAGCTATAACTTTTGCAAGTTTCTTGTAAAGTTTGTCTACTAGTGCCATTCTCTATGCAAATTCATGGCGTGTATGTATGTACTTGGGGTGCATTAGTCTGCCTTCTTCTCCATCATTCTTATCCACCTTTTAACCATTGTGTCAACTTGTTTATTCTCTTTTCCAACTTCTTGCTTGATTCTTTTTTTTTTTCTTCAATGGCTAATTGTCTTTCTACATCTCTATCTAGCTTTTCTTGGACCTCAGTAGCAAATGCCACACTTGTAAAAAGCTTATTGTGACAATGTAGAGCAATTGATTTCTTTTTTGCCTTCTTTTTCACAAATTTAGGAATTGTAAGAATCTGTAATAGTGTTGCAGTGTTCTTTGACATTTGTGTTGTAGTTCCAGGATCCTCAACTTCAATTGTAGGAACCTTAGTTATAGACCTGTAGTTGATGGAACTTTAGTTGCAATGTCCTTTGACCTTTGTACTACAGTTGTATGCTCTTCTATATAATCATAGTACCAACCTTGGTAGTCAATTGGAATCTCTTTTGTTAGATCAACTGGTGCTTCTTCTTCATCTCTATAATCTAACCTTGAGATATTGGATGTTGAATGTATAGGTGATATTCTTTGAGACTCCAAATCCTGTACTAGTGATAGATGGGAAAGAGACTCTACAATAGTGTCAGATGGGTCTTCCACAACTTTATTTTGAGAACTTCTCACCAACTAACCAAAGGGTTGTTGCTTTAGTTGGAAAGATGAGCTAGATTGAGAAAGATGTAGCTCTGGGAATAGGTTGGGCATTGGTGATGGAACTAGAGGAAGTCCCATTTGAGAGAAAATACTAGGTATTGGTGATCATTGCAATTGGTCTCCTTGGTATTCTTGTGTCATTTCGGTATTGTCAAGATGTAGTACAGAATTAGCACCTAACTTAGCATCCATAGCTCCTTTATTCAATGGGAAGATACTTATTCCTAAAAATCCTGATCTAATACTTGTAGGCTTAAGAACCTTTGCCAATGCTTGAGTTGACATTTCTGCTAGATATGATTTCATAGTAGCTCCTTGTGCCCAATTGGGGTCCTTTCTCATTCTCTACATCTTTTTCATTGCTAAATTTAGCTTGAATGGATGGAAAATTGCAACATCAAGGGATTGCATTTCATGGGAGCAATGTAATGGTAGGGTGAGAATATCTAGCCCATTCTCTATGCAAAATTGGATTGCTTCATTTGTAACATGGCTAGCATGTCCATCTAGAATAAGTAAATGCTTATTTTCCTTTGAAATGCCCCTTGGTATCTTGTTTTTGACTTGTTTTTTGAAGTGCACCAGCCATTCCAAGAAGACTTCAGCAATCATGTAGCCATTATGTTGGTAAGTCATTACTACCCCTACTTCATAGTTTTGAATGTAATCAATTTGGGGTTTTCTTTTCCTCTTAAAGATGTATAGGTTTGGGATGTAGGATCTGGCAGCATTGATGCATGTTATAATGGACATCCACTCTCTGTTGTTTGCAATGGTTCGTCTAATATACCCTAATCTCATCTTCATTCCAAATGTAGTTGGGGTCATAGTCTTGAGTGTTGTAAATACTCTCTAGTAGGTTGTAGAATGCAGTTGTAGATTTCCTTGTAAACCCTAGGGTTCTTTTTAGTTCTAAACCACTTGCACATTTGAGTACTATCTCTGGATGCCTCTTCTTGAAAAGGGCCTACCATTTATCACTTGGCATTCCGTCTCTAAAAGGATGTTCTCTTGGTGCATTGTACAAGATTGTCTATATGGTATACTTCAACATATTCAAGGTAATACACAATGCTATTTGTTGTATAGATAGGCACCATTGAACTAGAGCTAGCTCTTCTACTTTTGTCAAGTAGGTTTGATGTCCTAATTTCTTTGATGTAGTCTTTTTCTTCTTCAAGTCTTGTATGCTAGAGGGTGGAATTCCATAGAACTCTCTTACTTGTTGTATTGACATTTTCTTAGCTACCACTGCAGCAAGTGCCAAATGCATATCTATCTCTTTCCATTGATTCCTTTTTCCATACCTATTTTTGGATTGTATAGGTTGTTGTACTACTATGGGTCCACTCCTAATCCTCTTTGGAATTACAACATTTGTCCTTAGTAGCTGCCACACTCTTGGGGAAAAAAGCCCCATCCAGACAAGCATTTGGTAGTTTAGTTGCTGGTTTAGGGTTTAAGTTTTGAGACTAAAATATGAGACAATGTGAGTCAATTACCTTATTTATTGATGAAGCCCCAAACACTTGTAAGTCTTTCAAATGGCTTGACAATACAAAAATTAGCTCCACAATTCTTATGCAGACCATTGTTCCTTGCTTTGTGTAGCTCCTTGTTGTTAACTCGATGTGTTGAGAATGGCTTTCTTGAAAATACCACAATGACATTCTATGAAACATCTCATCCATTCTTGAAATCGTCCAATTATTCATCCAATGATTATTTAGGTTTCATCCATTTGCAACAGGGTCATTCCCAAAGTTTTCATCTCGTGTAGTTACCGTCCGGTATTTGGCATTTTCGTTGTCTAGTTATTAGAATTGTTTGGTAAATGGTAAATTTACTCTTTCTTACTTTGGAAACTTAAACCATTAAATAGGTATTTATGTTAGTTACTTGCATGTCAAATTTCAAAGAGAATGGTGGTGTCTAACATACCACCAAACCATCTTGTATAGTGCATTTAATGTCCTTTGAAGCTTACAACTTTTCTTTGCATATTTATTTTATTTCTTAAAGTTCTTTGAACTCCCCTAGATTTTTTTGAAAGCTCTGGTAGGCTTATATGAAGTCTACACAATTTTGAATAGATGGTAGTGAAATTCTTATTAAAGATGTTGATATCTACAAGTTTCAAGAAAATATGATTTCTTTTTCTAATCAGGTGCTCAAGTCAAGAGTTATAGAGCTTTAAAGTTTGTAGGCAACTTTGGAAAGCATACTAATAGAGAGAGAAAGTAATCAAGAAAATTATGAATTCTTTTCATTAACTTTTAACTCTTATATTTCTTGCAATCTATGAAGCCAAATGGTCTAAAAAAATTTCCACACATTCTCAAAGTCGTAAGTATAGAAAAAAATTGCAAGGATGAAAATTGAAAAATCTCTTTATTCCGATTTTCAATCAATGCACTCGAACTACCATTTCTAGAATAATTTTTGAACCATTAGCACAAATTCTAGTATAAATACTTAAGTTTTTATTGTCATTATTGTAGAGAAGAAATTCTTTGTGTTGACTGTTGGAATTTTGATTCTTCCAAAAATGAGTATTCCAAAAAGATTTGAAATCTTATTCATGTAGTTGATTTAGAAGAATATCTTATTTCTATTAATTTTTTTTATTGAAAATCTCCTTAAAAGTCATTACTTAAAATCTCATGTCTAGGACTATACTTAAAAACTTGCTTAAAACACCCTTTTCTCTTGTAGTGTTTATACAAAAATTGAAAGAACTTGTTATTTGATTAAAAGGGGATTTGGAAATTTTGAAGTTGGATCAAAATTAAAAAATAAACATATAACAATAAAAACAATGGCAATTGATAGAAAATTATAACAAAATTTTGAACCATTGACATTGACCTCATCTTTACTGATTTTTAAGATACTAAATTGTAACAAAGAATATGTAAAAGAACTTAGAAAAAGAACATCAAAAAAGTTGTAAAGAAGTATAAGAATTTTTTATAAAAATGCATGAAAAAGTATATGAGAAAAGAATATAAAAAGTCATGAAAAAGTACATTAAAATAACTATTAGAAAAACCATAAAAATTTCTTGATATAAATAATATTTCAATAAACATCAACAAAATTTGAAATAGAACATGAAATAGAATTTGTAAATGAATACGAAAAAAAATATGAAAAATATTATAAAAATAAATAAATAAATAATATGAAATGAAATGAAAAATGAAAAATGAAATTAAATAGAAATTTAAGTTGTTACAAGGACATTAGAATTTTCTTTAAAAAGTAGTTAAAAAAAGATATGAAAAAATATTCAAACTGCAAATAAAGACAATATAAAAAACTATAAAAAAACTAGTTTAAAAAAAGCATTAACTAGAGTTTTTGAGTAGTACAAGTAGTTAATGAGCACACTAAAAAGAGTTTTAAGTAGGAATTAAGAGCATCTCTTGCACACCATTAAAACGGCCCTGGCAACGTATTTTTTGAATGGTTGGGTGAAATCCAATCTCCAACGGCACTGAAGTCTAGGATGTAGAGATGTAGGGCATGTAGATTTGGCCTCTATGTCAATAGAATTTTCATTTCTACATGAGACCTTCTCAGACCCTCTTCAACATCGGATTCTATATTTTAACTAGTCAAGGACTAAAGTGGTGGTGACATTGCCAATGTGGAAGCCACAAGTTTTCTCCCACACTGCCCTACTGCCATTGAATTCTCCCTTGAGTGTCTCTACAGTAGCTACAACAAGGGCATCATGTGCACAAAAGGGCAAAAATTATGTTAAAGATGAGGAGAGTCAATTGTGTTGTTCGTTTTTGTATATTTCCCAGGATCCTATAGTGGGTATTGGGCAAAGGAATGGGAACTTTTGAGAGTGCATTGCTCATCATTGCAATATATACAAGCCTTCAGGAAGTGGAGAGCGATCTGCGAGGAGCTAGGAGAGCAAGTGCATCAAACATGAAGTTTCTAAGTTTACTGGTGTTTATCAATAAGTGAAGGACTTAGATATAAGTGGCACTTCAAAGGAGGACTTGTGAATCCAAGCTCTTGATTTATATTGATACAAGCATCTCGAGAAGAAGAAATTACATACTTTGATTGTTGGCTCATTTTAAAGGACTACCCTTGTTGGGTTGAGGTGTGTGAAGAAGTGAGGCGATCTATTACAATGCCACAAAGATCCAAAGCATCGTGACAGACCTTAAAGACAAGGTCAATTGTGGCGTGTCCCTAGGGGTCCAAGTTCTAATGGTATATCCTCCAAACAGGGTTGTTTTGTCGAACGTGTTTTCGGGTTTGGGTGTCGAGTTGTTCGTCTGATGTCGCATGTCGTATAAGACGAGTGTCGCATATACGAGACAAATTTGACGAGCGCAAAATTAGGGTTTAGGATTTTCGGGCAGGGCAGCCAAAATTTTTATCTTACGTGGCGGGTTGTCAATAGTGACGTGGAAAGCTTTGACCACGTCACCATAGGCGACTACGGGTGGGGCGCGTGCGGGTAAGGTGGGGCAACCGCAGGTACCAGAATGAGGGCGACTGCGGGTCCAAAATCCAGGGCGACTGCGGGTCCAATTCAGGGCGACTGAGGGTGTAAAGGCGACTAAGGGTGTAAAGGCGACCGTGGGTGTAAGGAAAAGGGCGATCTTGGCTTTATCCCATACGCAAGGAATTTCTTTTGTTCCGTGGATGATAAGAACTTCTAATATATGACATAAATGCAATTGTCCATCTTTGAAAATTGGGTCCCAATTCCCAAAAGAGAGATCTTACTGAGTCCTCATACCGGAAATGAGTATTTTTGTGAGGGGAAAGGCAAGTACATCACATCACAGAGTTCCATTGGAGATGATTTTCATACTCACTAGTCCATCCGTTAAAGGTTAAGAGCAACCTCATGTGCCGTTGCAATTGCAAACATGGATATAACAACCATTTCAATCTTGCTCATGATTTAGGATCCTTCAGTTTCCATGTGCCATTGCATTCTCCTAAGCCTTAAATTAAGTATTTCACATTCTGTGGTCATTCACTCATTCATAGGAGCCTTCGAGTTCTACATGTTTTTATTACATATGGTTGGGAATTTCTAATTCAAATTTTCTACTCCTATTGAAGTGTAGAAGCCAATATCGCAATTGGATATAATAATTACACCAAAAATAGATACAAAAACAAGAAAAAAGTAAGGATAATTAGTATTACCGTATTTATAAGTTGTACACACTAATAGAGTAGTGACCCAATCTTATAAATGAACTTCTACTTCAATTGTACTTCCATGAACTTTGTTAAGATCTCCACGTCTATACCTGTAGAAGTCCACACTAAAGACATTGAACAAAAGTTTGTAATTCTAACACTATCATGCTTTCATACTAAAGTAGATACTACACAAAACTCATCTATAGGCTATTTGCCTATGAACTTAAGCTAGAAAACTTCAACACACCAAAATTATGCAAAAGCATTACATTACCACTTCACTACCTCTAAATCTATATTTATAAAGTTACGGTGAAAATGTGTAATCACTAGGCACCTCATCAGCGTCAGGGTCAGAATCATCATCCGACTCCTCCCCCCTATCATTATCATCACGGTTATCATTCTCGTTATCCTCCCTTTGTACTCGTTCATTTTGCACTTCATGTTCTACCTCTGAGTTCACGTTCCGCACTTCAGTATCCACGATGCCATCGCCGCTAGTTTGCACCAATCGTTTAGTTAACCTCAATGCATCTCTTGTTCCATCAAGGTTGGATGCAGGATGTCATCCGCCTCTACTAGATTGCCCGATGTTTCGATTCGAATTGGCTTCACCCATGATGAATCTTTGGACAACATGGTTCTGTCGTTTGGGATTTCTTTGTAGCCTCTCTTGCATCTTCTTCAATCGCTTTTTTTGTCCTCTTGTGCCTTCACGCACGAGCAAGGATGATTCTCCAGGGCCAGAAATAGAGGAGGGTTGAGTGGGTTGCGGAGCTGAAGCATGGCCTTCATTATCAACTGTCCTAAGAGGACTATTATGCAAGGGCGGCCTAGTCGCACGGGTTGGTATAGACCTAGTCGCCCTAGCATTGTTTGCGTTTCCTCCTCCACTTAAGGGCACTGTACGATTCCGGTTCATAACAGCTTACAAGGGCAAGTCTGAATCATATTCCACATTTTCTATTCTTAAGGGGCTTCGTAATGGAGAAAGTGGAACGCTTGTAAGCACAACATCTTCAACGTGTGTTGGCGGTGTTGCCTCCTCTTGCCTTTCATTTACCTCAGCAACTCGAGCAGCACTTCGTAGGTTCATTACCCTTGTAGAACCTTGATCTACGACATTTGGAGATCTTGCTTCCTCAGCTCTTATGGGCATTGGACTATGTATGCCTTCATTGGGGTTGTCGGGACTACTTGCCCGAGTTGGTGATGAATTTATTGGAGGAGGTACATTCCTATCCTTAGCAGAGACGTAGGGTTGCAGGGGCCTTCGCGGTGCATGTTGAATCTCCTCCTCCTTAGAGTAGTACGTATTATTCTCAGCTGTAAATGTATTTCCATAGTTGTGTCTCCGTGGAGGACTCTTTTCACTACGAATCAGTCCTGTCCAAATATTTCCACGTAGACGCTCTTCTACCAGCCTAATGTTCTCATTAGCTCGAGCCCTTCTAACTGGGTCACCATCCCTTGATGATCCTGTACCTAATGGCTCCTCATTCTCTTCCGAGGTATTTCCATCCATAAGGTACTTTTCGTAGAACACTATAGGATTGCGTCCACGTTTCTCACGTTCAAGTTTACTGTTGGTGTAGATATACACGAATGCTTCCGCCTTGGATGTGGTTAGGCGATTTCGCACTTTATTGTGTACAAACGAATACATGCTCCAATTCCTTTTACATGATGATGCTGAGCACGTCAAAGACAGAACTCTCATTGCAATTTTTGGGAGAACATTAGCACCCACAAGATTCCACCATTGATGAGGCATTAGTTTACATTGTGTAATATCAGGAGCCTCTTCTAAGGGGTCAAAAGGACCTGTCTTCTCTTCGAATTGCGTGAGCTCCTGCAATGCCTCCATGTATGATAATCCCAATGACTCGCTCATTTTTCGAAGCACCCGATTTAAGGCTCTTTTGGCCACACCGTCGTTACGAAGGGTTCCTACTTCAATCAAGAAAGGATTTAAGAGTGCCCCTGCATAGTGTAGGTCTGTGAGCATCAATTTCCAACGAGCCTCGAATTGCGTCTCAAACTTCGTTGTAGTTTCATCATTCAGAAAAAAGGTTCGTTTCTCAAGCTCCACACGTGCTCTTGAAGAGTCTTCATAACCAACCAAGCCTTAGGCATTGCTGGGGCTTTCCCATCAAACACTCGGAGAGCAATAATGACGGGCTCCACCATGTGCAAAAAATTCTCACACTCCACCCAAAAAGATTCCGCATGAATGTCATTCCGTGCTATACGGGCTCGTGCACTCAATACATCTCCATTTTGGCGACGTTCCAAACTAGCCTCAAATTGCACATATGTCTCATCCATTATCACTCGCATCAATGCTGACTTGCACTCCACCACACGTGATATCATGAAGAAGTTCACTGCAAAGCGTGTTTTAGAAGGCATTCGCAATGCCTTGTCCGGGGAGTACTTTCGGAAGAGAGCCAATGTGGAATGGTACGTCTTGATGTATTTTACTATCTGCGTACAATGTCGTACTATTCTCGTCACCTTGACATCCTTTGCCCAATCTTCCAAAAGCAAGTCCAAAATGTGTGCTGCGCATCCTTGGGTATACATGTGAGGATATTTCTCTTGTAATGCCTTCAAAGTCCCCGTCATGACAGCAGCATTGTCCGTACACAGTTGGACAATGTTTTGGGGGCCAACCTCTTCTATGTATTGCGCCATCATATTGGTTGTGTACGCAATGTCCTTCTTCTCCCCCGTGGTGTCCACTGATCCAAGAAACACATCCCCCGCAGGACACACAAGCATTAAATTTAGTAATGGACGGCTATTAGTATCAGACCAACCATCCGAACAAATAGTCGCTCCATAAACTTCGATAGAGTGCTTTGTCCGCTCAGTGACCATTTTAGAAACACTTTCTTTCTTTGGCTCTATCATTCTTGTACGCAAAGCATTGTATGAGGGCGGTTGGTATCGTAGTCCTCATGCCGCTGTCTCTTTCACTGCTTTCACAAAGGCAGGATGGCGCGCAACATTGAACGCGATGCTAGCCTCATAAAAAGAGGAAGCCCACATGGTATCTAACTTTGCTCTCGTGCTACTTTGTAATGCCTCATCCATGCTAGTTTGCCTAGAAATGGAAGGGTTATTCCTCCTTCTCAAAATTGTTTGAGGAGTGGAATCTCCTGAATCTGTAATAGGGAGCATTGGTTCATTCGTAGCACTAGGCTCCTCTGACCTCTCCCTATCCCCCTCTAACATAGGCTCAACCACAGTCTTGTCTACAACATCAAATTTTGGAACCTCCTCATGCATTTGTTCAAAGCTCATTTCCTTTGGAACAACCCCACCACAAGTCCTGAACTTTTGCAATACTGCCCATGGGATTTTCTTACATCGCTCCGATGCAGTCCTGCTGCCAAATCCAAAGTGACAAAATGCCCGCTTTCGTACAAATACGGAGGTCCACCCACAGAAAACACATGTTCGTGTGTTTCCCGCAAATTGACGGTCAATGTCTACAACCAACCAAGGGTCCCACTCCTTCGTGGCTCTCCTTGTATCGTTAATGGTAGTCCTCCTCCCTTCACCCCGACTAGCCATATTGTTCCTTGCCTATGAGTTCTTCAAACAATATTATCATATGAATCAAAGCCTTGATTTAGAAAAAAGAATGGTAAAGCCACTTGCTTTGAACGGTCTTTTAAACCACACAAACCAAGTCGTTGCCCTCCAAAGAACCAAACATCCGCAAGAAGCCTCTTTCGAAGATTCAAGGCAAGAGTTCATCCCTGAAGCAAGGTGAAAACCACAGCCCGGGCCTTCAGCTTTATACTGCCGTCCTGCTAGCACCGCAAGTCGCCCCTTGAGAGCCAGAATGGGTGCAGGAAACGGGCAACATCGTAACAGGCACACTCGCCCCGTGGGTGACTACGGGTCGACGGTTTGCACTAGGAGCGCGCATGCAGATCAAAAGGCGATTGCGGGTCCAAGGGGGGCGACTGCGGGTCGAAAAAGAGGCGACTGCGGGTCCAAGGGGGGCAACTGTGGGTCGAAAAAGAGGCGACTGCGGGTAAGGGGGGCGAGTGCGGGTGGAAGGGGGGGCGATTGCGGGTAGAAAGAGGCGACCGCGGGTCTGGGGGGGGCAACTACGGGTCCAGGGGGGGGGGCGACTGCGGGTCCAGGAGGTGCGATTGCGGGTCTTGGGGGGGCGACTACGGGTAGAAGGGGGCGACCGCGGGTCTCAAGAGGCGACTTCGGGTACTTGAAGGGCGACCGTGCTTACGCTTTAGGACCCAAGGCCATTTTTATTATCCCGTTAGCGTTCCATCGCTGAGTTTCTAGATGAAAGTCATCCTAGTTTAGATAGAGATTTTATTAAACCCTAAACACTATCCAAGGGTTTCACGTGGTATTTATAGATACTTCAAAAAAAGATTTTCAGAAGTATGGTCATAGACTTAAAAAATGCAATTTTTTTTTTAAACAACCACATGAAGGGAAACTCATTTCAAATCCATTCCAACAAACTTAATAAAAAATAAATAGAATTAGCTTGTACTCAAATGTGGAAAAAATTAAGAACTTTCTCTTTCAAATTAAAAAGAAAAATGGGGGACAACATTGGTTGATCAAACCATATACATGGAATCCACAACTCAAAATGTATAACTTCCATTTCTCTATCAATTCCAAAAGTATTCTTTTGAGTACCTTTTTAGGATGTTTTTTCCCAAATTATAAATCTCAAGAAGAATCCATACATTCACGAGGTGAAGGGCATGGGAATGTTGTCGTTTACAATATGTTCAAACCATATGTTAAAATACTGAAAAATGCAACCATATAAACTTATATTGAAACTCTCATGGATGATGCAGCTTAAATTTATTGAGGGTTCTTTGTGTAGACTCAAAGTTACTAGAATTCTTTTCTTTTTTAAAACACTACACAAATTTAACAAGAAATTAACATTCACATAACTTGAAATCATCAAAATTTGTCAAAAATTCAAATGTTTGGATCCAAATGCAATCACATTTTCATACACAAAAAATAAAAATAAACATTCTTGTATTTTAGCAAAAATAAGGACAAAGCCTTTTTCTTCATATATCTTGGAAGAAGTACATAGTCATAAAAGAAACAAGAGCCACCTAATTTATACTCCATCCATTTCCCCTTGTTCTTCCCTTTTCTTCTTTTCCAATTCTATTTGGGCTCTTGCCACTCTCTCTTCCCTCTTCAAAAGAGTCAGGTCATGGTTCCACATCTTATTTTGGATCCACCACTTCTTGAACAATGACATGAATCTGATGTGTGCCTTCGGCCACGACATCTTTTCCTCCAACTTTTGTTCCAATCTTTTCACAGACGCTAACTTCATCTTCAACTTCTCTATTTCCATAGTGGATGATGAATCTTCAACATCCACAAACAATGAATCCGATTGCAACGACCGGTCAATAGGATCTGCATCCTTCATCTCCTTCAAGTGGTTCAATGTCGATCTTGCCTTTTCCACACCTCCTTTTTCAATGGCAAGGTTGTTTTCTTCCATCCTACATTTTCCCATTATTGTTTGAAGTCGTTCATCCATAACAGGATTGACATTTGAACTAGAACCTCCATCTTCTCCCTTATTGAACTTGAGGTAAAATTGTTCCAGTTGTTCCATTTCTCTTTGTTGGGCTGCCAAACGAGTTTGTCCATCTTGAATTAGTTCTTTGAGGGTGCCCACATCCTCAACCTAAATCTCTTGTGCGCTTCGCTTCTCGATGATCTCACACTCCCTTTCTTTTTCTTCAAGATCCTTTAAAAGCATCTCCAACTCCACTTTATAGGATTCTTTCGTCCACCGTTTATTGTCTTCTCCAAGTACACCTTGATGTTCTTGTTCCATTTCACACAATCCTTCCATGGAAGGCAAATTCATCAAGGTCAAAGGAATCTCTTCTTCGGCTTCACTCTCCCCATCCAACCTATCTTCATTAATTTCTTGCAAGCGAGCTTGCACGTAATGGAACACTTCATCATCTTCAGGAGGACGGACCCCTATTGGTTCCACAGACATAAAAGGTTCTCCATCTGTTGGTGTGCTCCGTTGCATGTTGCCTTCTTCTGATACCACCAATGCTAAGTTTTCTTCCATTGATGTATCTTCCATCCTGTCCCTAGGTTCAGGCAATGGCTCTTCATCAGAGTCCGATTCTCCAGTTGACGTTGACCAAACATAATCCTCATCTGCCACTCCTTCTATAATGTTTTTTTTGGGCCCTAGCCCATCCCGAGGATTATTTGAAGGACCCGCTCTGGGAATGTCTTTTGTATCTAGAAGCGTGACATTCTTGGATGTCTTGAAGGTCATCCAATCTACCGTTTTCCCCAATTGTAACTCTGCATATACCATTTGGCATATGCCCATTGAGACTTCGCTCCGTGGAATTTTTCGCTTTCCGTACAATGCTCGGTACACTTCAATACATCTCTGGACAAATGCATCATCCTTGCAGTAATGAAGATTTTCTTGGTTTTGCTTCACATGGTGAATGTGTCGATGGTAAGGGAAGAGCTTGTCGATATGGCACCAATCCACAAATAACTTGCAAGTCGTCAAGGTCCAATCGGAATTTACATGACGCCATCCCCGATATGCCTTAGCCGCTGGGTCAAGAAGGGCGCGTTGTTGCTTGCTATGGCGATCTCCTTTCTTCTTCGTCATCTTGTCGTGTCACTCTAGCGTAAAGAGAACTAGACTTTTGTTGATAATATAACCAAAGAAATGAACTCATAAACGTGGAAGCCACAACACGTGTAGATGCCCAAACTTCCAACCCACGAATCGGCAGTCATACGCTTCAAGGTGGATGAAAGGCGCGGTGCGACGAAGGAAGTGATGACTTGGGAATCCAGTATCCCCTTAAATACCCGAAGTCGCCTAGGGCGCGTGCGGGTCTTGGGCGACCGAGGGTCTGGGTCCCATTGTTCAGAAACTGCCATTCAGGAAGAATTACAGTTTCTGGAAGGAGACCTCGGGTGCAGGGTGACCGCGGGTGTAGGGGGGCGGTTGCATATGGCGACCACAGGTCTTTTCCTAGGCGACCTCGGGTAATGGGGCGACCACGGGTACAGGGGGCAGCTGCATATAGGGCAACCACAGGTCATTTCTTGGGCGACCGCGGGTAATGGGGCGACCGCGGGTCTCAGATTCCAAAAGGTCTTCCCCAGTTCATGACGATGGGAGCGGCTGCGTATGGGGCGACCGCGGGTCAGGGGCGACCTCGGGTCAAGGGCGTCCACGGGTCAGGGGCGCCAAAAAACATGAGTTTGAGTTTCCGCCCTAACAAATTGGAGGGAAGGTGTTCAAAATTTTCAAGTACTGCTCCCCCCTTTTCTGAGGATTAACTCTAGAAAATTCTAAGAATGAGGCATTCAAGACAAAGTGATCAAAAGTTAATTAAGTAATAAAGAAAGAGAATTGGTTGACGAAGTGGAGAGTTGGAAAAGCCCTTCTTCCTAACATTTTATTTCTTCTTCATCCATCCATGTGGTCATGTAAAATTCAACATAACCATTTCCTACTTTCATTTTTGGAGGGAGTACATTAAAAGGAGACCTTTCCTTGTGGGGGGAAACGATATACAAATAAAATACTGAAACTGTGGGATGCATGAAGAAAAAATCTTTTTATCTACATCAAAAGTGGTTTTAAAAAATGGAGACTTGGGAAAGCTCTTCTCCTTGACATTTTCTTTTTCCGCATGCTTATGTAAAATTCAACATGACCATTTCCTATTTTAATTTTTAGAGGGAGTACATTTGGAGGAGACCTTCTCTTTGGGGGAAATGAATAAATGATGTACAAAAAAAATACTAACACCATGAGATGCATGAAGAAAAAATCTTTTGATCTCCATAAGAAATGGTTTTTAAAAATGGAGGCTTGGGGAAGCTCTTCTCCTTCACAATTTTTTTTTCTTCGTGCTCATGTAAAATTCAACATGACCATTTCCTATTTTAATTTTTAGAGGGAGTACATTTGGAGGAGACATTCCCTTTGGGGGGAAACGATGTACAAAAAAAATACTAACACCATGAGATGCATGAAGAAAAAATCTTTTGATCTCCATAAGAAATGGTTTTTAAAAATGGAGGCTTGGGGAAGCTCTTCTCCTTCACAATTTTTTTTTCTTCGTGCTCATGTAAAATTCAACATGACCATTTCCTATTTTAATTTTTAGAGGGAGTACATTTGGAGGAGACATTCCCTTTGGGGGGAAACGATGTACAAAAAAAATACTAACACCATGAGATGCATGAAGAAAAAATCTTTTGATCTCCATAAGAAATGGTTTTTAAAAATGGAGGCTTGGGGAAGCTCTTCTCCTTCACAATTTTTTTTCTTCATGCTCATGTAAAATTCAACATGACCATTTCCTATTTTAATTTTTAGAGGGAGTACATTTGGAGGAGACATTGCCTTTGGGGGGAAACGATGTACAAAAAAAATACTAACACCATGAGATGCATGAAGAAAAAATCTTTTGATCTACATAGGAAGTGTTTTTTAAAAATGGAGATTTGGGAAAGCTCTTCTCCTCGTCATTTCATTTTCCATCTTTAAACATAGGAATTTGAATAGGGTCCTCCTCTTGATACATCAAGGGGATTTAAAACACATTTGAAGGGGTGAATGAATATTGAATTTATTGAAGATTAAAAAGTTTGAAAATGACACCTTCAATGGTTTATATCTTACAAGTGCAAGGTTTAGGAGTTCAAACTTTTTTATGACATATAATGAAAAGCAAATCACATATGTTTATCATTTTATCCACCCTAAAAAATAGAAGTACATTACTTTTGGGGTGGCATACATGGAGAAGGTCCATGGTTTTTCTATAGGGTTTAGGGTATAGGGTTTAGGGTATAGGGTTAGGGTTTAGGGTTTGGAAAACCCTCTTCAATTTTTCTAATTAGTCTTACTATAATTCTGTATTTATAGACTGATTTTGTAGTATTAACTCACTACCAATATTGAAGGACAGGTCAGTTGTAGTCAATGAAGCACGCAATTAAGTCTGACTTCATTAGTGTTGGAGATGGCTCACATCTTTTGGTACGGTGGTTTCTCGACTGGCGTGACTTTAAGATAGAGGCGATTGCTGGTGGGGGGTGACTTTAGGTCCTGGGCGATCGCGGGTAGGCGCTTGGTCTTCTCGCTTGCTGTTGTTGAGCCCAATTCGGTGGAATGGGGCGACTGCGGGTGGGGGGCGAGTTCAGGTTCTGGGCGACTGCGGGTGGGTGTTGGATTTCTGGCTTATTGTTGTTGAGCCCAATTTGGTGGAATGGGGTGCAACTGCAGGTGGGGGGCGACTTCAGGTCCTGGTGGTTTCGAGGCCAATTTGGTGGATTGGGGGTGACCTCGGGTGGGGGGGCGACTTCAGGTCCTGGGCGACCGCGGGTGGGGGCGACTTCAGGTCCTGGTGGTTTCGAGGCCAATTTGGTGGATTGGGGGCGACCTCGGGTAGGGGGGCGACTTCAGGTCCTGGGCGACCGCGGGTGGGGGCGACTTCAGGTCCTGGTGGTTTTGAGGCCAATTTGGTGGATTGGGGGTGACCTCGGATGGGGGGGCGACTTCAGGTCCTGGTGGTTTCGAGGCCAATTTGGTGGATTGGGGGCGACCTCGGGTGGGGAGGCGACTTCAGGTCCTGGGCGATCGCGGGTTGGGGCGGCTTCAGGTCTTGGTGGTTGTGGAGGGCAGTTTGGTAGAATGGGGTGCGACTGCGGGTGGGGGGCGAGTTCAGGTCTTGGGCGACCACGGGTGGGAACGCGGTCTTCTGTTTTGGTGGTTTCCAGACTAATTTGGTGGAGGGGGGGGGGCGACCGCGGGTGGGGGGTGACTTCAGGTCCTAGGCGACTGTGAATGGGGGCATGGGCTTCTGTTTTGGTGGTTCGAGCCTAATTTGGTGGATGGAGGGGGCGACTGTGGGTGGGGGGCGACTTCAGGTCCTGGTGGTTTCGAGCCCAATTTCGTGGATTGGGGGGCGACCGCGGGTGAGGGCGTGCCTTCCAATCCAAAGAAGTTTTAATAAGTATAACGAGTTCAACTTTTAACATCCAAGAACAAGTCACTTCATTAGGACCTTGGGGTCTTCAAGGCATCTTCAGGTGATGCATGGAAGGTTTTGGCTTCCTCGAAGTCATTGTTCTTGTGGAGGTCTCGGGTTTGATCCCCAATGAGATCAATTTGGTTTGGTTCTTGTAGCCAACCGACAAAAAAGAAAAAAAAAGACGTCAAGCTAGTTCCCTATGGTATGTGGGAGGGAAGGTGATTTGATTCGCAAGGTCTAGGGGATGGTCCATGAGAGTTATAAGAAATCAGTATTGAATTTCGGATGGAAATGTATGTGGTGCAACCTTGCACCTCATACATTTCCGTACGAAATTCAATACTGACCGTCTCAACCCTCATAGCACATCTCCGAAACCTTGGGAATCAAATGATGTTTCTTGCTCACCTATCGGAGTGACCAAACTTGACGTTTTGTCTCTTTGGAGAGAGATTATTTTTTTGTATAGAAAAGTTGAAGTAAACCTTGGATAGCTTTTACAAGAACATATTGAATGTCCTCCATAGAATACTTAGCCAAAGAAATTGTACATTGTATAAGGATTTGCATGTGACGGTTCTTCATCTTTAAATGATGGGGTGGCTAATTTTGAGTCCATAAATGATAGAAACTCTCTATATAGGATAGAAGAGCATCTCATCATCTTGTAAATTTTGTAGTGTAAGAAGGGGTGGTCCTCCTTGGAAAGTTTACTTCCGAAGACCGCATCTATAATTTGTAACTTAACAATTTACAACGTCTAAGAAGGATGATTTCGAAGGTGTCCCATTTGTCCATTTAGAAATTTCTTGTATTTTGTGGGTGACCAATTTTGAAGGATTGGCATGCAAAAAAAAGAAATGATAGCATTCAAACACCCTTGATGGTTTGAACAATGTCTTCATCAAGGATAACAATCTTTTGACTTGATGTGCATATGCTTCATTTATTGTTCATTACTTCATTTCACTGTGCTCTGCAACATGAATGTTTGCATTTATGACCTCTTCCACCCCAAAAGGGTTTAGGGTGGTGTAAAAAAGCCGAATTCATGTTCATTGTAGAGCAAACTTGAAGAAATTAGAAAAAGACTTTGGACACTTCTAAAGTAACCTCTATAATATCATTATGCAAAGGTAGAATGTAAGTATTTCAAGTTCTCCCTTTTTGTTTCAATAGAAGTCAATCATGTCCTGTACTTTTATATTTCTGATTCCCTTTTTCCGTTTTGGCCCATTCCTTTTTTTTCTTTGTGAACATTGTAGACATATATTTGGAACCATAAAGAAACAAGTCAAAATCTAATTCCACATTCTAGACCATATCATAGTGGTCTTATGATTTTATTCGAAAGCAAGCGAAATAGAAGTGGGAAGTTGTAATGCCAATGTTTCTACCCCATATCAAGGTTTCTTTTAGCTATTATTTAGGATGGTCCATCCTTTTTGTACCTGCGGTCGCCCCCACGCGAATAGTCGCCTCCATCCCCGAGGACCTCTGGAACCCACAGCCGCCCCCTCCCGCGGTCGCCCCAACCCGCAGTCACCCCTCCCGCGGTCGCCTCCATACCCGCGGTCGCCCTATACCCGCGGTCGCCCGTTTCGTATGCGCCAGACCCGCACGCGCCCCAAGGCGACCTCGGGTACTTAAGCGGTCGCCCAGACCCGCGGTCGCCATTCTTGGTCTTGCGCATTGGCTTTCATCCACCTTGAAGTGGCTGAATGCGTGCTTGTGGGCCAAGGTGATTTCAGAAGGGGAAGTTTTTGCCCATTTTTCTCTCCAAGTTCAAGTCAAAAACGCCTCGTTTTTCAAAAGAGGACCATGTCTACTTCAAAGGAAGGAAGTAGTACGGGTCGGATATCGGCTTGGGAGAAGGACCTTGATAATCCTGCAGCATTTGTTGTAGATATAACTACCAAGGAGGTAATTGGGGGTGCCGGACCATCCAAGACAAAGAAGTTCAAGACAGCACACGATAAGGACCCTACCTATCCTCCAACACGATATATGACCTATGCGCATGAGGCTTGTCTCCAATGGTATGAGGAAAAAAGTGTACAATATTTGGAGAGGAAATACTTGAGAAATAAAGAGGCAAGCATCCAATCCTTGAAGGATGAGTTGGAGGAATTTATTACAAGGAAATGCAAGGAATCTTCGGACTATGCAGATGTGGATGAAGTGTATTTCAACCAATGGCAAACGTGGATTGGCAATTGCCTACAAACTGGTATATTCAACACCAAGAAGTTGATGCTTGAGTTGCGACCTATAGTGCCTGGATTTGGAGAAACAGATAGGGCCCAGGAGTTCCGTGAGAAGATGGATTGGTGGCAAATTGCAGCAAAAAGATTGTCAAGGTCTGAAGCTAGGGGTATGGGGTGGCAGACAGATGCATTGAAGGCTGCATTTACAAGAGATAGTGGTTCATGTATCATGTGGGTCTACTCAGAGGCCAAGGTGGTCCCACTTACTGGATTTGACCGTCAAGGAGGATATGCAAAGGTGCGCAAGGTACGCATTGAAGGGATGTCCACG